>JAYKKI010000049.1:12320000-13520000 GCA_039881145.1 Druceiella hillmani | reverse complement strand
AACGTAAAAAACATGAGAAGAATTTTCGTATTCCCATTTTCAATTTCCCTTTCAATGACGTCATAAAATGGCTGCCCAGGGAGTAAATTACGGATATATTTTAATTGTTGTTTGTTGAATATATATGTAGATTAATCAAACCTTACCTTGATCAAATTACAGTGTGTGCCAAAACGATGGATAATTCGTAGTTCAACACAACAAATATCGAAAAATATTACAAGCCAATCAATCACAAAACTAAGGTAACTATAACTAAATTAGGCCTATTTAATATGTTGTAAACTTATTTACCCTGCAATCTCCTTCCTGAGAATGTTAATTGATCAGAAGTAAACATCAAAATCAATTAAACTTGATCGTGCAATTCCGTTAATAAAATTAATATTACAATCAAATCAGTATCCTTGAGAAGCTGTACCTAACTTTGTAAACAAAAACGTCAAAATAAGATAGTTCAGTTACAACATGGAAAGAAAATGAAGTTCGGAAATGCTACTAGCATATGAAATTTATAATTTCAGATGCTGGTACCCTGAATGCAAAATTGTGGTATTTTCTAAATTTCAAACTTGATATTGTGCTGGTATTTCGTAAACGAACATAGATTTGCTTCAGAAGTATTTTTTTAAAATGAAGAATAGATATTTATCATCTTAATTGAAGTCATTAAAATATTTAAAAACATAGACGATTTTTACATTTTTTTGTTTTGTTTTCACCGCCGCAGCCAGAAATGTAACTGTTGAATTCACAATTGTACGTTTGTTATCGTTAATAAGAACAAACTTTATTATCGATTTATTTATGTCTAGAAACCTAACAAAGTCTTTTTATTATGTTTATTGCCATAAATTTGTTTTTAACAAACAAATTAACCGACGAATAAGAGTATGGCAAGAATTAAACGATAAATTTATAAGTTAAGCCTTGGTGATGTGCTAAAATCCATTATTTCTACAAAACCTTTATCTTTTTAGCATTGCGTATTTGTAAACCATAAGAAATGAAACTATTAAACGAAAATAAAAATAAACAAACGATTCTTATCATCTTCAATTTAATCCACAAATAAATTACATTGAAATAATAAATTTCTATTATTTTTGTTGATAATGAGCAATTTCGCTCCGCTTTTATGTAAGAAGGTTGTGCAATATTACATATTTCCAGGCCTTCAAACATTTTCATTTCTGGGTATATCCAAGAAGATGCTCTGGAGTCTGAAAGATGGTAACGATACTGTGGCAACTAATATATTGAAATAAATGCATTAGTAATTTAAAATATTTAAAATCAAATAAATGCCGTTATCTTGTGGGGTATTAGAAAACTACACACTTATAATAGTTTTTTATGAGAAAAACAGATAGCGCTGTCAGATAAATAAATGGTAATATGTTAATTAATTAAGTTATACATTTAGGTAATATTTTTAATCATTTTTGTTAAAAATATTGACCAAGCTTCTGAATTATGAAATTGTAAAATTTGTTTAAAATTGTAAATTGTAAAAGAAGCATAATCTCGTTTCTAATCGCAGAAGAGCACATTGCACAATGGTGTGCAATAATACTCATAAACGCAGTCGAGTCTTGTTAGGTTAACTTATCACACGGAGAAAATATAATAGTTATCACAACACATATGTATTCTGATAATATAAACAGTGAAAATAATAGAGAAATCTATCAAGGAATACGAAGTTTAAAGTATTTTTTATATTTTCAAATAAACCAGACGTGAATTTTGAGCACAAATTCGAAAAATGTTTTCATTCAATGATACTTTTAAATCATAAGAACATAAGTATTTTTATGTATGTATACGTATTGTTATAATAAAAGCAGAAAGTTAAAGAATAAAAGCATAAAAATATTCCATTAAAATTTACTGCTTCCTTAGAAATAATATTTATTATTCGTCTAAGATCACACAGTAGCAATAACAATTTTTCCAACGATTATAATCGTGGTGTGTATGTGGAAAATTGTGAATACGAAAATTAAAACAGAAACTTAATTAAATCAATAATACCATAATAAATATGATATATCTATTCATACAAACACGATCAATCAATTATCATAAGAAATATTAAATTCTATTATTTTTGTTCTAATTCTATAATTTATGGCATTAAACATAATAATTTTAGCACATTACCAATGATGTCATAAGAAGTACACAACATAATAAATAAATACACTTATCTAGAGAGAAAATGTAGACGTATTCATTATGAATGTAGACATTATATATAGCATACCCCATACGCGGGAGAGGGAGTTTTTTTTAATTTCCGCTAACAAATAATATTTCTAGTAAAAAATAAAACAAATAAAGAAACTCCAACAGTGGAATTAAAACAAAGACCGCCGATATTTAAATTTTTTTCGTTAATCCATATCTATACGTATGTTATTAAAATATAAAACGAAGGATGTAAAATTAAGTATATTTTTGACAAACTCAGACGCTGTCGCTTTCCTTTCGTAATCCAGTGCTTTGTCGCTACGCCTTATGAATCATTGAGCGAAATATCGGAATAAAAATATATTCAACAATTGGTCTCCTCTCTTTCTGTTACACTCAGTGTAGTGCTAAGAAGTTGAACCCATTTGGGAATTCTCGGCCAACTGCCGAGTATACACGAGGGTCATCACCTTTGATATCGCAAAACGCAAAAAAATTCGACAGGGTGAACCAAATGAAGATTTCACTTGAAAAAATAAATGTTAAACGAGAAAAAAGCGAAACGCGTGTCGGAACACATATTATATTCGAACGTGTGTAAGAAGTTCAGTAATTGCAAATATGTTTTTTTAATTTTTGATGTTAGATAAATGAAATAATTTTATTTGGAAGTTTAATTCTTCAAAGTCTATTAACTCGTATTAGTTTATCTATGGTTAACATCAATATGGGACCTTAAGAAGCTAAACATCTTCAACTCGCTTCCACTGTACACGCATAGCGAGGTACTTTTTTAATACCTGCTACTTATATATTGTAGCATAAATGTCTACAACTAAGGTGAACCCAAGTGTAGACGTGACAAAAATTATTAGATTGCATTGTTTTTCTACTGCCAACTAAAACTGTAAACAACGGAATATTTAACAGACCAGTAAATAATATTTAAAAGCGAATCGTTCAACAATTGTTCCTTTGTAAACGTGAATTAAACATATGTAAGCTGAACGCACGATCCAAGATAATCTATACATATAATAAAATTGTAACAGAATGACTATGTAAGTGGAAAATATTTTAAAACAAATGATTAGTTTGTCGTACAGAATTATATTAGAAGCTATAAAAACTATTTTGAAAATTTTTGTTTCCTAATTTCTTTTTTAATTACCTAAATCTACCGTACGGATTTTTATGAACTTTAGTACTTGTATGGTAATAATTTATACCCCCGAGTAACATATATGATATAGTTTATCTGGATATTGCAGATATAAATAAAATACCATAACTTGGTGACTATTACGATATTGCCAACGCCATCTATTATTGTCTTAATAAACTTTATGCACATAGAAATATTACAATATACTACTGCCAAAACCATTAGCGTTTTTAATAAACTTAGTGCTCACAGGTTTCTGAGAGAGAAAAAAACCTTAATAAATTCTTTTTCTTAAATCGAGTTCCAAGCGAACGAAGTCGCATCGGCCAGCCAGTTGTTTATAAAAATACTGAGATAATATCAATTTGTGAAATAAAAATTATGATCTCTACATTCTTCCAACCGATGAATCGTATAAAACTCTGCCAATCTCAAAATTAAAATTTTAATAATAATATAATTTTTCATGGAAATTTAACAAATTGATTTTCACTCTGCTGGGTAGAACGAACATATTTCTCTTTTGCCTGATGCTTTTTAATACCCTGATAAACACCGACGGATCGACTAACAGGAAATTGAAAACGTGGAAAAAAGGTTTTTCATGTTTTCACATATTTACATAAATATTAGCGTTATAACCACTTACACTGTCGGTCTGATAACTAATATAAGCTATAAGAGATGACCAGCCGACACGAGGACAATGAGCACATTAATCTTCCGTTTCGTTGATTCACGAAGACTAAATAAAGTCGGCACTCCGTGATACTGAATACGTTATTTTATCTTATTTTTCCTGATGGCCAATAAAAACAGATATAAGCTTACTTATTTATTCGTATACATAAATATATCTTTATGGATAACGGTGTTGATTAATGTCATTCCTCGATAGCTTCCTTATCGTGTATCCTTATGATATCACGACGTGGTAATATGTATTTTAGTACACACGTTACTGTAGACGTGTCATGTCACGCATACAAATTGAGTTTCGATTTTGATAGATACATGTTAAATATTTTTAAAATTCCTTTAAATAAAAAAATTTATTTATTACTTATTATCTATCAAAATCAAAACTGAATTTTTGATAAATAATATTATTAATTATTTACAACATTAACATATCGTATTTAATTGAAATTAATCTTCTAGATACAATTAGTAACACATTTCTTTCGATTAAAATACAGCTGGACAACTAAAGGAAAGTACCAGAAGTATCCTGCAACCTCGCTCTCTGCATTCCTTTTCATATTAAATTATAATTAGTTATTTGCTAAAAACTCTATTAAATGATTGTAATACTTGAGAGCACGACAACGACCCGGCTAAATAGAGTCAGTACCTCCTTACCATTTTTTTATTAGAAAGAGCTGAATTTACTTTGAACTCATAACACGTTTCAATAATTTGACTTATACTGATAATTTGCTCTCCAGTTTATTTCCCTCTTAAGAAATCAGTTTGTTCTTACAAGATATGATGAATTAGGTGATGCCTAAAGGTTTTATTGATTATGTAAATCATAAATTTTTTTACGCGCGGAATAGGTACAACGATCGTGTTGTTATCGCAGATTCTGATTAACCCTTCCTTGTGTAAGGGAAGGATAAAATCCAACCTGCTTGCCATTCTCTGGTGATCAATATTTTGTTACAGATATTGTGGAAAATTTTATACTTCATCATCTAAAAATCCTTCTTCAAATATTAAGTATTCTTGTAAAGCAACGACTTATACAGATCTTTCACTGGTACTTGCACTTAAATTTGCATTCCAGTACAGCTGTACACAGTACTGCTTCCATCTTTAAGTGACGTGGTTGTGTTCCGACGATTGAGTGCTTCACATTTCTCTGTTAACCCCGTTAGTGATCAGGTGCGCCTTTTCAAATTAATACCAATCTAAACATTTCCACTGTGTCGCTGGATTTCAATATAGATGTTTTCAACTTGTTGGTTTTTATCCTTATGGACATTTTTCAATCGTCGACTAAGGCAGGCATGTTTTCTATCCATTGACGGTTCTTCGCTGTTGCCAGCATCATACTATTCTTTTCTGTAATGAATTACTTCTCAGTTTTCATCAGGAATCAACGTTTTATGTTTTGAAGCTGCTGAATCAGTCTCTGGTCTTTCTTTTATAGTGTGTCTGACAGAGAATACTTCAAGAAGCCATATACTCTACTTCATAGCCAATAAGGATGTGAGGTACGAGATTGGTTCTTTAGCATATGCTCCACTAGTTTTGAAAACCTTTATTTTTGATCTGGGATAAACTTTGGAACCGCGCAGTATGCAGTATTTTTGTGTAAAGTATTTTTGTACGTTCTGCTTCGAAACAACATTTTTACCAATTTATTAGGAGATTGTGAATGGAACCACAGTGTGTTTTTATGCATTTTCGTACTGAAGATTGTGTTATTTCATCGAGCGTTGGATGTTATATGACCAACTTAATTAGGGCATCGACCTCATGATTATATTCAGGTGTATTGTCGTCGCGGATGATGTTTAAATACAGTATTTTGAATTGCGTAGTTTCGACCTACACAAAAATTCAAAAGTCGCTTATCTCTGTTGTTCCGGGTTACGGGGAACAGTACTACGAATATAATCGTCGCTATTAGTATACTCCATTTTAGCGTTTGTCGCCCATCGACATAAGTAATTTTCCTGCTTCAGGCCATTACTAAATGTTGTCGATATTTTGCTCCAAAGATTAAGCGGTTAGTACGTATACTTATTTAACATTTATGGCTAAAAGTCTGGGGTTATGCCTTAGGTTATGATCCTGTCTGATGCTGTATTTTATCCTTTGACACATTTATAAATACCCCCACGCTATTACATTTCCATCCTCTTGCCCACAAAATAGGAGATACGTTGCATCATGATAGGGACATGTCCCCTCTCTACATCTGTGTTTCACTGGCACCAAACACTGAAATTTTATAATAAAACATTTATTAGGCTCAATTTTCCGGGACGGAATAGTCCCCGCGTTTCAAGTCCCTATTCACCATTCTTTCTAAAAGTGAGATTGCCATTAAAATTGAAATTTGGAGAGAGGAATTTGGAGGGGATTCCATAATTCTAACCCCAACGGGGTGAAAAAGTTGAAAAGTGGTGACTAACCTTAGGTAGGAAGATAATTTTAGAGTAATCCTTACTCAAAAAGGTATATTAATGCTTTTTAATAAGAATAATAAAACAAATATTTAAGCATTTTCCGATGTTCAATCCCTAAGGGAGTGAAAAGGGATGGCTAATTTTGAATGGGAAAAAATTACGGTATTTTTTACTTGAAAATTGGTATTACTGCTTTTTAATAATGTAACAATATTTAAGCATTTTATAATATTTAACCCCAAGGAGCTATAAAAACAAATATTAAACATTGTTCGAGATTTAACCCATAAGGTAATTAAATGGGGTGGCTAAATTTGCATGGGAAAAAATTGTTAGGGTAATTTTTAATTTTTATCCCCACAACTACGGAATTTTAAAAGTCACTCTCTACCCTGGCATACATATAATAGTACAATCAAATCAAGAAAAATCTAACGAATATGATGCCTAATGAAGTCTATACCACACAAATTAATATTGTAAATTCATATTATATAATTATGTTCTCCAATAAATTTTCATCCCAGTCGCCCTTAAAATGAAAGAACTATGATTCCCTGATACGCCGATAGACGGTTTTAAGACGTATAGAGTAATTTTTATTTACACAACTACGGAATCTTAAAAGTCACTCTTTGCCCTGGCATCCATATAATAGTACAATAAACTGAAGAAAAATTAAAGAATATGATGCCTAATGAAGTCAAAATAAAAAAATAAACAATCTATAGTACACAAATTAATATCGTAAATTCAATACCATTTATTTTACCATCTGTATACTTCATCAAACTCACAAACAACAGTGGATCGTATCTGAATGAGTTTATTGAAATTTTCAAACCATCCTAAACAGCTATCAAATTAGATAATTATTTGTTATTTGAATATATTCTCAAATATCCTAATACCCATAGTACTCACATAAAGTTCAAAATTGCAAAGTCCTCAAAAAGAACCGGTGACAACTTCTACCTTGACCGCTAATAGTATGAAGTAGCGCCGCTGATGCAAATATGTCCGTAAATCTCAATTTCCCTCTCTTCCTCTCTCGGTGCCCATCAAGGGTCGCTCCCGGCGGAAGAGGAAACTCGACAGCCCTCGGCGACGGAAAAAGCCATCGCTTTTACTTTGAATAAGTGGATGAAAGGAGAATACGTGAAGTGAACTTGTTATCTTTCAGTTTACACGTTAAATACTGCATATATTTACATTAAACAAGTGAAATACAAAGCAATTAATGAGAATTATTTCCAACAAATAATGAAACAGCAAACGACTTTTGAAATGATTTACGTTAATTAATTTTTTTAATTTTAATGCATTCTTCCTTAAACCATGTATACATTTCTTTTAAAAAAAATTACACAAAAAACGAAAGCGTAATTAATTACATTAGTAGATAAAAATTTTCTCTGATATGAAATAAAGCTCTATAAATCGACTATTGAATCCCGAGCACACATTTTTTGTAATGTGTGACTGCAAAGGAAGGTCTAACAACACTGTCAGCAATAAGAGACAGACTATTGCAATACACGATAATATTTTGAGTAAAGGATGACCATATGTGACATGTTTGGTTTAGCCGAGGCGTTTTATGTGTTGCAGGCGGATTGCTGGAAGATCGCTTTGAAATTGAAAATACTACCAAAAGTGCCCAGTCAGCTCTCTTATTGTTTCATTCTGTCACATAAACGCATTCTTTTCTGAAGCGACTTGAAATTTTCCGTGAGTGCCGCCGCGATTAATTGCTATATTTTGTGCTTTCTATTGGTGTTTTATGTCGCTTTGGAGAGTTTTGAGGGTTATTATTAATTAATATGACTAATACTTGGTTTAAGGGAAGAATGATTAACATTATTATTAGAGTGCATTTGCATACTAAGTTGTGGAATGTGGAAAACGAATTACACAAAGACGGAAATGCTAAAACAGATTGATGAGCTGTTCTCGCCTAAAAACATTGAGCGAGGAAATTTACAAAAATATGAGAAGCTTGAAAACTTAACCAAAGAATGAGGAGACAAAGTATAAAAGTCATCAAGCTGGCGGGAAACCCGTGAAATGGTTTCACTTTCGATGCAGTATCGATTTTTTCTTACTCAAGGTACCTAAAAAACAGGACTGGACAGTAAAAATGCTACAGCTAATATTAATAGGATGGCAACTTATAAACATGTCACTTTTTTCGACCGATTTTTGGAATGTTTTTAGAAACTTGTAGAATTTTTCTTGTAGAGTATATAAAAAGTGTGGTATTCGAACTTCTATTCAGTTTGCGATTGAGTAATCGGCGAGTAAAGAATAAATTAAAGATGAAAGTATTTTGAAGTGAACTTAGAGAATTTTTCCTCATGTACGTCGATTAGGGCGAAAAACCAGCGAAGCATCACGCAATACAACGATTGGTGAAAGTATGCCCTCTTGCGACACAGTCTAATACTGATTCTAAAGTTTCAAAGAAGATCATTTTGACCTATCCGATAAATCTCATCGAAAGTGACCTGCTACAAATGATTTAGAAAAATTTAAAAACCTTAATGAAACAAATCGCAAATTATGTTCACGTTGTTTTCTTATGCTGCAATGAAAAATTCTCAGTTGAGATAAATGCATAATCGGTCAGGGCAACATATAGTGTTAACATTTATCGACCAAGTAACGATGCAGCATGCGTATGTATATCATAGTTTTGACCCAGAAGTGCTTTTTCAAAACTGTATGCTAAAAACTAACATAAAAACAATCATATCGTGCGTCTGTTACAACAAATAGTACTACGATAGAAAACTTTCTTTAATTAAAATATTAACTACCACTGCACAAAGTAACACGGACAAGTAATTGCAATGTTCCTGCAATCCATTGTATTTAAACAGTGAGGAAAATTCCAACAATACTACAAAATCTTTCTCGATTTTTTTTTACTCTGCCTCTTCTGATGACATCTGAATATATTAACTATTCTTACATTTCCAGGTAACTAAAGCACTAGACACTGACATCAGTACTAACCAAGAAGAAGTCGTGGACACAGCAACAACAGCCTATTTTTTCCCTCCGTTCCCTTTTCGTAATCACGTGCTAGTAAGAAGTTTCAGTCTACAGGTCCGATTGGGGAAAAGGCTCAAAATATTACACAAAACTGGTTAAAAAGGATAAATGAATAGGCTAGTTTTAAAGAGCATAGAACAAATAAGTTAAGTAAATATTATGCTTGACTTATTTGTTATATGCTCTCTAAAAGTAGCAAAGTGCTAAGGTGGAATTAAAAATAATACAAATTCTGTTTGGCTGTGATATGAGAATGTACTATTCTGCACCGCAGAATAATTTGCAACACATTTATGTTCCTCAGTCTCAACACTATGCCACACAAAATAAAACTTTATCAACGAAAAATGCTTTGCAGCACTTTGCCACTCAAAATCAAACCTTATTAACTATAAACTCCTATGAAACCTATATGAGGAACTTATGATGCTTACTGTCCACAGTGATCCGCAAATTAATTGATTCTATATGGTGCAAAAATATTTTTTTTGTATTACTAACATGACTTAAAAAATTAAAGTTAACTTGGCTTTATGTATTTTTCTGATTCTTCTATTAAAATAACACAAATTTCTAGAAGAACAATGTTAACAAAATTGATCCAAAAATAATAATAAACGATAAAAACGTGATATTGCATTCCTCACGTTTGTATAATTTCTTCTTATTTTTGGTCCAATTTTGTTTATAAGAAATTCGAAGTCACTCTTTGATATTCTTGTAAAGTTGTTATATAATTGAATATAAAGTTTGTTTTTTAACTTGTGATATGTATAAGGCCACACGTATTGAAGTATGGTAGAATCGGTCATCCTGTTTTTTTCGTTTTAAATTATTTTCTTTTAAAACAATATAATCCAATGCAACTCGTGTAATATCGTCATTCATCGCTGCCCGATTGTATAGAGTTTACAGTATAAAACTCTGTTGCAGATATATTGCCAAGATATATATTTTCCAACTCTATGGTGTATTAAAGTATTGCTGTAAGAGTAGGCTATATTTAAAAACATTATTGTAGCCTCATAAGTAACGCCCGTTTAGACACACCTTATAAATTTTTATTACTGCTATTTTCAAAAAACCTTATTAAAAAAGTCAAGAACCTTATTTAAAAAGTCGCCCTGTTATAATTACAGGAGTTGATGTTCAGTATCACAGTAACTTTTCACCAATTACCTTTAATTGAATATTCTATCCTGTGCTCTCCTGTTAGCAACGAAGAATATTTAAGTAAAATAGAAGACTTTTTAAATTTGTGAATGTATATTCGAAAACGTAAAGGGATCAAATTTTGCGACCGATGCCAACTTCGTATTCTATGAGTTTCTGTCACATTTAATAGTCGGTGTATATAATAGGCTTCCAAAATTACATGCATTTGTGATTATTTTAAATTTTCAGCGTGTATAATGAGCTTCATACTATCTCGTTAACTATTTCCAGACCGTATCTTCTCAAATATTTAGGTTCCATTGTGAAAAGTCTCTCATCTTAATTCCATGTGTAATATATGTAATTGTATTTTTATTAAAATCGTTTAAAGCTCAAATCGCAATATTTTGCAATAATCGAATTTTAATAATAATAATTCATAAGAATTCTAATAATTCATTGGCCATCCGTTTCTTTTTCTAAACATCTGTAGAATATATCAAATCTCCCCACCCATTGTGGAAGAAACTTCTTCTATTTTTATGTTAGGTTATAAATAAATATGAGTACTACACAGTATCCTAGAATCCTAAGAAACGAAAGAGGTGTATATCAATAAGCTATAACTCCAAAGACTGATTTATTAACCAAAACATGATTATTGCTGGCAATTGATCCAATGTATCTGCAAAAATCGTCTACGCAAAAGGCAAATGCTATTGAATAAATATTTTTCATATTTCCGTATTCAGCTATCAAAAATTATTCACATGTTCACTTAAATTAACATAGCTTAACTAAGTTCAACACTGCCATTCATTCAACACAGAAAATAACAAAAAATTAAAAGGATAACAAATGAATGAACTTAATCATTCAGACTTAAAGGACTTAAGTCTGAATGAAAAATTAATTAGAGCTGAAATCGAAAACGCTAAGGCTAGACTGTGCGAACTTGTGTTGATTGCCCAAGTGATCTATTTAAAAAAGGCCGTCGACAATTTATGTCACGCTTTCATCTTGTGCTTTAGCTTTCGTTGCGAATATATTTGAAAGAAATTATCCTCGCTGACTTAAGTCCTTTAAGTCTGAATGATTAAGTTCATTCATTTGTTATCCTTTTAATTTTTTGTTATTTTCTGTGTTGAATGACTGGCAGTGTTTTCTATTATTTTTCTAATATTTCTAATATTTTTTCATTCACGATTGACTTCACGTAAAAAAATTACTTTAAAAATATGTGCTTGTTTGTTTCTATTTTGGCAACTTTCATCTCAAGAAAAGATATTAAAGGTTGTGTTCGGCTTCGGTTGTGTTCGAGTAATTCCTGAAACGAAATTGTTAGTTGCGTTCCTTGATATAGTAAATGGCTTATCAAGGAAACGGTATGAAAACTACTGTCGATCGGTGATCGATACGGGTGATCAATTATTTACATTCATGTAAAAATTATATTATAATATTCAGGTCCAAGTTTGCTCGGGCAAAAGAAACAAGGCACATTATAATTTATTCGCTTTTTTCTGTAATAATTATTTATGGGTTTAGAAACGGCCCGAATAGGTGTTTTTAAATTATTGTATGAGTATCTTGAAGTAAATACAAATTGTAATGTCTCCTAATTAATTTCTTTCAAAATTTCTGTATAATCTTTCACCCTCACATCATCCATTTACACGTCTTTAGAGCTGGAATTTCAAAAAAATCCTTCCTCAAGTAGTTTTATAGTCCTGGAGATAGTCAGTATTTGACATAATATGTTATACATTTTGGGGTCTTGCGAGGTTGTGTCTTTCAAGAAATGACATATTTCAATCCTTGAACTGAAGACTGGTGAAATTGGGCCCAGAGGTAGAATTCTTAATGAAGATAAAGGGAACTTAAATGGGATTAGACAAATTCAGCAAAATCTAAGTGTGATTCGGGCATTTAAAATAATTCATTTATCGTATGTCCCTTATTTAATATATATATATATATATATATATATATATATATATATATATATATATATATATAGTATATTTTATTATATATTATGATGCACATCTCGAAAATTATATAATCTGGAACCATCCTTCTAGTTTTCCTACAAGGGTCGCGTAGACTTTTAAAAACCCTGTTTCTTTTAACAATTTCGGTTTAATTGTTTCGTGGAAAAACATATTATTTTCATATTATCCCATAATCTATGAAGATGTAAACTACTATAAATTATAAAAAAAATATTTTGAAAACCTTAACCACGATATGTATAAAATTTTGAGAAACTATAACCCACGATATGTATAAAACTTTACTTTCACCACCAACACAAGCGTGGGAAATGCCCACGCTATAAATTCCCTTGTTCATGTCATATCCCACGCTATATATGACATTTTAAACAATTTTAAAAGTGTTTATTTTGCTCCCCCGCTACCCCTAAAATTTCCACATAAATAGTATTGAGTTTTATCTATTGGGATATAGGCGGGTTAATACGAAGTTTCTACGTCAAGCGGTTTCTAAAAAAAACAGCTGTATCAGACATACAAGTAAGTGACATTAAAAGGTTTATGTTTTTTTTTCTTTTTGGAACACCAAAAATGGCTGAGATGAAAAATACAAAGACCCGCATGAATGATAAGTTCGACGAATATAAAAATATATTGGTCGTCAATGAAATACACAAATATTACAAGAAAACTAATGGATAATACCTAAAACATTAATATTGGTGATCAAATATATCCCACTTTTCCAACATTTTTCTGCATTCCTTTTAATAATCCATGAAAAAATTGATCTAAGTTCAATTTCTATTTAGTTATCTATCATGGATTTATCTTACTTTTTGTAAATCTGACGACCTCTTTATTCCACCAAAAATGATATTCTTCTGCGACATTGAATAAAAAAATTAGTAAATAAATTTTCAAAATGTCTTTGATTAAATCGTAATCGTATACTTATCATCATCTAGTCATACTTTATTTAAAAAGTGATTCGCCATTATAATTCGGGAACGATGAAGTCTGTTAGCGGTAAGGTTACCCAATTATTATCGGTTCACTGAAGTTAAACAACGTCATGGGCAGTCAGTACTTCGATAAGTGACAGAATGGAAACCCTGAATTATATAGTCTTACCTTTAAATTTTCTCCATCTAGTGTATGAAGAAAGTAAAGTTACATTATTTATACAATAACTATTTTTTATATAAAACTGTTATGAAACCTCTCATGAACCATAGAAAGTGGCATCCCAATTGTTAATATGAAGTAAAAACATTAAAATTTATATTTCGAGGTTTGTTTAAAAGTATGACAAGTTAATATTTTTGTATTACTCTGAAGGTACCACTTACAAGTATTTTAGATAAAATGTAGATTTCGGGAAAATTATTAGACTCGCATTACAAAAGACATTTGTTCATAGTATTTAAATTGAGAACCACAGTTTCTAGTTTTCTAAAAAATGCTTTCAGGCTAACAACTCGCCAGCGAGCGCAAAACAATGTTAGCCGATTCAATTCTGACATCGTGCAATCCTCGTTTCTAGCACTTGGAACGTTGCATCTATAGCTACTTCAAAACATATTATATACTTTCTATTAGTTCCATTATTTATTGTAATTTACTGAACTAGAATATAGGTTATATCCTAGAATGAATATAAGAAATTAATTTAAGAACAACAAGAATTGGCGAATGAATGGCGTCTCCATAAAATTTGTGAAGCTGGCGTTGTTAAAAAGAGTTATATATGTAACGAGGGTCTGTTCACTAGGAACTGACTAACATTTATACTAATACCGGAGTAGCAATATTCTATAAGAAAGGCAACAAGACCTTGTCGATTTACCATCAAACCATATCGCTGCGATGTTTTCAGATCTATAAAGCCGGTTTACATTTATTAGCCAGTGGAGATATAGGTCGATAAATAGATTATCGGACAAGAAACTGCTAAATAGTCTGAAAAAAAGTAAAAGAAGTTATCACTCTGAATAATCATATGCCTAACAATTGGCTGACAAACGCAGAGGATGAAAAAAATCTTTTTTTTAAACTTAATTTTTTTAATCTTCGCATCTTGAGCAAATTTACTAATTAAAGCGATTATTAAAAACGGATAATGATGTCATTATCCGTTTTTCCAGTGTTCTCTTGTTTTCATTATTCGAAATGTTTTATACTGGTAATCTTTGCTAAAACATTCAACAATAGAAACAGCGCTTCACGCAAACATTTTGAAGAATGGTAATTGGCAGGAAAGGTTTTCTTCCAAGTTATATATACATAATTTTGGGTTAATGCTTACAAACTTAATACATTTAAAATACTAACAAAATTAACTAAACCAAAAAAAAGAAATTTAAATGAAAACAAAAAACAAAATTATTCTTAAGTTTTCATCATTGTCATTCGTCAACCGCGATATTTTTACTGCTCTGTTTTAGGCACGCAGTTAATTGTACTGATACTCAAAGCACTCTATACAACTTTGGAGCTAGCATCACTTTAACTGTACTTATGCATGACATCTCAAATCCCGTAAACGGAAACGCTTTCCGGCCGGCTCTATAACCGCCGTACAACGGGGTAAAAAAAAGTAAAGTAAGTCCTACTTGGTAAGGCCCACAATTTATAAATATATTCTCATGCATTCCCACCATATTTTCGTTCATATATATGTATCTATATATACTTTCAAGCATACAAAAAGGGCACTGTCCAAGCAGCTTGTGTAAACTTAAGACTGTTTATCTGTCTTTCGCGTTCGACTCTACATAATATCCGTCCCGTATCTCCGACGGATTACGGATGAATATCCGTCGGATGTCTGTTGGGTGTGGACGCGAGTATCTTCGAAACGTTGCCGATTAAGATGACGTATCCTTTGTTATCAATTTATAAAGGTCCTTTCTTTTGTGACGATAACCTTGAAATGTTATTTGTGAAACTTGTAGCGAATCAGAAAATTGTAGCTCAAAACTGGGCGCTCGGATTAAGCGGAGGATGAGTGTGATTGAATAATGGATTTAATATAACCCGACAATTTGCCGACGCGATTCCTTGTCGCTATTGGTCGTAGCGGATTGAAAAATTATTAACAGTCACCGCTTTAGTTCGGAGTCGACGTAAAACTCCTACAGAGAGACCAATGACTATTGTCAAGTTTGATATACTACATACAGTAAAAATATCTAAAACAAAGAAAATTGTCTAAATCAAAAGGAAAATAAATCAAAAGGGCCGCTTTATACACCACATAATCATCAATCAATAACATTTTACATCGAAAGTCTGAAAAGAAAACTAAAACAATGAGAGCTACCATGTTAACTCTAGAGGGCGCTACTAGCTTAATTTAATAACGGAAGGGATATTAAACAATAATATCGCTTTTCTCAATGTCGATAATTACTAAAGAATCATTGGAAATTTGTACAACAAATCCGAAAAACTATAAAACATTAAAATACATTAAATCAAGCCAAAGTGACGAAAGGGACATTTTACGGTAATATCTTGTCTCTTGATGTCTATAGTTACCAAATGCTAAAATAGAATTTTGAATTACAAATCGGAAAAGAAAATAACGCAATAAAGGTTTTTTACCATATTAACGCTCACCAAAAGGTCCTACATACATAACTCGCTCATCGGTTAAAAATGAAACTATATGTATCTAAAAGGACATTAGAAAGTAATGTTTTTTTCTTGGTGTCTATAATAACCACAGATCCGTTATTGTATAATTTTGCAATGGTTATTGTATAAGTATATAATATTGCACCTGGAGAGAAAATAAAATAATGAGGATTACTGTATTAAGGTTTACCAGCAGTCACCATATCTGAATCACTTTTCTCCTAAAATCGTTACCATAAATAACTAAAGAGGTATTAAACATTGATATCCGTTTTCTTGATCTCTTGTCTTAATTTTTGTGAAATTTTAAGCTTCAAAATAGCATGCGTTATGGCCCGTCCCCCTCAAATTTTACAATCATCTGTTTGAAACTTCTAAAAAAGTTCTGAAAGCTAGTATTTAAACAAACTGATTGAACAAAATAGCGGTAAACATGCTTCAACAATTTCAAAAATATAGACAACTAGGAAATCCTACTTTGTACGTGACCGGTTTTATTACGTATTTTTCAATACGATATGCATGAAAAAATTCAGAGAAAAGGTATTTCTTTGTAAATAATTAAAGTTTTCGGTTTCCTAGAACTTTCTCCGCGGTTGTGTTTTGAGATATTTCTATTTAATTATGTACATATATATATATATATATATATATATATATATATATATATATATATATATATATATATATATATAAATATATATATATATATATATATATATATATATATATATATATATATATATATAAATATATATATATATATATATATATATATATATATATTTATTATATTGTACGCCGATCGTGTAATACGATAAAGTCGTGATGCGCCTAGACATATCATGAAGCAACACCATTTCACGAAATTAATAGCTCAAGTTAGTCATATCGTTTGACATATGTCGCTTGATGATACTGAAAATCTAACTCATCATTCACCATGTCCTTTTTAAAGAGTATCACGTATTTTAATCATGTTTCAAGGTATCGAGTTACTCTTTTGGGATATAACAAGTGAAATACTGTATTCAAATACACTTCTACATGTAAATGATATAGGAAGGAACCAAATAGTGATGAAAATGCTGTAATAGGCAGTTATTGTCAGACTAAATTATTAGTGGAAATATCTACAATCACACTTGATATCTCAGTTAACGATCAAATGTGGTCATAACTCTTCGTAGTTAAGGTATTCTGATCACACTTGAAATAGACATTTACGTGTCTAGTTGAATCATTATGATCATACTTGGACTAGGTAATTAAGTAAAGTATCATATATATATATATATATATATATATATATATATATATATATATATATATGATTGAATAAAGTAACATTTATAAATCCATTTCGTCCACTCTCTAAAGTGCTACAGGTATTATGAAAAAAAATATAATATGTTCGAGATTTCAGACCACTTCCTTTTACTTAGACAAGATAAAAAATTTTTTTTTCTAAAGCAATAACATTACAAGAACAAAGGTGCTTGCAATTTACATAATTTTTTTAATAACGTGTAGAAGGTATTGAATAAGTTTATCTTTAAGTAAATATGTACCATCTCTTATCCAGTAAATTGGGTTCTACGAATATCTCAAAATTCTTTGCAACTTGTGAAGCGAAAACACTTCAAACAACTGTTTACATTTTTGCAGAAAATATAAAAATATGCAAACATAAAAACTTATGTAGGCAATATAACTGCCCCTTGCACAGTGAATTTGCTTAAAAAATACGCCGATCTTTCGACTTACGGGGTTTATGAATTGTTAATGAGGAATATTAATAACGGAGTGACAGTTTACGTTAGCACGTAGTACATCGTTGCATACGTGATTTAAAGCTTGTGTAGGATTTACATGATAACAACTTTTAACGACTCGACTTGCAGAATTAACGAAGTTTAACTTGGACGGCGGATGCCTAGTATTTAATAAGCGTTTTAATAATGAAACTCAATTGATGAGTTTTATTATCGGTGGAAATAGCCGTCAAATACGAATAATTTGAAGCCTCCATACAGCGACATAAATTAGAATGGTTATACAAAAGAAATAGATAAAGTTAAAAAATGAAATTAAAAAAATTACCCTAATTATAATTTTAAGATATAATGTTCAATTCTGTCTACTTTTACATAACGACATTAAACTACGACGAAACCCCTGAAATAAACATCTTACTTTGTAGTATTCCCAAAGTGTTACCCATAAAAATATTTTCTTCCGAGGCCTACCACCGTTTCCTACGATGACTCCGTAATATGTTTATTTCATATCATCTTCAAGTGCCACTTCGTGGTGTATTCGTAACGCTGCTCCAAAGCCACCGATAGTAAGACACGTTGAAATGAAAACTTTCGTGTTTGATATTAAAATTTGGACTGAATATTTTTTCTTTCATTTTGGTGTGAAAAAAAGAAGAAATGATTCGAAGTTTCAAACGAAATACTTCCAAATTCAGACTCTTATACTTTACCACTATGACAGGGACTACTTATTTATGTAACTGAGTAGTTACTCCGTATTAGTTATTCTTATTCTAACTTTATTACTTAACCTAATTTTGTGAAAAACTAAGGTAAAAACTAGTAATGTCTGGTGCTACGAGTGTTAAGTAGTCAGAAACCTGTAATACTTTTTTCTAGTAGTTTGTGGTAATTAGAGAAAATATAATATCCATGGACTAATTGTCAAGTCATTATCTCAACTGGAAATACCCAAATAACATGATTATATAATCGTTCGAAGAATTCTCTTAAACATCTGCACTTTAATAATTTAAACCACTATTTCACATAGAGAATGAATCGATTGTTTATTACTCAATATCTTAATCTTTGTCGGAACGAATAACAAATATTGAGTGATAAATACACATTCCATTTAGCAATATTATTTTCAATAAACTTCCTCACTATTCAGTGCCATTTATTTTAAATCGACTTTACAATAACATTTTTCATCTTAGAATAAAATTCTTATTTTTATTCTTCGCACTCCTCTTTACTAGTGTTTATAAAAATTGAACCATCATTCAATTATGAATATAATTAATATTTATATGAGTAAAAAGGCCATCTAACATCCGATTATAATGCTACATATTGACGTAATTATGAATGAAGTTTATTTGTGAAAGTATAACTAATATACAATTAAATGAAACTACGTGATGTAGTATTATTTCTACTTTCTTTAATTATTATTTCTACTTTTCTTTACCACGACCTAGGTTTCGTTGTATTACAACATCTTCAGGTGGTCTTCTTTGCAAGTATGAGAACATCTTCAGGTGGGCTTCTTTGTAGAAATAATACTACATTACGTAGTTTCATTTAATTGTGAATAATAAATTTCTACAAAATTAACGCCAAATATATTGAATATCTTATTTAATTCAGTATTATTTCTAGTGTTAAGAAAATGCTTGATAGGTTTATCTAGCCTAATTTTTCGGGGAGCAATATTAAAATGTAATAGGCCCCATAAATTAAAGGAAATTTCACAATCAATTAGATAAAAATATTGTTTCCCTAACCACATTATAAATATAACGAATTATAAATATTTGAAATAATTATTTGTGAAATATGTTTTAAATGATATTTCAAAAATGGTGGACATCTTGCATTACCACAAGGCAAAGTAAGTACATCGTCATCACTGCCTTGTACTTCTGGTATCATATGAATTACGGCAAGATAATTAAGGATCTATGGCACTCGTTTGGAATTAAGGCGATTAACGAAGGAGATCTTCTTTTTCATGGTGGTTAATCGGCAATGGCCTTTGATAAGCCCGCTCTAATGTTACAGCCGAATGCCTTTCCCTTATTTTTGTACGTGAATCCATCGTTCTGAGAGGCGCGCTGATATCATGAGTGTGTTTAAAAACAATTTTTATAAAAGGCTGTTTTTATAAAATCCCACCTATTTCATTTTTAAAAAAATCATTTTCCCCCCTCAACCTCGGTTGTTTTTTCATTATTGATTTTATTTTCAAAAATGTGGAAATTTATAAAAGGATTGTTAATATATTTCCTCTACGGCAAATATGTTTTCCCCTTACTGTTCTGATGAATTGATACAATCCTCCCCTATCCCTTGTAGTGAAGTTATGAGTTGAAAACTGCAAGTGCAAGTGTCTAAGACTTTTTCCAAATCGAATGCCGGATAGTTCCTGGATTTTTTGCGAGAAATGTTATCTGTCTTCTTCAGTTTGAACACCATATCCACTTCAATTTTTTACTTGTCAAATTCAATCAATAGTTCAATTTTGTTGTTGTTATTTTTCATTTGTTTTTATTGCAATTTGTAAGAATCGCATGTCTTATATGGGTCAGAGTGAAGCTCTTTTAATCGGAGCCAGTTTCACGAAACACTTTTTGAAGATCTTGCATGACTCCACGGTGCTCTCTTCAAGTTTTCGTTCATGGTACGTTTTTATTATGTTCAAATAACATGGTAAACATAGTCCCTTTGTACGGCTTCTTGAATAGTGGCTTTCCTGTTTTGGGTTTCTTATTAATCGGACCAAGTCTCCCTTTTTTATCTAAAGTAGGTAACTTCCTTTATCCATTTCCTCTATCTTGTCATCTTATGGTAATTATGTCAACTTTGCCTCCACTTACACCATATATATATTATAAGCTAAAGTTAAGGATTTTCTTTTGTTCTCGTGGCCTTATTTGTAATTTACATTTACTCATAGGTGTGCTCTAAAAAATCAATAAAATGCTTTCAACAGAATGTGAGGGTTTACAAATATTTTCAGTTAAATTTCGGCATTTGCTGAATTGTCGTATATCTTTCTGCAACACTTTCGTATGGGATGACATATTTTTGTCGGTATCTCTATTCCTTGAAGATTTATTAATTTCACCACAGACATATCAACTTTTTCCAACTTGAAATAGTGTTACTTAACGGCATATCAATCCAAATACCACCCCTTGCCAAACATAAGGTTCATATTTTCAGTTCGTTCGATATTAGTCGAAAGTAATAGTAGATAATAGTAGAAAATAAAGTAAAATTTAAAAAAAAACAACAATTACTGTAGGGCCCATATTAGGATGAAATCATAATCTTAATATTGACAAAGCAGAAATATTTAAAATAAGTTTGAATACGTTTCTTTTCTTATTTTTACAAGCCGTTATCTTCTTTTCTTACTAAACAGATTAGAAAAATTAAGAATACTATCCGGTCGCACAAAAAGAAGGATACAAATACCTCTTGAAAATATTGATACAAATCAGTCAAAATAATTTTAATTGAAAATTCTAATCTTTAGATATTTGAAAACCACCGTAGAAAAATCAAATTGCAGTTGAAAAGACAAGGCAATAACAGTGTTAACATACTAATATTATGAAGAGAAAATAATTTGATTTATTTTTATTGTTTGATACAGAAAAGTATTCTCTGATTAATATTAAATTTTCCATCGTATATCTTTTGTATCAGTATTGACAAAGGGAACAAAGCATATGTATCCAAGCTAGGATCATCAAAGCGAAGCAGTTACTAATATCGCAACATCTAGCATAAAAAATATAATGAAATAAATGCCAAATTTTTTTAAACTTTGGTATCACGTCATCGTTCGACAATGTTGAACAGTCAACAAACATGAACAATCACAAAAAAATAAATGTCCTCGTGCGTAGTCGTTTATTCAATACACCTTTTTAATAAGTCTTGAAAATAAATTAAAACAAAATTTTAAAGATATTTGCAATAAAAATTAATAATATTAAACTGTTTTCATCATACAGCGATAGTCACAACCAAAAAAAGAACATAATTTTTTAGACGTAAAAGTTAGTCACAAGACAATATAATAAAATATCACATCTTCGGTGTCTTGTCTAGACATTAAATGAGTAATCATATTTTACGTCGGTATAGAGTTACGCTCCGCGCAGTGGTCGTCTGAGTACCGATATAAATGAAAGAAACGTCATTGTCATAGAGAATCTATTCAAATATCATCGACGAATTAACTATTCGTGCAATTAGTATTAGTGTGGAAATATGTGTATGACAAGTTTATGATATTTCACACTAAAGTTTGAGTGTAAATAAAATTTCATCTCAATGGGTACCAAGGTTGTTGGTACTAGAACAGAAACTTAACAAGTCCGCCATGTTTCGCCAAATTCGAGAGCTTTCCGCTCGCTATGACGATCATTTTTGGCAAGGGATAATAACTACAGATTAAACATGGACACCATATTTTAATCCTGAGAATCAATCCAAATGTGAACATTTCTTTAATTTAAAGCTCGTACTGGCTTTATTCTGGTATTGTGAGGGGATAAGTTAGATACTAAATGTAATTTCTTTCAAATTTCTTAATTAAATCTTTATTGCGACATGCAAAACAAATGTGCGGCTTGTTATTTGCTTTGCATAAACTATGTAACGTAAATAAAACCTGTCAAATAAATGTGGCAACATGAATACCGAAATTAGTTAAGTGGCTATATGATCACGTGCACTTTTGTACATATACGCTTTACTTTTATATTGCATGGCTACATCTTTAAATTCAATTTAATTATTGTATTTCGTTTGTGTACTTGCGCTACGTAGCATTATTTCAACGATATTCATTTATAATAGTGACTGAAATTTCATTTACTCATCTAAACTACTTGTCAGCTGTGACCAAACCTTTACACATGTGAAAATTGCAATAGTGTTTAGACTATTTAATGGCAGGCAACTGCCATATGGTCGACTCATTTGTTAAGTCCCGTTGCTCAAGTTATTTATGACCCTTGAGTGCAGCATAAGACCTGTTGAACTAGAAAAACTAATCTACGATAAAAATAAACCTGTAATAGTTTACATCAACACGTGTAATGTTAAACTTAAAAAAAACGAACAAATATAAAAATAAGACTTATAGAAATATCTTCAATATTTACCGAACAATGAACTCGAAGACATTATTATATTTAAACTCAAATATGAGATACTGTCAAATAGAACATGATAATGATCTACCCAACATGACTTGATCTGAAATAAATTTAATTAGGTAGAGTATCTTGAAGTCAAACGAATCTAAATATGGACTTGCCTAGAAGAAAAAAATTAATGAAAACCCTTTAAGCTGCGAAGTATTATTCAATTTGTCGTAGATTTTTTAACATTATTTGCCCTTTACTTCTATTAAACAAATTTATTGCTGCGACCTGCGAGGATTTTGCTATTGGATAGTACATTATTTCATATTTAATAACGATTATTTCGCAAGCAATATTACGGTTTCAAAATGTACAGTGTCTCAAAAGTTCAGTCGAAAAGTAATTTAGGAATATCAAAGAAGAGGAGGTGAGACACAAAATTATTTTAACAAGAAATGCGGTCCATTTTTTTAAAATTTTGAATAAAAACTAAATAATATTACATACATATAAAATATTTAATTAATGTAAGAGAATTATTATAATGAGATAGAGAAACGAATGATATGTGAACAAGTACTTTGCCTGAAATGAGCTATTAATCATATTATTTTCTTTTAAATCCTGACACAAAGTCAGCTAAAATACTTTTATCATGGATGAATATTTTCAAAGGAATCATTGAAACTTTTTCAAATTCTATTTACTGCCGCACAGAAAAAAAAATAGGAAAACAATTTATTAAAGTCCATATATTTATAAAAATGTAATTAGAGTTGAAGGATTTCATAAAAGCGCAATTATTAACACAAACAAAAATGACACATTTTCAAAAAAATATTTATATAATATTTTCATTTCCATTAACAAATTACGCTGTGGTGCAATTATCAATGGATAGTCGAGGAACAAAACGCGTTAGAAAATGTAAGGATATTGATGTAATTCGATTTTAAATGGTACGAACGCACGAACGAGAACAAAATGACTCCGAGCGATCATTTCACAATCCTCATGAACAAACTCTGCATGAAAACAAGACGAATCTAGATTATGGAGTCGTATCATAACAGGCTTAATGCTTAAATTACTTGATTTAGTATAAAAACACAATAGCATATAATATAAAAGACATCGTATGACCATTCTGCAGTATTTAAAAATACTGCATAATACTCATAGGACATCATTTGGCCAAAGTGTATTTTAGCCATATACTAATTAAATACATTTTATACACTCGATCGAACCTAAGAGAAAGTCGTTACATACAAATGAATAAAATAAGGATAGTGTCCTTCATATGCAAAATATGAATGTCTAAAATCGATTCTAAATGTGCTACAATCATACAGATAGAGAATTGGTAATTTGTTGGTTGTTAAAACTGTCTTATGTGGTGTGCCGTTGCGTCTGTGAAACTAACAGCGATGAAAAAGTCAGAGGCAAGTTAACTTGTCCTAAAATATAAGTTCCTAATGTACTACGCATACTTTGCATCTCCTACTTAATATCTAAAAATAATAATCTTAAAAAAAAAAGGTTAAATATAAAGTTCTAAAAAAATGTGAGATTAACAATAAATTATGTACGATTCACAATAAATTATTTTGAAGTACAATTAAGTGTAGATAGGACGTTTAAAAACTGAAAATATACTTGGGAAAACCATTTTTACGACACTGACTGTATCTCAAAACCAATTGATACTATAAAAGATGATTATTAAAGGAAATTTATTAAAAACTATACAAATTTCATGCTCAGAAGTTTAAATAAAAACTATAAAAATTTCATGCTCAGAAGATTAAATAAAAACTATAAAATTTCATGCTCAGAAGATTAAATAAAAACTATAAAATTTCATGCTCAGAAGATTAAATAAAAACTATAAAATTTCATGCTCAATAAAACTAAAATATCGCATTTTTACATATAATAAATACCTAATGCGATATTCAACAAAAACTGTTTTTTGCAATCTCTAGCGTGCTATTTTTCATAAACTACTAATTTTACAAAAGGGCTTATGCCAAAAATGTTTATAATATAATGCTTTACAATATTACCGTCAGTCAGTTTGAAATTCGATCAGCAGTTTATGAAAAAATATTTTTTGGAAACTAACGCGCCATAACTTGTAAATAGTAGATTCCATGATAATAGCTTTAAAAAGTCACGAAAAATTTAAAGCTCTAAAAAATTTAATAATTAAATCGTTTTCGTTTAATTTTTTCGCGAAGATAACTGATTAGCATAACCTCTCAGACCACGACAAACTACTCAGGAGGTAACACTTAACGAATTTCAGAGAAAAATTGTGCTGAAATAACCGTATAAAAATTCATTGAATTATTTTGATATTTGATAATCGCGAAACTAAAAATATTCTTTGGTTGTGAAATTAAAAATATTCCCAAATATATCTTGGTTTTTGTCTGAAAACTAACATTCATTAAAAAAAAGTGGAAATTTTTATACTTTCACACTTTTCTTAACATTCAAATTCGAAAAATGTGTGATAATTAATTAAGTTTCTGTTTAAGTCTAAAATCTTTTTTGTTTTGCGAACTCGAGATACCAAGACAGTTTCTGAAGTCGTCGGCTATATTAATTAACCATGATCTAGTAAATCTCTTTGTACCGTTTGTCGCTACAAATCTAAGGAACTGATACAATACTGAACACGTCAGAAAGAAGTGGAACAAATATTTGATGCGTAGGTAAACCTAATAAAACAAACGTTATTAATTTAATATACTATTAACTTTGCATAATTAGTTTTGTGAAATATAAATTGTCTACTCGTAAAACATATATAATTATCAGAAATAATATTACATCACGTAGTTTCATTTAATTGTAAATACTGAATTTCTACAAAATTAACACCAAATATATTCAATATCTAATTTATTATTCTGAACCTCTTACTAAAGAAGAACCTTATCATCCCACTCTCATTATTGCGACGAAAACAATTATACCTAATATCTGGATCTGCTCCGAACCAAGATCTAACTTTTTCAGTGTCGATATCAATTAGTAAATTCTGAAATCTACAAGATATCACGGTCAATTACTTTGAACAAAAAACTCTCTACTTGTAATATGCAATGAGTCTTCTGCTCAGAAATTAGGTTGATTGCTAAAAACAACATACGACGAAACAAATTATGACCCGAGTTTTCTTGTCTGCTAATCTATGTATTTAATTAAATTAATTAGACAAAAAAATTAAATTCACAAAAAATTTAAAACATACAAAAACTTCGTGACTTATTAACCCATAAGTTCCTGATGTGTTTGTTAGAAAAACGTAACCAACTATCCTAGAACTAACCGACAACCCATAGACTACACAGCTATGAAGTTGTCTACAAATATTATATTTATTATTTCAGATGCTGACAGTCTGAAATCAGAATTAGGGCAAATATATATTTATTAAAATTCAAACTTAATATTTGCTGGTATTTAATAAACGAACATAAATTTGCTTCAGAAGTATTTGCTGAAATGGATAATTGACATAATTTTCTTCTTAATTGAAGTAATCTCCGCTTTCCATATTGTTGTGCAATATTAGAAAAAGGTCGTACAATATCACATATTTCCAGACCTTCATTCTTGGGTATATACAAAAAGATTCTCTGGAGTCTGATAAATGGTGATGACACAATGGCAACTTATATATTGAAACAAATGCATTAGTAAATTCAAAATATTAAAAATCAAATAAATACCGTTATCTTGTGGGGTATTAGAAAACTACACACTTCTGATAGTTTCTTATGAAAAAAACAGATAATGCTGTCAGCCAAGTAAATAGTAATATGTTAATTAATTCGTCCTATATTTTTTTCGTGATACAAACACAGACACAACTGCCTGTCAAATCACTGAAGAGTGAATTTCACACAAAGATGTCCAATAACACTTGTATGGTCAGTCGAGTCATGTTAGGGTAATTTATAACATGGGGTAAAACAATAATTATTACAACATATGCGTTTTCTGATAATGTAGACATCAATAATAACAGTTAATCCGTATAACAACACGAAGTTCAAAGTATTTCTGTACCAACAAATAAATCCAACGTGAAGTTTCAATACAAATTTGTAAATATTTTCCATTCGAAGATAATTTTAAATTATAATGACATAAGCTTCAGTAAAAAACACTATATATTTTTATAATACAAGCTGAAAGTTAAATAATAAAAACACAAAAAATTCCATTAAAATTTAGAGTTTCCTTAGCAATAATATTTATTTTTTCTTCGAAATTAAGATCTCGGTTGACGATAGAATAATGTCATTAATAGAAAGACAAATTATTTAAAAAAAAGGTCTAAATTTACTTAAATAATAAATTTTGTGTCTTTAAGACCACACTGTAGTAGTAAAAACTTTTGCAACGATATAATCATAGTGTGTATGTGGGAAATTTTTAATACGAAAAAAAAATTATTAGACTTATAACATCATAATAAATATGATATATTAATTCATTCAAATACGCTCAAATAATTTATAAAAGTTGTGCAATTACCTACGAAGTACACCATATAATAAAAAGATATACTTATCTAGAGAGACAATATAGACGTATTCATTATAAATGTGGACTTAGTGGAGAATTAGTATTTGATATACAAAGTATACCCCAGATGCGGTAAAGAGGGAGTTTAAATTCAACTAATAAATAATATTTTTATTAAAAAAATAAAACAAATAGAGAAACTCAAACAGTGGAATTAGAACAAAGACGGTCAACAGTCCAACTTTTTTCATTAATCCATATCTATACCTGTATGTAATTACAACACATATCCACAGACGTAAAATTAAGTACATTTTTGACAAACTCACACTCTGTCACTTTCCGTACCTATTCCATTGTTTTACCACTGTGACCTACTGGACGCATTGGGCGAAATAACGAAATAAAAATATATTTACTAACTCGCCTCCTCTCTTTCGGTTACACTCAGTGTAGCGCTAAGAAATTGAACGATTTGGGAATTCTCGGTCTACTGCTGAGTATATACGAGGCGCGTCACCCTTAGCTTGACGCGACATCGCAAATTGGAAAATTATTTTCGACAAAGTGAGTCAAAACAAGTTCACTTCCAAAAGAACAAATGTTAAACGACGAAAAAAAGGCGAAACACGTATCTGAACATTTATAATATGCCAACATGTATAATTCAGTTCAGCAATTACCAATGTGACTTAAAATTATCGATGCTAAATAAGTGAAATCATTTTAATTGAAAGTTCTAGTTGAACGCCGGACAGCAAATTTCTTTTCAGGTTTTTTTCAAATCTATGGTTAATATAAAGGTAGGACCTCGAAAAGCTGAAAAGTATTTCGCTTCCATTTTACCTGCATTACGAGATATTTTTAATGCTTGCACATATTTACTGTAGCACACAGGTCTAAAACTGTAGAACTACGATTAACTGAAGAACAGACATGACAATAATTATTAGAGTGCATCGTTTTTCTACTGAACACCAAAAGTAAAAACAGCCGAATGCTTAACAGAACAGTAAATAATATTTGATAGCGAATCAGTCAACAATGGTTCATTGTTAAATACGAATTAAACAAATGTAAGCTGAACGCAGATTCCACGGTAATCTATACATATAATAAAATTGTTACAAAATGGTTACATAAGTTTAAAAATACTTTAAAATAAGTGATTAGTTTATCGTATCGAATTGTAATAGAAGCCAAAAACCTATTTTTAGAATTTTTGTCTGCATTGTTGTGTGTTAATTTTTTCTTTAATCACCCAAATCAACGGTACGGATTTTGATGAAATTTGGTATGGGAATAGTATATACTCTCGGGCAACATAGATGATAACAGAAAATTGAAAACGTGGAAGAAAGGTTTTTTTTATGTTCTCACATATTTCCATAAATATTAGCGTCCTGACCATTTGCTCTCTCGATTTGATGCCGAATATAAACTACTAGCAAAAAGCACAGCTTTGTGAGGGCTCACGAGTTTTTTAATGCGCGTCCATTGTAATAATGCTTTCAGGATGTGGTTTGATCTGCCGCGCTTGTGGACGACATCTCTACAACACCGTTCAAAACATGATCATTGGTTGATTACTCATTTAAATGCATGTACATACATATACCCAGTTTGTTTAATATCCTTATAGTATATGTATTACATATGCAGATAATAAATAGATGTTATATTTACGAGTATATAGTAATTTCACATAATCATAATTTTAAAGTACTTTTTCATTTTTAAGAAATAATTTATATTAGAATATAGACTTTGTTTTCAAATAAAGAATTTTTTATTTATTTAATAAAAATTATAAGTGCGTAGATACAAGTTTAGAAATCGCTATATTATTGTATGCTAATTTTAAATTAAATTCAGAAATTCAGAAAACCTATAATTTAACAACTAGAAAAAAAAATTAAAATTTGAAAAACTTTAAACATTCTTCTAGAAATAAGAAATACCCTTAGGCGAAATTATGATATATTAGTATTTAGAAATTTTTTAAAGTAAAGAGTAATAAAAAATATTTACTCATTTCTTGAAAAAAATTGATTTTATTAAAACCTTGAATTTCTCATACATTTCTTCTCGTCTCGTACATTTTAACATATGTTAGTTTTTGATATTAGTTAATCTGTAATCAAAAAATATTCCACTTAATGCTAATACTTCTAATGTTTTTACTTTTGAAAACGCGACATATGCTAAACCAACAGAAGTTTCTTTTTCTCCAATATCTACAACTGTTCCATCTAATGTTAAACCTTGCGACTTATAGATTGTAGTTGCGAAAGCTAATTGTAATGAGAATTATTTTCTGGAACAATTACTATTTCTACTTTTCCAAAATTTAGTTATGGGCGGTATTGGAACACAAAAACCGTTTTTATGGGTTAAATGGGAATAATTTTTAAATCGAACCATTATCACTCGTGGCATGGGGACTATAATTTTCTTCATAAATAATATCTATAACATAACCTAAAACTCCGTTGACTAATTCTTTTCCGACCCATAAATTAGAACGTAATATAAATTTAGATCCAAGTGATAAAATTATAAATGGTTCAAGTTGACCTAATTCGTCAGCACTTGCTGATTTTGCTTTAGAATTTTAGAATACTCTTTATTAGAAATTTTACAAATTCGCGTATCTCGAAGATCACCTTTACCAATAAGAAATAAAGTAGAAAATGCCCTCTAAATATATCCATACACGTAAATTCATTAATTGGTACAGAATCCAATCAAGGCCAAGGTAAAACACGAGAACCATAATTTTCTTCCTGAACGTTTGATACACTATTTACTGCCTTTCGATTACATTAAAGGTTACGGTTGGCTCCAGATTCATAAACATTATCATACAATATATTTTGATCATCATCTCCCTATCTACATTAAATGAAATATGTTCTTTTTCTTGTCTTAATACAATTTGTTGGAAAACACTTTCATTATCCGGTATACATTATGAATTATTTTCATCAATAATACCAAAAATTATTATTTTTAAAATATTTCAACGCAGCCTCAACATTATTACGGTTTACAATAAAATCTTTACACATGTCACCGTCATTTCTTCTAACAAAAATATGTTTTGAAATAGTATTACGGGAATGAGGTAAGGAGGTGGTGAAATCTGTAATGTCTTGACGAAAATTGATAACTTGCACATTATATCCAAATTGACCAGGTGGTCGGTATAACGATTGGACGGTTCCTATCGATGTAATGCAATAACCGGATTAACTTGAGTTATTAATTTTTCTTCAAGAAATTTTATTTCTTTTAAAACATGAGGTTGTGGTCCAGGATCCACATTCTTATCTATGGAAAATTTATTGATTTCACTTCTTACTTGAAATTTGTGACAAAGAGTACAAAGTCTTTCTTGTTCAATATATAAATCAAACCAACGACGATGACGTAAATTGCAATGTGTTAATTCCATTATTTTTTCTGGGCAGTTTCAAAGTTGGCGGCATCATAAAAAAGTGAGAATTTTCTTGGTGAGAAAACAATTCAGCAACTCGAGTTCTTTTCTGACTTTCTCTTACATCAGACATCAAAGAACGGTTAGGGACGCGTTCTTTAGGACCAGTTAAATGTTCTTATTGTCACTGTAAAATGTCTTCGTGACATTTTACAGTGACAATAAAATATATAAAATTGTTAAAATTACTTCATTTCAGACCATTAAAAAAATCTCAACAGCGAAAGTTAGTTAAATTTACCCATACAATTTCTACTGTAAGGTGCAAAAGAATTAAAAAAATAACTTTGATTTTTGTAAATGTAGATCGATTTAGTTTCATGTGACAATTATATTATTGTAAGTATATAATGAAAAATCTAAAGAGTAAAAGTTGTTAAAAAAACAGTGCCAATACAAATCGTATGAATTGATATAAAATTAAGATGAATTGAAACGTTAAAGCTTAAATTATTTGTATATTTGAACTATACTTCATCCCATCAAAAATTAAGAAAAACCTGAACATAACTTCCAAGTTTAATATATACTATCTAGTATAATAACAGGTACTTACTTATTCGTGTACATCCACAACTTTGTAAATCAGCACCTTTTACATCTTGTTTTGTTAGCTTAATTAACCTCCCCAACTTATTATCCATTTATTTATAACATAAAAACATACACGTATCACGTTTCGATTTTGTTAGTAAACATTCTTCCTAGAAATATTGCACATCTGCATGCCATATTAATTCTGTATTTTTTTAACAAATGGCGCTAGTAGCTGTCTATGTAATAAGGACATTCACACATTACATTTCGATTTTTTTATAAAACATTCTAGAAATACAACACATCTGCATTTATGCTCTATTAATTCCGTAATTTTCTAAATATGGCGATAATAATTATATGCTAGTATTACGCATCGTTATTTCGTATTTTTTTATAATTTATTAAAATGTTTAAATATAAAAATAACGATAGATAACAAATTTAGATATGACTTTAAATTATTATGTTAAATTTCAAATCTAGAGGTGCGATAGTTTTTTTCGTAAATTGTACCATAAAACTGTATGGGTTGTGAGGTAATGTTAGGGCTCACTCCACTCACCCTAATAAAACATGGCCGTCTGACTAGAAGAGAATAAGCACATTAATCTCCCGTTTCGCTGATTCACGGAGACTAGATAGTGTCGGCGTCGCATGATGCTAGACACACTTGCTTTATCTTATTTTTCCTGACGGACAACAAAAACAGTTACAAGCTTACTTATAGATAAATTTATGAATAATGGTGTTTATTAATGGTCATTTCTCGATATCTTTCTTATTTTGTATCCTTATGAGATTATGATTCCTCTAACAATTTATATATATATATATATATATATATATATATATATATATATATATATGTGTGTGTGTGTGTGTGTGTATGTGTTTGTCAATTAACACCGAAACTCAGCTTTCAACAAACAATAGTATTAATTAACTAATACCATTAAAATAATATATTTAGTCGATATTAATCTTATAGGTACAATTAGTAATACATTTCTGTTGATTGGTATGCGGCTGGATAACTAATCCTAAGAAAAGTACCGGAGATCCTTGCACTATCGCTCTTTATTTCCCAATTTCATATCTTATTATAATTATTTATTTGCCAAAAAGTCTATGGAATAATTGTAATATCTGGAGATACGACAATGACCTTTCCAAGCAAAGCAAACGCTTCCTTAAACTTTGTTACTGGAAACAACTAGAAACAGTTTTTACTCATGACACATTTCAATAATTTGACGTATACTGAGAATTTGCTCTCCAGTTTATTTCCCTCTTGAGAAATCGGCTTGTTCTTGCGGGATATGACAAGGTATATGGAGTCTAATAGGCTTATTGATTAAGTGAAACGTAATATTGCACGCGCGTAGAATAAGTGCAACTGTTATGTTGTTGTTGCAGACTCTGGTTTACCCTTTCTTATGAAAAGATTACGTATAAAGTAAATTCTGCATGCCATTCTGTAGTCATATATTGTTACAGCTGATATGCAACATTTAATATTTTACCATCTTCTAAAAATTTTTCTTCAAATATAAAATATTCTTGTAGAGCAACAACCTATCCTGCTGTTTTACTGGTACTTGCATTTAGATCTACATCTCATTACAGCTATGAATAGTACAGTTTCCATTTTTCAGGGACTTGGTTGTGTTCCAACAATTGATTGCTTCACGATCTTTTATAAACCCAGTTATTAGGTTTAAACTTCCAGTTGATTAGACGTACCTTCTTAAATTAATACCAATCTACATATTTCAAATGGATTTCAGTGCAGATATTTTCAACTTGTTGATTTTTATATTTGTGGCAATTTTTTTTAAATATCGACCAAGGCGGAGATATTATCTATCCGTTGATATTTTCCGCTGTTGCCAACAGCATACTGGTTCTTTTCCATGGTAAATGATTTCTCAGGTTTCATCAATAGCCCACGTTTTATGATTTGAAGCTAGTGTGTGTCTGACAAAAATACCTCAAGAAGCCATAGGTTAGTGGTTATAGAGTAGACAACTGTTTTTTTAGTATATGCTCCACTAGTTTTGGAAAACTTTGTTTCAATTTGAAACAGAGTTTTTACCAAACTATTAGGAGTTTATGATCGTATGAGTATACTTTCATATATTTTTGTACTGAAGAAAGTGCTGTTTTATCAAGCGTTGAATATTATGTAATCGATTTAATTAAGTCATCGATCTCCTAGTGACATTGTATTATCGACGCGAAAGTTATTTAAATATCGTATTTAGGATTGCATATTTGTGGCCTACAAAACAAGTTCAAAAGTCACTCACCATTGTCGGTTCCTAAACCATTTATTATGTTTTAACGCCCATAAACGAAAGTAATTTTCATTTATGTGTCAACACTATTGCAGCTTTGAGACATTAATAAAAGTTATAGATATCCTGTTCCAACGATTCAACGGTTAGTAAATATACTTATATGTAATTTATAACTAGAAGTCTGGACTCTGGCCTTAGGTCATGATCCTATCATTAGTTAGGATCATATTGCGTATTGTATCCTTTAAGTATTATTAATATTCCCTTTTATTATTTTCATTCTTTGCCCGCAAAATACGAGGTGTTTCGCATTATGTTAGTAACATATACTCGCTCCCCATATCTGCTTTTCACTGGCATCAAACACTGATATTTTATAATGAAGTATCAACTTCTCCATTAGGCTCAATTTTCTGGGAAGAAGTAGTCTCCACACGTTGCAAGTCCTAATTCGCTATTCCTTTCTTAGAATAAGATTGTTAATAACGATATTCCTTTTATCATTCCTATTTAGAGTATTAAAATTTATTATTATTTTCTTATGGCCAGCTTTCTAATACAGATATTCCAATCGGTATTCCTATTTGGAATATTTCGTTTCAGTATTTCTTTCATACCATAAGATTTTTAATACCGGCCTTTTTTATCATTCCTATTTAGGATATTTTGAAATATTGAATATGTTTGTCGTTAATTTGTAGAAATTCATTATTCACAATTAAACGTCACCATTTCAACATACATCTTTGCTAATTGGCCACTTGAAGATGTTGTAATAGAAAGAAACCTAGCTCGTTATAAAGAACTTAAGGAAAGTAAAAATTAGAAAAAAAAACGTACCTATAAGCAATGTCACCATAAAAAAGAAAAACCGAAGAAAAAAAGTATTTTGATTCGGTTTTCCTTTTGTATGGTGACATTGCTTATAGGTACGTGGACAAATATTTTGATAATATAGATGGAAAGTTTTAAAGTGTATTTTACACTGAATTAGGTATGCGGTGGAAAAACAAAACGAAAGTGAGAATGTCGATAAACAGGAATACTTTTCTTTAACAAAACTTGGTATCCTATGGTTTATTCCTAAAAAAAATATTTGCATATAATTAGTATGGAATGAAATGATGACAAAGAATCTAGCTGAAAACGCTATAAAACTCAGCACATTAAAAAAAGTAAATCTAATTATTTAACTTACATTTTGAGAAGAATACGTCGTAAATTTATTACCACAATAATGAGTTTTCGTCGTCAGATGTACAATATCGACATATGAAGGATTCGGATATATCAAAAATATTTTGCCCATTACAGTGGCTTGTTGAGTACAACGATTAAAATTTCTTTTGAGAGCTAATTTTTTGAAGCCCAAACTGTATAGATATTTTGACTTAATTAGGCTACCCTTAAACTGGCATTTGCTAAAAACGAACTCAACCTGATTGAGGTACATGCGCTGATCCCTCGGCACCTTTTAACTCTCCCATCCATATTCATCTTGTATACCTGTTTTATCTATTTCCTTTCGTTCATACTCTCTATACGTTAAAACTATTTCTACACATATTTCTATACATTTCTCGATCATCGGCACTACACCTTATTTCACCCCATGATGCTCCCTAAAGTTAACTTAATACTACTTTACTTGATTTTTTAAGTCTTAATTAAACTAAATTAAGGTACTCCTTTTCCTCCTATAGATTATGATTAAACTGATTTAGATGAGACGTAACATTTACCATGAAATAAAACTTTTAAATCCACTTCGTTAATTATTTATAGTAAATACCCTTCTCAAGCAGAGATGCTTTAATTTCTGTAAATGCTTTATTTTCTATAAAAGAAAGTGAAATATTTCAAAATGTGTCCTTTCGATAAGCAACGTACATTGTTACGAAGCAGAAGATTGCTACTTACCCTCCATTTCAAATAAAAATTCATTAAATTGATAATATTAATTTATTGATAGGTTAATAGCTTTTGCTATAACGTAGTTGATAATCTTAACCACCAATGCAATAACTTTGCAAATTACTTCTGAAAATATTTGGCAACAAAGTGCTTCTTGATGAATGATGCAATGGTAAGTAAGCATTTCATGATTTTGTTGTTCAAGATAGCATTAAATCAATTTGTTACGCTGGTCATACTTTTCGCTCCGTCTGTTGAAATTAAAACAATTTTATTGAGTGGAATATAAGGTTTTACAATGCACTTACAACATTTGCTATATCTTTTTCACGTGTTTGACCTTTGAGTGCCAATAATTCTAAAAGTTTTTCTTCAGGACCTTTAGATGAAATAAATCGAGCCAGAAATAAAACTTGTGATGTTTCATTTAATAATATTTATGCTTCGAGTAGGTACTTTTGTTACCCATACGCGATTAGCAGACGCAACTAGCACTCTCCATTGCACAATGATACTGTTGACATTCTACTGACTAACTAGCTTACCCAACTCGTGCACACGTTGCACGCTTCCCATCCCCGCGTTGGGTATCCCGAGGACCCACCTGCAGCGCGTCTCCTGACGTCTGACCGACGGTCGACCCAGCCCCCAACTGAGCGCCCGTACGTGGTATTTTGTGGAAGAGCCACACTTAAGTGTTCAAAGAGCCACATGTGGCTCGTGAGCCATGGTTTGCTAACACCTGAACTGACATATCTTTCATAGACCTTAACGGCTTGATTGTCCATATCTTTATTTATTATTAAAGGAACACAAACAACGTACTAAATGCCATTATTGTGATATTTTAAGGAACTACACGGAATTTTAGGGATTATTTAAAGGAACTACGGGAAAGGGGAACTACACGATATTTTGAACACATTTATCAAGTGAAAAACGTCACATCACGAAAGGCTGTTAAAACAATTTCATATCTCAAATCCAATGCTACAAAAAAATTTCTTTTTTATTTCTTAATACTCATTTAATTCAACCAGGTTTTCCAATAAATTTTAATCACAGTCGCTCTTAAACTGAAAGAATTATGATTCCATGACACGCGGATATACGATTTTAAGACGTATAGAATAATTGTTATTCACACAACATTTACATTATATTATGTCTTTCCGATGATAGATTTTTGTATCGTTAATGGGATTCTTGTAGGCTCGAAGCATTTTTTGTCTCTTTTCTTGAAGCCTAGTTTGATTTTATACGTAGTGTTGTGCAAGCCGCGATGCAGTTTCTTTATTGGAAGCAGACATATTTACAGAGCCAATATCAATGCAAGAGGTGTAAATTGTCATTGAGAAAACGGATCCTTCTCTTCTTTATTTTTATGAACACGATCCTCATATTCATACTCACACAAAAATAGCATACGATGCTAACAACATCGCAGTCTGACATTCTACAACGATATTAAAACATCTGCAAGAGCTCTTAACAAAACCCTCGATCGTATTGCTGCATGGGTAGATGACCTTAAATTATCCATCAATGCAGACAAAACGGATTACAGTATTTTCTCTACCGACAGGCGAAAAAGAAGCTCCTTTAACGCCAAAATCAAGTTTCCCTAGATCCTGAGCTCCGCTTTATAAAACACATCAAACAAACTGCCAACAAAGCTCTGGGAAAATTAAATATTCTCAGAAAACTATGTGAAACCTCATGGGGCTCAAGACATCAAACACTAAAAAACACATACAGCACGGTTATTAGACCAGTTCTGGAATATGCTGCAACCATCTGAACTTCAGCCTCTGTCACAGCCAATCAGGAACTCGTCAAAATAATTATTACGTCAAAATAATTATTTGCGCAGTTTCGTCAATAAATAACGAGAAAGCTAAATAGGAGTGTGAACTGCATCATGTTGAAAGCAGACGTAATCTTGCCATCATCAACTTTACAAATAAACTTTGCAGCAACAACACTGACCACATCTTTACTAGATCATTCGTCTTCAACAACTGGAAATAAGCAGAAGCAACCTGGCTCAAAAGATCCTCAACTCTTTAGCCTGATAGTAAGATCAGGAAAGAATTCCATTTGGAACACTCCTCCTTTGATATTCGCCAAGAACCCCTCACCCCAAGAAAACCACCAAAGAACATTATTTTTAACCTAAACATACTGCTACCCGGCTCCAAAAAAGAAGACCCCAGAGCCCTTAAACAAAACGGACTAGATACGATCGAAGAACTCCCCAAAGAAAACTTAGCAGTGGCCTATACAGACGGTTTCTCAAACATATTTTTGAACAAAGAGCTGGCATTCTCTTCCTCTTGCCAGGCGTCAGAAAGATTAATCGCATTGTTGACATATGCATCTAACTCCACTAGTAAACTCTTAGCAATTAAAAAAACCCTCACCGTATACGTAACTGTCACAAGCTAAGATTTCCACAGAGGTCGACCAACTCTACTACTTGTCCTCTCGGATTCCAAATCTGCCTTGGAAACCATTAGAAACGGAAAGGCAAACATCACCTCCGCAATTAATGCTCTTCTCGACCAGCTGCCCGGCAAGGAAAAATCCTGTACGATGCAATGGACACATGCATACGTAAATATAGAGAGACACGAGTGCGCTTATACTCTAACCAAAGAAACCTCGATCCACCACCCTCGATTCACCACCACATTTACGTAACAACATCACACTGCAGATGCTGACGCAGTGGCAAGAAGCAGGATTTTGATCCACGCCTTTAAGAAACCACTCATTATTGATTATTCACCTTGTATATTATTGACCTTCAAGGCATGAAGATCCACCCAGACAATTCAAGAACTTATACTCATTGCAAGAACTGTCCCGAAGTCCAGCTCTCTCCCAAGCACAACTTTGAGTGCCCAACTTTCGAAGCAAACTCCCCAAAAATGGGAATATCTCCACTGAGAGATCTGGTACAAGAAATCTTGTATAGCAACGAGACACCGAAGCTGGCGGCAGCGATTTACAAAAGCTTTGACTCAATTGGAACACGACAAAAACAGCAACAACATATTATATTACATAGGGTTCAATCCTCATTATTTTACAAAATCTTAAAAGTCACTCTCTACCTTGAATACATAAATATACATACATACATACATACATATATATATATATATATATATATATATATATATATATATATATATATATATATGTATGTATATATTTAGATATGCAAGGAAAATCTAAAGAATATTCTGCCTAATGAAGTTGAAATAAAATATAAACAGTCTATAGCACACAAATCAATACAGTGAATTCATTTTCTATTATATAGAGTTTAATCCCGTTTATTTTACCATTTATATACAGCATCAAACTTTCAAACAATACTTGGATTACTACATTTGGATCGTATCCAAATGTGTATATTGAAATTTTGTTAACATCCTAAACATCTATCTCACTAGGTAATTATGTGTTATTTGAAAACATTTCAAATATCTTAATATATATAATCGTTATTTACATATATTACTCAAATAATCCTCAAAATCACAACGGTTTCCTGAAAAAGCTTGTAAAACCATCAAAAACAGCCAGTACGGGTTCCCAAAAACGTTTGTAAAACCAGCAAAACTTCTAAATAAATACATCCGGTCCTTGACCGCTCGCAATCAAGAATCGCAACACTGCGCTGCATACAAATATGTCCGTAAATCTCAACTTCTCTTGGCGCCCATCGAGAGTTACTCTTGGCGAAATGGAAAACTCGAGAGCCCTCGGCGGTTGAAAAAGCTGTCAGTTTCACCTTACAGTTTGTGGGTTAAATACTGCATGTATTTACATAAAACAAGTAGAAGTACAATAAATTGCGGTAGGGAAGAAATTATTATATTAATCAAATACAAATAATTGATAAGAATTATTCCCAACGAATAACAAAACAGCAGACGACTTTTAAAATTAATTTTGTTACTTAATTTTTTGTAACTTCAATTTATTAAAAATCGCTGATATGTAATATAACTAGATATCTATAACCAGACTATGGGATTCCGAGTAATAATATTAGAAATAATGCTCCGGCGCCTATTTCCAAATATTTACGCATATATAGTTCTAAATAAATGTATAGATCATGGATACTACTATGAAATTTTGGAAATAGATCAACGACTTTTATTAGACAAGGCGAATAGCATAACATGGCTTGGACAAAATATTGCAGTGAGCATAAAAATAGCAAAAGGGAATTCAAAATTTCTTCAAGTTAAATGTTCTCAGGTAAATTATAGTTTTGTTTACTTTTAAACTTCCGTACCTCAAAAGGAAAACCGAATCTTTTTAAAATCACTGTCGGTTACACCCGTTTCTCTCAGAAACCGCTTCAGGTAGAAACTTGAAATTTAGTATAATATAACCCTCATAAAATATTCATGTGCTAATTTAAGAAGGATAGGAAGTGCAAATTATATTCTCGAAATTTTATTTAATTTATATGTAGCTTAGGATAGCGTTTGAAAAGTTTATGAGGGCTTCAAAATTATTTTTATTTCATAATTGTATTTACTATTTCTTAAGAGTTATACTGAAATATATGCAAAATAATGCGCAGTCGAATATTGTTCAGTGAATTACCAAAAAAAAAATCGAAATGAAAACAGACTCGGATCGTTGTAAACCTCACTTCAACTCAAATATTTCTCCCTAGCATTTACTAAAGTGCCTCGTAAATACAATTTTCCAGCCATAAAGTCAAGTTTACGATTGTATTTTTACCATAAAATGACAATTTTCGCCCCACTTACCACATAGACTACCAGCGCCATTCATACCGCACTTTCACAAATTTATCTTCAGACACTGCTGCGGATATTCACCTTACTAATAATTATTATTATATATATTTATATATCATACTACAATTGACGCTGTCACTGTACAGATACAACATTTCGTCCGCAAGTACATACAAAAAAATATTTCACTCAATTTTCTTGCGATATTTTCGACCATTATATGAAAAACGCTATGTAACTTTGAAACTAACACCGACTAACATTTAACTGCATCTGTATACTACATTTCAAATCCCATAAACGGAAACGCCTTCCCGTCACCTCTACCATCGTCGTGCGATGGGGTAAAAAGAAAAACAAAATGAGGTTGGTCCTACTCGATAAGGCCCACAATCGACATATATCTACATATGCATTCCCATCATCTTTCCATCCATATATATGTATCTATATACATTTTAAGGCTATATACTTAAGATATTTTGTACGTCTTTCCCTTTCGACCCTACATAATATCCGTTCCGCATCTCCGACGGATTACGGATGGATCTCCGTCGGCTAGACACTTCGGTGTCTACGCAGAGTATCTTTGAAACGTTGCCGATAATGATGACATATCCTTTGTCATCAGTTTGGGTCCTTCCTTTTGTGAGGATAACCTTGAAATATTGTTTGTGAAATTTGAGCGGATCAGAGAATAGTAGTTCGGAGCTGGGCGCTCGGATTATGCGGAAGATGAGATTGATTGAGTAATGGATTTAATACAACCCAACAATTGGAAGGCGCGATTCGCTATCGTTATCGGCTGAAGCGTATTGAAAAATTACTGACGGTTACCGCCTTTGTTCGGATTCGGCGTAAAAACTCTTATACATAGACCGATGACTATTGTCAAGTTTGATATACCGCACACAACAGAAATGTGTAAAACAAAAAATATCGTCTGAATCATGGCTCTTCATCTTCTCCACTGTGTGAAAAATCATTTATCCCCAATTCATAATAAAGTAAAAAAAAAAATACTGTCCATAATAAAGTGAAAATAATAATTGATATTTACTACATGTTATTTTTTATAATGAGACCTAACTTAAACAAAATATTTACGTTGAGCATAAAAATGGTTTCAAAATATGACCTCGCATTTACAAAAGATTAATCGATAAAACTTAAAAGTCTTTATGAGCTTTTATTTTAAAACTCTTCCATGTCATACATACAACATTTTTTACCTTCCATGATTTCTTATTTCATTAATGATGTTATTGTAAAACTAACTGTACACATCACTACACCCACGTGGACCTTTGGAATAAATTAAATTAATTGTAAGATCGAAAGTTAAATTACATGTTTACGATTTGTATTATAATTTGAAACTACTCTATTTTCTTTTCTAGCATGTCTATGGCAATGACATGAAGCCTATATGTTACTACAAAATTCCCGGCTAAAACCCCATTAGAATCCCTTCAATGGTTTTCACGTAATGCGTGAATAAATAGACTTACACTTAAATATTCCAAATATAATATTTTTATATTGTAATACTTTTCTTATATCTTCTTCACAAATATCTTCAATGTAGAGATTTTAATATTTTGCAATGCCGGTCCGGAAAGAAAAATAAAACAATGAGGGCTACAACATCAACGTTACTAGAGGGCGCCACTAACTTAATTCACTTAGCCGTTAAAACGGTACCATATGTAATTAAAAAGGGAAACATTAAATATACCAATTTTCTTGACATCCTTAATTATCAGAGAATCACTAGAATTTTGCAGCACACATTGAGAAATCAAAATAAATACATTCCATATTAATGCTCACCGTAGGCGCCACTTGCTCCATTATTTATTACAAAAATTGAAGGTTTCAAATGACAAATATTTACTCGCGGTACGAATATTTCATCACATTATTTAGCCGTTTATAAGAAAAATGATTTTCAAGATCTCACTTATCAATTATTGTAAATTAGAAACCATAGCTACAAATTTCTAACGTTTAATAAATTCGTCGATATTACCACTCAATAAAGTTTACGCAATAAATGAGCTACATTTCCTTATTATTAGACAATTTATATTAACACAACTTTAAACAGTATGTTGTTTTGTTATATATTAAAAACATATCTTTCTTACCTTAGTTATAAACTAAACTACAAAATATAATAAAAAACTACTAAAAAATATAATAAAAAACTTACGAAAGAGTAAAATTAAACGATTTTAAAATGAATTTAATTGTATAAACCCACGTTACTATTATTCTAACAACTATCATTGTTTCAAATTAATATTCTTATTTTCTATGATATCATGTGAGAAACAAAAAGACGGAAAACTTGTCTTGAAAATTTCTTCTATATCCCTATTAATTTCTCTTAAAAAGTACTCTTTTTCTAAAAGAAAAACTTGAAAACTTATGAATAATCACATTACACTTACAACAATTTTTTTCCAACTTACAGCTCAAATACTAAAGCATTAAACAGCAAATTAATTAATGGTAAATAAGATAAGGTTTCTCAGATAAAAGAAATGTATTAAGGCAATAATAAAAACCATTAATATTTCGGCCATCATGCCGTGATGACTGCCGAAATCATGAATTAAACAAAAAGCATATAAGAAATGCCCAAAATAGAACAAAAGAAGTTCAATGAAAGTGAATACCTAATACCTTTACGTGAATAAAATAAATAAAGCGATGTATTATATTATCAGGATAATTACCCTGGTCAAACAGCCATGATCATGAATTATTTCATAAAGTAATTATTTTATAAAAAAGTAATTATTTCTTAAAAGAGTACGATACTCTTGATCCTACCTAACATAAAGTCATCGCAAATAAGTATAGTGTCTTATTAGAAATATAATCATCCAAAGAATCGATTCTATATATACTTCATTATAACACTACGAATAAAGTCGCATAAAGATTAAATAACTTCTTATCTTTTTCTGCAAATTGCGTAGAGAGATGTTAAGAAGTCAAACGAGAATATCTAAATCGTTACAAATCTTACAAGTTTTTTGTTCAATTATACCGTCTGATGTGGTGTACCATTGCGTTTGCCACAACGATGAGTAAAATCATCGGAGTCAAGTACAATTGTTTTAAAATATAGAGTCCATGAACCGTACGTATTATGCATCTGCTGCTAAATTTCAAAAAATATTAATCTTAAAAAAAGTTTGAGATATTGAACCAAAACCATTTTTTACAATTTTTGGCGCGCTATTTTTCCGAAAATACTAATTTAACAAAAGGGCTCTGCCTTTTTTTCTTTATTTGTGTTTAGTGTTTACGCAAAGCTTACTGATTAACTTCTGAAACCACAGCAACTGAGCAAATTACTCGAGAGGCAACCCTTAACAATATTACAGAGACAATTTAGTGCGAATAATCATATAACAGTTTCCTGCACTATTTTCTTGATGAAAAAAGGACATTCTTACTGGGCTATTATGATAATGGTAGCCAATTGGACTGTATGCTATCAAAATTTAGACCAAAAGTACGTAAAGATAAATCTACCAAATAGATTTACTAACAAAGTAAAAATCGTAATTAAATATGGGTAATAAAAATATTCTCAAATGTTAAGGGGACACCCGGATTTGAACCAAGGACCTCTCGATCTGCAGTCGAATGGGAATTCAACGAGGATACAGCTCAAAGGTCTCTACCCCTGAGCCATATCCCCATTGAATAAAACAGGGAAAAAAGCTAATATTTATTTTCAACGACACAACAATTTCTTAAATCGTATGGAAGGTAGAACATGCGAAGCCAATGAAATGTTTTCATCGCGTCACTTCTGAGTAAGGAAATCAATATGTCGCTGCGCTTAATTAATACAGGAGTGCAATATTTATATTTTATGATTCTGATTGGATAAAATTAATTTTGATTTTAATTCAAAAAAAGCGGTTTGTTTTCCCGTCATCTTTTTTTTTAAAGTGTGATGTGCCAACATTTAATAAATTATTATCAGTTTCCCAGCTTTGAAAATAAACCTAAGTTACGACTGTGTTCTCAAAGAATTTAAGACTCAAATTATTACGCTGTTGTTTTCAATTGTATTCGCTTATACACAGTTAATTTAAATGTAAAACACTTTTCTCGTAAAATTTTAATAAATATACTACTTTTAATTTTTTCCAGACAACCGTACTAGCCGACGCAATGACCGGACGATCGCGAATTTTAACCCCTGGAAAAGGAATTGACTCCGCACCAAGGAATCAAATGTGATATAAGACTGCAGGTACTACAGTAAAATACCAATAAAACAGTTCAGTTCGAGTAAGCGATTCAGTTGAACAATTTGATACAATTTAACTTTGTGAACAGTTACTGTTAGGTATAAAATAACGAAATTGCCTCGCATTCGACATGAAGTACTTATTTGTAATCAACTTAGCAAGCTCTCTCTTTGCTTTGTAGTCAAAGGCGATAGATCTGGTGAACATTGTGTAAATGCATTCAATTCAGTACAGCCTAGGGCGTGGTTCTTACTATTGCTTGTTTTTCTATACAAATCCGTATCAGGTAGATAATTTACGTATTATAATGATCATATTTTGACAATCGAGAAATAAATATGAAAACAAATTCAATAGTGTTACAATCAGAACACCGATGATGATATCAGATTGAAATGTTCTATGAAAGAAAGTAGCTTTGCAAATATACGGAAAGGAATGTTGACAAAATTTAGAGTGGAGATATAGTTCGATAAATAGATTATCAGACAAGAAACTGCGAAATAGTCGGAAAAAAGGAAAAGAAGTTATCACTCTGAATAATCATATGCCCAACAATTGGCTGACACACGCAGAGGATCGTTCATTTTTTAAATCTTCGCATCTTGAGCGCATTTACTGATTAAAGCGATTACATAATTATCCGCTTTTCCAGTGTTCTCTTGTTTTCATTATTCGAAATGTTTTATACGGGTAATCTTTGCTAAAACATTCAACAATAGAAATAGCGCTTCACGCAAACATTTTGAAGAATGGTAATTGGCAGGAAAGGTTTTCTTCCAAGTTATATATACATAATTTTGGGGTAATGCTTACAAACTTAATACATTTAAAATATTAACAAAATTACCTAAACAAAAGAAAAAAAAGTTTAAATGAAAACAAAAAACAAAATTATTCTTAAGTTTTCATCATTGTCATTCGTCAACCGCGATATTTTTACTGCTCTGTTTTAGGCACGCAGTTAATTGTACTGATACTCAAAACACGCTATATAACTTTGGAGCTAGCATCACTTTAACTGTACTTATGCATGACATCTCAAATCCCATAAAAGGAAACGCTTTCCGACCGGCTCTATAACCGCCTTACAACGGGGCAAAAAAAAATAAAGTAAGTCCTACTTGGTAAGGCCCACAATTTATAAATATATTCTCATGCATTCCCACCATATTTTCGTGCATATACATGTGTATCTATATATACTTTCAAGCATACAAAAAGGGCATTGTCCAAGCAGCTTGTGTAAACTTAAGACTGTTTATATGTCTCTCCCGTTCGACTCCACATAATATCCGTCCCGTGTCTCCGACGGATTACGAATGAATATCCGTCGGCTGTCTGTTGGGTGTGAACGCGAGTATCTTCGAAACGTTGCCGATTAAGATGACGTATCCTTTGTCATCAATTTATAAGGGTCCTTCATTTTGTGACGATAACCTTGAATTGTTATTTGTGAAACTTGAAGCGAATCAGAAAATTGTGGCTCAAAGCTGGGAGCTCGGATTAAGCGGAGGATGAGTGTGATTGAATAATGGATTTAATATAACCCGACAATTTTCCGACGCGATTCCTTGACGCTATTGTTTGTAGCGGATTGAAAAATTATTAACATTCACCGCATTTGTTTGGAGTCGACGTAAAACTCCTACAGAGAGACCAATGACTATTGTCAAGTTTGATATACTACATACAGTAGAAATATCAAAAACAAAGAAAATTGTGTGAATCAAATGGAAAATAAATCAAATGGGCCGCTTTATACACCACATAATCATCAATCAATAACATTTTACATCGAAAGTCGGAAAAGAAAAATAAAACAATGAGAGCTACCATGTTAACTTTAGAGGGCGCTACTAGCTTCATTCACTTATCCGTTAAAACGTAACCATATATAACGAAAGGGACATTAAACAATAATATCGCTTTTCTCAATGTCCATAATTACTAAAGAATCATTGGAAATTTGTATGACAAATCCGAAAAACTATAAAACATTAAAATACATTAAATCACGCCAAAGTGACTAAAGGGACAATGTACAGTAATATCCTGTCTCTTGATGTCTATAGTTACCAAATGCAAAAATGGAATTTTGAATTACAAATCGGAAAAGAAAATAATACAATAAAGGTTTTTTACCATAATAACGCTCACCAAAAGGTCCTCCATCCATAACTCGCTCATCGGTTCAAAATGAAACTATATGTATCTAAAAGGATATTAGAAAGTAATGTTTTTTCTTGATGTCTATAATAACCACAGATCCGTTATTGTATAATTTTGCAATGGTTATTGTATAAGTATATAATATTGCACCTGGAGAGAAAATAAAATAATAAGGATTACTGTATTAAGGTTTACCAGCAGTCACCATACCTGAATCACTTTTCTCGTAAAATCGTTACCATAAATAACTAAAGAGGTATTAAACATTGATATCCGTTTTCTTCATCTCTTGTCTTAATCTTTGTGAAAATCTAAGCTTCAAAATAGCATGCGTTATGGCCCGCGCCCCTCAGATCAAACTTCTATAAAAGTTCTGAAAGCTAATATTTAAACAAACTGATTAAACAAAATAGCTATAGACAGCTTCAACAATTTCAAAAATATAGACAACTAGGGAATCCTACTTTGAGCCAGACCAGTTTTATTGCGTATTTTTCAATACGATACGCATGAGAAACTTCGGAGAAGAGGTATTTCTTTGTAAATAATTAAAGTTTTCGGTTTCCTAGAACTTCCTCTGCGGTTGGGTTTTGAGATATTTTTATTGAATTATGTACATATATATATATATATATATATATATATATATATATATATATATATATATATATATATATATGTATTGTACGCCGATCGTGTAATACGATAGGTCGTGATGCGCCCAGGTATATAATGAAGCAACATCATTTCACGAAATTAATAACTCAAATTAGTCATATCGTTTGAAATATGTCGCTTGATGATACAGAAAATCTAGGATATGGTGAATAATCTAGCTATTATTCACCATATCCTTTTCGAAGAGTATCAAGTATTTTAATCATGTTTCAGGGTATCGAGTTACTCTTGTGGGATATAACAAGTGAAATACTGTATTCAAATACACTTCTACAAGTAAATGATATAGGAAGGAACCAAATAGTGATGAAAATGCTGTAATAGGCAGTTATTGTCAAACTAAATTATTAGTGGAAATATCTACAATCACACTTGATATCTCAGTTAACGATCAGATGTGGTCATAACTCTTCGTAGTTAAGATATTCTGATCACACTTGAAGTAGACATTTAACTGAAATGTCTAGTTGAATCATTATGATCATATTTGGACTAGGTAATTAAGTAAAGTATCATATATATATATATATATATATATATATATATATATATATATATATATATATATATATATATATATTATATGTGTGTATATATGATTGAATAAAGTAACATTTATAAATCCATTACGTCCACTCTCTAAAGTGCTATAGGGATCATAATAAAAATATGAGATGTTCGAGATTTCAGACCACCTCAAATAATATTTTACCTAGACAATATAAAAACATTTTGTTTTATAAAGCAATAACATTACAACAAATGTGCCTGCAATTTACATTATTTTTTTAATAACGTATAGAAGGTATTGAATAAGTTTATCTTTAAGTAGATATGTACCATCTCTTATCCAGTAAATTGGGTTCTATGAATATCTCAAAATTCTTTGCAACTTGTGAAGCAAAAACACTTCAAACAACTGTTTACATTTTTGCAGAAAATATAAAAATATGCAACATAAAAACTTTCGTAGGCAATATAACTGCCCCTTGCACAGTAAATTTGCTTAAAAAATACTTCAATCTTTCGACTTACGGGGTTTATGAATTTTTAATGAGGAATATTAATAACGGAGTGACAGTTTACGTTAGCACGTAGTACATCGTTGCATACGTGATTTAAAGCTTGTGTTGGATTTACATGATAACAACTTTTAATGACTCGACTTACAGAATTAACGAAGTTAAACCTGAGCGGAAGATGCCCAGTATTTAAATAGCCTTTTAATAATGAAACTCAATTGATAAGAGTTTTATTATAGGTGGAAATAGCCGTCAAATACGAATAATTTGAAGCCTCCGTACAGCGACATAAATTAGAATGGTTATATAAAAGAAATAGAAAAAGTTAGAAAGTGAAATTAAAAAAAATTATCTTAATTAAAATTTTAAGATATAATATTCAATTATATATTCTTTTTCATAACGACATTAAACTACGACAAAATCCCTGAAATAAACATCTTACTTTGTAGTATTCCCAAAGTGTCACCCAAAAAATATTTTCTTCCGATACCTATCACCATTCCCTGTGATGACTCCGTAATGTGCTTATTTCATATCATCTTCAAGTGCCACTTCGTGGTATTTTCGTAATGCTGCTCTAAAGCCACCGATAGTAAGACACGTTGAAATGAAAACTTTCATGTGTAACATTAAAATTTGGACTGAATATTTTTTCTTTCATTTTGGTGTGAAAAAAAGAAGAAATTATTCGAAGTTTCAAACGAAATATTTCCAAATTCAGACTCATACGTTACTACTACGCCAGGGACTACTTATTTCTGTAACTAAGTAGTTACTCCGTATTAGTTATTCTTATTCTAGAGTTATTACTTAATCTAATTTTGTGAAAAACTTAGGTAAAAAGTGGTAATGTCTGGTGCTACGAGTGTTAAGTAGCCAGAAACCTGTAATACCTTTTTCTAGTAGTTTGTGGTAATTAGAGCAAATATAATATCCATGGACTAATTGCCAAGTCATTATCTCAACTGGAAATACCCAAATAACATGATTATATAATCGTGCGAAGAATTCTCTTAAACATCTGCACATTAATAATTTAAACCACTATTTCACATAGAGAATGAATTGATTGTTTTTTACTCAATATCTTAATCTTTGTCGGAATGAATAACAAATATTGAGTGAGTAACAAATATTCCACTTATCAATATTATTTTCAATAAACTTACTCACTATTCAGTGCCATGTATTTTAAATCGACATTTACAATAACATTTTTCATCTTAGAATAAAATTCTTATTTTTATCCTTCGCACTCCTCTTTACTTGTCTTTATAAAAATTGAACCATCATTCAATTATGAATATAATTAATATTTATATCAGTAAAAAGGCCATCTAACATCCGATTATAATGCTACATATTGACATAACCATGAATGAAGTTTATTTGTGAAAGTATAACTAATTTACAATTAAATGAAACTAAGCATTATTTCTACTTTCTTTAATTCCTTTACCACGACTTAGGTTTCGTTGTATTACAACATCTTCAGGTGGTCTTTTTTGCTAATATCCAATATACCATGATCTTCTTTGCTAATATATAATTAATTCCAAATATATTCAATATCTAATTTAATTCAGTATTATCTCTAGTGTTAAAAAAATGCTTAATATGTTTATCTGGCCTAATTTTTCGGGGCAGCAATATTAAAATGTAATAGACCCTATAAATTAAAGGAAATTTCACAATCAATTAGATATAAATATTGTTTCTCTAACCACATTATAAATATTTGAAATAATTATTTATGAAATATGTTTTAAATGATTTTTCAAAAATGGTGGACATTTTGCATTACCACAAGGCAAAGTAAGTACATCGTCATCGCTGCCTTGTACTTCTGGTATAATATGAATTGTGGCAAGAGAATTAGGGATCTTGGCACTCGTTTGGAATTAAGGCGATTAATGAAGGAGATCTTCTTTTTCATAGTGGTTTATCGGCAATGGCCCTTGATAAGCCCGCTCTAATGTTACAGACGAATGCCTTTCCCTTATTTTTGTGCGTGAATCCATCGTTTTGAGAGGCGCGCTGGTATCATGAGTGTGTTTAAAAACAATTTTTATAAGAGGCTGTTTTTATAAAATCCCATCTATTTCATTTTTTAAAAAATCATTTTTCCCCGTCAACCTCGGTTGTTTTTTTATTATTGATTTTATTTTCAAAAATGTGGAAATTTATAAAAGGATTGTTGATATATTTCCTCTACGGCAAATATGTTTTCCCCTTACTGTTCTGATGAATTGATACAATCCTCCCCTATCCCTTGTAGTGAAGTTATGAGTTGAAAACTGCAAGTGCAAGTGTCTAAGACTTTTTCCAAATCGAATGCCGGATAGTTCCTGGATTTTTTGCGAGAAATGTTATCTGTCTTCTTCAGTTTGAACACCATATCCACTTCAATTGTTTACTTGTCAAATTCAATCAATAGTTCAATTTTGTTGTTGTTATTTTTCATTTGTTTTTATTGCAATTTGTAAGAATCGCATGTCTTATATGGGTCAGAGTGAAGCTCTTTGAATCGGAGCCAGTTTCACGAAACACTTTTTGAAGAGCTTGCATGACTCCATCGTGATCTCTTCACGTTTGTGTTCATGGTTCATTTTTGTTATGTTCAAATAACATGGTAAACATAGTCGCTTAGTAAGGCTTCTTGAATAGTGGCTTTCCTGTTATGGGTTTTTTATTAATCGGACCAAGTCTCCCTTTTTTATCCAAAGTAGGTAACTTTCTCTATCTACTTCTTCTATCTTGTAATTTTTTGGTAATTATGTCAACTTTGCCTCCACTTACACCATAAATTGTCTGGACCCTTTTTTTAAACATTTTAGATTTCTGTTTATCAACTTTAACTAAATAAGTAGCCGTGTATTTCAGGTTAGGTTTCAGGTCTCTGTGCCTTGTCTCCAACCCTTTCTCGTTTCTTCTCTTTTTCTTAAACCGTAAAATTCTGTGGTATAACATTAAATTTTCTGCTGTTTTTAAGGAGCTTCCGTTGAAATAAACATTTAAAATTTCCGCTTTCTTAAGCTGATTGAATTTATAAGCTAAAGTTAAGGATTTTCTTTTATTCTTGTGGCCTTATTTGTAATTCGCATTTACTCATGCGTATGTTCCAAAAATTATTAAAATACTTAACAAAATAATTTACTTCAACAGCATATGAGAGTTTTCAAATATTTTCGGTTAAATTTCGGCATTTGCTGAATTGTCGTATATCTTTCTGCAACACTTTCGTATGGGATGACATACTTTTGTCGGTATCTCTATTCCTTTAAGATTTATGAATTTCACCACAGACATACCAACTTTTTCCAACTTGAAATAGTGTTACTTAACGGCATATCAAGCCAAATACCACCTCTTGCCAAACATTCGGACATATCAACTATCGCCCTACCACTACATTTTCTTAATTAATTCATACTTCCTTAAGTAAAACGTGTAAATATTATAAAATTCTATTAATAAGTTTAAAAAAATATATACATAAGGTTCATATTTTCAATTCGTTCGACTAATACATAAAGTAAAATTTAAAAAAAAAACAACAATTACTGTAGGGCGTATATTAGGATGAAATCAAAATCTTAATATTGACAAAGTAGAAATATTTAAAATACGTTTGAATACGTTTTTTTTCTTATTTTTACAAGCCCTTATCTTCTTGTCTTACTAAACAGATTAGAAAAATTAGGAATACTATCCGGTCGCACAAAAAGAAGGATGCCGTATTTACAAATACCTCTTGAAAATATTGATACATATCAGTCAAAATAATTTTAATTGAAAATTCTAATTGAGAATTTCTTTAGATATTTGAAAACCACCATAGAAAAATCAGAGGGCAGTTGAAAAGAGAAGGCAATAACAGAGTTAACATATTAATATTATGAAGAGAAAAGTTTTTTGATTTATTTTTAGGGCTTGATACAGAAAAGTATTCTCTGATTGATTTTAAATTTTCCATCGTATAGCTTTTGTATCAGTATTGACAAAAGGAACAAAGCATATTTATCAAAACTAGGATCATCAACGTATGGCAGTTACTAATATCGCAACATCTAGCATAAAAATATAATGAAATAAATGCCAAATTTTTTTAAACTTGGGTATCACGTCATCGTTCGACAATGTAAAACAGACAACAACAAACATGAACAATCACAAAAAAATGAATGTCCTCGTGAGTAGTCGTTTATTATCGTAAGTCTCTCCCACACCCCTTTAATAAGTCTTGAAAATAAATTAAAACAAAATTTTAAAGATATTTGCAACACAAATTAATAATATTAAACTGTCTTCATCATACAGCGATAGTAAGGATATAATTACAACCAAATAAAGAACAAAATTTTTTAGACGTAAAAGTTAGTCACAAGAAAATATAATGAAATATCACATCTTTGGTATCTTGTCTAGACATTAAATGACTAATCATGTTTTACGTCGGTATAGAGTTACACTATTGTGACTAAATCCAAACATGATTAGAAGACGCACAGTGGGCGTCTGAGTACCGGTATAAATGAAAGAAACGTCATTGTCATAGAGAATATATTCAAATATCATCGAGGAATTAACTATTCGTGCAATTAGTATTAGTGTGGGAATATGTGTATGACAAGTTTATGATATTTTACACTAAAGTTTGAGTGTAAATAAAATTTCATCTCAATAGGTACGAAGGTTGTTGGTACTAGAACAGAAACTTAACAAGTCCGACATGTTTCGCCAAATTCAAGAGCTTTCCGCTCGCTATGACGATCAATTTTGGCAATGGATAATAACTACAGATTAAACATGGACATCATATTTTAATCCTGAGAATCGATCCAAATGGGAACATTTATTTAATTTAAAGCTCATACTGGCTTTATTCCGGTATTGTGAGAGGATAAGTTTTATAGATTATCTACCAAAAGATACTAAAAATAATGACAATTATTACTCAAATATTTTATCTGGACCGTTACGGCAGGCACGCTCTAAAAACGACCTGGAAAGTTACATAAGCGTCCATTATTTCAACAGGATAATGTAAAAACCTCATACCCCACGACGTACGAGATGTTTCAAACAATCGTGCTGGGAACTGCTTCCATATGTACGTATCATACTCACCACATTTCATTCTTAGTAATTATCATTTGTGTAAAAACACGAAACAACCACTACGGGTTGACAGATTTGAGAGTTTAAATGACGTGAAACTTCCTATGAACACAACAATTAGTCACGCGTTGGGATAAATTGTAACTGAAATTGTATAGGAAAACTATTTTGCAATTTCGATGAAAATTAACAGAATGAAAAAGATGCAGCCGACTTCCTAAAACTTTGGAAACGTTCCCCCTAACGTCTTTGTTTGTAATGGAAAGTTAACGGAAAAATAGTTTTGAATCCTATTAATAAATAAACTTCTTACAACATAATTTTTGGAAACGAAAATTACTTAAAGAATAGGCAAACAAATAAAGCACATAGACAGCTTTATGTAATGAAGCTGACAAATGAATAAAATTGATCCAAATATATGTTAACTTACTAACAGGTGAAGCGGTGAGTGTTTTGCTTTCAATATATAACGATATAAATCAAATTTGTATTTTCGTTGTCAAATTAAAATAACATTTAAAACGGGCACTTGTTAAAATCTTATAGTTAGTGCCAAACTATAAATTATATTGGAGAAATAATTTATCGTTGTTTTGCTGCCATTTATCATTTTTACTTTCGGTTTCTCCAAACCGGTCAAACTTACTGTCATATTTTACGATAGTTAAAAAAACTATGTTCGCATGTATGCTTTTTATAAAAAGTTCTTTTTTTTATTTTTATATAAATAATTCTTAAGCAGAACGGTATAAGATATGAGAAACGTAAAGTTGAAATTAATAATTTCTAAAATATTAAAGGCATACAAAAATCAAACGTTACAAATTCGACTAGTGGAGAAAGCGTATTATTAAAATAAAACATTTAGAAAATATTTCTTACTTTTGTTACTAATTTACACTAAAATAAGCTTTTCTTATGTAAAATTATGTGGGAAATCAAAAGTACACTTAGCAACAGGTTTCTTATGTTTAATAGTTTTGTCGGTATTTCCACTCTATATACCATCAATAGAAATGTTTGCTCAATAAATAGGCCACATTGCCTTTCACTTAACCGTCGATATTTCAAATTAGAAACATAAATGTAAATAGTTAAATAACAGCCTATATTAAAAGATTTTTTTTAAATCTTATGCTGTATTATCATATATTAAAAAAAATACAATTCTTATCTTAGTTATAACCAAAACTATAAAATACCTTGTCATAATTAATGAAACAATGCTGAAATAGGATTAGGCAGATCGGGAAAAAATCACTTGAATGGTAATTCGATTTTTTAATGTGTGTTAAAATAATGACACGGAAACGAAGTACTTAAAACATTATGCATAGAAGCAAACAGTAAGACATGTGAAGTAAAACTAAACAAATACATAAAATATTGACGTACACAATCTACATTTTCCCGACAATTTTTTTAGAGTAAAATCAGACGAGCAATAATTCGAGATGATCTCTGTCACTTTCGTAATCTATACAGACTGAGAACTAATGTTACCGTGAACGTAGTCATTCCTTAAAAATATTTTACATTTTGAGATGTTTCTCAATTTGCAGAAACAGTTTTCCGCTGTGTATGATAGTTTATCCCTTATTCGTGGAATTTGCACTTCCGTTGCTGCAATCAATTTCTAAGTGCTTTCCTTTTCATGCTGTGATCTCATATTCAAAGATGATGAAGTATTTTCTACACTTATTTACGCCAAAATAATATGTTAATATTCTATAACGCATTAACAGTTTTTTTTCTAATAAATTCTACATCACCAACTGCACTAAAATAAAATATCTTTTGGCAAAAAGATGAAAGATATTTTTATCTTATGTAGATACTAAATGTAATTTCTTTCAAATTTCTTAATTAAATCTTTATTGCGACATGCAAAGCAAATGTGCGGCTTGTTATTTGCTTTGCATAAACTATGTAACGTAAATTAAACCTCTCAAAAAAATGTGGCAACGTGAATACCGAAATTAGTTAAGTAGCTATATGATCATGTGAACTTTTGTACATATACACTTTACTTTTATATTATATAGCTACTTTTTTAAATCTAATTTAATTATTGTATATCTTTTGTGTACTTGCACTACCCAGCATTATTTCAACGATATTCATTTATAATAGTGACTAAAATTTCATTTACTCATCTAAACTACTTGTCAGCTGTGACCAAACCTTTACACATGTGAAAATTGCAATAGTGTTCAGACTATTTAATGGCAACTGCCATATGGTCGACTAATTTGTTAAGTCCCGTTGTACAAGTTATTTATGACCCTTGAGTGCAGCATAAGACCTGTTGAACTAGAAAAACTAATCTATGATAAAAATAAACCTGTAATAGTTTACATCAGCACGTGTAATGTTAAACTTAAAAAAAACGAACCAATATAAAAATAAGACTTATGGTAATATCTTCAATATTTACCGAACAATGAACTCGAAGACATTATTATATTTAAACTCAAATATGAGATACTGTCGAATAGAGCATGATAATGATCTACCCAACATGACTTGATCTGAAATAAATTTAATTGGGTAGAGTATCTTGAAGTCAAACGAATCTAAATATGGACTTGCCTAGAAGAAAAAAATGAATGAAAACCCTTTAAGCTGCGAAGTATTATTCAATTTATCATGCGACGACTTTTAATATGCTGCGACCTGCGCGGATTTTGCTATTGGATAGTACATTATTCCATATTTAATAACGATTATTTCGCAAACAATATGATGGTTTCAAAATATACAGTATCTCAAAAGTTCAGTCGAAAAGTAATTTAGGAATATCAAAGAAGAGGAGGTGAGACACAAAATTATTTTAACAAGAAATGCGGTCCATTTTTTTTAAATTTTGAATAGAAACTAAATAATATTACATACAGTATTATAAAAGAAATGATTTTAAATAAAAATATTTAATTAATCTAAGAGAATTATTATAATAAGATAGAGAAACGAATGATATGTGAACAAGTACTTTGCCTGAAATGAGCTATTAACCATATTATTTTCTTTTAAATCTTGACACAAAGTCAGCTAAAATACTTTTATCATGGATGAATATTTTCAAATAATCATTGAAACTTTTTCAAATTCTATTTATTAAATATATTTATAAAAATGTAATTAGAGTTGAAGGATTTCATAAAAGCGCAATTATTAACACAAAAAAAAATGACACATTTTCAAAAAATATTTATATATTATTTTCATTTCCATTAACAAATTACGCTGTGGTGCAATTATCAATGGATAGTCGAGTAACAAAATGCGTTAGAAAATGTAAGGATATTCATGTAATTCGATTTTAAATGGTACGAACGCACGAACGAGAACAAAATGACTCCGAGCGATCATTTCATAATCCGCATGAACAAACTCTGCATGAAAACAAGTTAATCTAGATTATGGAGTCGTATCATAACATGCTTAATGCTTAAATTACTTGATTTAGTTTAAGGCGATTAAATCTAATGCATACATCGAAAATCCCAAGCATATATTACGACATAATAAAAACACAATAGCATATAATATAAAAGACATCGTATGAGCATTCTGCAGTATTTAAAAATACTGCAAAATACTCGTAGGATATCATTTAGCCAAAATATATTTTAGCGATATACTAAATAAATACATTTTATACACTCGATCGTACCTAAGAGAAAGTCGTTACATACAAATGAATAAAATGAGGATAGTGTCCTTCATATGCAAAATATAAACGTCTAAAATCGATTCTAAATGTGCTACAATCATACGGATAGAAAATTGGTAATTTGTTGGTTGTTAAAACTGTCTTATGTGGTGTGCCGTTGCGTCTGTGAAACTAACAGCAATGAAAAAGTCAGAGGCAAGTTGACTTGTCCTAAAATATAAGTTCCTAATGTACTACGCATACTTTGCATCTCCTACTTAATATCTAAAAATAATAATCTTAAAAAAAAAGGTTAAATATAAAGTTCTAAAAAAATGTGAGATTAACAATAAATTATGTACGATTCACAATAAATTATTTTGAAATACAATTAAGTATAGATAAGACGTTTAAAAAAAACTGAAAATACATTTGGGAAAACCATTTTTACGACACTGACTGTATCTCAAAACCAATTGATACTATAAAAGATGATTATTAAATGAAATTTATTAAAAACTACAAAAATTTCATGCTCAGAAGATTAAATAAAAACTATAAAAATTTCATGCTCAGAAGACTAAATAAAAACTATAAAATTTCATGCTCAGAAGATTAAATAAAAACTATAAAATGTCATGCTCAATAAAACTAAAATATCGCATTTTTACATATAATAAATACCTAATGCGATATTCAACAAAAACTGTTTTTTTGCAATCTCTAGCGTGCTATTTTTCATAAACTACTAATTTTACAAAAGGGCTTATGCCAAAAATGTTTAAAATATAATGCTTTACAATATTACCGTCAGTCAGTTTGAAATTCAATCAGCAGTTTGTGAAAAAATATTTTTTGGAAACTAACGTGCCATAACTTGTAAATAGCATGATAATAGTTTTAAAAAGTCATGAAAAATTTATAGCTCTAAAAAATTTAATAATTAAATCATTTTCGTTTAATTTTTTCGCGAAGATAACTGATTAGCATAACCTCTCAGACCACGACCAATTACTCAGGAGGTAACACTTAACGAATTTCAGAGAAAAATTGTGCTGAAATAACCGTATAAAAATTCATTGAATTATTTTGATATTTGATAATAGCAAAACTAAAAATATTCTTTGGTTGTGAAATTCAAAATATTCCCAAATATATCTTGGTTTTTATCTGAAAACTAACATTCATTAAAAAAAAGTGGAAATTTTTGTACTTTCACACTTTTCTTAACATTCAAATTCGAAAAATGTGTCATAATTAATTAAGTTTCTGTTTAAGTCTAAAATCTTTTTTGTTTTGCGAACTCGAGATACCAAGACAGTTTCTGAAGTCGTCGGCTATATTAATTAACCATGATCTAGTAAATCTCTTTGTACCGTTTGTCGCTACAAATCTAAGGAACTGATACAATACTGAACACGTCAGAAAGACGTGGAACAAATATTTGATGCGTAGGTAAACCTAATAAAACAAACGTTATTAATTTAATATACTATTAACTTTGCATAATTAGTTTTGTGAAATATAAATTGTCTACTCGTAAAACATATATAATTAACAGAAATAATATTACATCCCGTAGTTTCATTTAATTATAAATACTGAATTTCAACAAAATTAACGCCAAATATATTCAATATCTAATTTATTACTCTGAACCTCTTACTAAAGAAGAACCTTATCATCCCATTCTCATTATTGCGACTAATTTAACAATTATATCTAATATCTCGATCTGCTCCGAACCAAGATCTAACTTTTTCAGTGTCGATATCAATTAGTAACTTCTGAAATCTACAAGATATCACGGTCAATTACTTTGAACAAAAAACTCTCTACTTGTAATATGAAAAGAGTCTTCTGCTCAGAAATTAGGTTGATTGCTAAAAACAACATACGATGAAAAAAAAATATGACCCGAGTTTTCTTGTCTGCTAATCTATGTATTTAATTAAATTAATTAGATAAAAAAATTAAATTCAAAAAAATTTAAAACATACAAAAAACTTCGTGAATAATTAAAATCGTGGCTAATATATTGAAACAAATGCATGCATTAGTAAATTCAAAATATTAAAAATCAAATAAATACCGTTATCTTTCCATTAAAAAAAAATTCCATTAAAATTTAGAGTTTCCTTAGCAATAATATTTATTTTTTCTTCGAAATTAAGATCTCGGTTGACGATAGAATAATGTCATTAATAGAAAGACAAATTATTTTAAAAAAAGGCCTAAATTTAATTAAATAATAAATTTTGTGTCTTTAAGCCCACACTGTAGTAGTAAAAACTTTTGCAACGATATAATCATGGTGTGTATGTGGGAAATTTTTAATACGAAAAAAAAATTATTAGACTTATAACACCATAATAAATATGATATATTAATTCATTCAAATACGCTCAATTAATTTATAAAAGTTGTGCAACTACCTACGAAGTACACCATATAATAAAAAGATATACTTATCTAGAGAGACAATATAGACGTATTCGTTATAAATGTGGACTTAGTGGAGAATTAGTATTTGATATACAAAGCATACCCCAGGTGCGGTAAAGAGGGAGTTTTATTTAAATTCTACTAATAAATAATATTTTTATTAAAAAAATAAAATAAATAGAGAAACTCAAACAGTGGAATTAGAACAAAGACCGTCAACAGTCCAACTTTTTTCATTAATCCATATCTATACCTGTATGTAATTACAACACATATCCACAGACGTAAAATTAAGTACATTTTTGACCAACTCACACTCTGTCACTTTCCGTACCTATTCCATTGTTTTACCACTGTGACCTACTGGACGCATTGGGCGAAATAACGAAATAAAAATATATTTACTAACTCGCCTCCTCTCTTTCGGTTACACTCAGTGTAGCGCTAAGAAATTGAACGATTTGGGAATTCTCGGCCTACTGATGAGTATATACGAGGCGCGTCACCCTTAGCTTGACGCGACATCGCAAATTGGAAAAATATTTTGGACAAAGTGAGCCAAAACAAGTGTTCACTTCCAAAAGAACAAATGTCAAACGACGAAAAAAAGGCGAAACACGTATCTGAACATTTATAATATGCCAACATGTATAATTCAGTTCAGCAATTACCAATGTGACTTAAAATTATCGATGCTAAATAAGTGAAATCATTTTAATTGAAAGTTCTAGTTGAACGCCGGACAGCAAACTTTTCAGGTTTTTTCAAATCTATGGTTAATATAAAGGTAGGACCTCCAAAAGCTGAAAAGTATTTTACTTCCATTTTTCCTGCATTACGAGAAATTTTTAATGCTTGCACATATTTACTGTAGCACACAGGTCTAAAACTGTAGAACTACGATTAACTGAAGAACAGACTTGACAATAATTATTAGAGTGCATCGTTTTTCTACTGAACACTAAATGTAAAAACAGCCGAATGCTTAACAGAACAGTAAATAATATTTGATAGCGAATCAGTCAACAATGGTTCATTTTTAAATACGAATTAAACAAATGTAAGCTGAACGAAAATTCCATGGTAATCTATACATATAATAAAATTGTTACAAAATGGTTATATAAGTGGAAAATATTTTAAAATAAGTGATTAGTTTATCGTATAGAATTGTAATAGAAGCCAAAAACCTATTTTTAGAATTTTTGTCTGCATTGTTGTGTGTTAATTTTTTCTTTAATCACCCAAATCAACGGTACGGATTTTGATGAAATTTAGTACGGGAATAGTTTATACCCTCGAGCAACATAGAGGATAACAGAAAATTGAAAACGTGGAAAAAAGGTTTTTTTTATGTTTTCACACATTTCCTTAAATATTAGCGTCCTGACCATTTGCTCTCTCGATTTGATGCCAAATATAAACTACTAGCAAAAGGCACAGCTTTGTGAGGGCTCACGAGTTTTTTAATGCGCGTCCATTATAATAATGCTTTCAGGATGTGATTTGAGCTGCCGCGCTTGTGGACGACTTCTCTACAACACCGTCCAAAACATGATCATTGGTTGATTACTCATTTAAATGCATGTACATACATGTACCCAGTTTGTTTAATATCCATACAGTATATGTATTACATATACAGATAATAAATAGATGTTATATTTACGAGTATATAGTAATTTCACATAATCATAATTTTAAAGTACTTATTAATTTTTAAGAAATAATTTTTATTTGGAAATAGACTTTGTTTGAAATGAAGAATTTTTTATTTATTTAATAAAAATTATAAGTACGTAGATACAAGTTTAGAAATCGCTATGTTATTATATGCTAATTTTAAATTAAATTCAGAAATTCAGAATACCTGTCATTTAACAATTAGAAAGAAAACAAAATTAAAATTTGAAAAACTTTAAACATTCTTATAGAATGAAGAAATACCCTTAGACGAAATTATGATATATTAGTAATTATAAATTTTTTAAAGGAAAGAGTAATAAAAAATATTTACTCTATTCTTTAAAAAAATTGATTTTATTAAAACCTTGAATTCCTCATACATTTCTGCTCGTCTCCTACATTTTAACATATGTTAGTTTTTGATATTAGTTAATCTGTAATAGAAAAATATTCTACTTAATGCTAATACTTCTAATGTTTTTACTTTTGAAAACGCGACATATGCTAAACCAACAGAAGTTTCTTTTTCTCCAATATCTACAACTGTTCCATCTAATGTTAAACCTTGGGACTTATAGATTGTAGTTGCGAAATATAATTGTAATGAGAATTATTTTCTGGAACAATTACTATTTCTACTTTTCCAAAATTTAGGTATGGGCGGTATTGGAACACAACAACCGTTTTTATGGGTTAAATGGGAATCATTTTGAAATCGAACCATTATCACTCGTGGCATGGAGACTATAATTTTCTTCATAAATAATATCTACAACATAACCTAAAACTCCTTTGACTAATTCTTTTCCGACCCATAAATTAGAACGTAATATAAATTTAGATCCAAGCGATAAAATTACAAATAGTTCAAGTTGACCTAATTCGTCAGCACTTGCTGATTTTGCTTTAGAATTTTAGAATATTCTTTATTAGAAATTTTACAAATTCGCATATCTCGAAGATCACCTTTACCAGTAAGAAATAAAGTAGAAAATGCCCTCTAAATATATCCATCACACGTAAATTCATTAATTGGTACAGAATCCAATCAAGGCCAAGGTAAAACACGAGAACCATAATTTTCTTCCTGAACGTTTGATACACTATTTACTGCCTTTCGATTACATTAAAGGTTACGGTTGGCTCCAGATTCATAAACATTATCATACAATATATTTTGATCATCATCTCCCTATCTAAATTAAATGAAATATGTTCTTTTTCTTGCCTTAATACAATTTGTTGGAAAACACTTTCATTATCCGGTATACTTTATGAATTATTTTCATCAATAATACCAAAAATTATTATTTTTAAAATATTTCAACGCAGCCTCAACATTATTACGGTTTACAATAAAATCTTTACACATGTCACCGTCATTTCTTCTAACAAAAATATGTTTTGAAATAGTATTACGTGAATGAGGTAAGGAGGTGGTGAAATATGTAATGTCTTGACGAAAATTGATGACTTGCACATTATATCCAAATTGACCAGGTAGTCGATATAACGATTGGAAGGTTCCTATCGATGTAATGCAATAACCGGATTAACTTGAGTTATTAATTGTTCTTCAAGAAATTTTATTTCTTTCAAAACATGAGGTTGTGGTCTAGGATCCACATTCTTATCTATGGAATATTTATTGATTTCACTTTTTACTTGAAATTTGTGACAAAGAGTACAAAGTCTTTCTTGTTCAATATATAAATCAAACCAACGACGATGACGTAAATTGCAATTTGTTAATTCCATTATTTTTTCTGGGCAGTTTCAAAGTTGGCGGCATCATAAAAAAGTGAGAATTTTCTTGGTGAGAAAACAATTCAGCATCTCGAGTTCTTTTCTGACTTTCTCTTGCATCAGACATCAAAGAACGGTTAGGGACGCGTTCTTTAGGACCAGTTAAATGTTCTTATTGTCACTGTAAAATGTCTTCGCGACATTTTACAGTGACAATAAAAAATATAAAATTGTTAAAATTATTTCATTTCAGACGATTAAAAAAATCTCAACCGCGAAAGTTAGTTAAATTTACCCATACTATTTGTACTGTAAGGTGCAAAAGAATTAAAAAATTAACTTTGATTTTTGTAAATGTAGATCGATTTAGTTTTATGTGACAATTATATGATTGTAAGTATATAATGGAAAAATCTGAAGAATAAAAGTTGTTAAAAAAACAGTGCCAATACAAATCGTATGAATTGATATAAAATTAAGATGAATTGAAACGTTAAAGCTTAAATTATTTGTATATTTGAACTATACTTCATCCCATCAAAAATTAAGTAAAACCTGAACCTAACTTCCAAGTTTAATATATACTATCTAGTATAATAACAGGTACTTACTTATTCGCGTACATCCACAACTTTGTAAATCAGCACCTTTTACATCTTGTTTTGTTAGCTTAATTAACCTCCCCAACTTATTATCCATTTATTTATAACATAAAAACATACACGTATCACGTTTCGATTTTGTTAGTAAACATTCTTCCTAGAAATATTGCACATCTGCATGCCATATTGATTCTGTATTTTTTTAACAAATGGCGCTAGTAGCTGTCTATGTAATAAGGACATTCACACATTACATTTCGATTTTTTTATAAAACATTCTAGAAAAACAACACATCTGCATTTATGCTCTATTAATTCCGTAATTTTCTAAATATGGCGATAATAATTATATGCTAGTATTACGCATCGTTATTTCGTATTTTTTTATAATTTATTAAAATGTTTAAATATAAAAATAACGATAGATAACAAATTTAGATATGACTTTAAATTATTATGTTAAATTTCAAATCTAGAGGTGCGATAGTTTTTTCGTAAATTGTACCATAAAACTATACGGGTTGTGAGGTAATGTTAGGGCTCACTCCACACACCCTAATAAAACATGACCGTCCGACTAGAAGACAATAAGCACATTAATCTCCCGTTTCGCTGATTCACGGAGACTAGATAGTGTCGGCGTCGCATGATGCTAGACACACTTGCTTTATCTTATTTTTCCTGACGGATAACAAAAACAGTTACAAGCTTACTTATAGATAAATTTATGAATAATGGTGTTTATTAATGGTCATTCCTCGATATCTTTCTTATTTTGTATCCTTATGAGATTACGATTTTTTAAAAATTTATATATATATATATATATATATATATATATATATTTATATATATATATATATATATATATATATATATATATATATATATATATATATATGTGTGTGTGTGTGTGTGTGTTTATCAATTAACACCGAAACTCCGCTTTCAACAAACAATAGTATTAATTAACTAATAACATTAAAATAATATATTTAGTTGATATTAATCTTATAGGCACAATTAGTAATACATTTCTGTTGATTGGTATGCGGCTGGATAACTAATCCTAAGAAAAGTACCGGAGATCCTTGCACTATCGATCTTTATTTCCCAATTTCATATCTTATTATAATTATTTATTTGCCAAAAAGTCTATGGAATAATTGTAATATCTGGGGATACGACAATGATCTTTCCAAGTAAAGCAAACGCTTCCTTAAACTCTGTTACTGGAAACAACTAGAAACAGTTTTTACTCATGACACATTTCATTAATTTGACGTATACTGAGAATATGCTCTCCAGTTTATTTCCTTCTTAAGAAATCGGCTTGTTCTTGCCGGATATAACAAGGTATATGGAGTCTAATAGGCTTATTGATTATGTGAAACGTAATATTGCACGCGCGTAGAATAAGTGCAACTGTTATGTTGTTGTTGCAGACTCTGGTTTACCCTTTCTTATGAAAAGATTACGTATAAAGTCAATTCTGCATGCCATTCTGTAGTCATATATTGTTAGAACTGATATGCAACATTTAATATTTTACCATCTTCTAAAAAATTTTCTTCAAATCTAAAATATTCTTGTAGAGCAACAACCTATCCTGCTGTTTTACTGGTACTTGCATTTAGATCTACATCTCATTATAGCTGTGAATAGTACTGTTTCCATTTTTCAGGGACTTGGTTGTGTTCCAACAATTGATTGCTTCACAATCTTTTATAAACCCAGTTTTTGGGTTTAAATTTTCGGTTGATTAGGCGTACCTTCTTAAATTAATATCAATCTACATATTTCAAATGGATTTCAGTGCAGATATTTTCAACTAGTTGGTTTTTATATTTGTGGCAATTTTTTTTAAATGTCGACTAAGGCGGAGATATTATTTATCCGTTGACATTTGTCCGCTGTTGCCAACAGCATACTGGTTCTTATCCATGGTAAATTATTTCTCAGGTTTCGTCAATAGCCCACGTTTTATGATTTGAAGCTAGTGTGTGTCTGACAAAAATACCTCAAGAAGCCATAGGTTAGTGGTTATAGAGTAGACAAATGTTTTTTTTAATATATACTCCACTGGTTTTGGAAAACTTTGTTTCAATTTGAAACAGAGTTTTTACCAAACTATTAGGAGTTTATGATCGTATGAGTATACTTTCATATATTTTTGTACTGAAGAAAGTGCTGTTTTATCAAGCGTTGAATGTTATGTAATCGATTTAATTAAATCATCGATCTCCTAGTGACATTCAGGTGTATTATCGACGCGGAAGTTATTTAAATATTGTAATTAGGATTGCATATTTGTGACCTACACACAAGTTCAAAAGTCACTCACCATTGTCGGTTCCTAAACCATTTATTATGTTTAAAGTAATTTTCATTTATGTGTCAACACTATTGCAGCTTTGAGATATTAATAAAAGTTATCGATATCCTGTTCCAACGATTGAACGGTTAGTAAATATACTCATATGTAATTTATGACTAGAAGTCTGAACTCTGGCCTTAGATTATGATCCTATCATCAGTTAGGATCATATTGCGTATTGTATCCTTTAAGTATTATTAATATTCCCTTTTATTATTTTCATCCTTTGCCCGCAAAATACGAGGTATTTCGCATTAAGTTAGTAACATATACTCGCTCCCCATATCTGCTTTTCACTGGCATCAAACACTGATATTTTATAATGAAGTATCTACTTCTCCATTAGGCTCAATTTTTTGGGAAGAAGTGGTCTCCACACGTTGCAATTAAGATTGTTACTAACGATATTCCTTTTGGCATTCCTATTTAGATTATTAAAATTTGGTATTCTTTTCTTATGGTAAGCTTTCTAATACAGATATTCCAATCGGTATTCCTATTTGAAATATTTTGTTTCAATATTTCTTTCATAGCATAAGATTTTTAATATCGGCCTTTTTTATCATCCCTATTTAGGATATTTTGAAATATTGAATATATTTGTCGTTAATTTGTAGAAATTCATTATTCACAATTAAACGTCACCATTTCAATATACATCTTTGCTAATTGGCCACTTGAAGTTGTTGTAATAGAAAGAAATCAAGGTCGTTATAAAGAACTTAAAGAAAGTAAAAATCATACTACGTCTCATAGTTTCATTTAATTAGGTTATTTTATTATTTATACGTCGTAAATTTATCACCACAACAATGAGTTTTTGTCTATACAGTGGTTTGTTGAGTACAACGATTGAAATTTCTTTTGAGAGCTAATTTTTTGAAGCCCAAACTGTATAGATATTTTGACTTAATTGGGCTAACCTTAAACTGGTATTAAAAACGTACTCAACCTGATTGAGGTACGTGCGCTGATCCCTCGACACCTTTTAACTCTCCCATCCATATTCGTCTTGTATACCTGTTTTATCTATTTCCTTTCGTTCATACTCCCTATACGTCAAAACTATTTCTATATACATTTCTAGATCATCGACACTACACCTTATTTCACGCCATGATGCTCCCTAAAGTTAACTGATTACTACTTTACTTAATTTTTTAAGTCTTAATTAGACTAAATTAAGTTTCTCCTTTTCCTCCTGTAGATTATGATTAAACTGATTTAGATGAGACGTAACATTTACCTTGAAATAAAACTTTTAAATCTACTTCGTTAGTTCTTTATAGTGAACACCCTTCTCAAGCAGAAATGCTTTAATTTCTGTTAACGCTTTATTTTCTGTAAAAGAAAGTTAAATATTTCAATATGTTTCCTTTCAATAAGCAACGTACATTGTTACGAAGCAGAAGATCTGCATACTTACCCTCCATTTCAAATATAAATTCATTAAATTGATAATATTAATTTACTGATAGGTAATAATCTTAACCACCAATGCAATAACTTTGCAAATTACTTCTGAAAATATTTAGCAACAAAGTGCTTCTTGATGAATCATGCAACGGTACGTAAGCATTTCATGATTTTGTTGTTCAAGATAGCATTAAATCAATTTGTTACGCTGGTCATACTTTTCGCTCCGTCTGTTGAAATTAAAACAATTTTATTGAGTGGAATATAAGGTTCTGCAATGCATTCAGTTACATCATTTGCTATATCTTCTTCACGTGTTTGGCCTTTAAGTGCCAATAATAATAATAGTTCTTCTTCAGGACCTTTAGATGAAATAAATCGAACCAGAAATAAAACTTGTGCTGTTCCATTTAATAATATTTATGCTTCGAGTAGGTAGTTTTGTTACCCACGCGCGATTAGCACACGCGACTAGCACTATCCATTGCACAATGACACTGTTGTGTTGACATTCTGCTGACTAACTAGCATACCCAACTCGTGCAAACGTTGCACGCTTCCCATCCCCGCGTTGGGTATCCCGAGGACCCCCCTGCAGCGCGTCTCCTGACGTCTGACCGACGGACGACCCAGCCCCCAACTGAGCGCCCGTACCTAGTATTTTGTGGAAGAGCCACACTTAATTGTTTAAAGAGCCACACGTGGCTCATGAGCCGTGGTTTGCTAACACCTGAACTGGCAAATCTTTCATAGACCTTAACGGCTTGATTGTCCATATCTTTATTTATTATTAAACGTACACAAATAACGTACTAAATGCCATTATTGTGATATTTTAAGGAACTACACGGAATTTTAAGGATTATTTAAAGAAACTACGGGAACGGGAAACTACACGATATTTTGAACACATTTATCAAGTGAAAACGTCACATCACGAAAGGCTGTTAAAAATAATTTCATATCTCAAGTCCAATGATATAAAAAATTATTTTTTTATTTCTTAATACTCATTCAACCAGGTTTTCCAATAAATTTTAATCACAGTCGCTCTTAAACTGAAAGAATTATGATTCCATGCCACGCGAATAGACGATTTTAAGACGCATAGAGTAATTGTTATTCACATAATTACAGAAATTTACATTATATTATGTCTTTCCAATGATAGATTTTTGTATCGTTAATGGGATTCTTGTAGGCTCGAAGCATTTTTTGTCTCTTGTGTTGAAGCCTAGTTTGATTTTATTCGTAGTGTTGTGCAAGCCGCGATGCAGTTTCTTTATTGGAAGCAGGCATCTTTACAGGGCCAATATCAATGCAAGAGGTGTAAATTGCCATTGAGAAAACGGATCCTCCTCTTCTTTATTTTTATGAACACCATCCTCATATTCATACTGACACAAAAATAGCATACGCTGCTGACAACATCGCAGTCTGACATTCTACAACGATATTAAAACATCTGCAAGAGCTCTTAACAAAACCCTCGATCATTTTGCTGCATGGGTAGATGACCTTAAATTATCCATCAATGCAGACAAAACGGATTACAGTATTTTCTCTACTGACAGGCGAAAAAGAAGTTCCTTTAACGCCAAAATCAAGTTTTCCTAGATCCTGAGCTCCGCTTTACAAAAAACATCAAACAAACTGCCAACAAAGCTCGGGCAAAATTAAATATTCTCAGAAAACTATGTGAAACCTCATGGGGCTCAAGACATCAAACACTAAAAAACACAAACAGCACGGTTATTAGACCAGTTTTGGAATATGCTGCAACCATCTGGACTTCAGCCTCTGCCACAGCCAATCAGGAACTCGTCAAAATAATTATTCCGTCAAAATAATTATTGGCGCAGTTTAGTCAATAAATAATGAGAAAGCTAAACAGGAGTGTGAACTGCCTCCTGTTGAAAGCAGACGTAATCTTACCATCATCAACTTTACAAATAAACGTTGCAGCAACAACACTGACCACATCTTTACTAGATTCATCTGGAAACAAGCAGAAGCAACCAGGCTCAAAAGATCCTCAACTCTTTAGCCTGATAGTAAGATCAGGAAAGAATTCCATTTGGAACACTCCTCTTTTGATATTCGCCAAGAACCCCTCACCCCAAGAAAACCACTAAAGAACATTATTTTTAACCTAAGCATACTGCTACCCGGCTCCAAAAAAGAAGACCCAGAGCCCTTAAACAAAACGGACTAGATACGATCGAAGAACTCCCCAAAGAAAACTTAGCAGACGGTTCCTCAGACAGATTTTTAAACAAAGAGCTGGCATTCTCTTCCTCTTGCCAGACGTCAGAAATATTAATCGCATTGTTGACACATGCATCTAACTCCACTAGTGAACTCTTAGCAATTAAAGAAGCCCTCACCTTATACGTAACTGTCACAAGCTAATATTTCCACAGAGGTCGACCAACTCTACTACTTGTCCTAAAACCATTAGAAACGGAAAGTCAAACATCACCTCCGCAATTAATGCTCTTCTCGAACAGCTGCACTGCAAGGAAAAATCCTGTACGATGCAATGGATAATGTAGAGAGACACGAGTGCGCTTATACTCTAACCAAAGAAACTTCGATCCACCACCCTTGATTCACCACCACATTTACGTAACAACATCACACTGCAGATGCTGACGCAGTGGCAAGAAGCGGGATTTTGATCCACACCTTTAAGAAACCACTCATTATTGATTATTCACCTTGTATATTATTGACCTTAAAGGCATGAAGATCCACCCAGACAATTCAAGAACTTATACTCATTGCAAGAACTGTCCCGAAGTCCAGCTCTCTCACAAGCACAACTTTGAGTGCCCAACTTTCGAAGCAAACTCCCCAAAAATGGGAATATCTCCACTGAGGGATCTGCTACAAGAAATCTTGTATAGCAACGAGACACCGAAGCTGGCGGCAGCGATTTACAAAAGCTTTGACTCAATTGGAATACGATAAAAACAGCAATAACATATTATATTTTATAGGGTTCAATCCTCATTATTTTACGAAATCTTAAAAGTCACCCTCTACCCTGAATACATAAATATATATATATATATATATATATATATATATATATATAGATATGCAAGAAAAATCTAAAGAATATTATGCCTAATGAAGTTGAAATGAAAAATAAACAGTCTATAACACACAAATCAATACAGCGAATTCATTTTCTATTATATAGAGTTTAATCCCGTTTATTTTACCATTTATATACAGCATCAAACTTTCAAACAATACTTGGATTCCTACATTTGGGTCATATCCAAATGTGTATATTGAAATTTTGTAAACATCCTAAACATCTATCTCACTAGGTAATTATGTGTTATTTGAAAACATTTCAAATATCTTAATAGATATAATCGTTATTTACATATATTACTCAAATAATCCTCAAAATCACAACGGTTTCCTGAAAAAGCTTGTAAAACCATCAAAAACAGCCAGTACGGGTTCCCAAAAACGCTTGTAAAACCAGCAAAACTTCTAAATAAATACATCCGGTCCTTGACCGCTCGCAATCAAGAATCGCAACACTGCGCTGCATACAAATACGTCCGTAAATCTCAACTTCTCTTGGCGCCCATCGAGAGTCACTCTTGGCGAAAGGGAAAACTCGAGAGCCCTCGGCGGTTGAAAAAGCTGTCAGTTTCACCTTACAGTTTGTAGGTTAATTACTGCATGTATTTACATAAAACAAGTAGAAGTACAATAAATTGCGGTAGGGAAGAAATTATTATATTAATCAAATAGAAATAATTGATTAGAATTATTCCCAACGAATAACAAAACAGCAGACGACTTTTAAAATTAATTTTGTTGCTTAATTTTTTGTAACTTCAATTTATTCTTGCTTAACCCATGTGCAAAACTAAACTCTTTTTTATTATAGAAAAATTAAACATAGGACGAAAGTGTAATCGAATTGACATAATTAAATAAAAAAATCGCTGATATGTAGTATAACTGGATATCTATAACCCGACTATGGAATTCCGAGTAATAATATTAGATATAATGTTCCGGCGCCTATTTCCAAATATTTACGCATATATAGTTCTAAATAAATGTATAGATCATGGATACTACTATAAAATTTTGGAAATAGATCAACGACTTTTATTAGACAAGGCGAATAGCATAACATGGCTGGGACAAAATATTGCAGTGAGCATAAAAATAGCAAAAGGGAATTCAAAATTTCTTCAAGTTAAGTGTTCTCAGGTAAATTATAGTTTTGTTTACTTTTAAACTTCCGTACCTCAAAAGGAAAACCGAATATTTTTAAAATCACTGTCGGTTACACCTGTTTTTCTCAGAAACCGCTTGAGGTAGAAATTTGAAATTTAGTATAATATAACCCTCATAAAATATTCATGTGCTAATTTAAGAAGGATAGGAAGTGCAAATTATGTTCTCGAAATTTTCTTTAATTTATATGTAGCGTAGGATAGCGTTTGAAAAGTTTATGAGGGCTTCAAAATTATTTTTATTTCATAATTTTTCATAAGAGTTATATTTTCATAAGAGTTATACTGAAATATATGCAAAATAATGCGCAGTCCAATATTGTTCGGTGAATTATCAAAAAAAAATCGAAATTAAAACAGACTCGGATCGTTGTAAACCTCACTTCAACTCGAATATTTCTCCCTAGCATTTACTAAAGTGCCTCGTAAATACAATTTTCCAGCCATAAAGTCAAGTTTACGATGATATTTTTACCATAAAATGACAATTTTCATCCCACTTTTTCATCCCGCACTTTCACAAATTTATCTTCAGACACTGCTGCAGATATTCTGATGTCTTAGAATGATTCCGCCATTATATCTGGGGAATAAACTAATCAGATTCTCATTACTTTTCCATTCACAACAATTTCGTACTCGCTCACTTCATAATAATAACAGCCTTTTTTATCTGCTTTTTTGACTCGACATCTCATGCCGTCGTTATTTAATATTTAAATGTGTGTATATAATTTCACAGTATTTGAGTACTCACTAGGTGGAACCATATTTTTGTCGGCCTATTCAATACAATGTCATCGTTCTTTTCTTTTGCCACATAACAAACATATATTTTTTTCACACCATATCCCACGCTATATGCTCTCTTTTTCACATCATATTCCACACTATATATGGCATTTAAAACAATTGGGCTCAAAAATCGATATACTCCCCTATCCTGTAACTCTGAAGGAACCGCTTAAAAATATTTTGGATGAAATGTAGATTTTCGAAAAATTATTAGATCTGCATTACATCTGGCATTTGTTCATTGTGATGAAATTGAGGACCACAGTTTTTAGTTTTCTAAATAAACCTTTCTGGCAAACAAGATGCACTATAAAATATATATCCAAAAAGAACCGATTGTACAAAACATATTTGCGCGGGTATTACCGGCTTTTTTCATTATTTCAGCGCAAAGTTTTAATCACGCAGCCACAGGCCATCGATTGAATCGTAAAAATATTATAATACTTAGTTTACTGCACTCAAGAAAATAACCGGCGAGCGAAAACAATGGAAGCCAATTCAATTTTGACATCATGCGATCCACACTGCATCTATACCTACTTCAAAACATATTATATACTTTCATTTTGAACTAAAATATATGTTATATCCTAGAAAGAACGGAAAGAATTAACGTAGGGAAAATAAGACTGGATTTAATGAGTAGCGCCTCTATAAAATTTGTAAAGACGGCGCCGTTAAAAAGAATCATATCTGCAACAAAGTTCTGTTCACTATGAAGTGAATGAAGATTGAAGCAATACAATAGCACTATTCTACTCGAAAGGCAAGAAGACCTTGTCAAAAATTCACTAAACTATATCGCTGCTAAACTTTCAGATCTATAAATTCGGTTTGCACTTATTAGCTAATGGGTATGTGGCCGACAAATAGATCATGGGACAAGAAACTGCATTATAGTCTGGAGAAAACAAAAAAAGCATTGTCGGTCCGAAGATTCATACGCCCAATAATGGGCTAACACGCGCTGAGGATGAAAAATAGAATAGTTAAACACATGGACACATGCAAATTCATCAATACCAGTTATTTTAATATTCAGAAAAAGTTCTCATTTAAAAATGATCTGTGTTATTTATATTTATACATAAAGCGCAACAGTTTGTTTGTTCACTCTAATCTAAAATTATTGGCCATATATTATGATGCTATAAATTATAAAGGTATCTAGGAGAGCACGATCACTAAAGCAGGTGTTTAGTGACCTCAAACTGGAGACGGGGCAGAGCTTGTTGTTTAATAAGACAAAAATATTGATAAAATTAAATGAATCCACTATCTGCAAGAAGTAAGCAAAGTTCGTTTCCTTTTTTTGCTACAATTAATCAAATCGACAAGACGAGTTTATTCGTTTATGCGAAAAATTTAGAATTTGTTAATATTTCAAAACATTATGCACGTAGCATTTAAATAACAATTCGTTACTAGAAAGCTGAAAACTTATATGTAATACATGAAAACTTATTACGTAGAAAGTACTAATGAAGTTAACTTACGAAAAGACCTTGAAACAAAAAATCAAATTGTTCAAATAAAAAGCAACAAACAAAATTATTGGTAAGTTTTCATCCCTACAGATTTATCAACTACTATATTTTACTGCTGTGCTTTATTTTACTAATACTATGAAAAACGCTATGTAACTTTGAAACTAACACCAATTAATATTTAATTGCATCTGTATACGACATTTCAAATCCCATAAACGGAAACGCCTTCCCGTCACCTCTACCACCGTCGTGCGATGGGATAAAAAGAAAAACAAAATGAGGTTGGTCCTTCTCGATAAGGTCCACAATCGACATATGTCTACATATGCATTCCCACCATCTTTCCATCCACATACATGTATATATATATATATATATATACTTTAAAGCATACAAGAAGGACAGTGTACAAACAGTTTGTGTATACTTAAGACATTTTGTCCGTCTTACCCTTTCGACCCTACATAATATCCGTTCCGCATCTTCGACGGATTACGGATGGATTTCCGTCGGCTAGACACTTCGGTGTCTACGCAGACTATCTTTGAAACGTTGCCGATTATGATGACATACCCTTTGTCATCAGTTTGTAAGGGTCCTTCCTTTTGTGAGGATAACCTTGAAATATTGTTTGTGAAATTTGAGCCGATCAGAGAATTGTAGTTCGGAGCTGGGCGCTCGGATTATGAAGAAGATGAGATTGATTGAGTAATGGATTTAATACAACCCAACAATTGGAAGGCGCGATTCGCTATCGTTATCGGCTGAAGCGTATTGAAAAATTACTGACGGTTACCGCCTTTGTTCGGATTCAGCGTAAAAACTCTTATACATAGACCAATGACTATTGTCAAGTTTGATAAACCACACACAACAGAAATGTGTAAAACAAAAAATATCGTCTGAATCATGGTTCTTCATCTTCTCCACTGTGTAAAATCATTTGTCCCCAATTCATAATAAAGTAAAAAAAAATTATTGGCTGTCCATAATATAGTGAAAATAATAATTGATATTTACTACAAGTTATTTTTTATAATGAGACCTAACTTTAACAAAATATTTACGTTGAGCATAAAAATGGTTTCAAAATAGGCCCTCGCATTTACAAAAGATTAATCGATAAAACTTAAAAGTCTTTATTAGCTTTCATTTTAAAACTCTTCCATGTCATACATACAACATTTTTTACCTTCCATGATTTCTTATTTCATTAATGATGTTATTGTGAAACTAACTGTACACATCACTAGACCCACGTGGACCTTTGCAATATATTAAATTAATAGTAAGATTGAAAGTTAAATTACATGTTTACGATTTGTATTATAATTTTAAACTACTCTATTTTCTTTTCTAGCATGTCTATGGCAATGACATGAAGCCTATATGTTACTACAAAATTCCCGGCTAAAACCCCATTAGAATCCCTTCCATGGTTTTCACGTAATGCGTGAATAAATAGACTTACACTTAAATATTCCAAATATAATATTTTTGTATTGTATTACTTTTCTTATATCTTCTTCACAAATATCTTCAATGTAGAGATTTTAATATTTTGCATTGCCGGTCCGGAAAGAAAAATAAAACAATGAGGGCTACCACATCAACGTTACTAGAGGGCGCTACTAACTTAATTCACTTAGCCGTTAAAACTGTACCATTTATAATTAAAAAGGGAAACATTAAATATACCAATTTTCTTGAATTATCAGAGAATCACTAGAATTTTGCAGCACACATTGAGAATTCAAAATAAATAAATTCCATATTAATGCTCACCGTAGGCGCCACTTGCTCCGTTATTTATTATAAAAATTGAAGGTTTCAGATGACAAATATTTACTGGCGGTAAGAATATTTCTTCACATTATTGAGCCGTTTATAAGAAAAATGATAAGAAAAAGGAATATAATAAAAAACTAATAAAAAATGTAATAAAAAACTTACGAAAGAGTAAAATTAAACGATTTTAAAATGAATTTAATTGTATAAACCCACGTTACTATTATTCTGACAACTATCATTGTTTCAAATTAATATTCTTTTTTCTATGATATCATGTGAGAAATAAAAAGACGGAAAACTTGTTTTGAAAATTTCTTCTATATCCGTATCAATTTCTCTTAAAAAGTACGCTTTTCGTAAAAGAAAAACTTGAAAACTTATGAATAATCACTCATTTATTTACAACTTACAGCTCAAATACTAAAGCATTAAACAGAAAATTTTGTTTGTCAGATAAAATGTATTAAGGCATTAATACTTAATTAATAATAATTTTATTATTATTATATTAATAAAAAACCATTAATATTTCGGCCATCATACCGTGATGACTGCCGAAATCATGAATTAAACAAAAAGCATATAAGAAATGCCCAAAATAGAACAAAAGAAGTTCAATGAAAGTGAATACCTAATACATTTACGTGAATAAAATAAATAAAGCGATGTATTATATTATCAGGATAATTACCCTGATCAAACAGCCATGATCATGAATTATTTCATAAAGTAATTATTTTATAAAAAAGTAATTATTTCTTAAAAGAGTACGGTACTCTCGATCGTACCTAACATAAAGTCATCGCAAATAAGTATAGTGTCTTATTAGAAATATAATCATCCAAAGAATCGATTCTATATCTGCTTCATTATAACACTACGAATAAAGATGCATAAAGATTAAATAACTTCTTATTTTTTATGCAAATTGCATGGAGAGATCTTAACAAGTCAAAAAAACGACGACGAGTATATCTAAATCGTTACAAATCTTACAAGTTTTTTTTTGATTTTACCGTCTGATTTGGTGTACCGTTGCGTTTGCCACAACGATGAGTAAAATCATCGGAGTCAAGTACAATTGTTTTAAAATATAGAGTCCATGAACCGTACGTATTATGCATCTGCTGCTAAATCTCGAAAAATATTAATCTTAAAAAAAGTTTGAGATATTGGACCAAAACCATTTTTTACTATCTTTGGCGCGCTATTTTTCCGAAAATACTAATTTAACAAAAGGGCTCTGCCCTTTTTTTTCTTTTTTTTTTGTTTAATGTTTTCCCAAAGCTTACTGATTAACTTCTCAGACCACGGCAAATTACTCGAGAAGCAACCCTTAACAATATTACAGAGAAAAGTTAAGTGCGAATAATCATATAACAATTTACTGCACAAATTTGCTTGATGAAAAAAGGACATTTTTACTGGGCTATTATGATAATGGTAGGCAATTGGACTGTATGCTATCAAAATTTAGACCAAAAGTACGTAAAGATGAATCTACCAAATATATTTACTAACAAACAAAGTAATAATCGTGATTAAATATGAATATATGATAATAAAAATATTCTCAAATGTTAAGGGGACCCACGGATTTGAACCAGGGACCTCTCGATCTGCAGTCGAATGGGAATGCAATGGGGATATAACTCAGCGGTATCTACCATTGAGCTATACCCTCATTGAATAAAAAGGCGAATTAAGCTATCAAGTATTTATTAAACTTGAAACGTTGAACCTGCGAAGCCAATGAAATGTTTTCATCGCGTCACTTCTGAGTAAGGAAATCAATATGTCGCTGCGCTTAATTAATACAAGAGCGAAATATTTATATTTTATGATTCTAATTGGTGAAAATTAATTTTGATTTTAATTTTAAAAAAGCGCTTTGTTTCCTTGTCATTTTTTTTTTTAAAGTGTGATGTGCCAACATTTAATAAATTATTATCAGTTTCCCAACTTTGATAATAACCTAAGTTACGACTGTATTCTCAAAGAATTTAAGACTCATATTATTACGCTGTTGTTTTCAATTGTATTCGCTTATACACAGTTAAGTTAAAATATAAAACACTTTTCTCGTAAAATTTTAATAAATATACTAATTTTAATTTAATCCAGATAACCGTACTAGCCGACGCAGTGACCGGACTTTTAACCCCTGGAATAAGAATTGGCTCCGAACGAAGAGATCAAATGTGATATAAGAGACGGTACTACAGTCCAATAAAACAGTTCAGTTCGAGTACAATCGAGTACAATTGAACAATTTGATACAGATTAACTTTGCAAATAGTTATTTTTAGATATAAAATAACGAAATTGCCTCACATTCGACATGAAGTACTTATTTGTAATCAACTTAGCAAGCTCTCTCCTTGCTTTGTAGTCAAAGGCGATAGATATGGTGAACATTGTATAAATTCATTCAATTCAGTACAATCAAGGGCATGGTTCTTACTATTGCTTATCTTTCTGTACAAATCCATATCAGGTAGATATTTTACTTATTATAATGATCATATTTTGACAATCAGGAAATAAATATGAAAAAAAATTCAATAGTATTAAAATCAGAACAATTGACAAAATTTAGACATGTTGAACGTTTGGAATAAAAACCAAGACAATAAATAAACACATTGAAGAAACGATTAAAAAACGAAAAGCTACAGTACCAAGTAAGTTATAAGAGGATTAGTGTTGAGACTGATGAATATTTAAAAGATGATAGATAAAACTAAATTTTATGATCTATATAGTTGAGGAAAAACTAGCTTTTCTCTATATTTTACAAATGTTTTTGTAAAACGTATCTATTATAAGAGTATACTTTCATCGGTTTTATTAATTACATCTATTTTTACTACTTAATTAACTTTTTAAGTAAGCTCCTAATTTATCTAAAGCAAATATGCCAATGTTATTCATTTAATATACTATTAATTTCAGCATAATTGTTTTTATAAAATATAGTTTATCTACTCAAAAAACGTGTATAGCCTGTTGGAATTATACACATAGCTTCTGGTATCGATATCCCATCCCAGCGTGTAGCGCGAGAATATTGAAACCAGTTCAAAAAGAATTAAAATTTCCAATTCCACGTAGGCATTTCCTTAAAAATATGTTATCGTAATACTAAAGGCATTGGGTTCAATACGAATAAATTACTTTTAAACATTCCCAATGAAGATTACAGGATAACTAAAACTTTATTCATAGAATCAACCCATGATTTTGAAATATTTGGTAACATGTACCAAGTTGTCCAATATAATCAGACGTCATTCTCACCAAATGAAAAAAAAAACAATGGAGGTGGTGAACTTTTTGCAGTGTCGATTAAAAACTACACCATATTGGTTTTCCTTTGTGCTCGCTACTGACTAAGGCAATATCTCTCGATAAGCTCAATCAATTTAATATTAACCACAATGTATACAACATAATCTTAGTTCTTTGTACCCTGGACTCAATTTAATTTCATGTTCTGAAGCTATCATTAAAGGAGATTCTTATCCCAATCTCTTTATTGCGACTAATTTAATAGTTATACCTAATCTATCGATCTCTTCCAAGTCAACTTCTGACTTTTCTAGGGACATTAATTAATGACGTCTGAAATCAATAAGATGTCATGGTCAATTATTTTTAACGAAGGACTCTCTGGCTATGATATGAAATCAGCCTTCTACTCAGAAATTGGGGTGATTGTTAAAAACAACATACAACTAAAAAAAATAACCAAAGTTTTCCTGTCTGTTATTCTAAATCTCTAATTAAATTAGTTAAAGAAAAAAATTAAATTTATAAAAAAATTAAAACTTATAAAATGCTCGTAACTACTTGACGCGTAATCTCCTGAGATCCAGATGCAAACAGGAAATTAACATATGTCTTGAAGGCAACCTTTAAAAGAAATTCATATTGAAAAGAATTATACTTCAACCTTAACTATTTAGGAACTATATGAAAATTAAAAAAATGTGTTCTATCGGGCGAAAATTGTACCATAAAAAGAACAAAACTGTGTCTTCGTACAACTCAAACAGAAACCGATGGTGTGTGCCAATATTAAAAATCTACAAAGACGCAGTACACAATGACCTTTCTTTGTTCTTCTTAAAAATTGGATTTTTCTTAGCTGAGCCAAATTATGCCATCGAATTTAAAATGTCCTTAAGATTCTGTATGTTCCCAGAAAACTGGAAGCGCCCGCATGTTATCCCGCTGTTTGGGAAAAAAATAACTTGTCCAATTACAAGCCGACATCGGTTTTGTCCGGCATATAGAAAATTTTCGAAAAGCTTATTAACAAACAAATTTTTTATTCATCGTCACTCACTAATCTCACATCTGCATGACTACCCAAAAGCCAAGATTAACAAACTTGACTTTAAATAAACACTTAAAAGGAATCGTTAAGGCTAGAAGTCAATACAAACAGATTTTAGCAAAGCCTTCTATGATGTACATAAAAAGCAATTAAAAACCAGCAAATAATTACAATTACATATTAGTAAAGCAGATAAAATCATATCTAACTAATCGAAAGCAAGTAGTGATATCGTACCTTCGGACGTGACACAAGGCTCACAAATAGTGCAGTTACTTTTGCTTACATTCATGATGCATCGCCGTGATTCATCATTGTATCTACAGTCTACTTTCGATAACTTGAAGCTCCTTAAGGAAGTAAAAACGATTTAGGACTACAAATTGGTCTAAGCCAGCCTTACTATTATCACAAGGTAATATGACACAAACGGTATGAAATACAATGTTAATTTGACAAAAACGACAACATATAACAATGTTTTTGATCAACAATCCCAATAACTAATTACATGTATCTAATTATATCTCCAGAACGCACACACAAATTCCTAAATACATATAGTCAAACAATACATTATGAATACTTTTAAGGTTTTCATAATGAATGATGTATGTTTGCATGGGTATGTGCGCGTGTGTGTGTGTATTTTTATATTTTGAGATGTGTAATGTATTTAACATCATTTACATTTTTCGTTGATTATATTTGAATATTATTTCAATCAATACGGCTTAATTAAACAAATATGAATGATTTGTTTGTAAAAATTAAATGATTTAAATGTATTGCCATTAGTTCCGAATCTCAGACTAAATGAATAAATAAGTAGATAAATTGCACATAACTATTCTGGTTGCTAAGAATAAGCGTGTTTGGATAATCTTATACCGCTTCAGCAAAACTAAATAATGTATATGATAAACTGTATCAGGACTCTCCTTAATTCTCTTCAAATAGCGAATACCTTTCTAATTATAAGTAAATATAACATAACATATTTAACCAGAGCTCGTGAATAGATATATATACTGTGTCTCAATTTCACTTCATCGTGTCAGCGAGTAAAGCGGGATTAATTTGTTCATTCATTGTTCTCGTGTCGTTTAACCGTCACTCTTGTTGAACAGCAATATTTATTGAAACGTAAAAAACATGAGAAGAATTTTCGTATTCCCATTTTCAATTTCCCTTTCAATGACGTCATAAAATGGCTGCCCAGGGAGTAAATTACGGATATATTTTAATTGTTGTTTGTTGAATATATATGTAGATTAATCAAACCTTACCTTGATCAAATTACAGTGTGTGCCAAAACGATGGATAATTCGTAGTTCAACACAACAAATATCGAAAAATATTACAAGCCAATCAATCACAAAACTAAGGTAACTATAACTAAATTAGGCCTATTTAATATGTTGTAAACTTATTTACCCTGCAATCTCCTTCCTGAGAATGTTAATTGATCAGAAGTAAACATCAAAATCAATTAAACTTGATCGTGCAATTCCGTTAATAAAATTAATATTACAATCAAATCAGTATCCTTGAGAAGCTGTACCTAACTTTGTAAACAAAAACGTCAAAATAAGATAGTTCAGTTACAACATGGAAAGAAAATGAAGTTCGGAAATGCTACTAGCATATGAAATTTATAATTTCAGATGCTGGTACCCTGAATGCAAAATTGTGGTATTTTCTAAATTTCAAACTTGATATTGTGCTGGTATTTCGTAAACGAACATAGATTTGCTTCAGAAGTATTTTTTTAAAATGAAGAATAGATATTTATCATTTTAATTGAAGTCATTAAAATATTTAAAAACATAGACGATTTTTACATTTTTTTGTTTTGTTTTCACCGCCGCAGCCAGAAATGTAACTGTTGAATTCACAATTGTACGTTTGTTATCGTTAATAAGAACAAACTTTATTATCGATTTATTTATGTCTAGAAACCTAACAAAGTCTTTTTATTATGTTTATTGCCATAAATTTGTTTTTAACAAACAAAGTAACCGACGAATAAGAGTATGGCAAGAATTAAACGATAAATTTATAAGTTAAGCCTTGGTGATGTGCTAAAATCCATTATTTCTACAAAACCTTTATCTTTTTAGCATTGCGTATTTGTAAACCATAAGAAATGAAACTATTAAACAAAAATAAAAATAAACAAACGATTCTTATCATCTTCAATTTAATCCACAAATAAATTACATTGAAATAATAAATTTCTATTATTTTTGTTGATAACGAGCGATTTCGCTCCGCTTTTATGTAAGAAGGTTGTGCAATATTACATATTTCCAGGCCTTCAAACATTTTCATTTCTGGGTATATCCAAGAAGATGCTCTGGAGTCTGAAAGATGGTAACGATACTGTGGCAACTAATATATTGAAATAAATGCATTAGTAATTTAAAATATTTAAAATCAAATAAATGCCGTTATCTTGTGGGGTATTAGAAAACTACACACTTATAATAGTTTTTTATGAGAAAAACAGATAGCGCTGTCAGATAAATAAATGGTAATATGTTAATTAATTAAGTTATACATTTAGGTAATATTTTTAATCATTTTTGTTAAAAATATTGACCAAGCTTCTGAATTATAAAATTGTAAAATTTGTTTAAAATTGTAAATTGTAAAAGAAGCATAATCTCGTTTCTAATCGCAGAAGAGCACATTGCACAATGGTGTGCAATAATACTCATAAACGCAGTCGAGTCTTGTTAGGTTAACTTATCACACGGAGAAAATATAATAGTTATCACAACATATATGTATTCTGATAATATAAACAGTGAAAATAATAGAGAAATCTATCAAGGAATACGAAGTTTAAAGTATTTTTTATATTTTCAAATAAACCAGACGTGAATTTTGAGCACAAATTCGAAAAATGTTTTCATTCAAAGATACTTTTAAATCATAAGAACATAAGTATTTTTATGTATGTATACGTATTGTTATAATAAAAGCAGAAAGTTAAAGAATAAAAGCATAAAAATATTCCATTAAAATTTACTGCATCTTTAGAAATAATATTTATAATTATTTCCATCAAAATTAAGATCTCGGTCGACGATGGAATGGTATGGATGCAATGGACGGACGTTACAATGGAATGGACGATGGATGGAATATTAATAAAAAGACAATTTATTTTTAAAGAAATCCTAGATTCACATGAATAAAAAATTTGTTCGTCTAAGATCACACAGTAGCAATAACAATTTTTCCAACGATTATAATCGTGGTGTGTATGTGGAAAATTTTGAATACGAAAATTAAAACAGAAACTTAATTAAATCAATAATACCATAATAAATATGATATATCAATTCATACAAACACGATCAATCAATTATCATAAGAAATATTAAATTGTATTATTTTTGTTCTAATTGTATAATTTATGGCATTAAACATAATAATTTTAGCACATTACCAATGATGTCATAAGAAGTACACAACATAATAAATAAATACACTTATCTAGAGAGAAAATGTAGACGTATTCATTATGAATGTAGACATTATATATAGCATACCCCATACGCGGGAGAGGGAGTTTTTTTTAATTTCCGCTAACAAATAATATTTCTAGTAAAAAATAAAACAAATAAAGAAACTCCAACAGTGGAATTAAAACAAAGACCGCCGATATTTAAATTTTTTTCGTTAATCCATATCTATACGTATGTTATTAAAATATAAAACGAAGGATGTAAAATTAAGTATATTTTTGACAAACTCAGACGCCGTCGCTTTCCTTTCGTAATCCAGTGCTTTGTCGCTACGCCTAATGAATCATTGAGCGAAATATCGGAATAAAAATATATTCAACAATTGGTCTCCTCTCTTTCTGTTACACTCAGTGTAGTGCTAAGAAGTTGAACCCATTTGGGAATTCTCGGCCAACTGCCGAGTATACACGAGGGTCATCACCTTTGATATCGCAAAACGCAAAAAAATTCGACAGGGTGAACCAAATGAAGGTTTCACTTGAAAAAATAAATGTTAAACGAGAAAAAAGCGAAACGCGTGTCGGAACACATATTATATTCGAACGTGTGTAAGAAGTTCAGTAATTGCAAATATGTTTTTTTAATTTTTGATGTTAGATAAATGAAATAATTTTATTTGGAAGTTTAATTCTTCAAAGTCTATTAACTCGTATTAGTTTATCTATGGTTAACATCAATATGGGACCTTAAGAAGCTAAACATCTTCAACTCGCTTCCACTGTACACGCATAGCGAGGTACTTTTTTAATACCTGCTATATATATATTGTAGCATAAATGTCTACAACTAAGGTGAACCCAAGTGTAGACGTGACAAAAATTATTAGATTGCATTGTTTTTCTACTGCCAACTAAAACTGTAAACAACGGAATATTTAACAGACCAGTAAATAATATTTAAAAGCGAATCGTTCAACAATTGTTCCTTTGTAAACGTGAATTAAACATATGTAAGCTGAACGCACGATCCAAGATAATCTATACATATAATAAAATTGTAACAGAATGACTATGTAAGTGGAAAATATTTTAAAACAAATGATTAGTTTGTCGTACAGAATTATTTTAGAAGCTATAAAAACTATTTTGAAAATTTTTGTTTCCTAATTTCTTTTTTAATTACCTAAATCTACCGGATTTTTATGAACTTTAGTACTTGTATGGTAATAATTTATACCCCCGAGTAACATATATGATATAGTTTATCTGGATATTGCAGATATAAATAAAATACCATAACTTGGTGACTATTACGATATTGCCAACGCCATCTATTATTGTCTTAATAAACTTTATGCACATAGAAATATTACAATATACTACTGCCAAAACCATTAGCGTTTTTAATAAACTTAGTGCTCACAGGTTTCTGAGAGAGAAAAAAACCTTAATAAATTCTTTTTCTTAAATCGAGTTCCAAGCGAACGAAGTCGCATCGGCCAGCCAGTTGTTTATAAAAATACTGAGATAATATCAATTTGTGAAATAAAAATTATGATCTCTACATTCTTCCAACCGATGAATCGTATAAAACTCTGCCAATCTCAAAATTAAAATTTTAATAATAATATAATTTTTCATGGAAATTTAACAAATTGATTTTCACTCTGCTGGGTAGAACGAACATATTTCTCTTTTGCCTGATGCTTTTTAATACCCTGATAAACACCGACGGATCGACTAACAGGAAATTGAAAACGTGGAAAAAAGGTTTTTCATGTTTTCACATATTTACATAAATATTAGCGTTATAACCACTTACACTGTCGGTCTGATAACTAATATAAGCTATAAGAGATGACCAGCCGACACGAGGACAATGAGCACATTAATCTTCCGTTTCGTTGATTCACGAAGACTAAATAAAGTCGGCACTCCGTGATACTGAATACGTTATTTTATCTTATTTTTCCTGATGGCCAATAAAAACAGATATAAGCTTACTTATTTATTCGTATACATAAATATATCTTTATGGATAACGGTGTTGATTAATTTCATTCCTCGATAGCTTCCTTATCGTGTATCCTTATGATATCACGACGTGGTAATATGTATTTTAGTACACACGTTACTGTAGACGTGTCATGTCACGCATACAAATTGAGTTTCGATTTTGATAGATACATGTTAAATATTTTTAACATTCCTTTAAATAAAAAAATTTATTTATTACTTATTATCTATCAAAATCAAAACTGAATTTTTGATAAATAATATTATTAATTATTTACAACATTAACATATCGTATTTAATTGAAATTAATCTTCTAGATACAATTAGTAACACATTTCTTTCGATTAAAATACAGCTGGACAACTAAAGGAAAGTACCAGAAGTATCCTGCAACCTCGCTCTCTGCATTCCTTTTCATATTAAATTATAATTAGTTATTTGCTAAAAACTCTATTAAATGATTGTAATACTTGAGAGCACGACAACGACCCGGCTAAATAGAGTCAGTACCTCCTTACCATTTTTTTATTAGAAAGAGCTGAATTTACTTTGAACTCATAACACGTTTCAATAATTTGACTTATACTGATAATTTGCTCTCCAGTTTATTTCCCTCTTAAGAAATCAGTTTGTTCTTACAAGATATGATGAATTAGGTGATGCCTAAAGGTTTTATTGATTATGTAAATCATAAATTTTTTTACGCGCGGAATAGGTACAACGATCGTGTTGTTATCGCAGATTCTGATTAACCCTTCCTTGTGTAAGGGAAGGATAAAATCCAACCTGCTTGCCATTCTCTGGTGATCAATATTTTGTTACAGATATTGTGGAAAATTTTATACTTCATCATCTAAAAATCCTTCTTCAAATATTAAGTATTCTTGTAAAGCAACGACTTATACAGATCTTTCACTGGTACTTGCACTTAAATTTGCATTCCAGTACAGCTGTACACAGTACTGCTTCCATCTTTAAGTGACGTGGTTGTGTTCCGACGATTGAGTGCTTCACATTTCTCTGTTAACCCCGTTAGTGATCAGGTGCGCCTTTTCAAATTAATACCAATCTAAACATTTCCACTGTGTCGCTGGATTTCAATATAGATGTTTTCAACTTGTTGGTTTTTATCCTTATGGACATTTTTCAATCGTCGACTAAGGCAGGCATGTCTTCTATCCATTGACGGTTCTTCGCTGTTGCCAGCATCATACTATTCTTTTCTGTAATGAATTACTTCTCAGTTTTCATCAGGAATCAACGTTTTATGTTTTAAAGCTGCTGAATCAGTCTCTGGTCTTTCTTTTATAGTGTGTCTGACAGAGAATACTTCAAGAAGCCATATACTCTACTTCATAGCCAATAAGGATGTGAGGTACGAGATTGGTTCTTTAGCATATGCTCCACTAGTTTTGAAAACCTTTATTTTTGATCTGGGATAAACTTTGGAACCGCGCAGTATGCAGTATTTTTGTGTAAAGTATTTTTGTACGTTCTGCTTCGAAACAACATTTTTACCAATTTATTAGGAGATTGTGAATGGAACCACAGTGTGTTTTTATGCATTTTCGTACTGAAGATTGTGTTATTTCATCGAGCGTTGGATGTTATATGACCAACTTAATTAGGGCATCAACCTCATGATTATATTCAGGTGTATTGTCGTCGCGGATGATGTTTAAATACAGTATTTTGAATTGCGTAGTTTCGACCTACACAAAAATTCAAAAGTCGCTTATCTCTGTTGTTCCGGGTTACGGGGAACAGTACTACGAATATAATCGTCGCTATTAGTATACTCCATTTTAGCGTTTGTCGCCCATCGACATAAGTAATTTTCCTGCTTCAGGCCATTACTAAATGTTGTCGATATTTTGCTCCAAAGATTAAGCGGTTAGTACGTATACTTATTTAACATTTATGGCTAAAAGTCTGGGGTTATGCCTTAGGTTATGATCCTGTCTGATGCTGTATTTTATCCTTTGACACATTTATAAATACCCCCACGCTATTACATTTCCATCCTCTTGCCCACAAAATAGGAGATACGTTGCATCATGATAGGGACATGTCCCCTCTCTACATCTGTGTTTCACTGGCACCAAACACTGAAATTTTATAATAAAACATTTATTAGGCTCAATTTTCCGGGACGGAATAGTCCCCGCGTTTCAAGTCCCTATTCACCATTCTTTCTAAAAGTGAGATTGCCATTAAAATTGAAATTTGGAGAGAGGAATTTGGAGGGGATTCCATAATTCTAACCCCAACGGGGTGAAAAAGTTGAAAAGTGGTGACTAACCTTAGGTAGGAAGATAATTTTAGAGTAATCCTTACTCAAAAAGGTATATTAATGCTTTTTAATAAGAATAATAAAACAAATATTTAAGCATTTTCCGATGTTCAATCCCTAAGGGAGTGAAAAGGGATGGCTAATTTTGAATGGGAAAAAATTACGGTATTTTTTACTTGAAAATTGGTATTACTGCTTTTTAATAATGTAACAATATTTAAGCATTTTATAATATTTAACCCCAAGGAGCTATAAAAACAAATATTAAACATTGTTCGAGATTTAACCCATAAGGTAATTAAATGGGGTGGCTAAATTTGCATGGGAAAAAATTGTTAGGGTAATTTTTAATTTTTATCCCCACAACTACGGAATTTTAAAAGTCACTCTCTACCCTGGCATACATATAATAGTACAATCAAATCAAGAAAAATCTAACGAATATGATGCCTAATGAAGTCTATACCACACAAATTAATATTGTAAATTCATATTATATAATTATGTTCTCCAATAAATTTTCATCCCAGTCGCCCTTAAAATGAAAGAACTATGATTCCCTGATACGCCGATAGACGGTTTTAAGACGTATAGAGTAATTTTTATTTACACAACTACGGAATCTTAAAAGTCACTCTTTGCCCTGGCATCCATATAATAGTACAATAAACTGAAGAAAAATTAAAGAATATGATGCCTAATGAAGTCAAAATAAAAAAATAAACAATCTATAGTACACAAATTAATATCGTAAATTCAATACCATTTATTTTACCATCTGTATACTTCATCAAACTCACAAACAACAGTGGATCGTATCTGAATGAGTTTATTGAAATTTTCAAACCATCCTAAACAGCTATCAAATTAGATAATTATTTGTTATTTGAATATATTCTCAAATATCCTAATACCCATAGTACTCACATAAAGTTCAAAATTGCAAAGTCCTCAAAAAGAACCGGTGACAACTTCTACCTTGACCGCTAATAGTATGAAGTAGCGCCGCTGATGCAAATATGTCCGTAAATCTCAATTTCCCTCTCTTCCTCTCTCGGCGCCCATCAAGGGTCGCTCCCGGCGGAAGAGGAAACTCGACAGCCCTCGGCGACGGAAAAAGCCATCGCTTTTACTTTGAATAAGTGGATGAAAGGAGAATACGTGAAGTGAACTTGTTATCTTTCAGTTTACACGTTAAATACTGCATATATTTACATTAAACAAGTGAAATACAAAGCAATTAATGAGAATTATTTCCAACAAATAATGAAACAGCAAACGACTTTTGAAATGATTTACGTTAATTAATTTTTTTAATTTTAATGCATTCTTCCTTAAACCATGTATACATTTCTTTTAAAAAAAATTACACAAAAAACGAAAGCGTAATTAATTACATTAGTAGATAAAAATTTTCTCTGATATGAAATAAAGCTCTATAAATCGACTATTGAATCCCGAGCACACATTTTTTGTAATGTGTGACTGCAAAGGAAGGTCTAACAACACTGTCAGCAATAAGAGACAGACTATTGCAATACACGATAATATTTTGAGTAAAGGATGACCATATGTGACATGTTTGGTTTAGCCGAGGCGTTTTATGTGTTGCAGGCGGATTGCTGGAAGATCGCTTTGAAATTGAAAATACTACCAAAAGTGCCCAGTCAGCTCTCTTATTGTTTCATTCTGTCACATAAACGCATTCTTTTCTGAAGCGACTTGAAATTTTCCGTGAGTGCCGCCGCGATTAATTGCTATATTTTGTGCTTTCTATTGGTGTTTTATGTCGCTTTGGAGAGTTTTGAGGGTTATTATTAATTAACATGACTAATACTTGGTTTAAGGGAAGAATGATTAACATTATTATTAGAGTGCATTTGCATACTAAGTTGTGGAATGTGGAAAACGAATTACACAAAGACGGAAATGCTAAAACAGATTGATGAGCTGTTCTCGCCTAAAAACATTGAGCGAGGAAATTTACAAAAATATGAGAAGCTTGAAAACTTAACCAAAGAATGAGGAGACAAAGTATAAAAGTCATCAAGCTGGCGGGAAACCCGTGAAATGGTTTCACTTTCGATGCAGTATCGATTTTTTCTTACTCAAGGTACCTAAAAAACAGGACTGGACAGTAAAAATGCTACAGCTAATATTAATAGGATGGCAACTTATAAACATGTCACTTTTTTCGACCGATTTTTGGAATGTTTTTAGAAGCTTGTAGAATTTTTCTTGTAGAGTATATAAAAAGTGTGGTATTCGAACTTCTATTCAGTTTTCGATTAAGTAATCGGCGAGTAAAGAATAAATTAAAGATGAAAGTATTTTGAAGTGAACTTAGAGAATTTTTCCTCATGTACGTCGATTAGGGCGAAAAACCAGCGAAGCATCACGCAATACAACGATTGGTGAAAGTATGCCCTCTTGCGACACAGTCTAATACTGATTCTAAAGTTTCAAAGAAGATCATTTTGACCTATCCGATAAATCTCATCGAAAGTGACCTGCTACAAATGATTTAGAAAAATTTAAAAACCTTAATGAAACAAATCGCAAATTATGTTCACGTTGTTTTCTTATGCTGCAATGAAAAATTCTCAGTTGAGATAAATGCATAATCGGTCAGGGCAACATATAATGTTAACATTTATCGACCAAGTAACGATGCAGCATGCGTATGTATATCATAGTTTTGACCCAGAAGTGCTTTTTCAAAACTGTATGCTAAAAACTAGCATAAAAACAATCATATCGTGCGTCTGTTACAACAAATAGTACTACGATAGAAAACTTTCTTTAATTAATATATTAACTACCACTGCACAAAGTAACACGGACAAGTAATTGCAATGTTCCTGCAATCCATTGTATTTAAACAGTGAGGAAAATTCCAACAATACTACAAAATCTTTCTCGATTTTTTTTTACTCTGCCTCTTCTGATGACATCTGAATATATTAACTATTCTTACATTTCCAGGTAACTAAAGCACTAGACACTGACATCAGTACTAACCAAGAAGAAGTCGTGGACACAGCAACAACAGCCTATTTTTTCCCTCCGTTCCCTTTTCGTAATCACGTGCTAGTAAGAAGTTTCAGTCTACAGGTCCGATTGGGGAAAAGGCTCAAAATATTACACAAAACTGGTTAAAAAGGATAAATGAATAGGCTAGTTTTAAAGAGCATAGAACAAATAAGTTAAGTAAATATTATGCTTGACTTATTTGTTATATGCTCTCTAAAAGTAGCAAAGTGCTAAGGTGGAATTAAAAATAATACAAATTCTGTTTGGCTGTGATATGAGAATGTACTATTCTGCACCGCAGAATAATTTGCAACACATTTATGTTCCTCAGTCTCAACACTATGCCACACAAAATAAAACTTTATCAACGAAAAATGCTTTGCAGCACTTTGCCACTCAAAATCAAACCTTATTAACTATAAACTCCTATGAAACCTATATGAGGAACTTATGATGCTTACTGTCCACAGTGATCCGCAAATTAATTGATTCTATATGGTGCAAAAATATTTTTTTTGTATTACTAACATGACTTAAAAAATTAAAGTTAACTTGGCTTTATGTATTTTTCTGATTCTTCTATTAAAATAACACAAATTTCTAGAAGAACAATGTTAACAAAATTGATCCAAAAATAATAATAAACGATAAAAACGTGATATTGCATTCCTCACGTTTGTATAATTTCTTCTTATTTTTGGTCCAATTTTGTTTATAAGAAATTCGAAGTCACTTTTTGATATTCTTGTAAAGTTGTTATATAATTGAATATAAAGTTTGTTTTTTAACTTGTGATATGTATAAGGTCACACGTATTGAAGTATGGTAGAATCGGTCATCCTGTTTTTTTCGTTTTAAATTATTTTCTTTTAAAACAATATAATCCAATGCAACTCGTGTAATATCGTCATTCATCGCTGCCCGATTGTATAGAGTTTACAGTATAAAACTCTGTTGCAGATATATTGCCAAGATATATATTTTCCAACTCTATGGTGTATTAAAGTATTGCTGTAAGAGTAGGCTATATTTAAAAACATTATTGTAGCCTCATAAGTAACGCCCGTTTAGACACACCTTATAAATTTTTATTACTGCTATTTTCAAAAAACCTTATTAAAAAAGTCAAGAACCTTATTTAAAAAGTCGCCCTGTTATAATTACAGGAGTTGATGTTCAGTATCACAGTAACTTTTCACCAATTACCTTTAATTGAATATTCTATCGTGTGCTCTCCTGTTAGCAACGAAGAATATTTAAGTAAAATAGAAGACTTTTTAAATTTGTGAATGTATATTCGAAAACGTAAAGGGATCAAATTTTGCGACCGATGCCAACTTCGTATTCTATGAGTTTCTGTCACATTTAATAGTCGGTGTATATAATAGGCTTCCAAAATTACATGCATTTGTGATTATTTTAAATTTTCAGCGTGTATAATGAGCTTCATACTATCTCGTTAACTATTTCCAGACCGTATCTTCTCAAATATTTAGGTTCCATTGTGAAAAGTCTCTCATCTTAATTCCATGTGTAATATATGTAATTGTATTTTTATTAAAATCGTTTAAAGCTCAAATCGCAATATTTTGCAATAATCGAATCTTAATAATAATAATTCATAAGAATTCTAATAATTCATTGGCCATCCGTTTCTTTTTCTAAACATCTGTAGAATATATCAAATCTCCCCACCCATTGTGGAAGAAACTTCTTCTATTTTTATGTTAGGTTATAAATAAATATGAGTACTACACAGTATCCTAGAATCCTAAGAAACGAAAGAGGTGTATATCAATAAGCTATAACTCCAAAGACTGATTTATTAACCAAAACATGATTATTGCTGGCAATTGATCCAATGTATCTGCAAAAATCGTCTACGCAAAAGGCAAATGCTATTGAATAAATATTTTTCATATTTCCGTATTCAGCTATCAAAAATTATTCACATGTTCACTTAAATTAACATAGCTTAACTAAGTTCAACACTGCCATTCATTCAACACAGAAAATAACAAAAAATTAAAAGGATAACAAATGAATGAACTTAATCATTCAGACTTAAAGGACTTAAGTCTGAATGAAAAATTAATTAGAGCTGAAATCGAAAACGCTAAGGCTAGACTGTGCGAACTTGTGTTGATTGCCCAAGTGATCTATTTAAAAAAGGCCGTCGACAATTTATGTCACGCTTTCATCTTGTGCTTTAGCTTTCGTTGCGAATATATTTGAAAGAAATTATCCTCGCTGACTTAAGTCCTTTAAGTCTGAATGATTAAGTTCATTCATTTGTTATCCTTTTAATTTTTTGTTATTTTCTGTGTTGAATGACTGGCAGTGTTTTCTATTATTTTTCTAATATTTCTAATATTTTTTCATTCACGATTGACTTCACGTAAAAAAATTACTTTAAAAATATGTGCTTGTTTGTTTCTATTTTGGCAACTTTCATCTCAAGAAAAGATATTAAAGGTTGTGTTCGGCTTCGGTTGTGTTCGAGTAATTCCTGAAACGAAATTGTTAGTTGCGTTCCTTGATATAGTAAATGGCTTATCAAGGAAACGGTATGAAAACTACTGTCGATCGGTGATCGATACGGGTGATCAATTATTTACATTCATGTAAAAATTATATTATAATATTCAGGTCCAAGTTTGCTCGGGCAAAAGAAACAAGGCACATTATAATTTATTCGCTTTTTTCTGTAATAATTATTTATGGGTTTAGAAACGGCCCGAATAGGTGTTTTTAAATTATTGTATGAGTATCTTGAAGTAAATACAAATTGTAATGTCTCCTAATTAATTTCTTTCAAAATTTCTGTATAATCTTTCACCCTCACATCATCCATTTACACGTCTTTAGAGCTGGAATTTCAAAAAAATCCTTCCTCAAGTAGTTTTATAGTCCTGGAGATAGTCAGTATTTGACATAATATGTTATACATTTTGGGGTCTTGCGAGGTTGTGTCTTTCAAGAAATGACATATTTCAATCCTTGAACTGAAGACTGGTGAAATTGGGCCCAGAGGTAGAATTCTTAATGAAGATAAAGGGAACTTAAATGGGATTAGACAAATTCAGCAAAATCTAAGTGTGATTCGGGCATTTAAAATAATTCATTTATTGTATGTCCCTTATTTAATATATATATATATATATATATATATATATATATATATATATATATATATATATATATATATAGTATATTTTAATATATATTATGATGCACATCTCGAAAATTATATAATCTGGAACCATCCTTCTAGTTTTCCTACAAGGGTCGCGTAGACTTTTAAAAACCCTGTTTCTTTTAACAATTTCGGTTTAATTGTTTCGTGGAAAAACATATTATTTTCATATTATCCCATAATCTATGAAGATGTAAACTACTATAAATTATAAAAAAAATATTTTGAAAACCTTAACCACGATATGTATAAAATTTTGAGAAACTATAACCCACGATATGTATAAAACTTTACTTTCACCACCAACACAAGCGTGGGAAATGCCCACGCTATAAATTCCCTTGTTCATGTCATATCCCACGCTATATATGACATTTTAAACAATTTTAAAAGTGTTTATTTTGCTCCCCCGCTACCCCTAAAATTTCCACATAAATAGTATTGAGTTTTATCTATTGGGATATAGGCGGGTTAATACGAAGTTTCTACGTCAAGCGGTTTCTAAAAAAAAACAGCTGTATCAGACATAAAAGTAAGTGACATTAAAAGGTTTATGTTTTTTTTTCTTTTTGGAACACCAAAAATGGCTGAGATGAAAAATACAAAGACCCGCATGAATGATAAGTTCGACGAATATAAAAATATATTGGTCGTCAATGAAATACACAAATATTACAAGAAAACTAATGGATAATACCTAAAACATTAATATTGGTGATCAAATATATCCCACTTTTCCAAAATTTTTCTGCATTCCTTTTAATAATCCATGAAAAAATTGATCTAAGTTCAATTTCTATTGAGTTATCTATCATGGATTTATCTTACTTTTTGTAAATCTGACGACCTCTTTATTCCACCAAAAATGATATTCTTCTGCGACATTGAATAAAAAAATTAGTAAATAAATTTTCAAAATGTCTTTGATTAAATCGTAATCGTATACTTATCACCATCTAGTCATACTTTATTTAAAAAGTGATTCGCCATTATAATTCGGGAACGATGAAGTCTGTTAGCGGTAAGGTTACCCAATTATTATCGGTTCACTGAAGTTAAACAACGTCATGGGCAGTCAGTACTTCGATAAGTGACAGAATGGAAACCCTGAATTATGTAGTCTTACCTTTAAATTTTCTCCATCTAGTGTATGAAGAAAGTAAAGTTACATTATTTATACAATAACTATTTTTTATATAAAACTGTTATGAAACCTCTCATGAACCATAGAAAGTGGCATCCCAATTGTTAATATGAAGTAAAAACATTAAAATTTATATTTCGAGGTTTGTTTAAAAGTATGACAAGTTAATATTTTTGTATTACTCTGAAGGTACCACTTACAAGTATTTTAGATAAAATGTAGATTTCGGGAAAATTATTAGACTCGCATTACAAAAGACATTTGTTCATAGTATTTAAATTGAGAACCACAGTTTCTAGTTTTCTAAAAAATGCTTTCAGGCTAACAACTCGCCAGCGAGCGCAAAACAATGTTAGCCGATTCAATTCTGACATCGTGCAATCCTCGTTTCTAGCACTTGGAACGTTGCATCTATAGCTACTTCAAAACATATTATATACTTTCTATTAGTTCCATTATTTATTGTAATTTACTGAACTAGAATATAGGTTATATCCTAGAATGAATATAAGAAATTAATTTAAGAACAACAAGAATTGGCGAATGAATGTCGTCTCCATAAAATTTGTGAAGCTGGCGTTGTTAAAAAGAGTTATATATGTAACGAGGGTCTGTTCACTAGGAACTGACTAACATTTATACTAATACCGGAGTAGCAATATTCTATAAGAAAGGCAACAAGACCTTGTCGATTTACCATCAAACCATATCGCTGCGATGTTTTCAGATCTATAAAGCCGGTTTACATTTATTAGCCAGTGGAGATATAGGTCGATAAATAGATTATCGGACAAGAAACTGCTAAATAGTCTGAAAAAAAGTAAAAGAAGTTATCACTCTGAATAATCATATGCCTAACAATTGGCTGACAAACGCAGAGGATGAAAAAAATCTTTTTTTTAAACTTAATTTTTTTAATCTTCGCATCTTGAGCAAATTTACTAATTAAAGCGATTATTAAAAACGGATAATGATGTCATTATCCGTTTTTCCAGTGTTCTCTTGTTTTCATTATTCGAAATGTTTTATACTGGTAATCTTTGCTAAAACATTCAACAATAGAAACAGCGCTTCACGCAAACATTTTGAAGAATGGTAATTGGCAGGAAAGGTTTTCTTCCAAGTTATATATACATAATTTTGGGTTAATGCTTACAAACTTAATACATTTAAAATACTAACAAAATTAACTAAACCAAAAAAAAGAAATTTAAATGAAAACAAAAAACAAAATTATTCTTAAGTTTTCATCATTGTCATTCGTCAACCGCGATATTTTTACTGCTCTGTTTTAGGCACGCAGTTAATTGTACTGATACTCAAAGCACTCTATACAACTTTGGAGCTAGCATCACTTTAACTGTACTTATGCATGACATCTCAAATCCCGTAAACGGAAACGCTTTCCGGCCGACTCTATAACCGCCGTACAACGGGGTAAAAAAAAAGTAAAGTAAGTCCTACTTGGTAAGGCCCACAATTTATAAATATATTCTCATGCATTCCCACCATATTTTCGTTCATATATATGTATCTATATATACTTTCAAGCATACAAAAAGGGCACTGTCCAAGCAGCTTGTGTAAACTTAAGACTGTTTATCTGTCTTTCGCGTTCGACTCTACATAATATCCGTCCCGTATCTCCGACGGATTACGGATGAATATCCGTCGGATGTCTGTTGGGTGTGGACGCGAGTATCTTCGAAACGTTGCCGATTAAGATGACGTATCCTTTGTCATCAATTTATAAAGGTCCTTTCTTTTGTGACGATAACCTTGAAATGTTATTTGTGAAACTTGTAGCGAATCAGAAAATTGTAGCTCAAAACTGGGCGCTCGGATTAAGCGGAGGATGAGTGTGATTGAATAATGGATTTAATATAACCCGACAATTTGCCGACGCGATTCCTTGTCGCTATTGGTCGTAGCGGATTGAAAAATTATTAACAGTCACCGCTTTAGTTCGGAGTCGACGTAAAACTCCTACAGAGAGACCAATGACTATTGTCAAGTTTTATATACTACATACAGTAAAAATATCTAAAACAAAGAAAATTGTCTAAATCAAAAGGAAAATAAATCAAAAGGGCCGCTTTATACACCACATAATCATCAATCAATAACATTTTACATCGAAAGTCTGAAAAGAAAACTAAAACAATGAGAGCTACCATGTTAACTCTAGAGGGCGCTACTAGCTTAATTTAATAACGGAAGGGATATTAAACAATAATATCGCTTTTCTCAATGTCGATAATTACTAAAGAATCATTGGAAATTTGTACAACAAATCCGAAAAATTATAAAACATTAAAGTACATTAAATCAAGCCAAAGTGACGAAAGGGACATTTTACGGTAATACCTTGTCTCTTGATGTCTATAGTTACCAAATGCTAAAATGGAATTTTGAATTACAAATCGGAAAAGAAAATAACGCAATAAAGGTTTTTTACCATATTAACGCTCACCAAAAGGTCCTACATACATAACTCGCTCATCGGTTAAAAATGAAACTATATGTATCTAAAAGGACATTAGAAAGTAATGTTTTTTTCTTGGTGTCTATAATAACCACAGATCCGTTATTGTATAATTTTGCAATGGTTATTGTATAAGTATATAATATTGCACCTGGAGAGAAAATAAAATAATGAGGATTACTGTATTAAGGTTTACCAGCAGTCACCATATCTGAATCACTTTTCTCCTAAAATCGTTACCATAAATAACTAAAGAGGTATTAAACATTGATATCCGTTTTCTTGATCTCTTGTCTTAATTTTTGTGAAATTTTAAGCTTCAAAATAGCATGCGTTATGGCCCGTCCCCCTCAAATTTTACAATCATCTGTTTGAAACTTCTAAAAAAGTTCTGAAAGCTAGTATTTAAACAAACTGATTGAACAAAATAGCGGTAAACATGCTTCAACAATTTCAAAAATATAGACAACTAGGAAATCCTACTTTGTACGTGACCGGTTTTATTACGTATTTTTCAATACGATATGCATGAAAAAATTCAGAGAAAAGGTATTTCTTTGTAAATAATTAAAGTTTTCGGTTTCCTAGAACTTTCTCCGCGGTTGTGTTTTGAGATATTTCTATTTAATTATGTACATATATATATATATATATATATATATATATATATATATATATATAAATATATATATATATATATATATAAATATATATATATATATATATATATATATATATATATATATATATTTATTATATTGTACGCCGATCGTGTAATACGATAAAGTCGTGATGCGCCTAGACATATCATGAAGCAACACCATTTCACGAAATTAATAGCTCAAGTTAGTCATATCGTTTGACATATGTCGCTTGATGATACTGAAAATCTAACTCATCATTCACCATGTCCTTTTTAAAGAGTATCACGTATTTTAATCATGTTTCAAGGTATCGAGTTACTCTTTTGGGATATAACAAGTGAAATACTGTATTCAAATACACTTCTACATGTAAATGATATAGGAAGGAACCAAATAGTGATGAAAATGCTGTAATAGGCAGTTATTGTCAGACTAAATTATTAGTGGAAATATCTACAATCACACTTGATATCTCAGTTAACGATCAAATGTGGTCATAACTCTTCGTAGTTAAGGTATTCTGATCACACTTGAAATAGACATTTACGTGTCTAGTTGAATCATTATGATCATACTTGGACTAGGTAATTAAGTAAAGTATCATATATATATATATATATATATATATATATATATATATATATATATATATATATATGATTGAATAAAGTAACATTTATAAATCCATTTCGTCCACTCTCTAAAGTGCTACAGGTATTATGAAAAAAAATATAATATGTTCGAGATTTCAGACCACTTCCTTTTACTTAGACAAGATAAAAATTTTTTTTTTCTAAAGCAATAACATTACAAGAACAAAGGTGCTTGCAATTTACATAATTTTTTTAATAACGTGTAGAAGGTATTGAATAAGTTTATCTTTAAGTAAATATGTACCATCTCTTATCCAGTAAATTGGGTTCTACGAATATCTCAAAATTCTTTGCAACTTGTGAAGCGAAAACACTTCAAACAACTGTTTACATTTTTGCAGAAAATATAAAAATATGCAAACATAAAAACTTACGTAGGCAATATAACTGCCCCTTGCACAGTGAATTTGCTTAAAAAATACGCCGATCTTTCGACTTACGGGGTTTATGAATTGTTCATGAGGAATATTAATAACGGAGTGACAGTTTACGTTAGCACGTAGTACATCGTTGCATACGTGATTTAAAGCTTGTGTAGGATTTACATGATAACAACTTTTAACGACTCGACTTGCAGAATTAACGAAGTTTAACTTGGACGGCGGATGCCTAGTATTTAATAAGCGTTTTAATAATGAAACTCAATTGATGAGTTTTATTATCGGTGGAAATAGCCGTCAAATACGAATAATTTGAAGCCTCCATACAGCGACATAAATTAGAATGGTTATACAAAAGAAATAGATAAAGTTAAAAACTGAAATTAAAAAAATTACCCTAATTATAATTTTAAGATATAATGTTCAATTCTGTCTACTTTTACATAACGACATTAAACTACGACGAAACCCCTGAAATAAACATCTTACTTTGTAGTATTCCCAAAGTGTTACCCATAAAAATATTTTCTTCCGAAGCCTACCACCGTTTCCTACGATGACTCCGTAATATGTTTATTTCATATCATCTTCAAGTGCCACTTCGTGGTGTATTCGTAACGCTGCTCCAAAGCCACCGATAGTAAGACACGTTGAAATGAAAACTTTCGTGTTTGATATTAAAATTTGGACTGAATATTTTTTCTTTCATTTTGGTGTGAAAAAAAGAAGAAATGATTCGAAGTTTCAAACGAAATACTTCCAAATTCAGACTCTTATACTTTACCACTATGACAGGGACTACTTATTTATGTAACTAACTGAGTAGTTACTCCGTATTAGTTATTCTTATTCTAACTTTATTACTTAACCTAATTTTGTGAAAAACTAAGGTAAAAACTAGTAATGTCTGGTGCTACGAGTGTTAAGTAGCCAGAAACCTGTAATACCTTTTTCTAGTAGTTTGTGGTAATTAGAGCAAATATAATATCCATGGACTAATTGTCAAGTCATTATCTCAACTGGAAATACCCAAATAACATGATTATATAATCGTGCGAAGAATTCTCTTAAACATCTGCACTTTAATAATTTAAACCACTATTTCACATAGAGAATGAATCGATTGTTTATTACTCAATATCTTAATCTTTGTCGGAACGAATAACAAATATTGAGTGATAAATACACATTCCATTTATCAATATTATTTTCAATAAACTTACTCACTATTCAGTGCCATGTATTTTAAATCGACTTTTACAATAACATTTTTCATCTTAGAACAAAATTTTTATTTTTATTCTTCGCACTCCTCTTTACTAGTGTTTATAAAAATTGAACCATCATTCAATTATGAATATAATTAATATTTATATGAGTAAAAAGGCCATCTAACATCCGATTATAATGCTACATATTGACGTAATTATGAATGAAGTTTATTTGTGAAAGTATAACTAATATACAATTAAATGAAACTACGTGATGTAGTATTATTTCTACTTTATTTAATTAATATTTCTACTTTTCTTTACCATGACCTAGGTTTCGTTGTATTTCAACATCTTCAGGTGGTCTTCTTTGCAAGTATGAGAACATCTTCAGGTGGTCTTCTTTGTAGAAATAATACTACATCACGTAGTTTCATTTAATTGTGAATAATAAATTTCTACAAAATTAACGCCAAATATATTCAATATCTTATTTAATTCAGTATTATTTCTAGTGTTAAGAAAATGCTTAATAGGTTTATCTAGCCTAATTTTTCGGAGCAGCAATATTAAAATGTAATAGGCCCCATAAATTAAAGGAAATTTCACAATCAATTAGATAAAAATATTGTTTCCCTAACCACATTATAAATATAACGAAATATAAGTATTTAAAATAATTATTTATTAACTATATTTTAAATGATATTTCAAAAATGGTGGACATCTTGCATTACCACAAGGCAAAGTAAGTACATCGTCATCGCTGCCTTGTACTTCTGGTATCACATGAATTGTGGCAAGATAATTAAGGATCTATGGCACTCGTTTGGAATTAAGGCGATTAATGAAGGAGATCTTCTTTTTCATGGTGGTTAATCGGCAATGGCCCTTGATAAGCCCGCTCTAATGTTACAGCCGAATGTCTTTCCCTTATTTTTGTACGTGAATCCATCGTTCTGAGAGGCGCACTGATATCATGAGTGTGTTTAAAAACAATTTTTATAAGAGGCTGTTTTTATAAAATCCCACCTATTTCATTTTTAAAAAAATCATTTTTCCCGTCAACCTCGGTTGTTTTTTTATTATTGATTTTATTTTCAAAAATGTGGAAATTTATAAAAGGATTGTTGATATATTTCCTTTACGGCAAATACGTTTTTCCCCTTACTGTTCTGATGGATTGATACAATCCTCCCCTATCCCTTGTAGTGAAGTTATGAGTTGAAAACTGCAAGTGCAAGTGTCTAAGACTTTTTCCAAATGGAATGCCGGATAGTTCTTGAATTTTTTGCGAGAAATGTTATATTTCTTCTTCAGTTTGAACACCATATCCGCTTCAATTTTGTACTGATCAAATTCATTCAATAGGTCAATTTTTTGTTGTTATTTTTCATTTGTTTTTATTGCAATTTGTAAGAATCATATATGGGTCAGAGTGAAGCTCTTTGAATCGGAGCCAGTTTCACGAAACACTTTTTGAAGTTCTTGCATGACTCCACGGTGCTCTCTTCACGTTTTTGTTCGTGGTATATTTTTATTATATTCAAATAACATGGTAAACATAGTCCCTTTGTACGGCTTCTTGAATAGTGGCTTTCCTGTTTTGGGTTTCTTATTAATTGGACCAAGTCTCCCTTTTTTATCCAAAGAAGGTAACTTCCTCTATCCACTTCCTCTATCTTGTCATTTTTTGGTAATTATGTCAACTTTGCCTCCACTTACACCATATATATATTATAAGCTAAAGTTAAGTATTTTCTTTTGTTCTCGTGGCCTTATTTGTAATTCGCATTTACTCATAGGTGTGCTCTAAAAAATCAATAAAATGCTTTACAAAATTATTTACTTCAACAGAATATGAGGGTTTACAAATATTTTCAGTTAAATTTCGGCATTTGCTGAATTGTCGTATATCTTTCTGCAACACTTTCGTATGGGATGACATATTTTTGTCGGTATCTCTATTCCTTGAAGATTTATGAATTTCACCACAGACATATCAACTCTTTCCAACTTGAAATAGTGTTACTTAATGGTATATCAATCCAAATACCACCTCTTGCCAAACATTCGGACATATCAACTATCGCTCTACCACTACACTTTCTTAATTAATTCATGCTTCCTTATGTAAAACATGAAATATTATAAAATTCTATTATTAAGTTTAAAAAAATATATACATAAAGTTCATATTTTCAGTTCGTTCGACTAATATATAAAGTAAAATTTAAAAAACAACAACAATTACTGTAGGGCGTATATTAGGATGAAATCATAATCTTAATATTGACAAAGTAGAAATATTTAAAATGAGTTTAAATACGTTTCTTTTCTTATTTTTACAAGCCGTTATCTTCTTTTCTTACTAAACGGATTAGAAAAATTAAGAATACTATCCGGTCGCACAAAAAGAAAGATGCCGTATTTACAAATACCTCTTGAAAATATTGATACATATCAGTCAAAATAATTTTAATTGAAAATTCTAATTGAGAATTTCTTTAGATATTTGAAAACCACCATAGAAAAATCAGAGGGCAGTTGAAAAGAGAAGGCAATAACAGAGTTAACATATTAATATTATGAAGAGAAAAGTTTTTTGATTTATTTTTAGGGCTTGATACAGAAAAGTATTCTCTGATTGATTTTAAATTTTCCATCGTATAGCTTTTGTATCAGTATTGACAAAGGGAACAAAGCATATTTATCAAAGCTAGGATCATCACAGCATGGCAGTTACTAATATCGCAACATCTAGCATAAAAATATAATGATATAAATGCCAATTTTTTTTAAACTTGCGTATCACGTCATCGTTCGACAATGTAAAACAGCCAACAAACATAAACCATCACAAAAAAATTAATGTCCTCGTGAGTAGTCGTTTATTATCGTAAGTCTCTCCCACACCCCTTTAATAAGTCTTGAAAATAAATTAAAACAAAATTTTAAAGATATTTGCAACACAAATTAATAATATTAAACTGTCTTCATCACACAGCGATAGTAAGGAAATAATTACAACCAAAAAAAAGAACAGAATTTTTTAGATGTAAAAGTTAGTCACAAGACAATATAATGAAATATCACATTTTTGGTGCCTTGTCTAGACATTAAATGACTAATCATATTTTACATCGGTATAGAGTTACACTATTGCGACTAAAGCTGACCGAACATCATTAGAAGACGATCCGCACAGTGGGCGTCTGAGTACCGGTATAAATGAAAGAAACGTCATTGTCATAGAGAATCTATTCAAATATCATCGACGAATTAACTATTCGTGCAATTAGTATTAGTGTGGGAATATGTGTATGACAAGTTTATGATATTTTACACTAAAGTTTGAGTGTAAATAAAATTTCATCTCAATGGGTACCAAGGTTGTTGGTACTAGAACAGAAACTTAACAAGTCCGCCATGTTTCGCCAAATTCAAGAGCATTCCGCTCGCTATGACGATCAATTTTGGCAACGGATAATAACTACAGATTAATCATGGACACCGTATTTTAATTCTGAGAATCGATCCAAATATGAACATTACTTTAATTTAAAGCTCGTACTGACTTTATTCTGGTATTATGAGGGGATAAGTTTAATAGATTATTTACCAAAAGATACTAAAAATAATGAAAATTATTACTCAAATATTTTATCTGGGCGGCTACGGCAGGCACGTTCTTAAAACGACCAGGAAAGTTACATAAGCGTCCGTTATTGCAACAGAATAATGTAGAGACCTCATACCCCGCGACGAACGAGAAGTTTCAAACAATCGTGCTGGGAACTGCTTCCATATGTACGTATCTTACTCACCACATTTCATTCTTAGTAATTATCATTTGTGTAAAAACATGAAACAATCACTACGGATTGACAGATTTGAGAGTTTAAATGACGTGAAACTAAATAATTCTTAAGCAGAACGGTATAAGATATAAGAAACGTAAAGTTGAAATAAATAATTTCTAAAATATTAAAGACATACAAAAATCAAACGTTAAAAATTCGACTAATGGAGAAAGCGAATTGCATCCAATAGCTGGTGGAGAAAATTTAGTATTCGTTTGGTCACACCTTAAAAACTTCCCCCTAGTATAAACTTACGTTCTGTCGTTATATGACGTTTATTTGAGTATCATTGAGTTCTATCAATTTAACTTTTTATACCGTTTATGAAAGAAAATGTATTTTATTGATTCTGGTATTTATATCGGATGCTGGAACGGATAAGCATGCAACGACGGATAAAATTGAAACAGCACAACGTGGGTCTGACGATGTGGGCGAGACGCTGCACTTGGACGCCGACGATACACGGACCCCCAAATTTACATGGAGAAATAAAATTATAATCGATTATTAATCAGTATTTTCATTATTTTTTTAACTAATTGTCGTTTGATTTGATATTTTCTAACGATTTAAAAAATAACTTTCAGCTGAAAATAAACATATATGCTTATGCGATATGTGGTCCCATTTAATTTGAATCGTCTGGAAAACCATACTCGGTGATCTACTTGGTAATTGTTTAACAATAAAATATCCTTTGATACAGAAGCTTCCAAAACGTTTCGTCTATTTCGTACGGTAATACTACACTTTAATGTCAATCAGGAACAAATAAACAAAACTTCATTAATTATTTACATAAACAGTATTTATTCCAGTGGCCAAAAGCTCAAATAAGAATTATCCTGTACACGGATTGCTATGTGCCACCACTCTCTTTTGTCCTCATTAAATATATAAATGTACATAAATAAACGTACCCTTATTTACATACATTTTAACAGGCGATGAAACTAAATTTCTCCCGATAAAGGTCTAACCACATATATTTTCTGTTACCAACAATTTTTTTACAACAAAAATTATGAATAACACCAAAACAAAGCAAAACGTATCACTACCATCTATATATCTTTAAATTATTATTAAAATAAAATATTTAGAAAATATTTCTTACTTTTGTTACTAATTTACACTAAAATAAGCTTTTTTTATATAAAATTATGTGTTGAATCAAAAGTACAGTTAGTAACAGGTTTCTTATGTTCAATAATTTTGTCGATATTTCCACTCTATGTTCCATCAATAGAAATGTTTGCTCAATAAATTGGCCACAATGCCTTTCATTTAACCGTCGAAATTTCAATTCAGAAAATTAAATAGTTAAATGACAGTCTACATTAAAAGATTATTTTAAATCTTATGTTGTATTATCATATATAAAAAAATATATAATTCTTACCTTAGTTACAACCTAAACTATAAAATACCGTGTCATAATTAATGAAACAATGCTAAAATAGGATTAGGCAGATCGGGGAAAAATCACTTGAATGCTAATTCGATTTTTAAATGTGTGTTAAAATAATGAGACGGAAACGAAGTACTTAAAACATTATGCATAGAAGCTATCAGCAAGACATATGAAGTAAAACTAAGCAAACACATAAAATATTGACGTATACAATCTACATTTTCCCGACAATATTTTTAGAGTAAAATCAGACGAGCAATAATTCGAGACGATCTCTGTCACTTTCATAATCTATGCAGTTTGAGAACTAATGTTGCCGTGAACAAAGCTATTCCTTCAAAATATACTCGACGTCCACTTTTTGAGATGTTTCCCAATTTGCAGGAACAGTTCTCCGCAGTGTATTTTAGTTTATCCCTAATTTGTGGAATTTGCACTTTCGTCGCTGCAACCAATTTCTAAGTGCTTTCCTTTTCATGCTGTTATCACATATTCATAGATGATATAGTATTTTCTACACTTATTTAGGCCAAAATAATATGTTAATATTCTATAACGCATTCACTTTTTTTTCTAATAAATTCTACATCACTAACTGCACTAAAATAAAATATCTTTTGGCAAAAATATGAACGATATTTTTATCCACATAAACTAAATATAATTTCTTTCAAATTTCTTAATTAAATCTTTATTGCGACATGTAAAGCAAATGTGCGGCTTGTTATTTGCTTTGCATAAACTATGTAACGTAAATTAAACCTCTCAAATAAATGTGGCAACATGAATACCGAAATTAGTTAAGTGGCTATGTGATCATGTGCTCTTTTATACATATACGCTTTACATTTATATTGCATGGGTACATTTTTTAATTAAATTGATTTATTGTATTTCTTTTGTGTACTTGCACTACCCAGCATTATTTCAACGATATTAAATTATAATAGTGACTAAAACTTCATTTACTCATCTAAACTACTTATCAGCTGTGACCAAACCTTTACACATGTGAAAATTCCAATAGTGTTCAGACTATATAATAGCAACTGCCATGTGGTCGACTCATTTGTTAAGTCCCGTTGTTCAAGTTATTTCCTTGAGTGCAGGATAAGACCTATAGAACTAGAAAAAACTAATCAATGATAAAAATAAACCTATCATAGTTTACATCAGCACCTTTAATGTTAAACTTAAAAAAAACGAACCAATATAAAAATAAGGTTTATGGAAATATCTTCAATATTTACCGAACAATGAACTCAAAGACATTATTATGTTGAATATATTTGCATTAATTTTGTAGAAATTAATTATTCACAATTAAATGAAACTACGTGATGTAGTATTATTTCTACAGTGGTAAAGAAATTAAAAGGTGGTAAAAAAATTAAATAAAGTATAAATAAAACTACATCACGTAGTTTCATTTAATTGTGACATTATTATATTTAAACTAAAATATGAGATACTTTCGAATAGAGCATGATAATGATCTACCCAACACGACTTGATCTGAAATAAATTTAATTGGGTAGAGTATCTTCAAGTCAAACGAATCTAAATATGGACTTGCCTAGAAGAAAAAATGAATGAAAACCCTTTAAGCTGCGAAGTATGATTCAATTTGTCGTAGATTTTTTAACATTATTTGCTCTTTACATCTATTAAACAAATTTATTGCTGCGACCTGCGCGGATTTTGCTATTGGATAGTACATTATTCCATATTCAATAACGATTACTTCGCAAGCAATATGATGATTTCAAAATGTACAGTATCTGAAAAGTTCAGTCGAAAAGTAATTTAGGAATATCAAAGAAGAAGAGGTGAGACACAAAATTATTTTAACAAGAAATGAGGTCCATTTTTTTAAAATTTTGAATAAAAACTAAATAATATTACATACAGTATTATAAAAGAAATGATTTTAAATAAAAGTATTTAATTAATCTAAGAGAATTATTATAATGAGATAGAGAAACAAATGATATGTGAACAAGTACTTTGCCTGAAATGAGCTATTAACCATATTATTTTCTTTCAAATCTTGACACAAAGTCAGCTAAAATACTTTTATCATGGATGAATATTTTCAAAGGAATCATTGAAACTTTTTCAAATTCTATTTACTGCCGCACAGAAAAAAAAATAGGAAAACATTTTATTAAAGTCCATATATTTATAAAAATGTAATTAGAGTTGAAGGATTTCATAAAAGCGCAATTATTAACACAAAAAAAAATTACACATTTTCAAAAAACTATTTATATAATATTTTCATTTCCATTAACAAATTACGCTGTGGTGCAATTATCAATGGATAGTCGAGTAACAAAATGCGTTAGACAATGTAAGGATATTGATGTAATTCGATTTTAAATGGTACGAACGCACGAACGAGAACAAAATGACTCCTAGCGATCATTTCACAATCCGCATGAACAAACTCTGCATGAAAACAAGACGAATCTAGATTATGGAGTCGTATCATAACATGCTTAATGCTTAAATTGCTTGATTTAGTATAAAAACACAATAGCATATGATATAAAAGACATTGTATGAGCATTCTGCATTATTTAAAAGTACTGCAAAATACTCGTAGGATATCATTTAGCCAAAATATATTTCAGCCATATACTAAATAAATACATTTTATACACTCGATCGTACCTAAGAGAAAGTCGTCACATACAAATGAGGATAGTGTCCTTCATATGCAAAATATAAACGTCTAAAATCGATTCTAAATGTGCTCCAATCATAGGGATAGAAAATTGGTAATTTGTTGGTTGTTAAAACTGTCTTATGTGGTGTGCCGTTGCGTCTGTGAAACTAACAGCGATGAGAAAGTCAGAGGCAAGTTAACTTGTCCTAAAATATAAATTCCTAATGTACTACGCATACTTTGCATCTCCTACTTAATATCTGAAAATAATAATCGTAAAAAAAAAAGGTTAAATATAAAGGTCTAAAAAAATGTGTGATTAACAAGAAATTATTTACGATTGGCAATAAATTATTTTGAAGTACAATTAAGTGTAGATAAGACGTTTAAAAAAAACTGAAAATATACTTGGGAAAACCATTTTTACGACACTGACTGTATCTCAAAACCAATTGATACTATAAAAGATGATTATTAAATGAAATTTATTAAATACTATAAAAATTTCATGCTCAGAAGATTAAATAAAAACTATAAAAATTTCATGCTCAGAAGATTAAATAAAAACTATAAAATTTCATGCTCAGAAGATTAAATAAAAACTATAAAATTTCATGCTCAGAAGATTAAATAAAAACTATAAAATTTCATGCTCAATAAAACTAAAATATCGCATTTTTACATATAATAAATACCTAATGCGATATTCAACAAAAACTGTTTTTTGCAATCTCTAGCGTGCTATTTTTCATAAACTACTAATTTTACAAAAGGTCTTATGCCAAAAATGTTTAAAATATAATGCTTTACAATATTACCGTCAGTCAGTTTGAAATTCGATCAGCAGTTTATGAAAAAATATTTTTTGGAAACTAACGCGCCATAACTTGTAAATAGTAGATTCCATGATAATAGCTTTAAAAAGTCACGAAAAATTTAAAGCTCTAAAAAATTTAATAATTAAATCGTTTTCGTTTAATTTTTTCGCGAAGATAACTGATTAGCATAACCTCTCAGACCACGACAAACTACTCAGGAGGTAACACTTAACGAATTTCAGAGAAAAATTGTGCTGAAATAACCGTATAAAAATTCATTGAATTATTTTGATATTTGATAATCGCGAAACTAAAAATATTCTTTGGTTGTGAAATTAAAAATATTCCCAAATATATCTTGGTTTTTGTCTGAAAACTAACATTCATTAAAAAAAAGTGGAAATTTTTGTACTTTCACACTTTTCTTAACATTCAAATTCGAAAAATGTGTGATAATTAATTAAGTTTCTGTTTAAGTCTAAAATCTTTTTTGTTTTGCGAACTCGAGATACCAAGACAGTTTCTGAAGTCGTCGGCTATATTAATTACCCATGATCTAGTAAATCTCTTTGTACCGTTTGTCGCTACAAATCTAAGGAACTGATACAATACTGAACACCTCAGAAAGACGTGGAACAAATATTTGATGCGTAGGTAAACCTAATAAAACAAACGTTATTAATTTAATATACTATTAACTTTGCATAATTAGTTTTGTGAAATATAAATTGTCTACTCGTAAAACATATATAATTATCAGAAATAATATTACATCACGTAGATTCATTTAATTGTAAATACTGAATTTCTACAAAATTAACGCCAAATATATTCAAAATCTAATTTATTATTCTGAACCTCTTACTAAAGAAGAACCTTATCATCCCACTCGCATTATTGCGACTAATTTAACAATTGTACCTAATATCTCGATCTGCTCCGAACCAAGATCTAACTTTTTCAGTGTCGATATCAATTAATATCTGAAATCCGATTAACTTCTGAAATCAACAAGATATCACGGTCAATTACTTTGAACAAAAAACTCTCTACTTGTAATATGCAATGAGTCTTCTGCTCAGAAATTAGGTTGATTACTAAAAACAACATACGACGAAAAAAATTATGACCCGAGTTTTCTTATCTGCTAATCTATGTATTTAATTAAATTAATTAGATAAAAAAATTAAATTCACAAAAAATTTAAAACATACAAAAAACTTCGTGAATCATTAAAATTGCAACTAATATATTGAAACAAATGCATTGGTAAATTCAAAATATTAAAAATCAAATAAATACCGTTATCTTGTAGGGTATTAGAAAACTACACACTTATTATAGTTTCTTATGAAAAAAAACAGACAATGCTGTCAACCAAGTAAATAGTAATATGTTAATTAATCCGTCCAATAATTTTTGTCACAATTGCCTGTCAAATCGCTGAAGAATGAATTTCACACAATGATGTTCAATAACACTCGTATGTTCAGTCGATTCATGTTAGGGTAATTTATAACATGGGGTAAAACAATAATTATTACAACATATGCGTTTTCTGATAATGTAGACATCAATAATAACAGTTAATCCGTATAAGAACACGAAGTTCAAGGTATTTCTGTATCAACAAATAAACCCAACGTGAAGTTTCAACACAAATTTGTAAAAATGTTCCATTCGAAGATAATTTTAAATTATAATAACATCTATATAATAACAGCTTCAGTAAAAAACACTATATATTTTTATAATAGAAGCTGAAAGTTAAATAATAAAAACACAAAAAATTCCATTAAAATTTAGAGTTTCCTTAGCAATAACATTTATTTTTTCTTCGAAATTAAGATCTCGGTTGACGATAGAATAATGTCATTATTAGAAAGACAAATTATTTTAAAAAAGGCCTAAATTTACTTAAATAATAAATTTTGTGTCTTTAAGATCACACTGTAGTAGTAAAAAATTTGCAACGATATAATCATGGTGTGTATGTGGGAAATTTTTAATACGAAAAAAAAATTATTAGACTTATAACATCATAATAAATATGATATATTAATTCATTCAAATACGCTCAATTAACTTATAAAAGTTGTGCAATTACCTACGAAGTACACCATATAATAAAAAGATATACTTATCTAGAGAGACAATATAGACGTATTCGTTATAAATGTGGACTTAGTGGAGAATTAGTATTTGATATACAAAGTATACCCCAGGTGCGGTAAAGAGGGAGTTTTATTTAAATTCTACTAATAAATAATATTGTTATTAAAAAAATAAAACAAATAGAGAAACTCAAACAGTGGAATTAGAACAAAGACCGTCAACAGTCCAACTTTTTTCATTAATCCATATCTATACCTGTATGTAATTACAACACATATCTACAGACGTAAAATTAAGTACATTTTTGACAAACTCACACTCTGTCACTTTCCGTACCTATTCCATTGTTTCACCACTGTGACCTACTGGACGCATTGGGCGAAATAACGAAATAAAAATATATTTACTAACTCGCCTCCTCTCTTTCGGTTACACTCAGTGTATCGCTAAGAAATTGAACGATTTAGGAATTATTGGCCTACTGCTGAGTATATACGAGGCGCGTCACCCTTAGCTTGATGCGACATCGCAAATTGGAAAAATATTTTGGACAAAGTGAGCCAAAACAAGTGTTCACTTCCAAAAGAACAAATGTTAAACGACGAAAAAAAGGCGAAACACGTATCTGAACATTTATAATATGCCAACATGTGTAATTCAGTTCAGCAATTACCAATGTGACTTAAAATTATCGATGCTAAATAAGTGAAATAATTTTAATTGAAAGTTCCAGTTGAACGCCGGACAGCAAATTTATTTTCAAGTTTTTTCAAATCTATGGTTAATATAAAGGTAGGAACCTCGAAAAGCTGAAAAGTATTTCGCTTCCATTTTACCTGCATTACGAGATATTTTTAATGCTTGCACATATTTACTATAGCACACAGGTCTAAAACTGTAGAACTACGATTAACTGAAGAACAGACATGACAATAATTATTAGAGTGCAATGTTTTTCTACTGAACACCAAAAGTAAAAACAGCCGAATGCTTAACAGAACAGTAAATAATATTTGATAGCGAATCGGTCAACAATGGTTCATTTGTAAATACGAATTAAACAAATGTAAGCTGAACGCAGATTCGATGGTAATCTATAGATATAATAAAATTGTTACAAAATGGTTATATAAGTGGGAAATATTTTAAAATAAGTGATTAGTTTTTCGTATAGAATTGTAATAGAAGCCAAAAACCTATTTTTAGAATTTTTGTCTGCATTGTTGTGTGTTAATTTTTTTTTTAATCACCCAAATCAACGGTACGGATTTTGATGAAATTTGCTATGGGAATAGTTTATACCCTCGAGCAACATAGAGGATAACAGAAAATTGAAAACGTGAAAAAAAGGTTTTTTTTATGTTTTCACATATTTCCATAAATATTAGCGTCCTGACCATTTGCTCTCTCGGTTTGATGCCGAATATAAACTACTAGCAAAAAGCACAGCTTTGTGAGGGCTCACGAGTTTTTTAATGCGCGTCCATTGTAATAATGCTTTCAGGATGTGGTTTGAGCTGCCGCGCTTGTGGACGACTTCTCTACATCACCGTCCAAAACATGATCACTGGTTGATACATACATATACCCAGTTTGTTTAATATCTATATAGTATATGTATTACATATGCAGATAATAAATAGATGTTATATCTACGAGTATATAGTAATTTTACATAATCATAATTTTAAAGTACTTATTAATTTTTAAGAAATAATTTTTATTAGGATATAGACTTTGTTTGAAATGAAAAATTTTTTATTTATTTAATAAAAATTATAAGTACGTAGATACAAGTTTATAAATCGCTATATTATTATATGCTAATTTTAAATCAAATTCAGAAATTCAGAAAACCTGTAATTTAACAATTGGAAAAAAAACAAAATTAAAATTTGAAAAACTTTAAACATTCTTCTAGAAAGAAGAAATACCCTTAGGCGAAATTATGATATATTAGTATTTAGAAATTTTTTAAAGGAACGAGTAATAAAAAATATTTACTCTTTTCTTTAAAAAAATTGATTTTATTAAAACCTTGAATTCCTCATACATTTTTTCTCATCTCCTACATTTTAACATATGTTAGTTTTTGATATTAGTTAATATGTAATAAAAAAATATTCTACTTAATGCTAATACTTCTAATGTTTTTACTTTTGAAAACGCGACATATGCTAAACCAACAGAAGTTTCTTTTTCTCCAATATCTACAACTGTTCCATCTAATGTTAAACCTTGGGACTTATAGATTGTAGTTGCAAAAGCTAATTGTAATGAGAATTATTTTCTGGAACAATTACTATTTCTACTTTTCCAAAATTTAGTTATGGGCGGTATTGGAACATAACAACCGTTTTTATGGGTTAAATGGGAATAATTTTTAAATCGACCATTATCACCATTATCACTCGTGGCATTGGGACTATAATTATCTTCATAAATAATATCTATAACATAACCTAAAACTCCGTTGACTAATTCTTTTCCGACCCATAAATTAGAACTTAATATAAATTTAGATCCAAGCGATAAAATTATAAATAGTTCAAGTTGACCTAATTCGTCAGCACTTGCTGATTTTGCTTTAGAATTTTAGAATATTCTTTATTAGAAATTTTACAAATATGCTTATCTCGAAGATCACCTTTACCAATAAGAAATAAAGTAGAAAATGCCCTCTAAATATATCCATCACACGTAAATTCATTAATTGGTACAGAATCCAATCAAGGCCAAGGTAAAACACGAGAACCATAATTTTCTTCCTGAACGTTTGATACACTATTTACTGCCTTTCGATTACATTAAAGGTTACGGTTGGCTCCAGATTCATAAACATTATCATACAATATATTTTGATCATCATCTCCCTATCTAAATTAAATGAAATATGTTCTTTTTCTTGCCTTAATACAATTTGATGGAAAACACTTTCATTATCCGGTATAATTTATGAATTATTTTCATCAATAATACCAAAAATTATTATTTTTAAAATATTTCAACGCAGCCTCAACATTATTACGGTTTACAATAAAATCTTTACACATGTCACCGTCATTTCTTCTAACAAAAATATGTTTTGAAATAGTATTATGGGAATGAGGTAAGGTGGTGAAATCTGTAATGTCTTGTCGAAAATTGATGACTTGCACATTATATCCAAATTGATCAGGTGGTCGGTATAACGATTGGAAGGTTCCTATCGATATAATGCAATAACCGGATTAACTTGAGTTATTAATTGTTCTTCAAGAAATTTTATTTCTTTTAAAACATGAGGTTGTGGTAAAGGATCCACATTCTTATCTATGGAAAATTTATTGATTTCACTTTTTACTTGAAATTTGTGACAAAGAGAACAAAGTCTTTCTTGTTCAATATATAAATCAAACCAACGACGATGACGTAAATTGCAATGTGTTAATTCCATTATTTTTTCTGGGCAGTTTCAAACTTGGCGGCATCATAAAAAAGTGAGAATTTTCTTGGTAAGAATACAATTCAGCATCTCGAGTTCTTTTCTGACTTTCTCTTGCATCAGACATCAAAGAACGGTTAGGGACGCGTTCTTTAGGACCAGTTAAATGTTCTTATTGTCACTGTAAAATGTCTTCGTGACATTTTATAGTGACAATAAAATATATAAAATTGTTAAAATTACTTTATTTCAGACCATTAAAAAAATCTCAACAGCGAAAGTTAGTTAAATTTACCCATACAATTTGTACTGTAAGGTGCAAAAGAATTAAAAAATTAACTTTGATTTTTGTAAATGTAGATCGATTTAGTTTCATGTGACAATTATATTATTGTAAGTATATAATGGAAAAATCTGAAGAATAAAAGTTGTTAAAAAAACAGTGCCAATACAAATCGTATGAATTGATATAAAATTAAGATGAATTGAAACGTTAAAGCTTAAATCATTTGTATATTTGAACTATACTTCATCCCATCAAAAATTAAGAAAAACCTGAACCTAACTTCCAAGTTTAATATATCCTATCAAGTATAATAACAGGTACTTACCTATTCGCGTACATCCACAACTTTGTAAATCAGCACCTTTTACATCTTGTTTTGTTAGCTTAATTAACCTCCCCAACTTATTATCCATTTATTTATAACATAAAAACATACACGTATCACGTTTCGATTTTGTTAGTAAACATTCTTCCTAGAAATATTGCACATCTGCATGCCATATTGATTCTGTATTTTTTTAACAAATGGCGCTAGTAGCTGTCTATGTAATAAGGACATTCACACATAACATTTCGATTTTTTTATAAAACATTCTAGAAATACAACACATCTGCATTTATGCTCTATTAATTCCGTAATTTTCTAAATATGGCGATAATAATTATATGCTGGTATTACGGATCGTTATTTCGTATTTTTTTTATAATTTATTAAAATGTTTAAATATAAAAATAACGATAGATAACAAATTTAGATATGACTTTAAATTATTATGTTAAATTTCAAATCTAGAGGTGCGATAGTTTTTTTCGTAAATTGTACCATAAAATTGTATGGGTTGTGAGGTAATGTTAGGGCCAACTCCACTCACCCTAATAAAACATGACCGTCCGACTAGAAGACAATAAGCACATTAATCTCCCGTTTCGCTGATTCACGGAGACTAGATAGTGTCGGCGTCGCATGATGCTAGACACACTTGCTTTATCTTATTTTTCCTGACGGAGAACAAAAACGGTTATAAGCTTACTTATAGATAAATTCATGAATAATGGTGTTTATTAATGGTCATTCCTCGATGTCTTTCTTATTTTGTATCCTTATGAGATTATGATTCCTCTAACAATTTATATGTATATATATATATATATATATATATATATATATATATATATATATATGTGTGTATGTGTGTGTGTGTGTGTATTTATCAATTAACACCGAAACTCAGCTTTCAACAAACAATAGTATTAATTAACTAATAACATTAAAATAATATATTTAGTTGGTATTAATCTTATAGGTACAATTAGTAATACATTTCTGTTGATTGGTATGCGGCTGGATAACTAATCCTAAGAAAAGTACCGGAGATCCTTGCACTATCGATCTTTATTTCCCAATTTCATATCTTATTATAATTATTTATTTGCCAAAAAGTCTATGGAATAATTGTAATATCTGGGGATACGACAATGATCTTTCCAAGTAAAGCAAACGCTTCCTTAAACTCTGTTACTGGAAACAACTAGAAACAGTTTTTACTCATGACACATTTCAATAATTTGACATATACTGAGAATTTGCTCTCCAGTTTATTTCCCTCTTGAGAAATCGGCTTGTTCTTGCGGGATATGACAAGGTATATGGTGTCTAATAGGTTTTTTGATTATGTGAACCGTAATATTGCACGCGCGTAGAATAAGTGCAACTGTTATGTTGTTGTTGCAGACTCTGGTTTACCCTTTCTTATGAAAAGATTACGTATAAAGTAAATTCTGCATGCCATTCTGTAGTCATATATTGTTACAGCTGATATGCAACATTTAATATTTTACCATCTTCTAAAAATTTTTCTTCAAATATAAAATATTCTTGTAGAGCAACAACCTATCCTGCTGTTTTACTGGTACTTGCATTTAGATCTACATCTCATTACAGCTATGAATAGTACAGTTTCCATTTTTCAGGGACTTGGTTGTGTTCCAACAATTGATTGCTTCACGATCTTTTATAAACCCAGTTATTAGGTTTAAACTTCCAGTTGATTAGACGTACCTTCTTAAATTAATACCAATCTACATATTTCAAATGGATTTCAGTGCAGATATTTTCAACTTGTTGATTTTTATATTTGTGGAAATTTTTTTTAAATATCGACCAAGGCGGAGATATTATCTATCCGTTGATATTTTCCGCTGTTGCCAACAGCATACTGGTTCTTTTCCATGGTAAATGATTTCTCAGGTTTCATCAATAGCCCACGTTTTATGATTTGAAGCTAGTGTGTGTCTGACAAAAATACCTCAAGAAGCCATAGGTTAGTGGTTATAGAGTAGACAACTGTTTTTTTAGTATATGCTCCACTAGTTTTGTAAAACTTTGTTTCAATTTGAAACAGAGTTTTTACCAAACTATTAGGAGTTTATGATCGTATGAGTATACTTTCATATATTTTTGTACTGAAGAAAGTGCTGTTTTATCAAGCGTTGAATGTTATGTAATCGATTTAATTAAGTCATCGATCTCCTAGTGACATTGTATTATCGACGCGAAAGTTATTTAAATATCGTATTTAGGATTGCATATTTGTGGCCTACACACAAGTTCAAAAGTCACTCACCATTGTCGGTTCCTAAACCATTTATTATGTTTTAACGCCCATAAACGAAAGTAATTTTCATTTATGTGTCAACACTATTGTAGCTTTGAGACATTAATAAAAGTTATAGATATCCTGTTCCAACGATTCAACGGTTAGTAAATATACTTATATGTAATTTATGACTAGAAGTCTGGACTCTGGCCTTAGGTCATGATCCTATCATCAGTTAGGATCATATTGCGTATTGTATCCTTTAAGTATTATTAATATTCCCTTTTATTATTTTCATCCTTTGCACGTAAAATACGAGATATTTCGCATTATGTTAGTAACATATACTCGCTCCCCATATCTGTTTTTCACTGGCATCAAACACTGATATTTTATAATGAAGTATCTACTTCTCCATTAGGCTCAATTTTTTGGGAAGAAGTGGTCTCCACACGTTGCAAGTAAGATTGCTAATAACGATATTCGTTTTGGCATTCCTATTTAGAGTATTAAAATGTATTATTCTTTTCTTATGGTAAGCTTTCTAATACAGATATTCCAATCGGTATTCCTATTTGGAATATTTCGTTTCAGTATTTTTTTCATACCATAAAATTTTTAATATCGGCCTTTTTTATCATTCCTATTTAGGATATTTTGAAATATTGAATATATTTGTCGTTAATTTGTAGAAATTAATTATTCACAATTAAACGTCACCATTTCAACATACATCTTTGCTAATTGGCCACTTGAAGATGTTGTAATAGAAAGAAACCTAGGTCGTTATAAAGAACTTAAAGAAAGTAAAAATTAGAAAAAAAAGTGTACCTGTAAGCAATGTCACCATAAAAAAGGAAAACCGAAGAAAAAAAGTATTTTGATTCGGTTTTCCTTTTGTATGGTGACATTGCTTATAGGTACGTGGACAAATATTGTGATAATGTAGATGGAAAGTTTTAAAGTGTATTTTACACTGAATCAGGTATGCGGTGGAAAAAGAAAACGAAAGTGAGAATGTCGATAAACAGGAATACTTTTCTTTAACAAAACTTGGTATCGTATGGTTTATTCGTAATAAAAATATTTGCGTATAATTAGTATGGAATGAAATGATGACAAAGAATCTAGCTGAAAACGCTATAAAACTCGGCACATTAAAAAAAGTAAATCTAATTATTTCACTAACATTTTGAGAAGAATACATCGTAAATTTATTACCACAATAATGAGTTTTCGTCGTCAGATGTACAATATCTACATATGAAGGATTCGGATAAATCAAAAATATATTACCCGGTACATTTTGAAATTTCTTTTGAGAGCTAATTTTTTGAAGCCCAAACTGTATAGATAATTTGACTTAATTAGGCTACCCTTAAACTGGCATTTGCTAAAAACGTACTCAACCTGATTGAGGTACATGCGCTGATCCCTCGGCACCTTTTAACTCTCCCATCCATATTCATCTTGTATACCTGTTTTATCTATTTCCTTTCGTTCATACTCTCTATACGACAAAACTATTTCTATATACATTTCTCGATCATCGACACTACACCTTATTTCAACCCATGATGCTCCCTGAAGTTAACTTAATACTACTTTACTTAATTTTTTAAGTCTTAATTAAACTAAATTAGGTTACTCCTTTTCCTCCTGTAGATTATGATTAAACTGATTTAGATGAGACGTAACATTTACCTTGAAATAAAACATTTAAATCCACTTCGTTAATTCTTTATAGTACACCCTTCTCAAGCAGAAATGCTTTAATTTCTGTTAATGCTTTATTTTCTATAAAAGAAAGTGAAATATTTCAAAATGTTTCCTTTCGATAAGCAACGTACATTGTTACGAAGCAGAAGATCTGCATACTTACCCTCCATTTCAAATAAAAATTCATTAAATTGATAATATTAACTTATTGATAGGTTAATAGCTTTTGCTATAACGTAGTTGATAATCTTAACCACCAATGCAATAACTTTGCAAATTACTTCTGAAAATATTTGGCAACAAAGTGCTTCTTGATGAATGATGCAACGGTAAGTAAGCATTTCATGATTTTGTTGTTCAAGATAGCATTAAATCAATTTGTTACGCTGGTCACACTTTTCGCTCCGTCTGTTGAAATTAAATCAATTTTATTGAGTGGAATATAAGGTTTTACAATGAAGTTACAACATTTGCTATATCTTTTTCACGTGTTTGACCTTTGAGTGCCAATAATTCTAAAAGTTCTTCTTCAGGACCTTTAGATGAAATAAATCGAGCCAGAAATAAAACTTGTGCTGTTCCATTTAATAATATTTATGCTTCGAGTAGGTACTTTTGTTACCCACGCGCGATTAGCAGACGCGACTAGCACTATCCATTGCACAATGATACTGTCGACATTCTGCTGACTAACTAGCTTACCCAACTCGTGCACACGTTGCACGCTTCCCATCCCCGCGTTGGGTATCCCGAGGACCCGCCTGCAGTGCGTCTCCTGACGTCTGACCGACGGTCGATCCAGCCCGCAACTGAGCGCCCGTACGTGGTATTTTGTGGAAGAGCCACACTTAAGTGTTCAAAGAGCCACATGTGGCTCGTGAGCCATGGTTTGCTAACACCTGAACTGACATATCTTTCATAGACCTTAACGGCTTGATTGTCCATATCTTTATTTATTATTAAAGGAACACAAACAACGTACTAAATGCCATTATTGTGATATTTTAAGGAACTACACGAAATTTTAGGGATTATTTAAAGGAACTACGGGAAAGGGGAACTACACGATATTTTGAACACATTTATCAAGTGAAAAACGTCACATCACGAAAGGCTGTTAAAACAATTTCATATCTCAAGTCCAATGCTACAAAAAAATTTCTTTTTTATTTCTTAATACTCATTTAATTCAACCAGGTTTTCCAATAAATTTTAATCACAGTCGCTCTTAAACTGAAAGAATTATGATTCCATGACACGCGGATAGACGATTTTAAGACGTATAGAATAATTGTTATTCACACAACATTTACATTATATTATGTCTTTCCGATGATAGATTTTTGTATCGTTAATGGGATTCTTGTAGGCTCGAAACATTTTTTGTCTCTTTTCTCGAAGCCTAGTTTGATTTTATGCATAGTGTTGTGCAAGCCGCGATGCAGTTTCTTTATTGGAAGCAGACATCTTTACAGAGCCAATATCAACGCAAGAGGTGTAAATTGTCATTGAGAAAACGGATCCTTCTCTTCTTTATTTTTATGAACACGATCCTCATATTCATACTCACACAAAAATAGCATACGATGCTGACAACATCGCAGTCTGACATTCTACAACGATATTAAAACATCTGCAAGAGCTCTTAACAAAACCCTCGATCGTATTGCTGCATGGGTAGATGACCTTAAATTATCCATCAATGCAGACAAAACGGATTACAGTATTTTCTCTACCGACAGGCGAAAAAGAAGCTCCTTTAACGCCAAAATCAAGTTTCCCTAGATCCTGAGCTCCGCTTTATAAAACACATCAAACAAACTGCCAACTAAGCTCTGGGAAAATTAAATATTCTCAGAAAACTATGTGAAACCTCATGGGGCTCAAGACATAAAACACTAAAAAACACATACAGCACGGTTATTAGACCAGTTCTGGAATATGCTGCAACCATCTGGACTTCAGCCTCTGCCATAACCAATCAGGAACTCGTCAAAATAATTATTACGTCAAAATAATTATTGGCGCAGTTTCGTCAGTAAATAACGAGAAAGCTAAACAGGAGTGTGAACTGCCTCCTGTTGAAAGCAGACGTAATCTTGCCATCATCAACTTTACAAATAAACTTTGCAGCAATAACACTGACCACATCTTTACTAGATCATTCGTCTTCAACAACTGGAAATAAGCAGAAGCAACCAGGCTCAAAAGATCCTCAACTCTTTAGCCTGATAGTAAGATCAGGAAAGAATTCCATTTGGAACACTCCTCCTTTGATATTCGCCAAGAATCCCACACCACAAGAAAACCACCAAAGAACATTATTTTTAACCTAAACATACTGCTACCCAGCTCCAAGAAAGAAGACCCCAGAGCCCTAAAACAAAACGGACTAGATACGATCGAAGAACTCCCCAAAGAAAACTTAGCAGTGGCCTATACAGACGGTTCCTCAGACAGATTTTTAAACAAAGAGCTGGCATTCTCTTCCTCTTGCCGGACGTCAGAAAGATTAATCGCATTGTTGACACTTGCATCTATCTCCACTAGTGAACTCTTAGCAATTAAAGAAGCCCTCACCTTATACGTAACTGTCACAAGCTAAGATTTCCACAGAGGTCGACCAACTCTACTACTTGTCCTCTCGGATTCCAAATCTGCTTTGGAAACCATTAGAAACGGAAAGGCAAACATCACCTCCGCAATTAATGCTCTTCTCGACCAGCTGCACTGCAAGGAAAAATCCTGTACGATGCAATGGGCACATGCATACGTAAATATAGAGAGACACGAGTGCGCTTATACTCTAACCAAAGAAACCTCGATCGACCACCCTCGATCCACCACCACATTTACGTAACAACATCACACTTGCAGATGCTGACGCAGTGGCAAGAAGCAGGATTTTAACCCACACCTTTAAGAAACCACTCATTATTGATTATTCACCTTGTATATTATTGACCTTAAAGGCATGAAGATCCACCCAGATAATTCAAGAACTTATACTCGTTGCAAGAACTGTCCCGAAGTCCAGCTCTCTCCCAAGCACAACTTTGAGTGCCCAACTTTCGAAGCAAACTTCCCAAAAATGGGAATATCTCCACTGAGCGATCTGCTACAAGAGATCTTGTATAGCAACGAGACACCGAAGCTGGCGGCGGCGATTTTTAAAAGCTTTGACTCAATTGGAACACGACAAAAACAGCAACAACATATTATATTATATAGGGTTCAATCCTCATTATTTTACGAAATCTTAAAAGTCACTCTCTACCCTGAATACATAAATATATATACATACATACATACATATATATATATATATATATATATATATATATATTTATAGAGTACTATTATATAGAGTTTAATCCCGTTTATTTTACCATTTATATACAGCATCAAACTTTCAAACAATACTTGGATTACTACATTTGGATCGCATCCAAATGTGTATATTGAAATTTTGTAAACATCCTAAACATCTATCTAACTAGGTAATTATGTGTTATTTGAAAAAATTTCAAATATCTTAATAGACATAATCGTTATTTACATATATTACTCAAGTAATCCTCAAAATCACAACGGTTTCCTGAAAAAGCTTATAAAACCATCAAAAACAACCAGTACGGGTTCCCAAAAACCAGCAAAACTTCTAAATAAATATATCCGGTCCTTGACCGTTCACAATAAAGAATCGCAACACTGCGCTGCATACAAATATGTCCGTAAATCTCAACTTCTCTTGGCGCCCATCGAGACTCACTCTTGGCGAAAGGGAAAACTCGAGAGCCCTCAACGGTTGAAAAAGCTGTCAGTTTCACCTTACAGTTTTTAGGTTAAATACTGCATGTATTTACATAAAACAAGTAAAATTACAATAAATTGCGGTAGGGAAGAAATTCTTATATTAATCAAATACAAATAATTGATGAGAATTATTCCCAACAAATAAAATAACAGCAGACGACTTTTAAAATTAATTTTCTTGCAAATTTTGAAAACAGATCAACGACTTTTATTAGACAAGGCGAATAGCATAACATGGCTGGGACAAAATATTGCAGTGAGCATAAAAATAGCAAAAGGGAATTCAAAATTTCTCCAAGTTAAATGTTCTCAGGTAAATTATAGTTTTGTTTACTTTTATACTTCCGTACCTCAAAAGGAAAAACGAATCTTTTTAAAATCACTGTCGGTTACACCCGTTTCTCTCAGAAACCGCTTCAGGTAGAAACTTGAAATTTAGTATAATATAACCCTCATAAAATATTCATGTGCTAATTTAAGAAGGACAGGAAGTGCAAATTATATTCTCGAAATTTTATTTAATTTATATGTAGCTTAGGATAGCGTTTGAAAAGTTTATGAGGGCTTCAAAATTATTTTTATTTCATAATTTGATTTACTATTTCTTAAGAGTTATACTGAAATATATGCAAAATAATGCGCAGTCGAATATTGTTCAGTGAATTACCAAAAAAAAATCGAAATGAAAACAGACTCGGATCGTTGTAAACCTCACTTCAACTCGAATATTTCTCCCTAGCATTTACTAAAGTGCCTCGTAAATACAATTTTCCAGCCATAAAGTCAAGTTTACGATGATATTTTTACCATAAAATGACAATTTTCACCCCACTTACCCACATAGACTACCAGCGCCATTCATCCCGCACTTTCACAAATTTATCTTCAGACACTGCTGCGGATATTCTGAGATGTTTTAGAATGATTCCGCTATTATATCTGGGGAATAAACTAATCAGATTCTCATCACTTTTCCATTCACAACGATTTCGTACTCGCTCACTTCATAATAATAACAGCCTTTTTATCTGCTTTTTTTGACTCGACATCTCATGCCGTCGTTATTTAATATTTAAATGTGTGTATATAATTTCACAATATTTGAGTACTCACTAGGTGGAACCATATTTTTGCCGGCCTATTCAAAACAATGTCATCGTTCTTATCTTTTGCCACATACCAAACGTATATCTTTTTCACACCATATCCCACGCTATATGTTCCCTTTTCCACATCATATTCTACACTATATATGGCATTTAAAATAATTGGGCTCAAAAATCGATATACTCCTCTATCCTGTTACTCTGAAGGAATCGCTTAAAAATATTTTGGATGAAATGTAGATTTTCGAAAAATTATTAGATCTACATTACATCTGGCATTTGTTCATTGTGATGAAATTGAGGACCACAGTTTTTAGTTTTCTAAATAAACCTTTCTGGCAAACAAGATGCACTATAAAATGTATATACAAAAAGAATTGATTGTACAAAACATATTTGCGCGGGTATTACCGGCTTTTTTCATTATTTCAGCGCAAAAGTTTTAATCACGCAGCCACAGGCCATCGATTGAATCGTAAAAATATTATAATACTTCGTTTACTGCACTCAAGAAAATAACCGGCGAGCGAAAACAATGGAAGCCAATTCTATTTTGACATCGTACGATCCACGCTGCATCTATACCTACTTCAAAACATATTATATACTTTCATTTTGAACTAAAATATATGTTACATCCTAGAATGAACGGAATGAATTAACGTAGGGAAAATAAGACTGGATTTAATGAGTAGCGCCTTTATAAAATATCTGCAACAAAGTTCTGTTCACCATGAAGTGAATGAGGATTGAAGCAATACAATAGCACTATTCTACTCGAAAGGCAAGAAGACCTTGTCAAAAATCCATTAAACTATATCGCTGCTAAACTTTCAGATCTATAAATTCGGTTTGCACTTATTAGCTAATGGGTATGTGGTCGACAAATAGATCATGGTACAAGAAACTGCTATATAGTCTGGAGAAAACAAAAAAAGCATTGTCGGTCCGAAGATTCATAAGCCCAATAGAGGGCTAACACGCGCTGAGGATGAAAAATAGAATAGTTAAACACATGGACACATGCAAATTCATCAATACCAGTTATTTTAATATTCATAAAAAGTTCTCATTTCAAAATTATCTGTGTTATTTATATTTATACATAAAGCTCACCAGTTTGTTTGTTCACTCTAATCTCTAGAACTATATTATTAAGTCTATGAATATATTTGATTTTAAATGTTTTTTTGTGTTATAAACTTCATATCTGAGAAAAATTATTGGCCACATATTATGATGCTATAAATTATAAAGGTATCTAGGAGAGCACGATCACTAAAGCAGGTGTTTAGTGACCTCGAAGGGGAGACGGGGCAGAGCTTGTTGTTTAATAAGACAAACATTTTGATAAAATTAAATGAATCCACTATCTGCAAGAAATAAGCAAAATTCGTTTCCTTTTTTTGTTATAATTAATCAGTTTGGGTTAAAGCTTTATTTAGAAAATTGCTATTTTTTGCAAATGAACGATTAATTACACTTTGTTACGCAAATCGACAAGACGAGTTTATTCGTTTATGCGAAAAATTTAGAATTTGTTAATATTTAAAAACATATGCACGTAGCATTTAAATAACAATTCGTTACTAGAAAGCTGAAAACTTATATGGAATACATGAAAACTTATTACGTAGAAAGTACTAATGAAGTTAACTTACGAAAAGACCTTGAAACAAAAAATCAAATAGTTTAAATAAAAATCAACAAATAAAATTATTGGTAAGTTTTCATCCCTACCGGTTTATCAACTACTATATTTTGCTGCTGTGCTTTATTGTACTAATGCTATGAAAAACGCTATGTAACTTTGAAACTAACACCGACTAACATTTAATTGCATCTGTATACGACATTTCAAATCCCATAAACGGAAACGCCTTCCCGTAACCTCTACCATCGTCGTGCGATGGGGTAAAAAGAAAAACAAAATGAGGTAGGTCCTACTCGATAAGGCCCATATATATACATTTTAAGGCTATATACTTAAGACATTTTGTACGTCTTTCCCTTTCGACCCTACATAATATCCGTTCCGCATCTCCGACGGATTACGGATGGATCTCCGTCGGCTAGACAATTCGGTGTCTACGCAGAGTATCTAGTAGAGTATTTGAAACGTTGCCGATAATGATGACATATCCTTTGTCATCAGTTTGGGTCCTTCCTTTTGTGAGGATAACCTTGAAATATTGTTTGTGAAATTTGAGCGGATCAGAGAATTGTAGTTCGGAGCTGGGCGCTCGGATTATGCGGAAGATGAGATTGATTGAGTAATGGATTTAATAAAACCCAACAATTGGAAGGCGCGATTCGCTATCGTTATCGGCTGAAGCGTATTGAAAAATTACTGACGGTTACCGCCTTTGTTTGGATTCGGCGTAAAAACTCGTATACATAGATCGATGACTATTGTCAAGTTTGATAAACCACACACAACAGAAATGTGTAAAACAAAAAATATCGTCTGAATCATGGCTCTTCATCTTCTCCACTGTGTAAAATCATTTGTCCCCAATTCATAATAAAGTAAAAAAAAATTATTGGCTGTCCATAATAAAGTGAAAATAATAATTGATATTTACTACATGTTATTTTTTATAATGAGACCTAACTTAAACAAAATATTTACGTTGAGCATAAAAATGGTTTCAAAATAGGCCCTCGCATTTACAAAAGATTAATCGATAAAACTTAAAAGTCTTTATTAGCTTTCATTTTAAAACTCTTCCATGTCATACATACAACATTTTTTACCTTCCATGATTTCTTATTTCATTAATGATGTTATTGTGAAACTAACTGTACACATCACTAGACCCACGTGGACCTTTGGAACATATTAAATTAATTGTAAGATTGAAAGTTAAATTACATGTTTACTATTTGTATTATAATTTTAAAGTACTCTATTTTCTTTTCTAGCATGTCTATAGCAATGACATGAAGCCTATATGTTACTACAAAATTCCCGGCTAAAACCCCATTAGAATCCCTTCAATGGTTTTCACGTAATGCGTGAATAAATAGACTTACACTTAAATATTCCAAATATAATATTTTTGTATTGTATTACTTTTCTTATATCTTCTTCACAAATATCTTCAATATAGAGATTTTAATATTTTGCATTGCCGGTCCGGAAAGAAAAATAAAATAATGAGGGCTACCACATCAAAGTTACTAGAGGGCGCTACTAACTTAATTCACTTAGCCGTTAAAACGGTACCATTTATAATTAAAAAGGGAAACACTAAATATACCAATTTCCTTAATTATCAGAGAATCACTAGAATTTTGCAGCACACATTGAGAAATCAAAATAAATAAATTCCATATTAATGCTCACCGTAGGCGCCACTTGCTCCATTATTTATTATAAAAATTGAAGGTTTCAGATGACAAATATTTACTCGCGGTATTTAGCCGTTTATAAGAAAAATGATAAGAAAAATGAATATAATAAAAAACTAATAAAAAATGTAATAAAAAACTTACGAAAGAGTAAAATTAAACGATTTTAAAATGAATTTAATTGTATAAACCCACGTTACTATTATTCTAACAACTATCATTGTTTCAAATTAATATTCTTTTTTCTATGACATCATGTGAGAAATAAAAAGACGGAAAACTTGTTTTGAAAATTTCTTCTATATCCGTATCAATTTCTCTTAAAAAGTACTCTTTTCCTAAAAGAAAAACTTGAAAACTTATGAAAAATCACCCATTTATTTACAACTTACAACTCAAATACTAAAGCATTAAACAGAAAATTAATTAATGGTAAATGAGTTAAGGTTTATCAGATAAAAGAAATGTATTAAGGCATTAACACTTAATTAATAATAATTTAATTATTATTATATTAATAAAAACCATTAATATTTCGGCCATCATGCCGGGATGACTGCCGAAATCATGAATTAAACAAAAAGCATATAAGAAATGCCCAAATTAGAACAAAAGAAGTTCAATGAAAGTGAATAGCTAATACCTTTACGTGAATAAAATAAATAAAGCGATGTATTATATTATCAGGATAATTACCCTGGTCAAACAGCCATGATCATGAATTATTTCATAAAGTAATTATTTTATAAAAAAGTAATTATTTCTTAAAAGAGTACGATACTCTCGATCGTACCTAACATAAAGTCATCGCGAATAAGTATAGTGTCTTATTAGAAATATAATCATCCAAAGAATCGATTCTATATCTGCTTTATTATAACACTACGAATAAAGATGCATAAAGATTAAATAACTTCTTATCTTTTTATGCAAATTGCATGGAGAGAACTTAAGAAGTCAAAAAAACGACGACGAGTATATCTAAATCGTTACAAATCTTACAAGTTTTTTGTTTGATTTTACCGTCTGATTTGGTGCACCGTTGCGTTTGCCACAACGATGAGTAAAATCATCGGAGTCAAGTACAATTGTTTTAAAATATAGAGTCCATGAACCGTACGTATTATGCATCTGCTGCTAAATTTCAAAAAGTATTAATCCTAAAAAAAGTTTGAGATATTGGACCAAAACCATTTTTTACAATCTTTGGCGCGCTATTTTTCCGAAAATACTAATTTAACAAAAGGGCTCTGCACTTTTTTTTCTTTATTTTTGTTTAATATTTTTGCAAAGCTTACTGATTAACTTCTCAGACTACGGCAACTGAGCAAATTACTCGAGAAGCAACCCTTAACAATATTACAGAGAAAAGTTAAGTGCGAATAATCATATAACAGTTTCCTGCACTATTTTCTTGATGAAAAAAGGACATTCTTACTGGGCTATTATGATAATGGTAGCCAATTGGACTGTATGCTATCAAAATTTAGACCAAAAGTACGTAAAGATAAATCTACCAAATAGATTTACTAACAAAGTAAAAATCGTAATTAAATATGGGTAATAAAAATATTCTCAAATGTTAAGGGGACACCCGGATTTGAACCAGGGACCTCTCGATCTGCAGTAGAATGAGAATTCAGAAATGGGGATATAGCTCATGGGTCTTTACCACCAAGATATATCCCCTTTGAGTAAAGAAGGGAAAAAAACTATCAAATATTTCTTAAAAGCTATAAAAGCTTACGAAAGTAGAACATGCGAAGCCAATGAAGTGTTGTTTTCATCGCGTCACTTCTGAGTAAGGAAATCAATATGTCGCTGCGCTTAATTAATACAGCAGTGAAATATTTATATTTTATGATTCTGATTGGTTAAAATTAATTTTGATTTTAATTTTAAAAAAGCGGTTTGTTTCTTTGTCATCTTTTTTTTGAAAGTGCCATACCAACATTTAATAAATTATTATCAGTTTCCCAACTTTGATAATAACCTAAGTTACGACTGTATTCTCAATGAATTTAAGACTCAAATTATTACGCTGTTGTTTTCAATTGTATTCGCTTATACACAGTTAATTTAAATGTAAAACACTTTTCTCGTAAAATTTTAACAAATATACTAATTTTAATTTATTTAAGACAACCGTACTAGCCGATGCAATGACCGGACGGCTGCGAATTTTTAACCTCTGTAATGGGAATCGGCGGCTGCACAAAGTGATCAAATGTGATATAAGAGGCGGTACTACAGTCCAATAAAACAGTTCAGTTCGAGTAATCGATTCAGTTCGAGTAATCGATTCAGTTGAACAATTTGATACAGTTTCACTTTGTGAACAGTTATTTTTAGATATAAAATAACGAAATTGTTTCTCATTCGACATGAAGTACTTATTATTGCTTGTCTTTCTATACAAATCCGTATCAGGTAGATATTTTACGTATTATAATGATCATATTTTGACAATCAGGAAATAAATATGAAAACAAATTCAATAGTGTTAAAATCAGAACACCGATGAACTTTCGCAAACCAATTTTAAGTAATAGAAATAAAAATACTGATATCAGATTGAAATGTTCTATGAAAGAAAGTAGCATTGCAAAAATTTATGGAATGGAATGTTGACAAAATTTAGACATGTTGAACGTTTGGAATAAAAACCAAGACAATAAATAAACACATTGAAGAAACGATTAAAAAAAGAAAAGCTACAGACCAAGTAAGTTATAAGAGGATTAGTGTTGAGACTGATGAATATTTAAAAGATGATGGTATAAATAATCATAAAAAGAGAAAAAAAATAGAAAACACCAATTAATGAAGGAAGAGAGAAGCGTGGTGTTCGACCTTGATGATTACATCATCTGAGTGAAATATGGCGCGAAGATTTAAATAGATGGATATGATAAATGCTTCGAACCATATACCTGATTGCTTAAATACGTATTTGAGTAGTGTGTACATTCGTTAACACCACTCAAATACATATTACATTCTATACAAAGGTAACACGTTTTTACCTATATACATATATATCCACGTGCACGTACACGCGTTTGAACAAGTGCCTGTATGTATTCGTTTATGATTTTCTATGTCCGAAAACTAATATTCATTAAAAAAGTGTCAATATCTGTACATCCATTCTTTTGTTGATATTTTAATTGTCAAGAAATTATGCAAATATTCTGACAATTTTTTTCTTTGATCTAAGTCAGCACGCATAATTTGCCTTTATCGTTACTCTCGCATGAATGTGGATAGGATATGTGTATTCATCAAGTTTCTGATTAGCTCTAAAATTTGTCTTTGTCAACTAATTAAATAAACTTTATGATCGATATAGTTGAGGAAAACTAGCTTTTCTGCAACTAAGGTGGACCCAAGTGTAGATGTGACAAAAATTGTTAGATTGCATTGTTTTTCTACTGCCAACTAAAGCTGTAAACAACGGAATATGTAACAGACCAGTAAAAATATTTAAAAGCGAATCGGTCAACAATTGTTCATTTGTAAATGTGAATTAAACATATGTAAGCTGAACGCACGATCCAGGACAATCTATACATATAATAAAATTGTAACAGAATGACTATGTAAGTGGAAAATATTTTAAAACAAATGATTAGTTTATCGTACAGAATTATATTAGAAGCTATAAAAACTATTTTGAAAATTTTTGTTTGTTAACTTCTTCTTCAATTACCCAAATCTACCGTACGGATTTTTATGAAATTTGGTACTTGTATGGTAATAATTTATACCCCCGAGTAACATATATGATATAGTTTATCTGGATATTGCAGATATAAATAAAATACCATAACTTGGTGACTATTACGATATTGCCAACACCATATATTATTGTCTTTATAAACTTTATGCACGTAGAAATATTACAATATACTACTGCCAAAACCATTAGCGTTTTTAATAAACTTAGTGCTCACAGGTTTCTGAGAGAGAAAAAAACCTTAATAAATTCTTTTTCTTAAATCGAGTTCCAAGCGAACGAAGTCGCATCGGCCAGCCAGTTGATTATAAAAATTCTGAGATGATATTAATTTGTGAAATAAAAACTATAATCTCTACATTCTCCCAACCGATGAATCGTATAAAACTCTGCCAATCTCAAAATTAAAAATTTAATGATAATATAATTTTTTATGGAAATTTAACAAATTGATTTTCACTCTGCTGGGTAGAACGAACATATTTCTCTTTTGCCTGATGCTTTTTAATACCCTGATAAACAGCGACGAATCGACTAACAGGAAATTGAAAACGGGGAAAGAAGGTTTTTCATGTTTTCACATATTTACATAAATATTAGGGTTGTAACCACTTACTCTGTCGGTCTGATGCCTAATATAAGCTATAAGAGATGACCAGCCGACACGAGGACAATGAGCACATTAATCTTTCGTTTCGCTGATTCACGAAGACTAGATAGAGTCGGCACTCCGTGATACTGAATAGGTTACTTTATCTTATTTTTCATGATGGCCAACAAAAACAGATATAAGCTTACTTATTTATTCGTATACAAAAATATATCTATAGGGATAACGATGTTTATTAATGTCATTCCTCGATAGCTTCCTTATCGTGTATCCTTATGATATCATGACGCGGTAATATGTATTTTAGTACACACGTTATTGTAGACGTGTCATGTCACAGATACAAATTGAGTTTCGATGTTGATAGATAAATATACGTTAAATATTTTTAAAATTCCTTTAAAAATATTTAATATATATTTGTATATCAAAATCGAAACTCAATTTTTGATAAATTATATTATTAATTATCTACAACATTAACATATCGTATTTAATTGAAATTAATCTTCTAGATACAATTAGTAACACATTTCTTTCGATTAGAATACAGCTGGACAACTAACGGAAAGTACCAGAAGTATCCTGCACCCTCGTTCTCTGCATCCCTTTTCATATAAAATTATAATTAGTTATTTGCTAAAAAGTCTATTAAATGATTGTAATACGTGAGAGCACGACAACGACCCCGCTAAATAGAGTCAGCACCTCCTTGCCATCTTTTACTACAAATAGCTGGATTTACTTTGAAATCATAACACGTTTCAATAATTTGACTTATACTGATCATTTGCTCTCCAAGATATGATGAATTAGGTGATGCCTAAAGGGTTTATTGATTATGTAAAGCATAAAATTGATCACGCGCGGAATAGGTACAACGATCGTGTTGCTATCGCAGATTCTGATTGACCCTTCCTTGTTTAAGGGAAGGATAAAATCCAACCTGCTTGCCATTCTCTGGTGATCAATATCTTGTTACATATATTGTGTAAAATTTTGTACTTCATTATCTTCTAAAAATCTTTCTTCAAATATTAAGTATTCTAGTAAAGCAACGACCTACCCAGATCTTTCACTGGTACTTGCACTTAAATTTGCATTCCAGTACAGCTGTACACAGTACTGCTTCCATCTTTCAGTGACTTGGTTGTGTTCCGACGATTGACTACTTCACATTCCTCTGTTAACCCCGTTAGTGATAAGGTGCGCCTTTTCAAATTAATACCAATCTACACATTCCCACTGTGTCGCTGGATTTCAATACCGATGTTTTCAACTTGTTGGTTTTTATCCTTATGGACATTTTTCAATCGTCGACTGAGGCAGGCATATTTTCTACCCATTGACGGTTTCTCGCTATTGCCAGCATCATACTACTACTTTTCTGTAATGACTTACTTCTCAGTTTTCATCAGGCATCTATGTCTTCTGTTTTGAAGTTGCTAAATCATTCTCTGGTCTTTATTTTATAGTGTGTCTGACGGAGAATACTTCAAGAAGCTATATACTCTACTTCCCAGCCAATAAGGTAGTGGAGCACGGGATTGGTTCTTTAGTATATGCTCCACTAGTTTTGAAAAAGATTATTTTTGATCTGGGATAAACTCTCGAACCGTCCGTCTCGAGTATGCAGTATTTTTGTATGCAGTATTTTTGTACGTTCTGCTTCGAAACAAAATTTTTACCAATCTATTAGAAATTTGTGAATGAAACCACAGTGTGCTTTCATGCATTTTCGTACTGAAGATTGTGTTGTTTCATCGAGCGTTGGATGTTATATGACCGACTTAATTAAGGCATCGATCTCCTGATTATATTCGGGTGTATTGTCGTCGCGGATGATGTTTAAATAGGGTATTTTTAATTGCGTAGTTTCGACCTACACAAAAATTCAAAAGTCGCTTATCTCTCTTGTTCCGGGTTACAGGGAATAGTGCTACGGATATGATCGTCGCTATTAGTATACTCCATTTTAGCGTTTGTCGCCCATCGATATAAGTAAGTTTCCTCTATGTATCAATATTGTTACAGCTTCGGGCCGTTACTAAAAGTTGTCAATATTTTGCTCCAACGATTAAGCGGTTAGTATGTATACTTATATAACATTTATGGCTAAAAGTATGGGGTTATGCCTTAGGTTATGATCCTGTCTGATGCTGTATTTTATTCTTTGACGTATTTATCAATACCCCCACCTTATTACTATTTTCATCCTCTTGCCCACAAAATAGGAGATTCGCATCTTGATAGTGGCATGTCCCCTCTCTATATCTGTGTTTCACTGGCACCAAACACTGATGTTTTATACCAAAATATCTACATCTCCATTAGGCTCAATTTTCCGGGATGGAATAGTCCCCGCACGTTCCAAGTCCCTATTCGCTATTCTTTCTAAGAGTGAGATTGACAATAACGATATTACTTTTGGCATTCCGCTAATGATAAAAATTTGAAGTTTGGAGAGAGGAATTCGGAGGGGTTTCCAAAATTCTAACCCCAACGGGGTGAACAGGTTGAAAAGGGGTGACTAAATTTGCAAAGGAAGATAATTTTAGAGTCATGCTTACTCAAAAATGTATATTAATGCTTTTCAATAAGAATAATAAAACAACTATTTAAGCATTTCCCGATATTCAATCCCTAAGGGAGTGAAAAGGGATGGCTAATTTTGAATGGGAAAAACTTGAAAATTGGTATTACTGCTTTTCAATAAAAATAATGTAACAATATTAAAGCATTTTATAATATTTAACCCCTATAAAATTGGTTGCTAAATTTGCATAAGAAAAAATGTAATAGTATTTTTTATTTAAAAATGTATAGTAATGCTTTTCAATACAAATAATAAAACAAGTATTAAGCATTTTCCGGGATTCAACCCCAAAGGGAATGAAAAGGAGTGGCTAAATTAGTATGGGAAAAGATTTTTGTGGTAATTTTTACTTCAAAATTGGTATTAATGCTTTTCAACATAAATAATGAAACAAATATTAAACATTGTTTGAGATTTAACCCATAAGGTGGTGAAATGGGGTGGCTAAATTTGAACGGAAAAAATTGTTAGGGTAATTTTTATCCCCACAACTACGGAATCTTAAAAGTCACTCTCTACCCTGGCATACATATAATAGTACAATAAAATCAAGAACAATCTAAAGAATATGATGCCTAATGAAGTCTATACCACACAAATTAATATTGTAAATTCATATTATATAATTACGTTCTCCAATAAATTTTCATCACAATCGCCCTTAAAATGAATGAATTATGATTCCATGATAAGACATATAGAGTAATTTTTATTTTAAGACGTATAGAGTAATTTTTATCCACACAACTACGGAATCTTAAAAGTCACTCTCTGCCCTGGCATCCATATAACAGTACAATAAAATGGAGAACAATTAAAGAATATGATGCCTAATGAAGTCAAAATAAAAAAATAAACAATCTATAGTACACAAATTAATATCATAAATTCAATACCATCTATATACTTCATCAAACTCACAAACAACAGTGGATCGTATTTGAATGAGTTTATTGAAATTTTCAAAACATCCTAAACAGCTATCAAATTAGGTAATTATTTGTCATTTGAAAACATTCTCAAATATCTTAATACCCATAGTACTCATATAAAGTTAAAAATTGCAGAGCCCTCAAAAACAACCGATGAAAACTTCTTCCTTGACCGCTAACAGTGGGAAGTAGCACCGCTGATGCAAATCTGTACGTAAATCAAACAAAAAACGAAATTGTAATTAATTTGACATAAGTAGATAAAAATTTTCTCTAATATGTAATAAAGCTCTATAAATACACATTTATTGCAATGTGTGACTGCAAAGGAAGGACTAACAACATTGTCAGCAATAAGAGATAGACCATTGCAATACACGATAATATTTTGAGTAAAGCATGACCATATGTGACATGTTTGGTTTGGCCGAGGCGTTTTATGTGTTGCAGGCGGATTGCTGGAAGATCGCTTTGAAATTGAAAATACTACCAAAAGTGCCCAGTCAGCTCTCTTATTGTTTCATTCTGTCACATAAACGCATTCTTTTCTGAAGCGACTTGAAATTTTCCGTGAGTGCCGCCGCGATTAATTGCTATATTTTGTGCTTTCTATTGGTGTTTTATGTCGCTTTGGAGAGTTTTGAGGGTTATTATTAATTAACATGACTAATACTTGGTTTAAGGAAAGTATTATAAGATTAACATTATTAATAGAGTGCATTTGCATACTAAGTTGTGGAATGTGGAAAACGAATTACACAAAGACGGTAATGCTAAAACAGATTGATGAGCTGTTCTCGCCTTAAAACATTGAGCGAGGAAATTTACAAAAATATGAGAAGCTTGAAAACTTACGCAAAGAATGAGGAGACAAAGTATAAAAGTCATCAAGCTGGCGGGAAACCCGTGAAATGGTTTCACTTTCGATGCAGTATCGATTTTTTCTCACTCAAGGTACCTAAAAAACAGGACTGGACAGTAAAAATGCTACAGCTAATATTAATAGGATGGCAACTTATAAACATGTCACTTTTTTCGACCGATTTTTGGAATGTTTTTAGAAGCTTGTAGAATTTTTCTTGTAGAGTATATAAAAAGTGTGGTATTCGAACTTCTATTCAGTTTTCGATTAAGTAATCGGCGAGTAAAGAATAAATTAAAGATGAAAGTATTTTGAAGTGAACTCAGAGAATTTTTCCTCATGAACGTATTAGGGCGAAAAACCAGCGAAGCATCACGCAATACAACGACTGGTGAAAGTATGCCCTCTTGCGACACAGTTAAATACTGTTTCTAAAGTTTCAAAGAAGATCATTTTGACCTATCCGATAAATCTCACCTAGAGTGACCTGCTACAAATGATTTAGAAAAATTTAAAAACCTTAATGAAACAAATCGCAAATTATGTTCACGTTGTTTTCTTATGCTACAATGAAAAATTCTCAGTTCAGAGAAATGCATAATCGGTCAGGACAACATACGGTGTTAACATTTATCGACCAAGTAACGATTCAGCATGCGTATGTATATCATAGTTTTGACTCAGAAGTGCTTTTTCAAAACTGTATGCTAAAAACAAGCATACAAACAATCATATCGTGCATCTGTTACAACAAATAGTACTAAGATAGAAAACTTTTTTTAATTAAAATATTAACTACCACTGCACAAAGTAACACGGACAAGTAATTGCAATGCTCCTGCAATCCATTGTATCTAAACAGTGAGGAAAATTCCAACAATACTACAAAATCTTTCTCGATTTTTTTTTACTCTGCCTCTTCTGATGACATCTGAATATATTAACTATTCTTACATTTCCAGGTAACTAAAGCACTAGACACTGACATCAGTACTAACCAAGAAGAAGTCGTGGACACAGAAACAACAGCCTATTTATTCCCTCCTTTCCCTTTTCGTAATCACGTGCTCCTAAGAATTTTCAGTCTACAGGTCCGATTGGGGAAAAGGCTCAAAATATTACACAAAACTGGTTAAAAAGGATAAATGAATAGGCTAGTTTTAAAGAGCATAGAACAAATAAGTTAAGTAAATATTATGCTTGACTTATTTGTTATATGCTCTCTAAAAGTAGCAAAGTGCTAAGGTGGAATTAAAAATAATACAAATTCTGTTTGGCTGTGATATGAGAATGTACTATTCTGCACCGCAGAATAATTTGCAACACATTTATGTTCCTCAGTCTCAACACTATGCCACACAAAATAAAACTTTATCAACGAAAAATGCTTTGCAGCACTTTGCCACTTAGAATCAAACCTTATTAATTATAAACTCCTATGAAACCTATATGAGGAACTTATGATGCTTACTGTCCACAGTGATCCGCAAATTAATTGATTCTATGTGGTGCAAAAATAATTTTTTTGTATTACTAACATGACTTAAAAAATCAAAGTTAACTTGGCTTTATGTATTTTTTTGATTCTTCTATTAAAATAACACAAATTTCTAGAAGAACATTGTTAACGAAATTGATCCAAAAATAATAATAAACGATAAAAACGTGATATTGCATTCCTCATGTTTGTATAATTTCTTCTTATTTTTGGTCCAATTTTGTTTATAAGAAATTCGAAGTCACTCTTTGATATTCTTGTAAAGTTGTTATATAATTGAATATAAAGTTTATTTTTTAACTTGTGATTTATATAAAAGGTCACACGTATTGAAGTAAGGTCGAATCCGTCATCCTGTTTTTTTTCGTTTTAAATTTTCTTTTAAAACAATATAATCCAATGCAACTCGTGTGATATCGTCAGTCATCGCTGCCCGATTGTATAGATTTTACAGTACAAAACTCTTTTGCAGATATGTTGCCGAGATATGTATTTTCCAACTCTATACTGCGTTAAAGTATTGCTGTAAGAGCAGACTATATTTAATAGCAATATTGTAGCCACATAAGTTACGCCCGTTTAGACACATCTTATCAATTTTCATTTCTGCTATTTTCGAAAAATTATGAAAGACGTCAAGAACCTTTTTTAAAAAGTCGCCCTGTTATAATTACAGGAGTTGGTGTTCAATAGTACAGTAATCTCTGTACCTTTAATTGAATATTCTATCGTGTGCTCTCCTGTTAGTTACGAAGAATATTTAAGTAAAATAGAAGACTTTTTAAATTTGTGAATATATATTCGAAAACATAAACGGTTCAAATTTTGCGACCGATGTCAACTTCGTATTCTATCAGTTTCCATCACATTTAATAGTCGGTATACATAATGGGCCTCCAAAATTACATACATTTGTGATTATTCTAAATTATCAGCTTCATAATACCTCGTTAACTATTTCGGAAACGTATCTTCTCGAGCACTTAGGTTACATTGTGAAAAGTTTCTCATCTTAATTCCATATATAACATATGTAATTGTATTTTTAGGAAAATCGTTTAAAGCTCAAGTCGCAATATTTAGCAATAATAAAATTGCAATAATTATGATATATTGGCCATCTGTTTTTATTTTCTAGATATCTGTAGAGCATATCAAATCTCCCCGCCCATTGTGGAAGAAACTTCTTCTATTTTTATGTCAGGTGATAAATAAATATGTGTTAATGTGTAATAAATATGTGTGGGTATATAAGTACTACACGGTATGCTGGACTTCTAAGGTGTATGTCAATGAGCTATAACTTCCAAAGGCTTATTTATTAACCAAAATACGATTATTACCAGCAATTGCTCCAATTTATCTGCAAAAATCGTCTACGCAAAAGGCAAATGCTATTGAATAAACATTTTTCATATTTCCGTATTCACCTATCAACCATTATTCACATTTTTACTCAAATTAACATATCTTAACTAAGTTCAACACTGCCAGTCATTCAACATAGAAAATAACAAAAAATGAAAGGGCTAACAAATGAATGAACTTAAACATTCAGACTCAAAGGACTTAAGTCCGCTCTGCGACGATCATTTCTTTCAACCGTATTCGCAACGAAAGCTAAAGCACAAGATGAAAGCGTGACACAGATTGTCGACGGCATTTTTTAAATGGATCACTTGAACAATTAACACAAGGTCGCACAGTCTAGCCTTAGCGTTTTCGATTTCAGCTCTAATTCAAAATTATTTCTAATTTTTTTTTCTTCCGCGATTGACTTTGCGAATGAAGATCGGGATATGTTTATTTATTAATTACAAACTCCAATGTATACATTCGAATATGCATTTGGTGGACTTATTACTTTATGAATCACTTTCCCTCAACCGTAGTGGTTAAATCTCCCAAGTCTACTGTTTACAAAAAAATTAGTTTAAAAAATATGTGCGTGTTTCCACCGCCAAAACATAGTTTCCATTTTGACAACTTTCATATCAAGCAAAGATATTAAAGGTTGTGTTCGGCTTTTCTATTTTACTTCTAAAGCCAATATGATTTCTGGAGTAATTCCTGAAACGAAATTGTTTCTTGCATTTCTTGATATAGTAAATGGCTTGTCAAAAAAACGTATAAAAACTCTTATCGGTCAGGAATTGATCAATTATTTATATTCATGTAAAAATTACAAGCTGTCGGTCCCAAATTTTCTCGGGCAAAAAAACCATGGCTCATTTTAATTTATTCGCTTTTTTGTATAATAATTATTTATGGGTTTAGAAACGGCCCGAATAAGTGTTTTTTTTATTTTTGTATGAGCATTTTGAAGTAAATACAAAATATAACGTATCCCAATTAATTTCTTCTAAAATTCCCGTATATAATTTTTCACCCTCACACATCATCCATTTTCACATCTTTAGAGGTTGAATTTCAAAAAAATCTATCCTTAATTAGTTTTTTTTATATTATATATGCGTGCGTGCGTGCTTGCGTGCGCGCTTGCCTGCCTAACTTAAATGTTTTAAATAAGTCGTCTTACCATCAATTAGGCCTTTTCCGACCTAAGCTTTTTAATTTTTTTCTTTTCACGTTTCTCTATATTTTGGTGTCGGTTTAGTTAATGTCGTTCAGATAAAAGTTGTAATTAATAAATTAAAAATAATTAATTGACTCTGACTTTTATCAATTTTAAATAAAATATTTAGCACTATTTTCATTTACCGGTGTTTTCATTGTTTATTTTCAATTTATTATTTTAAATATCTTCTATTAAAAATTCAGTGTTTATAGTTTCGTTTATTTATAATACTTTTAACGTCTTGGGCCTCATTTCTAAGCAGGGGTGCCCATATATTAAATTGTATATTTATTCACTAGTTATATTTGCTTGGTCTTGTATAAAAGACACCGAACGGTGAAAAATGAACACTGACAGACTTATTTTACATTTTGAGGTCTTGCGGGGTTGTGTCTTTCAACAAATGACATATTTCAAGCCTCGAACTGAAGACTGGAAAAATTTAGCCCAAAGGTGGAATTCTTGATGAAGATAAAGTAAACTTAAGTGGGATTAGAAAAATTCAGCAAAATCTAAGTCTGATTTGCGCATTTAAAATAATTCTAATTTTTTTGTTTATCGTATATCCCTTTTTTGTAATTTATTTATCATATCATTAACATAGACTTTTAGCACTATAAATCTTTAGTAAAACATACTACATTAAATAGGGTTGACAAATATATTATTGTGCACATCTCGAACATTATATAATCTGGAACCATCCTTCTAGTGGTTAAGAACCCCGTTTCTTTTAATAACTTCGATTCAATTGTTTCGTGGAGAAACATATTATTTTCATGTTATCCCGTAATCTATGAAGATGTGAACTACTACAAATTATGAAAAAAATATTTTGAGAACCTTTTAACTATAACCAACCAACATAAGCGTGGGAAATGCGCACGCTATATATTCCTTTGTTCACGTCATATCCCACGCTATACACGACATTTTAAACAATTTTAAAAGTGTTTATTTTGCTTCCCCGCTACCTCTAAAATTTCCACATAAATAGTATTGAGTTTTATCTATTGAGATATGGGCGGGTTAATACTTTTCTAAGAAAAACCGCTGTATCAGACGTAGAAGTAAGTGACATTAAAAGGTTTATGTTTTTTTTTTCTTTTTGAAATATGGAACACCAAAAATGGCTAAGATGGAAAATGTAAAAACCCGCATTAATGATAAGTTCGACGAATATAAAAATGTATTGGTCGTCAATGAAATACTGAAATATTACAAGGAGACTAATGGGCAATGACTAAAACATTAAAATCATGTACTGTGTAGAATCAAATACTCGATTATATCCAACTATCTAGCTATCTATCATGGGTTTACCTTACTTTTTGTAAATCTGACCGACCGCTTTATTCTACTAAAATTCCAATATTGAATTAAAAATTTAGCAAATAGATTTTCAAAATGTCTATGATTAAATCGTAAGACCGATAATACTTATCACCAGCTAGTCATATTGTATTTAAAAAGTGATTCGCCATTATAATTCACGAACGATGAAGTCCGTTAACGATAAGGTTACCCACTTACTATCGGTTCACTGAAGTTAAACTACGTCACGAACAATCAGTACTTTGATAAGTGATAGTATGAAAAAAACTTAAAATTTTTTCCGTCTAGTGTATGAAAAAAGTAAATTTACCTCGTTTAATTTATCCTCGTTTCTAGCACATGGAGTGCTGCATATATAGCTACTTCAAAACATATTATATACTTTCTATTAGTTCCATTACTTATTTTAATTTACCGAACTTAAATATACTTTATACCCTAAAATTAATAGAAGGAATTAACTTAAGAAAAACAAGGGTTTGCTAATAAATAGCGTCTCTGGAAAATTTGTGAAGGTGGCGTTGTTTAAAAAAATTATATGTGTAACGAGGTTCTATTCACGAGGAAGTGACTAACAATTAAACCAATACTACAGTAGCACTATCCTACAAGAAAGGCAATAGGCCTTGTCGATTAACCATCAAACCATATCGCTTCTAGGCTTTCAGATCTATAAAGCCGGTTTGCCTTATAGGTCAACAAATAATTATCGGACAAGAAACTGCTAAATAGACTGAAAAAAGCAAAAAAAGTTGTCAGCCTGAATAATAATATGCCCGATAATTGACTAACACACGTTTATGATGAATAAAAGAGAAAGTTAATTATAACAAGTATAGACACATACAACATGCTCAGTACATTTTTTTTTGACATATATAGATGGAAAATATTTTTCTGGCATCATAAAAGTTCTCATTATAAAAGTGTTTATTTTGCTCCCCCGCTACCTCTAAAATTTCCACATAAATAGTATTGAGTTTTATCTATTGGGATATGGGCGGGTTAATACTTTTCTATATTTATGCTAATATATAAAGCCCAAATATTGATTTGTTTGTTCACTCTAATTTTGTTAGAGTTAGTTAGAAATATCATATTTTGACAAAAATTATAGGTTATTATGATGTTATAATTTATAAAGGTAGAAAAAAAGTATAAACTAAAGTAAGGAGCATAGACATAAAAGCAGGTGTTTAGTGACCGCGAAATAGATTGGAAACCACGGGGCATAGCTAGTCGTTTAATAAGACGAAAATATTGATAAAGTTAAATGAATCCGTAAGAACTAAGCAAAGTTCGTTTCCCTTTTTTATTTTAAACTTCAGTTTTGGAATTCTTGCATCTCGGGCGCATTTACTAATTAAAGCGACATAAAGCGACATACATAATTATCGGTTTTTCCAGTATATTCTTGTTTTCATTATTCAAAATGTCATAGAACATACATTTTGAAGAAGGGTAAATGGCAGGAAAAGTTTTCTTCCAAGTTATGTGTGTATGTATGTGTGTATATATATATATATATATATATATATATATATATGTGTGCGTGTGTGTGTGTATATATATATATATATATATATATATATATATATATATATATATATATATATTATAATTATTCATTTTGGGTTAATACCTGTAAACTTAAAGCAGTTTGTACGTCTTTCCCGTTCGACCCTACGTAATATCTGTTCCGTATCTCCGACGGATTACGGATGGATATCCGTAGGCTGGACAGTTCGATATGCACGCGAGCTTCCTTTTGTAAGGTTAACCTTGAAATTTTATTTGTGAAACTTAAGCGTATCAGAAATTGTTTCTCGGAGCGGGTGCTCAGATTATGCCGAAGCTGAGATTGATACATTTAACCCGACAAATTGCCGACGCGATTCGCTATCGCTATCGACAGAAGCGGATTGAAATATTGCTAACAGTCACCACCTTTGTTCGGAGTCGACGTAAAACTCCAACAAAGAGACCAGTGACTATTTTCAAGTTTGATACACGGCCCACAGTAGAAATGTATAAAATCTAAGAAAATTGTCTGGACAAGGTTGTCCATGATAAAGTAAAAACAAATCAATTGGGCCGCTATATACTGCATAATTATCAATCAATAACATTTTACATCGTAAGGCGGGAAAGGAAAATAAAAGAATGAGAGCTACCATATAAGCGCTAGACGGTGTTACTAGGTTATTGCACTTACCTGTTAAAACGTAACCCTATAATTACCAAATAATCAATAGAAATTTGCATAGAAAAGCCTAAAACATATAAAATATTGGACACTGTTAAATTAAATCATGCCGAAAGGTGCCACTTGATTAACGCCGCTTTATGTGTAAAAATCTAATCATATATGACTAAAAGGACATTTTACAGTAATATCGTACCTCTTGATGTATTTGGTTACCAAGAGCATCAATAGAATTTTGGATTGCAAATCCGAAAAGAATATAATGCAATAAAGATTTCCTACCTTATTAAATCCTCCTCCTCATCGGTTAAAAATAAAACTATATGTAACTAAAAGGACATGAGACAATAATGTCTGTTCTTGATGCCTGTTATAATCACGGGATCGTTAGTGTATAATGTGACATCGCACACCTGGAGAGAAAGTAAAATAATAAGGATTACTGTATTAAGGTTCACCAGCAATCACCACTTCCTGAATCACTTTACTCGTAAAATCGTTACCATAAATAACTAAAGACATTAAAGAGCAATATCCATTTTCTTGATCTCTGCCTAATATTTGTGAAATGTTGAGCTTCAAAATGACACGCGCTATTTCCAGCACCCCTCAAATTTTCCAATCATCTGTTTGAAACTTCTAAAAAGTTCTAGTACTATTTAAACAACTGTTTAAATAAAATAGCCGTAAACATGCTTCAACAATTTTAAAAATGTATACAACCAGAGAATCTTTTTTTATGCGTGACAGGTTTTATTATGTATTTTTAATACGATCAACTTTTTCTGCTTGTTCTTTGTAAATAATAATATTATATACACGAATTATTCTTAATTAAGGTTCAGAGTAATATTTCGGTTTCCTGGAACTTTCTCCGCAGTTTGGTTTGAAATATCTTTATTAAATTTTATTGAATATAGAAACACTATCTCATCCTTCATCATATCCTTGTCAAAGAATGTCAAGTAGTTTAATTATGTTTCAGGGAAACGAGTTTCTGTTGTGGGATATGGCAAGTGAAATATTGTAATCAAATACACTTCTACAAGTAAATGATATAGGTAGGAACCAAATAGTGATTAAAATGCGGTAATAGGCAGTTATTGTCAGACTAAATTATTAGTGGAAATATTTACAATCAGACTTGATGTCTCAGTTAACGATCAAATGTGGTCATAACTCTTCCTAGCTAATGTATTCTGATCACACTTGAAATGTCTAATAGACGTCTCAGTTAACAGTTCAGTTTGATCAGAACTCTTCATACTACAATCATTCTTGAAATTGCTATTTAACTGAGATGATTCAATTTTATGATTCAACTAGACAGTTGAATCATAATGATCATACTTGGACTAGGCATTTAAGTGAAGTATCATACATACATATGATTTAATAAAGTAACATTTAAAAATCCATTTCGTCCACTCTTTCCCTGTTTCCTATTATGACTCCGTAATATGCTTATAGTATACCATCTTCCAAGTGCCACTTCGTGGTATTTTCGTAATGCTGCTCTGAAGCCATCGATAGTAAGACATGTGAAAATGAAAACTTTCATATGTAACATTAAAATTTAGACGGAATATTTCTTTCTCATTTTGATGTGAAAAAAGAAAAAGAAATTAATTCGAAGTTTCAAACGAAATACTTCCAAATTCAGACTCTTATACTTTACCACTACGCCAGGGACTACTTATTTCTGTAACTAATTAAGTACTTACTCTGTATTGGTTATTCTTATTCTAACTTTATTACTTATTCTAATGTCTTGAAGAACTTAGGTAGAAAGCTGGTAATGTCTGGCGTTACGAGTGTTAAATAGTTAGAAACCTGTAATCCATTGTTCTAGTAGTTTGTTATAATTAGACAAAATATAATATCTATGGACTAATTGTCAAGTAAATACCTCAACAGGAAGTACCCAAATAACATTGTTATATAATCGTGCGAAGAATTATGTTATACATTTCCACTTTAATCATTTAAACCACTATTTCACCTAGAGATTGAATCGTTTGTTTGTTACACAATATTTTAATCCATGTCAAAATTGAGCAATAAATACAAATTCCACATATCAATATTATTTTCAATAACCTTACCCAATAGTCAATTCCGTTCATTTTAAATCGACATTTACAATAACAAGGCCATCTAACATCCGATTATAATGCTACATATTGACATAATAATAAATGAAGCATGTTTTTGAAAATATAACTAATTTAATTCCGTATTATCTGTAGTGTTAAAGCAATACTTAATATGTCTATCTAGCTTAATTTTTCGGGGCAGCAATATTAGAATGTATTAGGCCCCATAAATTAAAGAAAATTTAAAATTTTTATAAAATATAAATATTTGAGTGATAAAATTATTTATTAAATATGTTTTAAATGATTTTTCAAAAATCCTGTACAAAAATCCTGGACATCCTGTATTACCACAAGGCAAAGTAAGTACATCATCTTCGCTGCCTTGTACTTCTGGTATCATATGAATTGTGGCAAGAGAATTAAGGATCTATGGCACTCGTTTGGAATTAAGGCGATTAATGAAGGAGATCTTCTTTTGCATGGTGGTTAATCGGCAATGGCCCTTGATAACAATGTTTCAGCCGAATGCCTTCCCCTTATTTTAATAACTTTAAATCCATCGTTCTGAGAGGCGCGCTGTTATCAAGAGTGTGTTTAAAAACAATTTTTATAAGAGGCTGTTTTTATAAAATCCTATCTATTTCATTCTTAAAAAATACATTTTTCCATGTCAACCTCTGTTGTTTTTTTCATTATTGATTTAATTTCAAAAATGTGGAAATTTATAAAAAGATTTTTGTTATATTACCTCTACGGCAAATGGGTTTTTCTCCTTACTATTCTGATGAATTGATACAATCCTCCCCTATCCCTTGTAGAGAAGTTATGACAATCCCTTGTAGTAAAGTTATGAGTTGAAAACTGCAAGCGCAAGTGTCTAAGACTTTTTCCAAATCGAATGCCGGATAGTTCTTAGATTTTTTGCGAGAAATGTTATCTTTCTTCTTCAGTTTGAACACCATATCCGCATCAATTTTGTACTGGTCAAATTCATTCAATAGTTAAATTTTTTTGTTGTTATTTTTCATTTGTTTTTTCTGCAATTTGTAAGAATCGCATGTCTTATATGGGTCAGAGTGAAGCTCTTTGAATCGGAGCCAGTTTCACGAAACACTTTTTGAAGATCTTGCATGACTCCACAGTGCTCTCTTCACGTTTGTGTTCATCGTACACTTTTGTTATGTTCAAATAACACGGTAAACATAGTCGTTTTGTACGGCTTCTTGAATAATGGCTTTCCTGTTTTGGGTTTCTTATTAATCGGAGCAAGTCTCCCTTTTTTATCCAAAGTAGGTAACTTCCTCTATCCACTTCCACTATCTTGTAATTTTTTGGTAATTATGTCAATTTTGCCTCCACTTACACCATAAATCGTCTGGAACCTTTTTTAAACATTTTAGCCTTCTGTTTATCAATTTTAACTAAATAAGTAGCCGTGTATTCCAGGTTATTTTATTTCCCTGTGCCTTGTCCCCGATCCTTTCTTGTTTCGTTTTTCTTGAACCGTAAAATTCTGTGGTATAGCATTTAATCTTGGCTGTTTTTAGGGAGTTTATATTGAAATAAATATTTAAAATTGCCACTTTCCTAAGCTGATTGAATTTGTAAACAAAAATTAAGGATTTTCTTGTTCTCGCGCCCTTATTTGTAATTCGCATTTACTCATAGGTATACTCCAACAAATGTATAAAATACTTTATAAAATTATTTACTTCAACAGCACATGCAAGTTTTCAAATATTTTCAGTTAAATTTCGGCATTTGCTGAATTGTCGTATATCTTTCTGCAACACTTTCGTATGGGATGACATATTTTTGTCGGTATCTCTATTCCTTTAAGATTTATGAATTTCACCACAGACATATCAACTTTTTCCGACTTGAAATCATGTTACTTAATCCAAATACCACCTCTTGTCAAACATTCGGACATATCAACTATCTCCCTACTACTATATTTTCTTACTTAATTCATGCTTTCTTAAGTAAAAAATATAAATATTATAAAATTCCATTATTAAGTTTAAAAAAAATGTCTATTTAAGTTCATATTTTCAGTTCGTTCAACTAATACATAATTTAAAATATTAAAAAACGACAAAAACTGTAGGGCGTATAATAGGATGAAATCATTATCTTAATATTTACAATGTAGAAATATTTAAAATAAGTTTGAATATGTTTTTTTCTTATTTACACAAGCCGTTATTTTTATTTTTTAATAAACAGATTAGAAATAATACTATCCGGTCGCACATAAAGAAGGATGCCGTATTTACAAATACCTCTTGAAAATATTGATACGAATCAGTCAAAATAATTTTAATTGAAAATTCTAATTGAATATAAACCAGAATTTCTTTAGATGTTTCAAATCCACCATTGAATAATTAGAGGGCAGTTGAATACAGAAGGCAATAACAGTGTTAACATACTAATATTATGAAGAGAAAATATTTTTATTTATTTTTGGGGCTTGACACAAAAAAGTATTCTCTGATTAATTTAAAACTTTTCCATTGTATAGCTTTTGTATCAGTATTGAAGAAGGGAACAAAGTATATTTATCAAAGCTGGGATAGACAGTTACTAATATCTAGCTTACAAAACAACAACATATAATATCTAGCTTAAAAATATAATGAAATAAATTCCAAATTTCTTTAAACTGTGGTACCACATCATCGTTTGACAAGGTATAATAGTCAACAAAGATGAACTATCACAAAAAATAAATGTCCTCGCGCGTATTTTTTATTAATGTACGTATCACCCATACACCCCTTTAATAAGTCTTGCACGGACCCGCAAATTTACATGGAAAAATAAAATTGTGATCGGTTATTAACCAGCATTTTTATTATTTTTTTATAACTAATAGTCGTTTAATTTGATATTTCCTAACGATTTAAAAAATAACATTTAGCGGAAGATAAACGTATAAAAATCATACTCTGTAAAATATTTGGTAATTTCTGAACAATAAAATATCCTTTGATACAGAAGCTTCCAAAAGGTTGCGTCTATTTCATACTGTAATACTACACTTTAAATAAACAAAACTTCATTAAATATATACATAAATATTATTTATTTCAGCGGCAAAAAGCTTAAATATGAATTATCCCTGGTATTCTGTACACGGATTACTTTATGCCACCACTCTCTTTTGTCATCATTAAATATATTAAGGTACATAAATAAACGTACCCTTATTTACATACATTTTAACAAGCGATGAAACTAAATTTCTCCCGATAAAGGTCTGTCCATATACATTCTCTGTTTTTAACAATTTTTTACAACAAAAATTATAAATGACAGCAAAACAAAGCAAAACTTTTCATTAACATCTGTACCTACATTATTATTAAAATAAAATATTTAGAAAATATTTCTTACTTTTGTTACTAATTTACACTAAAATAACCTTTTTTTTAGGTTTCCTTTTTTATGATGTGCTTTTCTTTTCATGCTGTGATCACATATTCATAAAGGATGTAGTATTTTCTATACTTATTTACGCCAAAATATTCTTTTAATATCCTAATTCAAAGATAAATAAATCATTGTTTATGTGCTGAAATTGCATATTTATAAACAATAAAAAATGAAATAATTAAATGAAAATAAAAATAAACGAACGATTCTTGTTCTTTTCAATTTAATTCACAACGAAATTAAATTTGTATTATTTTTATTGATAATCCGCTTTTTATGTGGGAAGATTGAACAATAGCATACATTTCCCAATAACAAATACATCAAAGAAGATATTCTGAAGTATGATAGATGGTAGCGACACTGTAGCAACTAAACAGAAATCGGTATCAGCCAAATAAATAGTAATATGATAATTAATTGATACATTCCAGTGATATACTTAATCATTTCTATTGAAAATATTGATCAAGCCTCTGAATTACAAAACCGCAGAATTTGTTTAAAATCCGTCCAGTAAATTTGCGTAGTAACGCGCACAGGCACGATTTCGCTACTAATCGCTGAAAAGTGAATTTTACGCAACGGTGTTCAATAATACTTGTATTCTCAATCAAGTCACTTTAGGTTAAGTTATTACAAGCAAAAAACATAAGAATTTTCACAACATATATGTACTGTGATGATACATTATAAGTGAAAATAATGCACTTAATCCGTCGAGGAATACGAAGTTTGAGGTATTTCTATATTTACGATTAAACGCGACTTGAAATTCGAGCACAAATTCGAAAATGTTTCCATTAATATCAATAATTTAAATCTATATGAACGTAAGTTCAATAAAAAGAGTACGTATTTTTATAACAAAAGCAGAAAAGTTAAATAATACAATCATAAAGACATTCGATTAAAATTTACTGCTTCTTTATAAATAATCTTTATTATTTCATCAAAACTAAGCTAATATATATAAATATATCGATTGACGATAGAATGATGTTAAATGTGTAGATGTATAAAAAGACTATTTACTTTTAAAAAAGCCTTTATTTACGTAAATATAAAATTTTGTGCGTCTAAGACCATAGAGTAGAAGCAAACACTTTTGAGACGATTAAAATCGTGGTGCGTAGGTGAGAAATTTTGGATTCGAAATTTAAAAAACAAATAAAATTAATTAAATATATAATATTATAATAAATATTATATATTAATTCACACGCACTGCTTGCAATCGATGAATCATATAAAACTCTCGATGTCGATCGATGAATCATATAAAATTTAACCAACTGATTTTCACTCCGTGAGGTAGAACTCACATATCTCTACTGCGCCTGATGCTTTTTAATGCCCTGATAAGCAGCAATGTCAATACAAATGTCAAACAGCAAATGCAACCGACTAACAGGAAATTGAAAACGTGGAAAAAGGTTTTTCATGTTTTCACATATTTCCATAAAAATTGACGTTATAACCACTTGCTCGGTCGGTCTGGTGCCGAATATAAGCTATAAGAGACGACCAGCCGACTCGAGGACAATAAGCGCACTAATCTTCCGTTGCACTGATTCACGGAGACCAGACAGGGTCGGCGTCGCGTGATACTGGACACACTTTATATTAACAAAAATAGATATAAGCTTACTTGCTTGTTCATTTCTCATAAATAACTGTATCTTTATGGATAACGGCGGTTATTAATGGTCATTCCTTGATAGCTTCCTTATCCTTATGAGATCACGACATGGTTAATATGTATTGTAGAACACAAATAAGCAAGATTCCTTTAAAAATGTTTTATCATTTATATATTTAATTTATCTTTCAAAATCAAAACTCAATTTACAATAATAAATAATATTAAAAACATACAACATTATTATACCATATTTAGTTAAAATTTATCCTCAAGGTATAATTAGTAACACATTTCTGCCAAAGTAGAGCAAGCGCTCCCTTAACGTCTTTTACTGAAAACAACTGGATAGAATTTGAACTTATAACACGTTCCAATAATTTTACTTAAACTGAGAATTTGCTCTCCAGTTTAATTCTCTCTTAAGAAATCAATTTGTTCTTGTAGGATATGACAAGTAAGATGGTGTCTAAAGGGCTTATGGATTATATGAAGCATAATATTGTTAACGCGTAAAATAAGTGCAATTGACCTGTTGTCGTCACAGTTTCCGGTTGAACCTTTCTTGTGTAAGGGAAGGATAATGGCTAAAATCCATTCTGTAAGCCATTCTCTGGTGGTCAATATATTGATACAGATACCTGTTGTGCAAAAGTTACTATTTCAGCATCTTCTAAAAATCCTTCTTCGAGTATAAAGTATTATTGTTCAATAACAACCCATTCTGATGTTTTATTGGTACTTGTACTTTAATTTGCATCACAGTATAGCTGTGTACAGTACTTCTACCATCTTCCAGTGACTTGATTGTGTTCCGACAATTTATTTTTTTACAGTCATCTATTAACCCAGTTCTTGGGTTTAATCTTCCGAGTCATTAAGCGCGTCTTCTTAAATTAATACCAATCTATACGTTTTCATTGCGTTGCTGGATTTCAATGCAAATGTCCTGAACTTGTTGGTTTTTATCTTTATGGTAATTTCTTTTAAATATCGACTAAGGCCGATACATTTTCTATCCGTTGACGATTGCTCGCTGTTGCCATCAGCATATTACTTCTTTCTTGTGGCGAATGACTTCTCAAGTTTCACCAGGGATCCAGGTTTTATATTTTGAAGCTGGCGAATCGTTCTCAGTTATTTCTTTTATAGTATATATAAGAGAAGATACTTTAAGAAGCTACATGTTATTGGCTGTAGGGAAGAAGACAATCTTCTTCCCTACAGCCAATAACATGTTAGTATACACTCCACCGGTTGTGGAAAACTTTATTTTTGGTCTGACATAAATTTTCGAAACGCGCAATGGGTAGTGTTGTTTTACATTTTGCTTAGAAATAGAATTTTTACCAAACCATAAGAACTTTGTAATCGTAACCACAGTGTGTTTCCATATATTTTCGTACTGATACCTGCATGTGGTGTAAAAATAAAACGAAAGGTAAAATATCAATGAGCAAGAATATTTCTCTCTAAGAACATTGAGTATCGTATGTTTTGTTCGTAAAAAATCTTTGCGTAGACTTAGTATGGTATGTAATGAAGATATAAAATCTAGCTGAAGTACGCTATATAACACGGCAAGTTTAAAAAATGGATCAAATTTTTTAACTTATAATCTGAGAAGAACCCATCATAAGTATATTACCGCAACAATAAGTTTCCGTCGTCGGGTGCATAATATTTACGTATGAAGAATACAAAAATATCAAATTAATTTTAATATAAAAGTTTATTTAAACCGTTATATGTAAGCCTAATGAGATTTCATACGTACTAAGATACATTTAAAAAGTCCAGTATTCATCACTACATACACTACAGCTGCATAGTATTTGGTCACTAAGAAAAAATGAATTTTATATAAGATTAAAAAAATTAAACTACTTTATGATAAATTAAATTATTTATTTGCAATAATTAGAATTACAATCAACAAATATTTTCAAATTTCAGGATCATTAATATGCCCACTCTTATTTATTACGACAGGATCACACATCTTAAGCAAACAAGCAACTAATTTCTTCAATGTTGTCGTGGTTATTTTTTATCATACGTCTTGCAATACTCTCCACAAGTGTTCCTGAGATGTTGGTCAAGTTATTCTTACTTGCTTGTCAAGCTGATCCTATAATAATTATATCAGGTTCAAGTCAGATGATGTGGGGGCCATGTTATAACTTTCAAAACCTTTTGATATTCGTTTTCTATTAAAAGCTCGTGCACAGCTTTAATACGTGAGAGAGTGCCAGAAGACATTATTATTTCATAAAATGTTCTTGATAACTTCTTTTTTTTTAATTCCTTGTATTCTTAAAAGATACATCACAGAGCCTCCACTATGCTTAGCTGAAGCCACAGTGCATCTTCCTTTACTCTTTCGTTAGCCTGTCGATGAACGAAGATTCTTTGGATCCAAAAACATCAAACTTGGATTCATCACTCCAGACGACCTTTTTCAGTTGTCAAGTGTCCAATTTATGTGTTCTCCCAATCCCTCCGCAATAACCCTTCCCAATTAGGTCTCTTTTTCTTATTCATGGCTTTAAAACGTGATTTTAACTGCTATGCATTCCTCAAGGCCTTTATTGAGATGTCTTCTTTTGACTGCAGCTGACAGGTTTACTGCGGCCAATGTAGAATTCTGCTGCTATTTTAGGTATAATTAAACGTCTATTACATTTGCTTTTCACAACTATGCTTAAAGCTTCATTATATGTTGTTGCTCCTGATCTGCCTAGACGACTTTTGTTGGAAATTATACCATGATTGCTGGGAAATTTCTTAACGATTTTGTAAACGGTTTGCCTCGGTATCTTCTGGAATCTTGACATCTCATGATTACTTTTCACGATTACCGGTTTCATGAAGACCAATAAATGTCCCTCTTGTCTCTTTAGAATGTTCCTTGATTTTACCAATTCTGGGTATGAAACAAAATGAAGAGTTTTGATTTTTTTTAAGAAAGAAGCTTTTGCAATTTACAGCAGCGTGTTTCCTAGTTACACGACTTCTACTAAAGCAAAATTATTTTTAATGAATCTTTAAGACACTTTTTATCTTTACACTTCAAGAAATTTGCTTTGATTATATTATTTTTATTTTCAAACCAGGAGGCAGTATATAACAATGTGTTGTATAACTTCTTGGTATAAACAGGATTTTTGCGCCGGCATTCAAATAAACAAACTCAATAAAACAGTAATAATTGTATTGTTTAGTACTATAAAGAAAAATGCACGTGGCCAAATACTTTAGAACGGTATTGTGTATATATATGCATATATACATATATATATATATATATGTGTGTGTGTGTGTGTGTGTATGTATATATATATGTGTGTGTGTGTGTGTGTGTGTGTGCGTGTGTACGTATTGCCTTGCACGATTCCAGATTCTCATCAGTAAGACGACTGATTGTGTAAGTCAACAATACTACCTGTGTTATGAATTAATTTCATATTTGTTTTACTCCAGTATTTCTGTATAAACATAAAGACATTGAAATTTTGAACTTGACAATTATTTGCTTTTTCTTAATTCAGTAATTTCATTTCAAAGTTTCCTTTGCCGTCATTAAAGGCTAAAAAATTGAATTCTGTTATAGTGGGAATAACAGACTTTTCAAGTCAAAAGTGCCTTTTTTGAAATAGCGAATGTCAATATCGGAAAATAACGTCAATATTATTTTATTGGTGATGTTTCAACAAGTTTGGAAAATGAACCAAAGTTTCTTTTTCAGAATATAGTTAAATTGATTTAGATGAGATCTAACGCCTACCATGAAATAAACATTTTAGATCCACCGATATTTCATTAGTTCTCTATAGTGAACACCCTTCTCCAAGAAAAATGCTTTAATTTCAGTTGATAAGGAAGCCAAACATTTCAAAACATTTTTCTTCTATCGTACTTGTTATGCAGTAGAAGATATGTGTACTCACTGTTCATTTCCCGTGAAAATTGTTTAAACTGGCGACAATTAATAGCTTTAGGTATAATGGAGTAGACAATCTTAGTCACCATTACCATAACTTTGCAAATTTTCTCTGGAAATTTCTGGGAACAAAGCGCTACTTGATAAGTAAGCACCTCGTGATTAAAATCTGCTTCACAATATTAACAAACCCGTTTATTACGCCGGTCATGCTTTTCACCCCGTCATTAAGAAAATGTTATCTAGCGAAATATGAATTTTTGCAGTACACGCAACAAGAACATCTGTTTTATACTCTCCAAGTTTTTGATCTTTGAGTGACAATAAATCTAAAAGTTTCCCTTTCGAAACATCGTACAGAAATTTAAACTTGCATTGTACTTCTTATGTCACAAGACTCGCCAAATATTATTCATGAAGCTGAAACTAATATAAGATCTTTCTTTCGATTGCTGGTTGGGTATATTCAAAGACATTTTGTCTGTACTATCTTTCACTGTTTTACCAAAACAATGAAAGATAGAACAATGGTAACTCTTAATTTTTTATAACATCTGCTTTATTCTAACAATCTCAAAATAGCTCTTCGGTTGCATTTACAAAATAACTTTTTAAGTATTTGCCATCTGTATATAGTTTTCCATATTCTATAGTCTCCTAGCAATCTCTTGACTAAACAAAAAACTTTCAGTAATAATTTTGTTGGAAGATTGTATCCAGTAATTAAATGCAGAACTTGGTTTGTTTTTCTCCTGAAGTTTCTCAACTGCTTTCTTCCTTGCATCACCGACAGATATCTAGTACTAAATGACACGTATTGTGGTTGTAAAGTATCTACCTAAATTTTATTTCTTGTTATGCGCCAATTTTTCTTGACAAATAAGACAAGCTGGAAGGCCATTTATGTTTCGAATAAAGGCGAAAATCTCTTTGAATATGCGGTTTTCGCATCCATTTTATTTAATTTTTCTTTATAGCCGTATTAAATGGAGCATCTAAAAAATATTTCATTTCATAATAATGACATCTTCAAATCATAATAATTACAAATCTAAAATTGATGACAAAAATACTGTAGCGGTTGTAGCCGCTATAAAAAATGCAGGTAAATTTATGTTTCACTGACTGATACTAACCACTGTACAGTGAGGCTGCTAATTGCTGACTGACTTAATCAACTCGTGTACATCGTGTGCACCCACATCCCCTCCCCCGCGTTGCGTATCTCACGGGAGAGGGGCGCAGGTGCGCGCGACATACGCGAGCGAGTTTGAAATTCAAAGAAGCTGATGCTTGATGAAGTTAAAATAAAAAAATGAACAAATCATTGCATAAAAATGAATGTAGTAAATTCATACTATATTAAATGCAGTTACTCCTATTTATTTTAACTCCAACTTTGCAACATTTAAAAAACCTTGGACGTATCTAAATGTGTTTATGAAATTTCCAAAACATCCTAAACGTCTATCTAATTAGGCAATTATTTGTTATTTGAACACATTCTCAAATATCTTAACAGATATAATCGTTACTTACACATATTCCTCATATCATCCTCACAATCCCAACCACTTATCAAAAAAACAAGCAATAGCCTCAAAAAGAGCCGATGAAAACTTCTCAACAAATACGTCCGTTTTTGGCCGCTCACAGTCGGAAGCCACACCACTGCATACAAATCTGCCCGTAAATCTCAACTTCACTCCCTTCTGTTCTCGGCGACTATCAAGAGCGGAAGAGGAAACTCGACGGCCATCGTCGGCGGAAAAAGCTGTCACATTCACTTTGAATAAGTAGATGAAAGGAGAATACTTTAAGTGGACTTGTAACCTTTCAGTTACTTGTTAATTAACGCACGTATTTACATAAAACAAGTGAAAGTACAATCAGTTTTTCCATGAAATAAAATAGCGGAAAAGAAGAAATTATTAAATCGAAACCGCGTACACAAGAGAAAATTTCATTTTATTTTCATGCGTTTTACTTCAAAAACTCAACCCAGTTCGTGATAAAAAACTTAAAGAAAGTAGAAATAATACTACATCACATAGTTTCATTTAATTGTCAACACACCTTGACTTAAATTGGTCATCGTACATACCATCACTTAAATTTATTTCGCTAACGAGATTGTATCGGTAGCGATGGAATGTTATATTTTCGCCCGACTGCACCTAAATAAAACAAACGACTTTATAAAGCACTAGTAAGGAGTCATGTGTCATTTTTTTTCGTCCCTTTAAATCATGTATTAGAGTTTCCCAAATCTTCGACGCCTATTTCCAAATGTTTACAAAAATATGGTTCTGAATAAATGTAGAGATCATGGCTACTACTACGATATTTTGAAAACAATTCAACGACTTTGTTGAAGGGGAACCAAGCTTTCGTCACTTAATGCGACCAAGTATTGCAGTGAGCATAAAGGTATCAAAACACAGTTCAAAACTTCTTAAACTTAAATGTGCTCACGTAAATTATACCTTTTTTACTTTTAAAATTCTTGCATTAAAAGGAAAGAACTGAATCATTATAAAAACACTGACGTGTCTGTCTGTCTATGAAAATCGATTTTCCCAGAAACCGCTTGACGTGAGAACTTGAAATATGGCATAATGTATCTTAATAGCCAACCCTTACAAAATAGATATATAGTAATTTTAGAGGTGTAGGAAGGACAATTTAGGTTCTCGATTTTTTTTTGTTAATGTCGTTTGAAAGGACTAGTTATGAGGGCTTTAAAAATATTTTTATTTCATACATGAAGGTTTGATATCTAATGGATTTTTGCGCCAAAAATCGAAAAGTAAGTTTTTTTACGAAAATACAATCTATATGCCAAGACTAATAATATCTAAATGGATTAAAATGCCTATTTTGTTCTCATTTCTACACACACAGATATAAAATAGATAAGCGATTTAAGTGTAAATGTATTTGAGTTTTGAAACTGACCGTGTATGTGTGAGTGAGAGACGCGGGTTGCACGGGTGTGAGCGAGAGCGGTGCGCGGAGTATTTTTGATTATTTATTTAGTCGCGTGAATAAACGGCAAAAAGGTGGACGCTACGTGATTTAATCAAAGCAGAAAATGTAAGATGGAAAATAAAGAAACGTCGATTATATGGAGAGGAGTACATAACGTCCACAAATGTAACCGTCGCAATACGAACATTAAACGAGATAAGTTTGTGCACAGTATTTTAATTTACTTGTCTTGCTCTGTAGGTAATTAATTACTAAAGGTCACTCTGGTATCTTGTGTGTGTTCCAGTTCTATTAATTACCATAACAAATTTGAAGCTGAATTCTAAAACAGGAAAAAAAAATTTACCTATGGACAATTCAGCGTATTTCGTTATATACGTGTGTCTGTAGATTTCAGGTGGATTGCGAATATAATTTTTAGTGTAAACTATTCTCCCGCGCCAGAAAAGAGGGAATTTGTAAGAAATATTATAGCATAGAAGACGCTATAAAACAAGGTACAAATGTTACTCTGCCTCATTCAAGTTGCAGTTGTAAAGCAAAAATGTTATCATATAAATCCGGGTACTAAGCTAGTTAATACCGTTACAGCGGTATTTTTAGTATGAAAGATAATAATGCGTCTTAATAAAATGCGTCTCGGCCTCATTCAAGTTACATATATATTGTGAGCCCTCGGAAAGTCTCAGATAGATATCAGCTACTTACACGCCGCCCGATGCCACTGGTAATCATGTTCAGGTTTGCAGAAACATTTTTAGATGTGTGTTTTTTATATCTCATAAAAAGGTACAGATATTATTCGAGAAAAAGAAGAGGGGAGAAAATATTTTTGGAGATAATTGTGAATCCGGAAACAAATCGAGGTTTACTGCCGATTTATAAATTGTTGTCATCAACCATATCAAGTTATTTCTAAGAGAGCTTTTATAGCCAACATGATACCCAAAAGACCCACCTAAGTCCTGATTTGAGAATTAACCGTTTATCGATGACATTTAAAGAAAAATATCCAGATCATTCTGTTAACTTGGTATATTACTATAACATATGCAAAAAATTCTCCCATGATTTGAAGTTTTGGAGTCCATGGACTAATAAATGCCAAAAGTGCAATTCGATGCGGGCAAAAGTGAAAGGATCTAAAGAAAGAGATAAAAAAATATGCCACAGACCTAGAACTACATCATATATTAAATTAGCATTTAGACCCTTCAGATTTACAACACTTCAATTGCAGATACTATTTCTTCAGATTGATACTGTGAGATATACAAAATATTATGTCCCTTCTCCTCTTATCTTATTTCAGAGACAATTAACTCTAAAATTATGAAAAAAATGAGATTTTAGAAATATACGTAAAGGTTATAGGAAAACTATAGCGTTGAACCTAAATATCATTTTTTTTTTAATATATATATTTTATTACCCCTGCGAATGAAATAGTAGACTGGTTAATATACTTATGATAAATTATTATTTATAAATAGTTCAGTAGAAATACTATCTACCCTTAAGTACCTTATAAATAGTTCATTAGAAATACTATCTAACTCTCGCAATGCCACTCTTCTACTCGTACTTGTCAGCTTCTTATATATTTAATTGGGTACATTTGCCATAGCTATTACTTCTGTAGCAAACTCTTTTCGTCAACAACAACAAGTAGTTTAGAGTTACGGATGTGGTCGATCGAACAGAATGTTTATTATTAGTGTGTATTTACAGGTAATGGCTATATGAAAATTATAAGATTTTTTTAAATTACATATAATAATATATAAAAACAAATTAGCAAAAAGCTCAGCTGACCTACACTTATTCCACACGTCCTAACTATTCTCTTTAAAAGCTTTATATATATTTTAAAAACTGCTATAAAAATATAATATACGAGAGAAATTTCGTTCTTACATTATAACTTATGAGTATGCATTTACATAATGTAACAAAACGTGTTAAACTTCAACAAAATAACAACTTTTTTTAAAAGAAAACACCTGATTCTGCTGTCTTATTAGGAAAAATCAAAATTGCATGAAAATAAAACAAACTTTGTTTAATTTCCTATAAAAAGAAATTAATCTACAATTACTGAGTCAAAAATAGGAAATAAATATACTTCATATGTAAATAGAGAAGAAAAATATTATTTTATCTAAGAAATACAATGTTTTAATACAAATAATATTGTCTTTTTGAATTTTCAAACTGATTTAAATTAAAAAATTCTTTAAACTGCGACATTGCCACTACTAACGGATTATTCAATCGAATATTGTTTGCATACAAAATTAATTTGATATTTGTTTAGTACAATGCATTCTGTATTTCCTGAGAACAAGATGTGACCTAGTCTGATACTTAAAACATAAAGTGTCATATGCAAGTTCGCACTAGCGACTGCAATAGAATTTCCTTTTATTTGTTTTCTATATTTATATATAGTTTGAATATATTGGTTTAAAAATAGAATTACATTGACTATATTACAGTACGAGTTAAACCATATTAAAGTACGAACAAATCTTTAGCTGCGTGCCACTCTACATCCGTTTCACGGGTATTCCACCGAAAAACTGAATAATGGAAAAACAAAAACAAGAAACAATGAAATAAAAAGGTGGAAAACAATTTTTTTCTTCGTTTATTTGATAGAACGCGGTGAAACAAATCACAGGTTAGTTCTAGATTTTTCTTTTATATAACTCTTACAATATCTAATTTGATTTTCTTGCGGTATTACTTTTTAGTTTCTCTCAAAGTATCTAGAAGGCAAGAGTGGGATAACAATAGTGAGACAGCAATATTTAGTTGTTCTTGTTACACTCGCCCTGTGTCAGTAAAGATAATCTAACCAAAACGAATTCGAATATGATTCCGCTATTATCTCCAGGAATCTCATTACTATCCATTCACGACTATGTCGTACACGCTCAGCTCATAATAATAACTGCATTTTTATCTGCTTTTTCCACTCGACGTCTCGTACCCCCGTTATTTAATATTGCAATGCGTGTGTATAGTTTCATAGTATTTGTGTACTCGCCAGATGCATACATTTTTCGTTCATTTTATAAGGGCATGACCTGTCTGTTCTAAATAATATATTCCCTTTGTGTGTCTCATTCATATATATATATAGCCATATCTCATGAAAATGTTGCAGGCAGAGACTACCATATTCACCAGACCAGTAAAGAGATCTGTATATAATTTTTATACCACTTGAGAAAATTTATATCCCGATTGATAATCGAACCTATATTTAAATATTAAGGATAACACTCGTACCCACCGGGTCGCAGCCACTACAGAGTAAATTGAATTTATTTCACTGAAACAACATTTAACATCCACAAAGACCCTATACACACGAACTTCTTCATAGGTGTCCCAACGCGCAGTCGGCACGCGATATCTAGTGAGAGGTAAAATATTTGTGTAAGAGAGTGCGTTCACGGCGACACTCGAGCCCCTCGCTCCCTGCGGATCTCGTGAAGTGACTCGAGGTGCTTCAACAACACGGAGTTCTCCCGGGAACTTCCGTGAACGACGCTACTTAACGCATCGACCGTAAGCCCGCTACATAAATTCGTCCAAAAATCGGGTGTTTGTCATATTTACAGGACATTTTATTTGTCTTTTATTCCTCGTAGTGGCCTTGGATAAGAAAAATAATCAGCCTTTCAGGTAATGTTGTAAAGGAATTGTTTGTTTTCAGTGTTGAATAAATAAAACTGCTTTGTCTGTACTTTTACCCAATTATATTTCTGCGAGAGGGATATTTTATATCTATATTCCTTCAGTATTTATTTTAGAATATACGCCAAAAATTGGATATAATTTGCTTGAACATTTAAAGAAAAATATCCAGATCATTCTGTTTACTTGGTATATTACTATAACATATGCAAAAAACGCTCCCATGATTTGAAGTTTTGGAGTCCAAGGACTAATACCTGCCAAAAGTGCAATTCGATGCGGGCGAAAGTGAAAGGATCTAAAGAAAGAGATAAAAAAATATGCCACAGACCTAGAACTACATAATATATTAAATTAGCATTTGGACCCTTCAGATTTCCAACCCTTCAATTGCAGATACTATTTCTTTTTATTAATCTTGCCTGGTGATATATTTGCAATATACTTGTGACCGTTTCAACATAAAGTAAGCAATAATAATTCAAATTTGGACTTCTCGTGTACTGTACATGCTACTTCCATCGTTGCTGATATGAACAAAGTAGAGAAATGGAATTATTTTTCTTATGGAATAAGTTCTTATTTCCTTCTTGAAAATTTAATTAATGATCAAATGTAACTATTATATTTATCAGATTACAGAGACGTAAATTAACCTTGGCGTAACTTTGGGAATTACTTTATATGAATTTTTTTTAAAAAATATTTAAATTAACAAAGTAAGGTAAGAAGTTCGATAATAAAATAGTAAGTCAAACATCCCTTTCGCGTTTTAAGTGAAAATGTCATATTATCCACGTTTCAAATTTTTGGGGCGAAATCATAAACATGTGTAAATGCGTAAAGATGCTAAAACGTTATTAATCAAACCGTTTTTATAAAAGCCACATATATTGAGAAACTGCACTTACGGCATTGGTAATACAAAAAAGAACAATAAGTACAACAGTTCAAGAATAAAAGGCGTAGGTACAGAAACTACTACAAAATTGACCGAATCTAGTATGGAAGCCTGCATAATTGACATTAATAATAGAATTATCTAAATTCAGAAAATTGTGCTTTCGAAATTTTATTTCTGTCATTCCTCCAAAATTGATAATTGCAGATGACAGGATGTAAATTTAACAAAAACGGTTCTCGTTGCAACTTTACGCAAAAATACTGGATTCATGTTGACGAGATTTTCATTATTGAAATGGAGAACATAGGGAGTTACTTCACACTATAGTTTCGAAGATTGAACATTATTTTCTTTTTGGAAGTTACTCGATTCGTTTGGACTTACTAAAATATTATTAATTAAATGAAATTTTAACCATTACATTATAACTTTAAAAATTGATTTTTAAAATGAGTTCGTCGAGGAAAAATCAAAGAAATAACCGATACAGCATTTAGCAGATCTTGATAGAGTAGTTTAAATGACAAATTAGCCGAGAAGAGCAAAGCTAAAAGTAAAGCTAATTACTACAAACTATATATTATTTGGTTAGAATGTATAGACATTTCTGACGTAAAAAACATTCTATTGTCGGCGCATTTTAATAATAAAAACATGTATAATTTTGTGCGAAAAATACAAGCTACACATTGCAGTTTTATTTCAAGTAGCGGATATAAAATTCATTCAAAATCAAAAAATAAAAGAATGAACAGTCAAGCAGTACACAAAATTTTAATAACTTTTGTTATGATCATATGTTACTCTCGTTGAACTAAGTGAAATAATATTAAAATAACTCAATCAACAATCAAGATAAATCAAAGATAAAATAAACGTATAGTACAGAGCTGCACTGTAGTTTATTTTACCTTTGAGTTATCTTGCTTCACTCACGTTATCGTTATACCCAGAATCGATTGCCATAGTTGATTGGCACTCTCTCTCTCTCTCTCTATCTCTCTCTCTACCCTATCAAAGTCATAAACGTATTAATAATAAATAACCTCAACTTTCTGTAAACTAATTTAACCACAGTCCATCAATTTGCTTTTTTTACCCAACTCCACCAAAAATTCACTCTGAAACTTCAATAGTATTAAGTCTGAAATTTCACTTCATTTCTGTCTTTTATAAGACTGAGAATATTCATAGGAAATATCTTCTCTATGCTGTCAATCCGTAAAGTTATACTCATTCTGATATTTATATCAATCAACATCGACGTTAGTTACCGATATCTCATTTCGATTTGCAAGTCAGTTTACATAATGACACTATAAATTACTCTAATTGTGCTTCTAAACCACCAACACATTTACTGCAATGTGTGACTGCAGCGGAGGGACCAGCAACATTTCCAGCAATAAAAGTCAAACTATTGCAAGACACGATAATATTTTTAGTATAACACGCCCATATTTTACATGTTTGGTTCGGCCAGTGCATTTTATGCATTGCGGACAGAAAGCCGGACGACCGCTTTGCAATCGAAAATACTGTGAAATTGTCCAGTCAACTCTATTGTTTAGTTATGTCGCATAAACGCATTCCATTCTGCCGCGATTAGTTGCTATATTTTTTGCTTTTTGTTGGTGTTTGTTTTAGCTTTGGAGAACTTTGAAGTTATTATTTATTAAAATTAGTAGTAGTTGCTCTAATGAAAGAATTATTGACTTTATTAATGATATACATTTTACTCTGAGTTGTAGAATGCGGAACCCAGATTAAGTAAAGACAGAAATATTAGCATTTCTGTCTTTATAGAATCCGGTTAAAAAGATGAATGGTTTGTTGTCGCCAAAATATTTGGTATATCAAGCGTGAAGGATTACAAAGAAGCATAACCTTGAAAACTTACAGAAATAATGATGAGAAAAAAAAGAAAAGTGATAAAGCTGACGGCAAACTAGTGAAATGATTTGCTTTCAATGCGATAACGTTTATTCTTACTCGAGGTACCTAAAATACAGGACTGGATAGTGTAAATTCTGCAGTTAATGTAAGTATTTTTATTATCTGGTTCTTTGAAGTTACATACTCGTTTAGGAAATCCCATGTTGAAATAGGTCTACTCTAGGGTTTGCAAATATTTTAAGTTAAGGGAAATGCATTATCCGTCAGGACAACGTAGGGTGTTACCACTTCTCGACCAAGGAAGAATTCAGGATACAGTATGTTATGGTTTGGCTCAGGAGTGCTTTCTCAAGAGCTGTATGTCTAAAAACTCTCCCACTCGATATTCCTCCCATAGAAAAAAAAATTATCGTGCGTCTATTAGAGCAAATAGCACTGTGATAAAAAACTGTATTTGGTGGACAAATAATTGCAATGTGCTTGCCATCCAAGTCACCCAAAGTGCGACGAAAATTCCAACGATGCTCCAAATTTTTCTTTTTCCACTCGATCTATACTGATGACATCTGAATATATTAACTACACTTGCGTTTTCAGGTGAGTAAAGCCCTTCTGATATTAGTACTGACCAAGAAAAAGTCGTGGACTCGGAAACAACAGATTATTATTTTTCCTCAATTCTCTTTTCAAAACCACTTGCTTCTAAAAAATCCAAGTCTACAAGTCCAATTGGGGAAAAGACTCAATTACATGTTCTGTAAAAGCAGCATAGTCCTCGGGTAGAATTAAAAATAATGCAAATTCTTTTTGACTGTGATATGAGAATGTATATAAATCTGCTTTCGTACGTAAACACACACAGACCCCCGATAAGGATAGCAAAGCTGGAGCTAGCACTCTACAAAGCCAATATTCATGTACATTCTCTTCACATTCTGCGCTGCAAAATAATTTGCAGCAAATTTATAAATTATATATTTAAATTCAATCTCAACACTATGCCACACAAATCAAACCTAGTCAATGAAAAATTTTCTTTTAAAACAATGTAAGCTGCTGCAACTCGTGTGATTTCGTCAGCCGTTGTTGTCCGATTGTGTAGCCCGTATACAAGCAAAACCCTGATGTATATATAGTGCCGAGATATATATTTTGTAACTATGTTCTACATTAAAATATTACTATAATAACCGGGCTATAGATGACTATATTATAGCGACGTAACTAAGGCCCGTTTAGACACACCTTAAACAAATAATTTTGCTATCAATTTTCATTTTCGCTATTTTCAAAAAACCTTGTTTAAAAAAGTCAAAAACCTTACTTAAAAAATCGCTCTGTTATAATTACCGGAATTGGTGTTAAATAGCACAGTAATCTTTGACACCATTTACTCTCCTGTTATCAAAGAAGAATATTTAAGTAAGTTAGAAGACTTGAAATTTGTGAGTGTATCCGAAGATATGAACGGTTTAAAATTTGCGACCAATGCCAACTTCGTATTGTTTCAGTTCTCGTTGCATATCATAGTACGGACTGCCGAAATTAAATACATTCCTCATTATTTTAAATTGTCAGCGTGTATAATGAGCCTCATACTATCTCGTTAAATATTATTATAATTGCTTTTCAAGCACTTAGATTACATTTTACAGTCTCTCATCTTTTTCCTATGTACAATATTAGTACCTGTACTTGAAAAAAAAGTTTATGGTTCCAGTCGAAAAATTTTACAATAAACAAATTCTAAAAATTATAATTCAATGGCCATCTGTTTTTATATTATAAATTTTTTTACAATATATCAAATCACCCGCCGTGTCCATCGTTGTGGAAGAGCTTTCTTCTATTTTCATGTAAATAAATATAAAATAAATATATGGGAATATATAAGCACTACACAGTATGCTTGAATTATATAAAATGAAAGAGGTGTATATCAATAAGTTACAACTTCAAGAAACTTGTTAAGTAATCCAAATATTTTTATTGCCAGCAAATCCATCAATGTATATGCAAAAATCGTCTATGCGAAAGGCAAAAGCTACTAAACAAACATTTTATAAATTTTGGTATTCTACTACCAACCGTTTCGCATTTTTATTTAAATTAACATATCTTAACTAAGTTCAACACTGCTGGTCATTCAACATAAAAAATAGTGAAAAATGAAAAGGATAACAAATGAATGAGCTTAAACATTCAGGCTTAAAGGACTTAAGTCTGCTAAGCGAAGATAATTTCTTGCAACTGTATTCGCAAAGAAAACTAAACGCAATATAAAAGCAGTCGCCGCAGATTGTCGACGACTTTTTTTACACGGAAAACTTGGGCGATTAACAGTACAGTCTAGTCTGAGCGTTTTCGATTTCAGCTTTATTCCTAATTCTTTTTTCTCTCATGAGCGACTTTGCGAATAAAAACAGGTATATATTTATTTTTTTATTACGAAACTCCAACTTACACATTCAAATATACATTCGGTGGACTTCTTGCTTATGAACCTCTTCCCCTCAATCGTAATAGTTAAATTTACGAAGTTTACAGTTTACCATATATATATATACGAAATTGTTTCTTGCGTTTCTTGATACGATAAATAATTTTTGTTTCTTGATACGAACGAAACTGAATAAAAACTCCTGTCGGTCAGGAGTTGCTCGAATAGTTATATTCCCGTGAAAATTACTAAATGCCTGTCCCGAATTTGCTCGGGCACAAAGAATATATTTTAATTCATTCCTTTTTTTTACAAAATAATTATTTACAATTAGTGATTTTCCAAAAACCTCCCAAACAAGTGTTTTTTTATTTCTATCTGAGAATCTAAATACAAATTGTAATGTCTCCAGATTCCAGATTTCCAGACTTCCTTCCAATTTCCACCCTCACATCATCTATTTTCACATCTTTAGAGGCTAAATTTTGAAAAAGCCTTTTTAAGTAGTTTTATAGTTCCGAAAATACACACTCAGAATGTGATACAATTTATTACACAACCGTGCGTGCGTGCTCCCGTGACTGCCTAACCCAGGTTTTTTAAATAACTGTCATCGTCGTTGTAAGTCATACCGTCAATTAGGTCTTTTTTGACCTACATCTTTTTAATTCTATCAATTTCTCTTGTGTGGTGTAGGTTTAATTAATATCGTTTAGATAAAAGTTGTATTAATTGATAACTTGAAAATTATTTAATCGATATTGTTTTTTATCAATATAAAATAAAAATATTTTAACACTGTTTTCGAACACTGATATTTTCATAGCTTACCTTAATTTTATTTTCGGGCATATCTTTGATTAAGCATTCCGAGTTTCTAGCTTCATTTATTTATCATACTTTTAACTTTTTATTTTTGGGCATATCTTTTATTTTTGGGCACATCTTTGATTAAACATTCAGTGTTTCTAGCTTCATTTATTTATCATACTTTTAACTTTTTATTTTTGGGCATCTCTTTTATTTTTGGGCATATCTTTGATTAACACAATTTTATTTTTGGGCATATCTTTGATTAAACATTCAGTGTATCTAGCTTCATTTATTTATCATACTTTTAACTTTTTTTGTCTCATTTCTCAGAATAATTATAATTTATCTTATTTTAAATTGCATATTTATTCACTACTTATATTTTATTAGTCTATTTTGATAGACACCGATCAGAGAAAAACGAATACTGCGACTGTTTTATCTTACATTTTGGGGTCTTGTGGAATTTAGTCTTTCAACAATAACATTTCCAAATTGCGCTCAAATATGGATTTCTTGTTGAATGTAAAGTATGCTTAAATCAACTTAAGTGAGACTAGAAAAAATCAGCAAAATCTAAGGCTGACTCGCACATTAAAAAATAATTTATTCATTATATGCCGCTATTAATAATATTTTTTAAAGTAAAAATATTTTATTTATCCCGAGTCGCTATTAATTATACTTAATCCATATTAGTGTATATTTATTTATCGTAGTATAATTGACATAGACTTTTTAGGGCAATAAATGTTTAGTAAAATCTACTACAATTTATTAAGGGCGGAATATATGTTATTGTGAACATCACAAAAATGATGTAATTTGGAACCATCTTTATGTTTTTCCTAGAACCTTCGCGTAGACTTCTGAAACCAAGTTTCTTTTCACAATTGTTGATTCGAGATAATCGTGTTGGGAACAGGTGTACAAATATATTTTTGTAAATATTTTTCAGTATATTCTTCTAATTAGACTTTCACACGACACGACACCCAGTGTAGGAATTTTAAAAATATTCAACAGTGTTTATTTTGGAAATAAAATATCGATCGTGAGAATAAATTATAAGATCTTCATTACCTCTCACATTTATTCATACTGTTGAAATTGGGAACCACAGTTTCTAGTTTTCTAAATAATGCTTTCAGGCTAAGGGATAAGTTCTTCAAGATACACTATAAAATCTATGTTCAAAAAGAAATGATCCTGTAAGACATACTTGCAAGTGCAAGTATGTCTTACAGGATCAGACATACTGGCCAAGTGGCCAGCTTTATTAATGAATTCAGCCCATAATTTTAGTCACGCGTCCTCTAGCCATGGAATAAATGGTAAAATTATAATAAACCATCCACTCCATAAACAAACCATTCGACAAAATAGGGAAATAAAACGAGCGCAAAACAGGGGAAGGCAATTCAGTTTTTCCATCCTGCGATCCGCGCTGCATCTACAGCCACTTCAAAACATATTATGTATTTTTTAATATTTTCGTTGTTTATTTTAATTTTATGAAGTAGAATACATGTTATCTTCTAGAATGAATAGAAGGAATTGACTTAAGAAAAATAAGATTTTGGGAATGAATGGCATCATTATAAAATTCCTCAAGGTGGCACTATTGAAAAGGGTTACATCTGATATGTAACGAGATTCTATTCAAGAGCAAAAATGCTAACGATGGAAGCGTTATTACAGTAGCATTATTTTAGTAGAAAGGCATAAAGATCTTGTTGAAAAACTATCAAACCATGTCACTGCTACATTTTCAGATCTATAAACTCGGTTTGGATTTATTAGCTAGTGGCGATATGGGTCGATAAATAGATAATCTAACAAAAAACTGCTATATGGTTTGGCGAGAAAAGTTGCCGATCTGAAGAAACATTTGTCAACAACACACGCTGAGGAAGAAAAAAAAATAAGGGTTAATCTTAACAAGCGAAGACGTATTCTATACTAATATACAAAGCGGAAAAGTTTGTTTGTTTGTTCACCCTGAACTCTAGAAGAAAGTGTTCGATTTAAATATATTTATTTTATTAGAAACCTCCTTTTTTGGAACGTTTGTAGATCATATATCATGATGCTATAATTTATAAAAGTAGAGTAGAGAGTACGGTCATTAAAGCAGAGGTTTAGTGACCACGAAGGAGAAATGAAACTACGGGGACATGCTTGCCGTTTAATAAGATGAAAATATTGATAAATTAAAATAAATATTTATATATTGAATATATTTGGCGTTAATTTTGTAGAAATTCATTATTCACAATTAAATGAAACTACGTGATGTAGTATTATTTCTACTTTCTTTAATTTCTTTACCACGACCTAGGCTTCGTTGTATTACATCTTCAGGTGGGATATAAGCAAAGAAGGAAGCTTCTTTGCTTATATCCCACCTGAAGATGTTGTAATACAACGAAACTTAGGTCGTGGTAAAGAAATTAAAGATAGTAGAAATAATACTACATCACGTAGTTTTATTTAATTGTAAATATTTATAATAATCTGTAAAAAGTAATGAAAGTTCGATTTCATATCCCTTTAAACGGAAAAGCTTTCCCATCACCTCTACCATCGCCATGCAATGGTGTAAAAAAAACAAAATCATGTAAGTATTACTCGATAAGATGCTCAATATCTTTTCATGGATTTATATCCATGTATCTTTACATATTTTATATGCATGTACCTATATATACATATATATATATATATATATATATATATATATATATATATATATATATGTATATATACTTTAAAGCATACAAGAAGGACACTGTACAAGCAACTTGTGTATACTTGAGGCATTTTGTACGTCTTTCCCATTCGAACCTACGTAATATCCTTTCCGCGTCTTCTACAGATTACGGATGGATCTTCGTCGGCTAGATAGTCCGGTGTGGACGCAGAGTGTCTTCAAAACATAGCAGATTATGATGATATTTCCTTTGTCATCAATTTGTAAGGGTCATTTTGTGAGGATAACCTTGAAATGTTGTTTGTGAAACTTGAGCGGATCAGAGAATTGTAGTTCGGAGCTGGGCTGGATCATGCGGAGGATGAGATTGATTGAAAAATGGATTTAATACAACCCGACAATTTGCCGACGGGATTCGCTGTCGCTCTCGGCGAAAGCAGATTGAAAAATTACCAACACTAACCGCCTTCATTCACAGACGACATAAAACTCGTGTAGATAGACCAATAACTATTGTTAATTTTGACATACCGCATGCAGTAGAAATGTAAAAACAAAGAATATAATCTGAATCAAGGCTATCCAGGATACAGTGAAAGTTATTCAAATGGACTGCTATGTACTACATAATCATCAATCAATAACATTTTACATCGCAAATCGGGAAAGAAAAATAAAACAATGGGAATTTGACCACATTAACGCTTACTAGAGACCGCTAACTAACTTAATTCATTTATATTTTTAAACGTAACCGTATAAACCACATTAAACAGTAATATCGCTTCTCAATGTCCCTAATTACCAAAGAATCATTCAAAATATGAATAGCAAATTCGGAAATATATAAAATTAAGGACTATATATATAAACTATATATATATATATATATATATATATATATATATATATATATATATATATATGTAATATAGAAACTTCAAGACTATTACATTAAATCACATCAAAAGGCACTATTTGATTTAATCATTTATGTGTTCAAAAAGTAACCATGTGTCACTAAAGGAACTTTTTTTACAGTAATATATTATATATAATATATATAATTGATGTCTTTAGTTACCATCCAAGCCACAAAGTAGATATTATTAGAATTTTTATTCGCAAATACGAATAAATGCTATCTAACATAGTAACGCTCACCAGAAGGTCCTATTTACATAACTCGCTCATGTGTTAAAAATGAAACTATTAGTTTCTAAAAGAATATTAAATAATAATATCACTTTATATTTATAATAACCAAAGTATAGTTACTGTTAATTTTGCATCTCACCTCTGGAGAGAAAATAAAATGATGAGGACTACCATATCAATATTAACCAGCAGTCATTACTTACTTAACTAACTTTTATGTTCAAAACGAATCCACATATATTTAACGGAACATTAAACAGTTATATCCACTTTCTTGATGACTTTAATTATCATATAACAATTAGATAAATGTTTACTCGCTGCGAGAATATTCCGTCTCATGGACACATTTCATACAAATGGCTAAATAAGCCATTTATGTGAAAAATTACAATACCTGAATGTTGTTCCGCTCCACTCTGATCAAGAGCTCTAAGATGTAATTGCTTTCTGAACAATTTTTTCGTAACGGAACCCGCATGAAGCAATGATTCCATTCTGCAAAAAAAACACCTTGTGCCTGGATATTATTCATTGCCTAGGAATTATCTTCACTAAATCGTGATTACTGATATTTTTCACCTTATATAATTTTTAGGATCACTCTATAAAGTAATCAACATTAATAGATGCGTCGCAGTCTTGAACTTTCATTTTATAAATCATTATGGACGTAGATACGAAGACTGTGAAGACATAACAGAAGCTTCTGAAAACAATTCTTTAAAACTAAGATTGTTTTCCTTACTTTCAGTGACTTTAAAATCCTATTTTTATGTCTTTTTAGGGCTTCTGCACACATTAATACATAGTGAAAAACATTGAAAATCTTAGCAATTATTGCACATTAGAAACATTAGCAACAAGTTTCTAATGTTCAATAAATCTTTCGATATTTCCATTCTATGTTCCATTAACAAACATTTTTACGCAATAAATAGCCTACATTTCCTGTTTACTTAACCGTCGAGATTTGGATTTAGGAAAATAATTTTTATTGACTATTGGGCAGCCATGATACTTGACAGGTTTATCAACATAAACTATATGTAATTTGTTTAAAAAATCTTGACTAAACCTTTAAAGCGACATGCACATCAAACATGTGGCTTGTCATTTTGTTTGCAAAACCTATGCAATGTAAATTAAACCTCCAAAATAAATGTGGCAATATGAGCAGGGAAATTAGTTAAATGGCTTTATGATTAAATGAATTTCGTACTATACTCTTTAAATTTATATTCTATTGTTATATTTTACATTCAATTTAATTATTGCCTTTTCTCTGTATACTTAAATATATATACTGTTCAGTTCTTCAACTATATTAATTTACAATAGTGATTAAATTTCATTTACCCGTCTAAACCACTTGCCAACTGTGACCAAACTTTATGCCTTTAAACATTCCAGTAACGTTGAAGCTATTTAATGGCAACTGCCATATGGTCGACTTGTCTATTCATTAGCGTTATTCAAGCTACTTGTAACCCTTGATTGCAACATAAGGCATAGACTAGACTAGACCGAGTAGCATAAGATTTGGACTAGAAAAACTAATCAATAAACTGTTAAATGAAAATGGAAATTTTAAGATAAAAATAAGCCTGTCGTAGATTATGTCAGCACTTTCAATGTTAAATTTTAAAAAATGGAATCAATATAAAAATGAGGCGTATGGAAATATCTTCAATATTTACAGAACTATGAAGTTTGAGACATTACTATACTTAAATTCAAATATGCTGTACTTTCTAATAGAGCATGAATAATGAAGCATGAAGAACCTTCCAACGTGACTTGATATGAAACAAATTTAATTAGGTAGAATATAGAAAATCTTGTAGTCAAAAGAAAAAGAAAAAATATAAATGAAAAGCCTTTTTTTAAACCTGCATTATTAATAATTTAAAATTGTTCAATATGTTGCATATTAAATAATTTAAAATTAATCAATATGTCGTAGATTTTTCAATGTGGTTTAATGTTTACTTCTATTAAAAAATTACCGCACCTGGCATTGTGGATTGTTTCTTGAACGAAATTTAATTACTATTATTTCAGTAAAAAAATATAGCCAATTAATGTGCAGTTTCTCAAAAGTTCAGTCAAAAAGTAAATTGGAAATATCAAAGTACAAAAGTAGAGAAAATTTTTTTTTTTTCATTTTCATTACAAACTAAAAAATATTACACACATTTGTATAAAAGAGACCGTTTTAAATAAATATATTTATTAAATGTCAGAAAATTCTTGTAACGAGATAGATGAATGAAAAATATGTGACCAATTTCTATGCCTACAATAAACTGTTACCAACTGTTAAATGGTGAATATTTTAAATGGATTCATCGGTTTTCAAGTTTAATTTAATGCCGCATGGCAAACATTTTGGAAATAACGTTTTATTAAAATCCCTATATTTATAACAATATTTAAAAAACATTTTTCGTTACCATATATAAATTATGCTATGGTGGATCAATAGATAGTTGAGTAACTGAACGCGTTAGAAAATTTAACCGCATTGATATAATTCAATTTTATATGGACGAGCGAACGAACGCAAAACCAATCCACAAGTTCATTCCCCAATCCGGCGCGAACACACTCGGCGTGAAAACTAGATGAGTCCAGATAACGGAGTCGTGTCAAAATATGCTTAATTCTTAAATTGCTTAATTTAGTTTAAAGAAATTAAACTAATTAAATATATTGAAAGTTACAAGCAGGCTTTATGAAATTATAAAAATACAATAGCATATGGTGTAAAAGAAACTGTATGAACATTTTGCTGTATTTAAAAAGGTAAAAGAGTGTAAATACATTTTGGTCTGATACCAAAATATGTATCATATTTAAGATCCCTTAACTGAAAATTAATCTCCAAATTGCAAGATTATGCGAAGCAAAATGTTTATTTCCTTACAATAAGAATAATTATATATATATATATATATATATATATATATATATTTATATATATATATATATATATATATACATATTTCATGTAGAGTAACAGCGGTAGACAAGCAATTTCATTTAGTTAGAGGTATTTGTTAAAATAGTGCTAATAAACTTCTCACGGCTATGTTCAAATATTAATTGTAAACAAAATTGGTATTTCGAATGAAAAAAATGTATTTAAAGACAATAAAAAACCTTAGTAGATGTGGTGCGTTAATTTAAACAATTAATTACATTAGATGGATAAGCGTGAAATAAAACCATTTTAAAATGAATTTAACTTTATAAACCCACGTTACTCCGATTCTAACATCGATCACTGTTTCAAATTATTTTTTTTTTATTGTATGATATCATATGATAAACAAAAATATGGAAATCTTGTTTGATAATTTTCTTTATATCCGCATTTATTTTTCTTAAATTTTACACTTTTGTTATTTACACCAATTTATTTTCCAACTTACTGCTCAACAACTAAAGCATAAAATAGCCAACGAATTAATGTATGTTAAGGATTTCTTAGATAAAAAAATATATTAAAACTATAACAAAAATTAGTAATTACTACGTGATTATATTTGGCCAAAATCATTAAAATATGCCATGATCACGTTGCCGAAATCATGGATTAAACAAGAAGTATATTAGCTATATCCAAATCAGAACAAAACAAGATCCATGAAACTGAATAGCAAATACGTTTACGTAAATAAAATAAATAACCCAATGTATTACTTTACCCCCCCCCCCCCCGTAATTATCCTGATAAAAAAACCAAGAATAAAAACGCCGCCAACTCCTACATAGATCATCAACCCAATCTGAGATTCATTTCAAAAATAGTATATATAAACTATTTCTTAAAGAAAGTATGATACACTCGATCGTACTTAACAAAAAGTCGTACCAAATAAGGATAGTGTCCTTGATATTTAAAGTATATTAATCTAACGAATCGATTCTATATCTGCTTCAATACAACACTACAAATAAAGCTACATAAAGATTAAATAACTTCTTACGTTTTTACGCAAATCACGTGGGGCGATGTGACGACGTCAAACGAGAATTTCTGAATCGTTAGAAATCTAAGAAGTTTATCGTTTATTAATACCATCTGATATGGCGTACCGTTGCGCCTGCCACAGCGATGAGAAATATTATCGGAGTAAAGTACAATTTTCACAAAATATAGGTTCCATGAACGATACATACTATGCATCTGCTGCTAAACCTCGAAAACTATTAATCTTAAAGAAAAAAGTTTGAGATTTTTGACGAATACCATTTCTTGCAATATTTGGCGCGCTGTTTTTCGTAAATTAATAATTAAACAAAAGGATAACCCTTTTGAAATATAAAATACCGTGCGTCGTTTAAAAAAAAACGAAAATAATTTTGGAAACATTAACGCACTATAAGTAGTGTGTATGATAAGAGCTTAAAGACATTTTGAAAAATTTGAAGCTATACAAAAAATTATTTATTCATTTTTTTTTAAGTTTTCGCAAAAATTACTGATTCAAATAACTTCTCAGACCAAGGCGATTAAATTACTGCGATTAAATAAGCTGAATAAATTACTCGAGAGGTAACCCTTAACAATATTACAGTATTTTCTTGATGAAAAAAGGACATTCTTACTTGGTTATTATGATAATGGTAGGCAACTGGACCGTAAGCTATCAAAATTTAAACCAAAAGTGCGTAAAGATGAATCTACCAAATATATTTATTAACAAAGTAATAATCGTAATTAAATATGGGTAATAAAAATATTCTAAAATATTGAGGGGACGCCCGGGTTTGAACCAGGGACCTATCGATCTACAATCGAGAGCTCTGCCGCTGAGCTATGTCCCCGTTGAGTAAAAAAGGGAATAAAGCTATCAAGTATTTATTTTCAATGACGTAACAATTTCTTAAAGCGTATGAAACGTAAACATGCGAAGCCAATGAAACGTTACTTTCATCGCGTAACTTCTGAGTGACGGAATAAATATCCCGCTGCGCTTAATTTAATACAGAATGAAATATTTCTATTTTTGATTCTGTTTGGTGAAATTTTATTTTGATTTTAATTTAAAAAGGCGGTTTGTTTGATTCTTTTAAATTATAAAAAGCGGTTTGTTTACCTTGATAATAAATTTAAATTACAACCGTGTTCCCAAAGAAATTAAGACTCGAATTATTACGCTGTTAGTTCCAATTGTATTCTTACAATTTTATTCGCTAATGTACAGTTAATGTCCAATTTAAAACACCTTTTTGGTAAAATGTTATTAAAATTGTTGAATGCTTTTAATTTGTTCTAGACAACCGTTTTATCCAACGCAATGATTGGACCGCCAATTTATAACCCCTGGAATGGGAATCAGCGGCCGCACAAAATGATCAAATTGATACTACAGTTCAATTAAACAGTTCAGTTCGAGTAATCGATTCAGTTGAACAATTTGATAAAGTTTAACTTTGGAAACAGTTTTTGTTAAATATAAAATAACTTTTGCAACTTGGCTAGGGGCTTGTGTTGTTATATATATATATATATATATATATATATATATATATATATATATATATATATATATATATATATATATATGTATATATATATATATATATATATTTTCATCAATAACATCAAGTAAATTACTGTTTAATGGAATGTTATTAAAAAGATAAATCTCGTTTTTATATGTATTGAGCATCCTACTAACTTTACTTAAACTGATTAAAAACCGAATTAAATCTTTTTGCCCAAAAGATCATTACATAATTTTTATTTGTGCAATGTAAAAAAACATATAAACTATATAAAATCCTTAATCCAAAAATAAATCCAATTGCCTCGCATTCGACTCGAAGTACTTAGCGAGCTCCCTCCAGACTTTATAGTCAAAGGTGATAGATCTGGTGAACACTGTATAAATTCATTTAATTCAGCACATCCAAGTGCGGGGCTCTAACCATTGCTCATCGTTCCGTACAAATCAGTATCGGGTACCAATTTTACATATTATAATGATCATATTTTAACAACCAGGAGATGAATATGAAAAAAAATTAACTAGAGACTTATGTGGAACAAATTTACATAATAGAATTAAAAGTATAGATATTTGACGAGAATGCTGTGCGAAAAAAATATCTTTGCAATTATATGGAAAAGAATTTTGAAATAATTTAGCCAGGTTGTACGTGTATAATAAAAAGAATGACAATAAATAAATATATTGAAGAAACGAGTCAAAAGTTAAAAGCTACAGACCAAGTAAGTTATGAAAAGATTAGTGATCAGATTGTGGAATATTTAAAAGATTTTGGTATAAAAAATCATAAATAAAGAAAAGAATTGAAATCACCAATTAATAAAGCAAAAGAGGAGTGGAGTGTTTGACCGACCTGTTTAGATTATCTGAGTGAAAGATGGCAAAATAGATGGATATGATGAATTGTTTGTACCATACACCTGTTTGCCTTTAAGATGTAGAACAACATATTTGATGCATAAGTGACGCTAATTAAATAACCTTTATAATCAAGATAATTCGAAGAAACTAACTTTTCTCCATATTTTACATACGTTTTGAGAAATGTTTTTATTATACGAGTATACTTTCATCGGTTTAATAAGTTACATGTGTTTTTACCCGGATTGATAATAATTAATCCACTTTTAAAGAAAAGTAAGCTCCTAATTTTACTAAAACAAATACTGAAGTTGACAGTATATTAAGTCAATATGTTATTGACTTAATATACTATCAACTTTAGTATAATTAATTTTTCAAAATATAGATTATCTACTCATAAGACCTACATAGTCTCGTAGCATCCTCTCTTGCACACATGGGTTCTAGTATTAGGATTATATCTTAGCTCAAGCATGAGAATAATGTTGAAACCCGCTCAAGAAGAAGATTTCCCAATTCCACACAGAAATTTACGGAAATATGTATTATCGAAATACTAGAATTCGGTTAGAGTTCGTTCGGTTTAAGACGAATAAATTACTTTTAAAGAATCTCAATGACGATTACAGTCAGTCATATTAACTGAAATTTGCTCATAAAATAAATAGACGATTTTGAGATATTTGAAGGCACATATCAAGTTCTCCAATATGATCGTGTACTAAGTGAAAAGACAGAGGAAACAGCGAACTCATTGCAGTATAGATTAAATACGAGTTTACATTGGTTTTCCTTTGCGCTCACTACTGACTGAAACAATGCTTCTCCAACATCTCAATCAGTTCAATAGTAACCATAACGCATATGACAGAATCTTAGACTTATTTCTTTGTACCCTAGACTCAATCTAATACGATTTTCTGTAACACTTACTAAAGAAGATTCTTATCTTCTTCTTTTGTTTTTACACCCATTTTCATCAAGTTCTGAGTTTTTTAGGACCAAAATATATTAATAAATTCTAAAATCTATGCAAAATTACGGACATGTCAACAAAGTAGTAGATACATCCTGAACAAAGAACTTTCTGCCCACGACATAAAAAGAATTTTCTCCTCAGTAACTGGAATGATTATTAAAAGCCACTAAAAATATAATCAAAATTTGCCTTTCTGTTATTATATATATTTTATCAAATTAATTAAAAAAAAATTTAATTTCCAAAAAAAGTATAAGATACAATAAACCCCGTGATTAAATATCTCATGAGATCCGTGACTGATTACCTCTTGACCTCATGAGATCCAGATGCAAACAGGAAATTAACTTATGCTTTAAAGGTAACCTTTCAAAGAAATTACTATTGAAAAATATAGTAAATCAACCAAAACAATTTTAGAATTAGTGTAAATTAAAAAAAAATTTGTTCCATCTTGCGAAAACTATGTCACAAAACAAATACGAACTTTTCTCATTCTTACAAGCCAAACAAAAACCCATCGTGCCTGCAAACATTAAACATCTACAAAGACGCAATACACAATGACATTACTTTTTTCTTCTTAAAAAATTGGATTTTTCTTAACCGAGCCCATTATCATCGTATTCAAATGGTCCTTAAAGATTTGTATATTCCCCGAAAATTGGAAACGCCTGGATATTATCCCGATGTTTAAAAATGGGAAAAAATAACGTACCCAATTACAACCAGATATCGGTTTGTTTGGACACGGAAAATTTTCGAAAGACTTATTTATAAACAAATTTTGTCTATTACTAACTTCATACCTCCATTGTTTCCTACCCAAAAGGCGACATTAACCAACCTGACTTCTTATGTAAATACTTAAAGAATTTATTGATTCCCGAAGTCAATATAAACAGATTTCAGTAAAGCCTTCTATGATGCACATCACATAAAACTAATGAAAAGCTGCAAATAATTATAGTACTAGACGTTTTAACAAAGTAGATGAAACCATATCTTACTAATCCAAAGCAATTGGTGTTATCGCGTCTTCGGGCGTGACACAAGGTTCACAACTAGGATATTTATTTTTGCATATGTAAAAAGTCGTATCAAATACTTTTATACTACTGTCCTATATAAAATATATAATATCAAATGGAGAGAATTCAACGCCGTTTCATCCATCGCTTAACGTACAATAAATATCTCTGTGAATAATTACCAACATATGTATCAGGGTTTCAGCTTAACAATGTGTATAAACACTCCAATTGTCGAACTTTTCTAAATGTATGTTACCTATTCAAACTTATAGCGGGATTTCTCGACCTGTCATATCCCATTTCAGCAAATCAGGTTCTACTGCCTCATCTCGAAGCCAGAATAACCCACTTTACTCTATTCGAATGCATGCACTATCAGATGAAGTTTGAAGATTAAATCCATTATTCCCAAGATATAAAAGAATTGTATACCATTTCCATCAAGAATAATATATCAAGCTAGAAAACTCACCGTTTCGACAGGCATTTAACAAAGTTCAGTTTTTTGATCAATAATCCCAATAAATAATTGGATACATCAAATTGTCTCTAAAGAACACACACACATACACAAATGCAAATTCACTCATTCATATATATATATATATATATATATATATATATATATATGTATATATAAATATATATATAAATATATATATTTATACACACATACAGACACAAATGCATACATTATGAATACATTTAATGTTTTCGTAATTGATATGTGTTTAAATGTGTATTTGCTCGTGTGTGTGCATTTGTGTATGTTTATGATATGTAATATGTTTAACATAATTTACATTTTTCAATGATTATATTTTAATATTATTTAAATTTCTACATCTTTTTATGGCTTAATGACACAAATATATACGCTTTACTCATCAAAATTTGATATGATAATGATTTTAACGATTTAAATGTATTGTGATTAGTTCTATATATCAGAGTAAATAAATAATTAAGCAAATAAATTAAATGTAGCTTTTCTAGTTGCTAAGAATAGGTGTATTTGCTTAATCCAAAAACTAACCCCAAAAATTAATCCCAAAACTAAAATAATGTAAAAGTGTATTATGACTCTTTTCAAATTTTCTTCAAATAATGAATACCTTTCTCATTATAATTAAAAATAATTTAAAAAAACAATATTTAACCAAGGCACGTGAATAAAAAAAAAAAAATATATATATATATATATATATATAAATATAATGTGTCTCAATTTCACTTCATCAAGTCAACAAGAAAAGAGGAATTAATTTGTACATTCATTCATTGTTCTCGTGTCGTTTAACCGTCACTCTTGTTGAACAGCAATATTTATTGAAATGTGCGAATACAAGAAAATAATTTTTGATTCGCATTTTCAATTTCTCTTTCAATGATATCATAAAACGTGTCATTGTTTCCCAGATATATAGTAGAGAAAAACATTTTAATTGTATTTATATGTAGATTAATTCTAGCTTTGACCAAATTACATTGCTTGTTAAAAAGTTGAAAAACTTAGTTCAGTAAGTCAAGAATGTAGAAAAATATTACAAGCTGACCTATCACAAAACTAAGATATCAATAGTTAAATTAAGCTATTTCAATACATTGTGAACTGTTAACACCACGATCGCCTTCCTATGGATGTCAATTGATCAGATCAGTTACGACAATAAAGAGAAGCGGAGATTAGAGTCCAGTGGAAAAAAGCATCAAAAGAAGAAAATATTTTCTTCTTAAAGTAAAATTCGAACCAGTATACTGTCGACCAGATATAATTACTTATACAGCTGAAAAAATCTAATATAATATTTACTCGCATATTTTAAATTCAATCGGTATATATATATATATATATATATATATATATATATATACATATAATATGTAAATTTAAAACTTTAATATAACTTATCCAGCTTTTTGTAAATGCCAAATAATTCCCCGACTTTTAAATAATTCACTAATATACCGACTGTAATAACTAAAAGTCAGAACATACTCCCTTTAAGGAATATTGCCATAATTCATAAATGTTCTTTTTTTTATAGTTAATACAGTTACGATGTGTATTTATCAAACCATCTACAAAATAACTCCAGAGCTTGAATATTTTAACATTTAACTTATTTTTAATGCTGGAAATTCCGCAACCGTGTGCTTTATTATCTATTAGCTCGCCAGTTTCGAGTTTTGACCATAGGAATAATTCCAGTCATTTCACTAGTAATCAAATTTTAACACATGATTTTAAAAAGGATACTTTCCTCTAAAAATGTTCCTTTTTTCCAAGTAATTATTACCATCCAAATTTAAATTTTCCTTTCAAAAAAGTCATACCTTCATTGACCTGTACGTATGCGCGGAGGAGGACATGCTACAGGTTGCAATTCCCAACCCATCTGTGTAATTCTTTTTTTCTTTCCCAATCAATAGAAGAAATAATCATTATCAGAATAAAATATTATTTATTTTCACAAATAGATTACTATTTTTAATAGCTTTCTTCATGCTCCGTCACAATTTTTCACCTATTTTCTTGCGCTTCTTCTCTGTCCCTTGTTGTTAAAATTTTTTTAAATTTTACCTTTTGTTTTGTATTTTTTTATTTAATGAACTATAAAAAGTACACTATGGATTTTATTAAAAAAATTATAAAACCGGATTGTGCCCGAGATAAAATTTAATTATTCCGATAAAAATTAAATGTGACCTTCGTTTTCCCAATTTGTAAACAAATCAAACTTCTTTGAAACACAAAATAACGCACCTTGCGAGTGAGGTATATCAGAGTAATAGTATAAATATTCACCACATTGACAAAACTAAGAACATAACACTAGGAGTATTATCCTTCACCTGTTCCTTTCCCTTTGTTAGACAAACGTAACCAACTATCTTAGAACTAACTAACCCACAACCCATAGACTACACAGCTATGAAGTAAATATTAAATCTCTCTGTAAATATTAAATTCATAATTTCAAATACTGATATTCGGAGCGCAAAATTGCGCTAAATGTATATTTACTAAATTCCAAACTTGATATCTTACTAGTATTTTATAAATGAGCCTAAATTTGCTTCAGAAATATTTATTGAAGTGGATAATGGATAAATTTTTCGTCTTACTTGAAGTCAATAAAATATTAAAAATGTCTGTTATATTTGCATTGTTTTACTGTATTTATATATAAATGTAAGCGCAGAAATTATAATTCTATGTTTATTACTGTTAACAAAAATAATTTTCATTATGGATTCATTTATATCTAGAAATTTAACAAACACTTCTATCATATTATTTCTATCGCCATAATATTTTTTTAATATATAAAGTAACCAATGAATAATATTATGGCACGGACTAAATCAAAAATTCAAAATTTAAATCATCGGTAAAATGCTTAAATCCGTTTTTTCTACAAAATCTTTCATTTTTAGCATTGCAAGTTACAAATATTCAGCAATAAGGAACGAAACTGTTAAACGAAAATAAAAATGAACAAACGATTCTAGTTATTGAAATTGCATTGCGATGACTTTTAAAAATGCGAATTTTTATTCGAAAATCGTTTCTAATAATCAATTAATTTAAGTAAATAGGAGGAAATATACATTTTTTATATAATTTGTTTTTTAAAAGATGCTTTAAAGTCTAATAGACAGTGAAAATACTATGACAACTAGTATACTAAACTAAATCCATTAGTAATTTAAAAAAAAATTCAGATAAAATAAAAACCGCCATCTTGTGAGGCATGGCAAAAATACACACTTACGATAGTTTCTTATGAAAGAAACAGATGTAATAAATACACTTATCCAGAGAGAAACTATGTACGTCTTCATAATAACATTGGACATTATATACTAAGTATGTCCCAGACGAGGGAGAGGGTGAGTTATATTTGAATTCTATTAATAAATAATATTTTTATACAACAAAAATAAAACAACTAAAGAAGCTCAAACAGTGAAATTAGAACAAAAACCGCCGAGAGTTTCTTTGTTTTTATTAATCCATATCTAGACATGTAGGCAATTAAAACATATAATTATATATGGACATATAATTACATTTTTGACAAACTCATGATTTCCGTACCTAACCCAGTGCTTTGTCACTACCCTTAATGACATTGGGCGAAATATCGAAATTAAAATATACTTACTAAGTCGTCTCCTCCCATTCGATTACACAAAGTGTAATAATGAGTATACCCGAAGTTGAACTATTTGGGAATTCTCGGCCAACTGCCGACATGGCCATTAGCATGGCTCGACAGCGACATCGCAAAAAAAATAGACAAGGTGATCCAAAAGAAGTTTTCACTTCAATAAAAATTTATGTGAAACGACAAAAAAAAACGAAAAGCGTGTCGGAACATAAATAATGTCCAAACGTGTGTCGGAACACGTATAAAAAGAAAAAAAATGCTCAATTTAATCGTAAATGTTTCTTAAAAGTATTGGTGCAAGATGAGTGAAATAATTTGAATTCAAAGTTCTAATCGAATGCCACACAGTAATTTTTTTCTGATTTTTTTCAAATTTATGGTTAACATAAAGTTGGAACCTCAACAAGCTGAAAAGAATCCAATTCGCTTCCAATTTACACGCATAATAAGGTACATTTTTAATATTTGCACATATTCACTGTAGCACAAAGGTTAAAAACTGTAGAACTAAGATGAACCGAAGAGCAGACGTGTTAAAAATTATTCGAGTGCATTGTTTTTCTACGAAAACTAAAAGTGAAAACAACCGAATATTAAACAGAATAGTAAATATAATTCGATAGCGAATCGGTTAACAATTGTTTATTAATTTGTAAACGCCAATAAAACATATGTAAGCTGAACGCAGATTCCACGGTAATCTATACATATAATAAAACTGTAACAGAATTAATTCTGTGTATTGAAAATATTTTAAAACCTGTGATCAGTTTAGCCTGTAGAAACCAGAAAATCTATTTTTAGATTTTTTGTCTGTCTATTGTTGATTTTTTCTTCAATCACTAAAACTACTTTACGCATTTTGATGAAATTTGGTATAATAATAGTTTATACCCTCGAACAACATATAGAATACATTTTATCTGAATATTTCAGATGTAAAAACACTCTATCTTGGTGAATTATGATATCGATACTGCCAACACCATCTATTAGCCTTTTTATTAAGCTATATGCTCATAAATAAATCACAATACGGTACTGCCAAAGTCATATCTTGGCGATTTTAGTAAACTTTATCCTCACAGATTTTTGAGGAAAAAAATAAAGAACACAAAGAACTAAAAACTTTTCTTATATTTAATTCCACGCGTACGAAGTTGCGTCGGCACATTTAGTTGTTTATGAAAATATTCTCATCTTTACCTGCTTGCAACCGATGAATGGAATAAAACTCCGCCAATCTCAAAATTGAAATTTTAACAATATTATCGTTTCTCACGGAAATTTAACCAACTGATTGTTGGGAACAATATACGTATTTCACATTCGTCTAATGTTTTTTGATGCCCTGATAAACAACGATGGGCTAATAAAAAGGAAATTGAAAACTTGGGAAAAAAGGTTTTAATGTTTTCAGATATTTCCTTAAATATTGACGTTATAACTACTTGTTCTGTCGATCTGGTGCCGAATATTACTATAAGAGGCGACCAACCGTCTCGAGGATAATGAACACATTAATCTTCCGTTTCGCTGATTCACGGAGACTAGATAGTGTCGGCGTCGCGTGATGCTGGACATACTTGCTTTATCTTATTTTTCCTGACGGCCAACAAAAACAGACATAACCTTACTTATTTATTCATTTCTCATAGATAACTGTATCTTGATGGATAATGGTGTTATTAGTTATTATTCCTCGATAGCTTCCTTATTTTGTATCCTTATGAGATCACGACGTGGTAATATATATTGCAGTTCACATATTATTACGATTTCCCTAAATTTGTTTTTATATTTATACATTTATCTATTAAAATTGAAACTCTACTCTTTACACAACAGAGTTTTCACTAAACTATTAGAAGTTTATGCTTATAACCACAGTGTGCTTCCATATATTTTCGTACTGAAGAAGATGCCGTAAAATCGAGTGTTGGAAGTTATACAATCAATTTGATTATGGCATCGATTTCCTGGTGACATCATTAAATATTTTCCGCGACATTTATATTTCACGCATATTATCACATATATATAGCATATTTCACGCGACATATTTCCATCGACATATTTAAATATTTTCCGCGTCGACAATACACCTGGTATTGTCGACGCGGAAAATATTTAAATAGCATGCTTTAGATTGGTAGCTTGATCTACACAGGAGTTCAAAAGCTGCTCATCTCTATTGTTCTGGGTTCCTAAACCGTATCTTCGAGCAGTGATATGAATATGATCGTCGCTGTTAGTACATATAACTTATTTTAGTGTTGCAGTCACTCATCAACAGAAGAAATTTGTATTTATATATCAGTACTATTATAGTTTCAAAACATTAATAACAGTTTGTGATGTCTTACTCCAACGATTGAGTGGTTAGTACTTACAATCATGTGACATTGATGGCTAGAAGTTTGGAGTTCAGCCTTAAGTTATTATTCTGTCTGATACCATATTGTAAAGTTTGACATATTTATTAATACCCCTATCATCAATATCCCTATATATACCTATTACTATTTTCATTCTCTTAAACACAAAATACGAGATAATTTTGATTAGGGTAGTAACTTGTCCCTCCTCCCACATCTGTATTTCACTGGCATCTGTATTACACTGATATTTTATACTGGAATATCTACTTCTCCATTATGCTCAATTTTCCGGAACGGGGCAGTCCCCACACGTTCCAAGTTCTGATTCATCATTCCTTTCTTAGGTCAAGATTGCTAATACTGATATTCGTTTCCGCATTCCTATTTAGAGTGTTTCGATTCGCATTCCTTTCTTAGAGTAGGCTTTTTAATACAGGTATCCTATTCAGTATTCTTGGTATATTTGGAGTATTTCTTTCATAGGATAAGATTTTTAATACCGATATTTCATTTAACATTCCTATTTCGGCTATTTCGATACGGTACTCTTTCCTTAAGGTAATATGGCTAAAATTGGTATTCCTTTCAGTATTCACATTTACGGAAAGATTGGTTATATATATATATGTGTGTGTGTGTGTGTGGGGGCGTGCGTGTGTTTTTATATTTATACATACATGTGCGTGCGTGTGTGTGCGTGCGTGTGCGTGCATGCATGTGTGTGTATGCGTGCGTGCGCGTGCGTGCGTGCGTGCGAGCGGGCGCGCGCGCTTGCACGTGCGTGTGTGTGTGCGTGTGCGTGTGCGTGTGTGTGTGTATGTGTTAGTGCTTGATGCAGAAAGAAAACGAAAGGGACTTCTCCCTTTCGTTTTCGTCGATAATCAGGAATATTTATCTGTCTAAATTTGATATCGCATGGATTGTTGGTAAAAAAACCTTTACGTAAAGTTAACATGCCGGGAAAATAAGACATAAAACCTAGTTGAATTACTCTATGTAACTCGGCTCGGTTAAAAAAAGTAAAATTGGCTTTTAATTTTTATTTTCAAAAGAATCCATCGAAAATTTATTACCACAAAATGTTGTAGTCAGTCACAAAATGTTGTGGGTGTTCGTCGTCAGGTGTACAATATTTACGTATTAAGGATTCGACAACATCAAATGTATTTAGATATAAAACTTTATTAATTCAATATAATAAACCTGTTAGGTGTAACCCTAATGAAATTCTAGGTATATTGCTTTGTTTTTTTTTGAGCTTCAGATATATTTTTTTTTTAAATAAGCATCTGGTTTATTGTCTCCATTTTCATTTGTTTGTTTTAATACCGGTTCCACTCGTTTTATGCTTGCATCCATGTAAATGTTTATTGGTAGTTCAGGATCAAAACTTTGCGGAATCGGTATTGAGCATAGCGATACTTTTATATTATCAAATGATTTCTGATATTCTGCTGACCATATGAATTTCACTTCATTCCGTAATAAATTGTGTCCAGGATAATTGCACTGTGTGGCATGAACTTATGATGATAATTTATTTTTCCTAGGAATTGACGTATATTTTTTCTTGTTTCTGGAACTGAAAAGTTATTGACAGCGGTTAAATAATCTTTAAGAGGTCTCACTGAATTGTTTCCCATTATGTGGTCTAAATACTTGGCATAATGATTTGCAAAAATAAATTTGGAAAATATTAGTCTAAAGCCCTCTTTAAGCCCTCCAGTAACCTTGATAGGTGTAGTATATGTTCCTCAAAAGTTTTCGAAAAAATTAAGATTTCGTCTAAAAAAATTACTGCAAAACTAGAGTTTCTATTTTCTTATGATGTTGCTCTACATTCTTTGGAAAATGGCTGGAGCAATTTTTAATCCAAACGGGAGGAATGTCCACTGGAAATGCCCTTCTTGTGTAATAAATGCAGTGTTGTATTTATCTTGAATATGACCACATTCTTTATTAAAATCTTTAATCCACTGGTAGGTATTTGAGTTTCTGCCAGTTTTTTAATCATGAAAAATTATGAATTTATTTCTAAATTTTGAGCTCCAGATGTTTTTTTTCTTTAAGTAATTTCTCTAACAGTTTTTCCAATGTTTGACTGAGTGTAGATTCAGAATTATTTGTGTTTTCTGAAATTTCTTCTGGGTAAAAATCATTAACTGCAAGTTTTGTTCTCTATCCAAATATATTTCTAATATATTCTCTGTCAAAATTATCCATATTTTTTATTTAACTATTTCCTTTCCTTGGCATAGTTGGAAGTATTTGCAATTACTTGATGTAGATTTGCAGGTTACTATTGATTTCTGATACTGGTTGATATTCCAAAAATCTGTCCATTATTTGAAGCATGTGACATTTTAATGTTTTTTTGCAGTACAAAAGCGTGGCTGAAATTGTGTAACAGGGAGAATAGGGCAGTTAATTGGAATGACCTCCTCGGACGTAAATATAGAGTCTGGGGAAGACAATTAATAATGAAAATTTTAAAACTTTCCAGCCTAGGAGATACAGTGATGCTACACCGAGCCAGTATTTGGCAACACCGACTTAAGAAACCATAGCAGCATTCGAACAACCAAGTATGAGCTCAGATACAGTTGCGAGAGGAAACTACCAGTAGCCAGAGTTTGGTAGTGTGGCACAGCTTCCAGAAAAAAACATATCTAGAATAATTCATCTTATATTGATAGAAAAATTGATGAATATTCATATTGATGCATATTAATAAAGACCTATGATTAAAGCAAATATTTCATGTTACATGATTTTTTAATACTATGTAAATTTCAAAAATTAGATGATTGTGAATGAAATAGTTTTTTTGACTGCGCCGGCAGCTGCTAATTCTCTTCACAAAAAATGCTGGCTATGTCAATGTCTATATGTAGTGTTATTGTACTGTGTTTCACTAAATTTTAATTCAATTCCTTAACCTACCCACTTCCTCTTCCTTTCCAATCCCGATGGAAGATACCCTCCACCTTCCCGTGGTTTCCATTCAGAAATGGTACTGATATGTGGGATTTTGAAATATATCAAGTCACAGAATATCACATGTTATTGGTCAACTGTGGGGTTTTGTGTACGTTTTACACAAATATAGACGTGATTATAGTGATATCTATTAGTGGTTGAAGTATATTTTCAAACTCGTTAAAACCCCACACTTGACCAATAACATGTGATATTCTGTGACTTGATATTTTATTTTCAGATGTATGCAATTACCACCTAGTTGATTCCAGAGTGCTACCTGTAGACGCCTGATACTTTTTATAATTGTACTTTCGAATTGTATTTTCATAATAATGATATTTACACTAAATTGTATAGTAAGTTTTAACATTTGTATTTTGTGAAATATTTTTGTTATGATTTTAATAAATAAATTTATGAAAAAAAATTACTTCATACTTTGACAACGCCATCTGTGAGCAATAAAAAATAAGAGATTACGCCATATATGCGCATTAATAATAATTGCACATGCTTTGGTCACGAGGGAGACTTTATATGGCTTTTTCATCGACAGTAACAGCTAGAGTAATGTAACAAAGTAAAAGTCACAGTCAAAATTGTTTCTTCAACTTTGTTACTTTTACTTTTCCTCTAACTTTTGCCGCTAACCTTTACTAGTCATTACGGTGCTGTAATTGTAAAAGTTAGGCGACGTCTGATAAAAATTTTGTAGGTTATTTCGAAACGTCTCTAAGATCTACGAGCGAAATTTCAACAGATAATTCTTCAGATGATGAATTAATTGTTAATTATATAACATATAGACGTAAAAACTTCAGTATCTGCAGATCTCACTTTTTGTTGACAGATTCTGAATTTTTATTTCGTTACAGAATGTCTTAAAGTCTGTCAATTTTCTTAGTGAATTGTTACAAAATAGATTGGCAACTGTTACTACAAAGTAAGTTTTAGTATATTTGTGTCAATAATTTAGCTGTTATTTAGTAATTAATTCATTATTTAAAACCATCTAATCAAGTTGTTTCAACAAATTTGTTTGAAGAATAAGGCCCTTTCTGTACAAGAACAACTTTTGTTGGCTTTACGTTTTTATGCAACGTGATCAATGCAGCAAGTTGTTGGAGACATTTTCGGTGTATATAAAAGTACAGTGTGTAAATGTATATTTAAAGTATCGTCTGTTATTGCATCTCTAGCAGAATTTCATAAACAAATGCCAGGAACTAGCGAGGCAATGCCAGGAACTATTGAGGTTATGCATGTGACATTTGATTTTTCATCTGCTGTTGGTTTCACAGAAGAAACGAAAGAAAAAAATTTAAATTTTTTTTTTAAAAGTAAACCTCAACTTTTCCATGTTTCTTGAAATATGTAGTTTTATGGTAATTGATAATTTTTACTTGATACTTTATGGAAATATTGAACCAAAAACGTAATTGTTTTTCTTTGTGAAAACAAAAGAAACAACGTTTATTTCAGGTATATTTTAGTAATTTTATAAAGCAAAATTTCTTGCAACAATAATAACCTCTACCTTATATTTCTACAAAAATCACAACTGTCAACCATGTCATCTGCAGGAACTGACTATAACGTGGCAAATGGTTTTCGTTACATATAATTATATATATATATATATATATATATATATATATATATATATATATATATATATATATATATTTATACATATACCCATACAAATTCTTGAAACTTTTATAAGTATTTTAGTACGTACGTAACCTCATTAGGATTACACCTAACAGGTTTATTATATTGAATTAAAAAAGTTTTATATCAAAATATATTTGATGTTGCGAATCCTTAATACGTAAATATCGTACACCTGACGACGAACACCCAATGTTGTAATAAATTTTGTATGGATTCTTTTCAAAATAAAAATTAAAGGCCAATTTTACTTTTTTTAACCGAGCCGAATTACATAGAGTAATTAAACTAGGTTTTATGTCTTATTTTCACGGCATATTAACTTTACGTAAAGGTTTTTTTACCAACAATCCAGACGATACCAAATTTAAACAGAGAAATATTCTTGATTATCGACATTCTCCCTTTCGTTTTCTTTCTGCATCGCACACCTTATCCAGTGTGAGATACATATATACATATATATATATATATATATATATATATATATATATATATATCCATTTTTACCCAGAAGAAATTTCAGAAAAAACAAATAATTCTGAATCTACACTCAGTCAAATATTGGAAAAACTCTTAGAGAAATTACTTAAAGAAAAAAAACATCTGGAGCTCAAAATTTTGAAATAAATGCATAATTTTTCATGATTGAAAAATTCACTGGCAGAAACTCAAATACTTACCAGTGGATTAAAGATTTTAATAAAGAATGTGGACACATTCAAAATGAATTGAATTAGAAGAATCCAAAAAACTAGAGGTGACACTATTAATAAAAGTAAGGGTACTATTAAATGACACTTTAAAAATTTCTGAAATTTATGATTCTCGTTGAAATATGTCAATAACTAATACTAAATTATTAAATATACAACCAAAAATAATACAAGTAATATACAAATGGTAAACTAGAAGACTATTAATGGTAAGAAGAAAACAAAAGTCCCATATCATTTGATACCAAAAAAAAATATGGTAACATTAAAAGTAAAAATATGTAATATTGAAAGAATTATGGTTATTTTTATAATAGATAATGAAAATTTTAATTACGATTTTCTAAATGGTTTAGATTGTATTAAAAATTTTAATTCAATGTACAATGAAGAATTAAAGATCATACAATGTAGCAAGCAAAAAGAAAAGTAACCTAACCTCAAATAAAGATGACATGAAAGACAGTAACTAGTCAGAGACAATGACGTTTCAAATATGACAAATTTCAAAATTCCTGGTGTACAAAAATGAAGAAGGATTTTTTTTACACTCTAAGATATTAAAACAAGAAAAAAAAGAATCCACAAACAAATGTGAAATAAATTTCAATGAACATATAAACTCGGATGAATTTGAAATAGTAGTAAATCACTCAGATTTATATCAACAATCAGAAATTATTATGTTGATAGAAAAATACAAACCAATCTTTGCCAATTATAAATATGATGTCGGCACAGTACGAGATTATGAAGCTCACATTGACTTGAGGGTTGTTAAATACTGTTACAGTCGTCCATATAGATGCTCAACTAAAGATAGAAATAGAAATATAAAATGAAATATTAAATTACAAGAGTCAGAAAGAATCATATAACCCATCTGCTGCCCCAGTAACTCTAGCATATACAAAAGAAGATGAAAGAAAAACAAGGTTATGAATAGATTTCAGCGGATTGAACAAAATTGTGGTCCATGAATCATATCAATTTCCATTGATTGAAGATTTAATGATATAAACTGTAATCTGTAAATATTTTTCTACTTTCTATAAAAATTCAGCATTTTGGTAAATTTCTTTGAAAATTCAAGATAAATACAACACTGTATTTATTACACAAGAAGGGCATTTCCAGAGGGCATTCCTCCCATTTAGATTAAAAATGCCATTCATTGCCATTCATCTCCAGCCATTTTCCAAAAAATGTAGAGCAACATCGTAAAAAAATACAAACTCTCTAGTTTTGCAGTAATTTTTTCAGACGACATCTTAATTTTTTTGAAAACTTTTGAGGAACATATACTACACCTATCAAGATGGCTTAAAGAGGGCTTTAGACTAAAATTTTCCAAATTTATTTTTGCAAATCATTATGCCAAGTATTTAGACCACATAATAGGAAACAATTCAGTGAGACCTCTGAAATATTATTTAACCGTTGTCAAAAACTTTTCAGTTCCAGAAACAAGAAAAAATATACGTCAATTCCTAGGAAAAATAAATTTTCATCATAAGTTCATGCCACACAGTGCAATTATGCTAGACACAATTTATTACGGAAAGAAGTAAAATTCATATGGTCTGCAGAATGTCAGAAATCATTTGATAATATAAAAGTATCGCTATGCTCAAAACCGATTCCTAAAAGTTTTGATCCTGAACTACCAGTAAACATTTACACGGATGCAAGCATAAAACGAGTGGAACTGGTATTAAAACAAACAAATGAAAACGGAGACAATAAACCAGATGCTTATTTTTGAAAAAAAAATATCTGAAGATCAAAAAAAAACAAAGCAATATACCTAGAATGTCTGGTAATAAAAGAAGCCAAAAATTCTTTTATGCTGAAGCCGAAATTTTTTTTAAGAGAATTTTCAGTATTCTCATATCATAAACAATTAGAAAATACGTACATTAAGGCTAAAACTGATGATGTACTCAGTAATTTAACATATTATTTACTCCAATTCAATTTTAAAATTAATTATAACCCAGGAAAAGCAAATCAAGAAGCGGACGGTTTAAGCAGAAATCTAGTTCTACATCCTTATGACAATGCTGATGACGTTTTGAAAAGCAAAAACAAACTTGTATTGGAAGATGAAATTTACTACAAAAAAATAAAAGATGGAAAAAATAATGCTATCGTAAGAATTTAGTAAGACTATAATAAGAAACGTCCACCTAACTTATAGCCACTTCGGGACAACACATATGACAAATAAAATAACCCCATTCTACACAACAAAGAATATAATTGCAAACGTTAAACAAATTTGTGATGAATGTGAAATTTATATAAAAGAAATCAAGAAAAATGTAAAAATTGGCTTAATGTCACATTTCGGTCCAGTAAGACGCCCATATCAATACCATCGGAGGCTTCGGGAGATCACGGTCAACAAAAAAGTATCTTCAACTTCTATTTTGACATGAAGAAATCAAAACGCAAATGATTTTATTAAAGTTATAAAAAATGTAACACGAAGTTACAATACTGATGTGATATTAACGGACCAATACCCTGGCATAAATTCCAAAGAATTTAAAGAATTTCTGAAAGGGAATAATATGAGAATAGTTTTCACTGCTGTGGATCAATAAGATAAGATGCAAAATATATGAAAGTGATAGGAAAACAGCATAGACAACTATTGTACAGAAATGTGTAGAAAAATATAACGAAACAGAACACACAATAATAAAGTTTGCTCCATAATACCTTTTGGAAGCCGAAGATGTGAATATTCTACCACCGGAATTGAAATCAAGATGTAGAAGAAAAACCAGAAAAGAGATAGAAAATTAGCCTATAAACATACAACGAAATCTCACCATTATAATAAGAAAGTTTTCGACCTGCATAATAAAGAATATAAATTTGAAGTGGAAGATAGAGTCTATGTAGAAAATGGAATTCGAATAAATGGGAAGAAAATGATAGAATTGAGAAATGGACCCTAGAAAATCTTGAAGAAAATTTCCGATTCAATCCATCAAGTTGATGCTGGGCACAGGAAAGGGGAATCAAACTTCTATCACATTACCAAACTATTCAAATGTCAGTTAGAAAATGAACAATTACATGCATATCACTTGCAATTGCTTCTGTCAAAGAGGGGAGATGTAAAGAAAACCACTACTGGTATACTAGTGTCATCGCGTTCCTTAAATTTAAATTTGCCGCGTTATGATATGTAGATGACACGGTTGACAGTTGTGATTTCTGTTAAAATACGAGATAAAAGTTATTATTATTGTAAGAAACTTTGCTTTATAAAATTACTAAAACAGCCCTGAAATGAGGGCTTTAAATGTTGTTTCTTTTGTTTTCAGAAGTGAGTAAATGATTGGTATATGAATAATGTAATTAGGACGTTTGAAAGCAAAACGTTTTGTAAATAAAACTTTTGTTTTCACAGAGAAATGCAATTACGTATTTGTTTCAATAGTAAAAAATATCAATTTTATATATATATATATATATATATATATATATATATATATATATATACATATGTATATATATATATATTTATATATATATATATATATACAAAACTTTTTCAACATTGAAAAAATTTTGTTTTCTTTCTCCGTTAGGTTATGATTAAACTGATTTAAATTATACACAAAGTTTTACCATGAAATAAAACTTTGGATCCACTTATCGTTCGTTAGTTCTGTATAATGAATATAGTTCTCAAGGAGAAATGCTACTAATTTCCGTTAATAATGCAGCGAAATATTTCAAAATGTTTCTTCTTAATAATCAATGTACCATATCATGCAGCAGAAGATCTGCGCACTCACTCTATATTTCAAATATAATCTCTTTAAATTGGTGATGATTAATAGCTTTAGTTATAATAAATTTGACAATCTTAATCACTAACACCATAACTTTGCAAATTGCTTCTAGAAATGTCTGGCACAAAAGCACTTGATGAATGATACAATGGTAATTAAGCATCTTGTAATTAATTTTTTATTTCAAAATAGCAAGCAACCCGTTACTTGCATCGGTCATACTTTTCACCCCGTCTGTTGAAATTAAAACAATTTTTTGAGTGGAATATGAGGTTTTCCAACGCACTCAATTACAACATTTGCTATATCCTCTCCATACATTTGACCTTTAAATGGCAATAGTTCTAAAACTTCTTCTTTAGAAACGTTAGATTAAATAAATTGTACAAAAAGTGAAACTTGCACTATGGCATTCATGCCAAAAGACTCGTCAACTCTTGTTGATAAAGCTGTGATCAAACTAAGATTGCTGTTTAGTTATATTAGAACAAATTTTGAATGTTTTATCTTTTTCTAATTTACAGTTTCGTCTTTTTCTATTTTACAGACAATGGTAGAAGCACTTTAATTTTTTTGGAATATCTACTTTGTTCAAAAAAATCCCGAATAGCTCTTCGGATGCATTCACAAAACAATTTTTTACGTTTTCGCTGTCTGTATATAGTTTTCCTCTCTTAACAATCCCTTGACTAACCACAAAACTTGCAATATTAATATCGTTGGAAGGTTGTATCAAGTAATTAACACGTGATTAGTTGGAATGTTCTCATCAAATTTAATTTGTTTGTTATGCGAAAATTTTTCCTTACCAATAAGACACGTCGGAAGACCATTTAAGTCTCGAATATACGCGAAAGTCTCAGTTCATTCAATTATAAATTCGCAGTTTTCACCTTCCGTTTTATTTTTTTGTATTAAAATAATAAAGCCTCCCACACAAAATAATTACAATTCTAAAAGTTTTGACAAAATAACTACAATTTTCAGTTGATAGGAAAAATTCAGGTAACCTTATGGTTCGAGTAGATTTATTTGTCACCCACACACAATTTGTGAATTTGTGACAATCTGTTTGCAGCTAGCACTGACCACTGCACAACGAGACTGCTGACTGACTGGTACACTCAAATGCGTATCCCGTGAGCCCGCCTACGCTGCGTGTTCCGTCGCCCAATCGTCCGATGTCCCCGCGCGTACATTCCCGCATTTGATATTTTATAGAAGAACCACACTTAAATGGCCAAACAATTATATTTGTCTCGTGAGGCGCGATTTTTCAACCACTGGCTTAGTACATTTTCACAAGCGTTAACAACTTGATTATCTATATCCTTAATCTTCTTACTAAACGTACCCAAACTACGTACTAAATGTCATTATTGTGATATTTTTGACCTGCATGGTTAAGGAAAGAGAAACTAAACCACATTTTTAATACATTTATCAAGTGAAAGAAACGTTGCATCACAAAATGCCGCGAAAAACAATCATCTCCCAAGCCCGATGCTTGAAAATTTTAAATATTTTTTGTTTTTACGTTTTTATTTTATGTAACTACGTTTCACATCACAGTCACAGTCATCACAGTCGCTCTTAAACTGAAAAAATGATGATTCTGTGACAAGCGGAGAGACGGCTTTAAGATGTATAGAGTAATTTTTATCTACACTACTACGGAATCTTAAAAGTCACTTCCCACCTTGACACTATATTCGTATACAATAAAACTAAGAAAATCCAAAGAAGGTGATGCTTGATGAAGTTGAAATAAAAAACCAAACATCTAAAGCACACAAACTAATATAGTGAATTCATACTATATCATGTTTACTTTATCATTTATGTACAGCATCGTAACTTTCAAACAACATTGGATCGTATCTAACATCCTAAACATCTATCTAAGTAGGTAACTCTTTGTTATTTGAACACATTCTCAAATATCTTAATGGATATAATCATTATTTACACATTTATTCATGTAATTCTCAAAATCGCAAAGACTTGCCAAAAAAGCATGCAATCCCCTCAAAAACAGTCGGGAAAAACATCTCAACAAATACATCCGATTGTTAATGGTTTACAGTCGGGCACCACAGCGCTGCATACAAAACTATCCGGAAATCTCAACTTCCCTCTATTCCGCTCTCGGCACCCATCGTGAGTCACAATTGACGGAAGAGGAAACTCGACGGCCCTCGGCAGCTGAAAAAGCTGTTACCTTCACCTTTCTATACATAAACCAAGTAAAAGTACAATCAGTATTTTCATAAAATAAAATTACAGAAGAGAAGAAATTATTATATTAATCAAATACAAGTAATTAATGATAATAATTCCTAACAAATAATAAAACAGCAAACGACTTTTAAAATTAATTTCGTTAGTTAATTTTTTTTATCTATTTTCACTCTTGCGTAAACCATGTACAAAACTAAACTCTTTTTGAAAAAAAAATCAAACAAAAGACGATAGGGTAATTAAATTGGCATAATTAGATAAAAGAAAACACCTCTAATATGTGATATAACTTAATATTTAGAAACTGACTATAGTACTCCAAGTAATAATATTAGATTTAATACACATCTTTCCAACAGTGTAATAAACGAAACTCCAATTTCTGATCTCCATAAATGTATTTAGAAACATACGAAACCGCGTACACGAGAAATAATTTCATTTCATTATGATACGTTTTAATTTAAAAATCGACGCAAATGACGAAAATATGAATTTCTTCCTATTTATAACAAAATTTCACTGGGTCTAAAATACATTTTTCAACAAGAACAAGCTGAGGCGGTAGAAATATTAAAGACACATTTCAGGCCGCTGTCGTTATGTACAGAAACCAAAGACGATAGTCGACATCAGTTCGGAGGCTAGACGTCTGTTAGCTTGTATGATAGTACGCATATAGTAACTTTTAATCGTAGGGCGTTATTATAAATCCTATTAAGATGATGTGGGATGTGTGTGATGTGGATACATCATTTAAATATATCATCGTATTTTACTCTCTGTTCTGTGGCATATACCATCACTTAGATTAGTTTAGACTTTATCGACAATAAGGAAATATTATATTTTCGTCCAATATCGACTAAATAAAACAAATAACATCGTAATAAACAAATAACATCGTAATAAACAAATAACATCGTAATAAACAAATAACATCGTAATAAACAAATAACATCGTAATAAACAAATAGCATTGTAAATAGCCGTGCGTCATTTTTGTTCGTCAGATTGAATCATGTATTAGAGTTGTCTAAATCGTCGACGCCTATTTCCAAATCTTTACATATATATGGTTCCGAATAAATTTATGTATTATGGCTAATGCTACGAAATTTTGAAAATAGATCAACGACTTTTGTTGAACGGTAACAAAGGTCCTTGTCGCTCGATGCGACAAAGCGAACAGCATAACGTCGCCGAGACAAAATATTGCAGTGAGCATAAAAATGGCAAAACGGAATTCAAAATTTCTTAAACTTAAATGGGCTCATTTAAATTATACCTTTGTTTACTTTTAAACTTCCGTAACTCGAAAGGAAAAACGAATCATTATAAAATCACTCACGTATTTGTCTGTGGGTCGCAACTGCTTTTCTCAGAAATCGCTTGACGTAGAAATTTGATATTTGACATAATATACATGTCTCAAAAACTAACCCTCATAAAATATTCATGTAGTAATGTTATAGGGGTGATAAGGGTAAATTAAGTTCTCGAATTTTTTTTTAATTTGTACCTGTGTAGCGTGGGATAACGTTTGAAATTATTACTAGGGCTTCAAAAATATTTTTATTTCATAATTGTATTTATAATTTTTTCAGATTATACTGAAAGATATGCAAAATAATACGCCTCCTCCCCTCCCCCCTCCCCCCACTTGAAACTGTAGTATTATGAAAAGAAAAACAAATTTTAGAAACCTACGCAGAGGTTGTAAGATAAACTGTAGCGACGAATACGCGTTATTTCAAATATATTCCTTTTCACAATTACCTAAATGAAGCTACGTGATGTAGTATTATTTCTACTTTATTAAGTTCTTTACCACGACCTAGGTTTCGTTGTATTACAAAATCTTCAGGTGGGCTATTAGCAAAGATTCTTCCAATTCCAAAAAAACATTCTGCAATCTTTACTAATAGCCACCTGAAGATGTTGTAATACAACGAAACCTAGGTCTTGGTAAAGAACTTAAAGAAAGTAGAAATAATACTACATCACATGATTTCACTTAATTGTGAATAATGGATTTCTACAATATTAACTCCAAATATATTCAATATACTCCTTTTATTAAGCCTGCGAAGGATAGTGTAGACTAGTGATTTATTTACCTTGTGGTAAAATTAATATTTGTAAATAGATTAATGGACATACTTAACAGACAATATTAATGGACATACTTAACAGACAATATTAATGGACATACTTAACAGACAATATTTATGGCTGCATACCGTTAAATATTTATAAGTACCTAAATGTGTACGGAACGCCCGCAATGCGACTCTTCTACTCGTACTTGTCAGCTTTTTATATACTTAGTGGGGTACATATGGCAGAGATATTACTAATTTAGCAAACTCTTTTAGTCACCAGCAAAAAGTTTAGAGTAACAAATGTGGTATATATAAAATAGTGTTTAATATCGACATTTATTTATGAGAGTAATTTTATAAAGAAAAAAACTGAAAATAATTCTTGCACTAAAATAATAATACTTAAAAACAAATTAATGAAATTAAAAGAAGAAAATTTATCTGACATATGTATATTCCATATTATCGCAACTATTCTCCTTAAGTTCACCATTAAAAGTTTTACATATATTATAAAAACAGCTACAAAAACTCATTACATGAAAGTTATTTTATCATTACGTCATAACTTACCAGTGCGCATCTATATAATGTGACAAAACATGATTCTGTGTCCTTATGCATACATAAATAACAATTGCATAAAAATAAATAAATTACTTCAATTTATTTCTTCCAAAAAGTACAAACAGTCCCACATTCATAGAGAAAAAAGAGCGAATAAGAAATACTAATACGTAAATATTTTAGAAAAATGTGACTTTATCTTTTATATTTTCCATATTAAAACACTGAAGATTGAAGATCTTTTATATTAAAACATTGAAGATTTGAACACTATATTCCTCAGAATTTTATTGCATAGAAAAAATATAATTTTCTCTTTGAATTTTCAAACTGGTTTGTATTAAAAAATCCTTTAAACTGTGAAATTGTCACCACTAACAGATTATTTAGTCGAATATTGTTTGTGTACAAAATTAAATTTATATTTTATGAAATATTAGCACAATGCATACAGTATTTCCTGAAAATACATCAAGACGTGATTTTGTCTGACACTTGAATATCTGTTGACATATTGTATACAAACTTATACCCGCGACTTCGATCAAATTTCCTATTATGTTGACCGCTTAGGTAATAATTTGAATACATTGATTGAAAAATAGAATTACATCCACCATATTAATTAAAGTGAGAGCAAGTTTCTACATCCATTCCACTCTACATCCTTTCAACTGAGATTCCGTCGTGAAACTGGTCAGCCAAAAAGCAAGTACGCAAGGAATGTTGAAATAGAAATAGGGAAAATAAAATTTTCCGTCATTCATAAGTCCGGTGAAAAAGCCACAGGTTAGTTTCAGGTTTTTCTTCTATAGATTAACTTTTATCCAATCGTATTTGTGCCAATTCATTTCAAATCTTTGCTTCACGTGTAATATACATCTGTTACAAAAAAAAATAATCGAAGTGCAAACAGACTCGGATTGTCATAAACCTCACCTCAACTCGAATATTTCTCCCTACCATTTACTAAAGTGCCTCGTAAATACAAATTTCCAACCATAAAGCCAAGTTTACGATGATATTTTTACCATAAAATGACAATTTCCACCTCACCTTCCATATCGACTACCTGCGCCATTCATCCCGCACTGTCACAAACGTATCGCACAGCAGGCACACGTAGGCACAGCTGCGGAGATTCGCCTCGCGTATATTATTATGACGCATTATTATCTATTACATTACAAATGCCACTGTACTACAATTTCCGGGTACACAAAGCACTTTTAACCTGAACTAGCTAAATACCCGAAGTTATAGGAGAACTATCATTGTATGATTTTTGACACATAGTGAGGGTTTGCCCTGTTACAGTTTGTTTTTAAAAATAAACATCGAAATGCCCTAGTACGCTATGACAAAGTGTTTTAATTAATCGACACCGCCAGAAAATGTGCGCAAATAACATTGTATCCGTAAATACATACAAATAATATTTCATTTTATTTTCTTGCGTATTACTTTTTGACTTATCTCAAACAATCTAGAAGGCAAGAGTTGGATAACAATAGTGAGACAGCAATATTTAGTTGTTCTTGTTACATAATCCGATCAAAACCGAATTCCAAAATGATTCCGCCATTATCTCCAGAAAATTGGCTAATCCGATTCTCGTTACTATCCCATGTCCTACTCGCTCACCTCATAATTATAACTGTTTTTTTCATACCACCATTTAATATTTGAATGTGTGTTTATAAATTCATAGTATTTGTGTGTTGACTAGGTGGAACTATATTTTTCGTTCATTTTATAAAGGCGTAACCTGTTTATTAATATAATGCCATTGTTCTGTGTTTTAGCCCCATAACAAACCACTGTCAACAATTCTCAAAAAACCGTCGCATATAACAAACAAAATCGAAACGGAGTATTTAGGTTCATAGTTCATTAAAACATATAAATAAATTTTTCCACGTATTTTATACCAATAGTGTGTTTATATTAACTTGGGCTATACATTAATTTACTAATAACCATTCTTAGATCTTAACTAAAACTACTTTAAACATTTGAACAACCAGAATAATGGCGAAATATCTAGTTATTTTTCGACATTATTATTATTTTAATGAATATGTCTCACTTGTAAAATGAGCAATAACTTAATACCCAAATGTTTACAAAATATATAAAAATGTACTCTTGTATGTATTTCCATTTTGTTTTGAGCTAAACGACGCCTTAAATATGGACAACTAAATTTATTGTGTGTTTATATATATATATATATATATATATATATATATATATATATATATATAACCAACTATTCGATGGAAGCCGTGGCACGCATTGATATCAATATCTCATGAAAATATTGTAGTCAGAGACTATCATATTCACCAGATCAATAAACAAATCTGTATATAATTTTTGTACCACTTGAGACAATTTACCCATTGATAGTTTAACCTATACTTACATATTAAGGGCAACGCTCCTACGCACCGGGTCACAGCCACTACAAAGTAAATAGAATTTATTTGACTGAAACAGTATTTAACATCCGTAAAGACTTGGCACACACGAACCTCTTCATAGGTGTCGCAACTCGCAGTCGGCACGCGACAACTAGTGAGAGATAAAATATTTGCATAAGAGAGTGCGTTCACGGCGATACTCAAGCCCTTCGCTCCCTCGTGACATTACTCGAGGTGCTACAACAACACGGAGTTCCCCCAAGCGCTCCCCTGAACGCCTCTTAACGAATCGACCGTAAGCCTACTACATAAAGTCGTCCAAAGATCGAGGGTTTGTCATATGCCAAGGCGTTTTCTACGTCTTTTATTTCGCGTATTGAGTTTGGACCTGACAAATGGTCAGCCTTTCAGGTGATGTGTGAAAGAAATATTTTGTTTTCAGTATTAATAAAGCGGCTATTAATAAATCAATAAAGCGGCTTTGGCTTTACTTTTATCTGATTATATTTCTACAAAGGTTTATATTGTATTTATGTTCTTTCAGGCTTTATTTTAGGCTCTGGTAATCTCATCATAATATACTTTGAGTTTCAAAATAAAATAAGCAATGTTAAATTAGGTAATAGCTCAAAACATTATGCGAGAAATTAATGTATTAAACAAATATTAAAACAAATAAGTAATAAATGTAACAAATATTAAAACAAATATTTGTTTAACAAACAAATATTTTATTTAATAATATTCAGCTCTACAAAAGCAACATAGTGTAGAGATATAATTAAGAAGCAAATTCCCTTTGAACATGATATGGAAATGTACATAAATCCAGTTTTGTCTGTAAACACGCAAAACCCTCGTTGCGATAGCAGAGCTGGATCTAATACTTCCCAAAGTCAATATTCAAACATATCCTCTTCGCATTCTACACTGCAAAATAATTTGCAGCATATTTACGTTCCCTCGCATGTTTATGCTACACCAAATCAAACCTGGCCAATAAATAATACTTTGCATCGCTATGCCGTTCTAGATAAAACTACAAACTCTACTTATGAGAAACTTGTGATGCTTGTGATTCGCAAATTAATCTATTCTATTTAGAACAAAACCATTTTTTTTATTATTAATGTTACTTAATAAATCAATGTTAACTTACTTTGGTATATTCTTTTAATCTTTCTATTAAGGCTGCACAAATTTCTAGAACAACAACAAAAATACAATACTCTGAACATATATTAAACACTTAAGCAAATCTCCAGTTGCTAAAAACAGTGGATCTGTAGCTAATTTTATGATAATGGGCATTGCATTCCTTGTGTTTTCACTTCTTTTCTTTTTATTTTTGATTAAATTTTGTTTATAAGGAATTCGAATATTGAATATATTTGGCGTTAATTTTGTAGAAATTCATTATTCACAATTAAATGAAACTACGTGATGTAGTATTATTTCTACTTTCTTTAAGTTCTTTACCACGACCTAGGTTTCATTGTATTACAACATCTTCTGGTGGGCTATTAGCAAAGATTTAAAATAATGAGAAATATATATAATACAAGAGGCCAATCTTTATAGATATAAGATGTTGTAATACAACGAAACCTAGGTCGTGGTAAAGAACTTAAAGAAAGTAGAAATAATTCTACATCATGTAGTTTCATTTAATTGTGAAGGAATTCAAAATCACCCCTGGATATTAATGTAAAGTTTTTTATATAATTGAATATCAAGGCTTATTTCTTGACTTTGGCTATTGATAGAATTACGCGTATTGAATACCCATTCTTTTCTTTTTTCGTTTCAAAATTTTCTATAAAAAACAATATTAGCCGCCACTACTCGTGTGATTTCGTCAGCTGTTGTTTCCCCATTGTATAGCCCGTGTATGAGACAAAACTGTATTGCAGATATATTGCCGGGATATATATTTTCCGACTCTTTTGCTGCATTAAAATGTTACTGTGAAATCCGTACTATAATTGATAATCTTCTAATGACGTAACTAATGCCCGTTTAGACACATCCTAAACAAATCGTGTTGCTGCCAATTGTCATTTCTACTACACTCAAAAAACTTCTTTAAAAAAGTCAAAAATATTATTCAAAAACTCGTTCTGTTATAATTATCGCAATTGATGCTAAATAGCACAATAATCTTCCTATTATCGACGAGGAATATTTTAATAAGTTAGATTTTTGAAAATTTATAAATACTTGTCCGAAAATATAAACCGTTCAAAATTTGCAACCGATGCCAATTTCGTATTCTTTTGGTTCCCGTTACATTTAATAGTCTGTGTACATAATTGGCCTCCTGTATTAAATATATATCTCATTATTTTAAATAGTCGGTATGTATAAAACGTCTCATATTATCTCGTTAACTATTTCAAAAACGTATCTTCTCAAATACTTGGGTAACGGTCTACAAATTCTCTTATCTTATTTCCATATATAATATATGTACCTGTACTGTTAAAAAAATCGTTTGTGACCCAAGTTGCAAAATTTTCCAATAACCCAATTCTAATAATTATAATTTATTTGGCGATTTGTTTTTATTTTCTAAAACATATCAATTTTCCCTACCCCGCCCATCATTGTGGAAGAGATTTCTTATCTTGTTATGTAAATTTATAAGTAAATAAATGGGAATATGTAAGTATTATATAGTACTCTAGAACCCTAAGAAACGAAAAAGGTGTATATCAATAAGTTACAACTTCAAGAGATTTTTTGATTAACCACACGATGATTATCAACACCAACTGCGGCAACGTATACTCAAAAATCGTCCACGTAAAAAACAAAAGCTACTAAAGAACATCCTTGGACTTTACTCCTTAATAATCGATATTCATATACAGCGCCCTGTATGAAGTTTTATGAGGACTAAAATCAGAAGTTCGGAGCGTACGAAGTTCAGAGCGTTAAAAAAGTGTAAACATTACATAGCCTCTCCATGCAATATTTCTGCGCATCTTTAGAGTGAGATATCAATATGTTTATTTAGCATTTTCTTTCGACGTAATCGCAATAACAGAGTTTGACATAGGCCCGCATTAATAGACAAAACATAAAACCAGATTAAATCGCGATTATGTAAGTCTATATTAATATAAAGTGTCGTATTATGTCTCCGACAGTTCAAGAGGCGAATATTAAACTAGTTTTAACTAATCGAGTTTAGAAAATGAAATATTAGCCGATCGGAGATTTATGCTTTGATCCAATACCTTCGCCTGCGCAATACGTACTGCGCATCATTCGTAAGCTAATTTCAGGCACATCTTGACATATCAAATTATTTATTGACAGTTGTAAGCACAGATCATATACTAAAGTTGTAAGAGTCGCTTCTTTTTGCGTTTAACAACAAAGTAGTAAAATGAATAAAAAAAAAGAAACTACACGGAAACAGAGAAAAGGCGATTGAAATAGATATTGGTTCCTTAAAAAGATGTAATTGAAAATAAACGCTCCGACGGAAAAGGAAAAAAATGCTTGGGATCCTATTGCCGAGAAATATAATGCTAGTGATATTGTTAATTGAAGGGTAAGTACAATCATAATTACATGTTTATAATGAAAATAGAATACAGAATTAATTTGTTTGCACGAATGTATTTCTTTTTATATTTATATAAAGTGTTGCCTATTTTATACATTCCAAAACAACCGTACAACTCCAGTCGCGCGTCACAACCGACACGCACAATTTTTAATATTTCAGTATTCTACTCTCAACCGTTATTAACATTTTTATTTTAATTAACATATCTTAACTAAATTCAACACTACTAGTCATTAAGCGTAGAAAATAGTGAAAAATGAATAGAACAACAAATGAATGAGCTCAAAAGACTTAAGTTTACTCCACGAGGATATTTTCTTTCAACCGTATTCGCAACGAAAGCTAAAGCACAAGATGAAAGCCTGAAACAGATTGTCGACGGCCTTTTTTAAATGGATCACTTGGGCAATTAACAGAAGGTCGCACAGTGTAGCCTGAGTGTTTTCGATTTCAGCTCTAATTCAAATTCATTTCCATTTTTTTCATTTACGAGCTACTTTGCGAATGAAGATAATGATATATTTATTGATTTTTACGAATTTTAATGTGCACATTCAAATATACATTTGGTGGATCTACTGGTTTATGAATCCCGTCCCCTCAATCTTAATGTTTAAGTTTGCAAAATTTAAAATAACTGTTTACCACTAAATCTGTATATATATTTTACAAAATATTTGCCTTTAAAGCGAAAAAATTAGTGAAATAATGTGTGCGGGTTTCCACCGCGAAAATATAGTTTTTTGCAACTTTCATATCAAGCAAAGATATTAAAAGTGGTGTTCGGCTTTTCGATTTTAATTATAAAACCAATAGGACCTCCTAGGTTAATTCTGGAAGCGAAATTGTTTCTTACGTTTCTTAATAAGACTTATAATAAAGACGACATGAAAACTTCTGGTCCCGACTTTGCTCGGGAAAAACCATGGCACATTTTAATTTGTTCGCTTTTTTATCTAATAATCATATTTACAATTGGTGATATTTCAAAATCGGCCCAAATAGATGTTTTTAATTCTATATGAGAGTCATAATATTTAGACTTTAGAATTTTTATCCCCAAATTTATTTCTTTTGATTTTTCCACCCTCACATCATTCATTTTAACATTTTTAGGGGTTGAATTTCGAAAAATCCTTTTTTTAAGTAGTTTTATGATTTTGGAGATAGACACTCAATGTGCGGCAAAATATATTATATGCGCGTGCACGTGCGTGCGTGATATAATAAAAATATTATATTTATTTTATTTGTTTATTTATCACTTTTATGCATAGTGCATATGACGAACTTATTGCTACATGAGCAATCTCTTCCAGTCAATCAAAAATTGGTGTTGAAATTTAATCAGTAGACTGTAAGAGATTTTACGATGAACATTTTTTGTAACACATTAGACAAAAAAAATTTTAAAAATACAAAAGTATAAGTAATACAACATATTGACATGATTTAGGATGGGAAGGACAGGAAAGGACAAGGACACAAAGGAAATGGTTTCAGGGGAGGCAGGACTTTTTCACTCGAACTTTGAAAATGTTTACGGACGTTATTTTCCTGACGTCAGGATCCAGGTGATTCCAATTTTTTGCTGCTTCGACAGTGAAGAATTTTTCGTAAGTGGTAGAGGTACGTTTAGGAATAAGTATGGTGAGTGAACTTTCAGATCGTAGCCCAAGGTATGAGCAGACAAATCCTCAAATATACCAGTAAGATAATTTGGGCTCTGAAGATTTCTTAATATATTAAAAAGAAGTGTAATTATGTGAAGTTGGCATCGATCACAAATCTTCAGCCATTTGAGAAGCGTCCTGTATTCAGAAATATTATCTAAATATACTGACTAGATAATAAAAATATTTTATTGACTAGACTTTATAGTCCTTTTGTAAATTGGATAAGCAAAACAAATTACAACTACACAATTTTCTTTGAAAACATTTTATGTCCGAAAATATCAAAACGGTGTTGACATCACAAATCTATGGGTCACAAAGTTACGTAACGCTTGAGAAAACAAATGCCGAAAGCATTTGGTCGGCGGCGGAATCAGCCGAGCGCTAACAATATGGCTGTTTAGAGCATCAAAAATTAAACGCTTATTTTTCAATGACCCAGATTTTAAAATGCAGTACACAAAATAAAACCACGACTAAAAGCGCGAAAATTGGTTACCACCGATTTTCGCGCCTTTAGTCGTGATTTTGTTTTGTGTACTGTATTTTTTGTACAGTACAGCAAGTGAGTTTGATAATTATTCAATAACTTCAAGTAACGTTTATTAAGTATAATACTATTAATTAATTAAAATATAATTTCGATCAGGATAACAAGAAAGAACATACTCATCGATAACTAATGATTATTGTAAATTATTATCTAACATGAACCGTTAAAAGAATTCATTTTATTTGTGAGCTTACGTAGGTTATGTTCGTAACTTTTTTAATCAGTTATGTTTATAAATTTGTAACAAATATTGACGTAATAATAATATTCAATATTATAAGGACGCCGCATGCCAAAGTTTACAATCTCAGTTGTTCCGTCCGTTCTTTTTACTACAAGTGATCATGTTTTGCACAATTAAAGACACATAAAAATCTAAAACTTGTATCTTAAAAAAGGATCTCCTTTTAAACTGAATGATGAACCATATCTTCATCATACATGCTTATTTATATGATGTCCGAACATATAACCAAGAAAAATGTGATATAATTTTTATGTATAAATTAGAATACTTCTTCGTAAATAAATTAATTTATTGTACAACACCTCGTTTAAATTTTTAGATATTAAAGTTGGGACCACAATAAAACATTTCGCTTGACAAAATAATTGTACGAAGAAAAAGATATTGAAAACATCTGCGTAATGATAAAATTAAAGTCCTTTCCATTTTAATAACTCCAAATTCTTTAACTCTGACAGAATCTTAATTATTACATAGTAAACAATTGTTAAGAAGCTCTAGTAAGTTTTTCTGACGTGAAGAAAAGAAATCACAGCCACGCAAATTTAGATCAACTCTTTTATATATTATTTTAATTAAACTAAGTTAAATATATCGGAATTTTTTTTCTCAAAAACCATTTTCAATTAATTTACGTAATACATTTGCATTCAACGTATTGAAAGGAAGGGTTAAAAATAGGTATCTGTTTTAAACACAACAATATAAATCCGGCACGGTGCGATTAGCACCACTGTAATTAGTTTTAGCATCCCCATTCAAACACATTTTACCTGCTCATTTTCAATTACCTACACCTTTAAAATTAGGGAACAAAGCGAACGAACGTCTCTGGAATATTGTAATAATGTAACAGTTGTTCCGGACAGAAAGCTGGTGGTAACATGTTTACAAAGAAGAGAATAGCTTTCGTCCGACTAGGATGACCATGTTAAATCGTTACGCAGCACTGTGGCGAGAAAAAGCATATTCGAATTGATACTAGTTAATTTTTTAATAAATATGTTTCAAAATTAAATAAATATAGTATGCACAAATGTTTGGTTCAAAATATCCAACAAGCGAAGTGAAACCAGTATTTGTTTTTTTAACGTGTATAACTGGAAACTTTGGGCAGAGACAATATCGAAAGTCGTAACCAATGAATTTTATCAGAGTTTATCAGACGATTATTACCGATCGAGAATGACGAAGTCAAGAATCGAATAATCAAATTCTTTATCAAAAGGGTTAGGGTACGAAGGGACGCTTTATTAAAGAAATAATAATATCGGTTACACTTATCTGACCGATATATGTTCGTTATTATCCAAAAATAAGCTTTGAAATTAAATATGAGGTATCACATACTTGGGTATGTGCTTGGTAACAAGCTGATATATACGTATATTTAATTGAACACTTACACATATATACTCGTACATATACTTATTTGAACACTTACACATATATACTCGTACGTATACTTATTTGAACGCTTACACATATATACTCGTACATATACTTATTTGAACACTTACACATATATACTCGTACGTACACTTATTTGAACACTTACACATATATACTCGTACGTACACTTATTTGAACACTTACACATATATACTTGTACGTATACTTATTTGAACACTTGTTCAAAGTTTAAATAAGCGTAAAAGATCAATACTATATTGTACTTCACCATTGACCTATTCATCTCGATAAAAAGTCTAAATTTACTTAAATTGAATATATACACTACTTGCCGTTAAATATAATAACGTTGTTCAATTGGGACATACACAATATAACGTAAACATGGGAATAATTATAAAGAAGCCAAAATGCGTAATTGGGCGAAAATTAACTGATTGAATCACACTAAAGCTTCGTCATTCCATTACTCCAATGACCAACGTTTTTAATTGTAACTAATAACGAAATACATGCGTGCGTATATCGAAAGTAATCTATATGAAAAAGATTGTAATTTAGCTAATTTAAATAGGCTTTTCCCTATGCTATAAACGATAGAAGGTCGTATCTACTTCTTTTCAACATACGGAATTTTTCTTGTAACAACTTTAGCGTGCCATAATGGCCCATCAAAGCGATGAGATAGTGAAATGAAATCGATCGGCAATTAATCAATTCCGCATCAATGAGCCGTTTCAAGAAGAGTATCGAGAAAACTGTACCTAACCTAATTCGCTTTCATCGCGTTCACCTTCCCCCACTTCTTTCTCTTCCTCCGCCCTATTCCCGTCTTATTAAACGTTTTGTCACTTGTTCTTTTTTCATCTTTGTTTTATTTCGGGGCTTTCTGAAACTGTAGAAGTTCAGTACATTGTAAAAATATAAGATTTCAAGGAGAGGAGTTAAGTGTTAATTTAAATTTTCAACAATAATTGTGATCAGCTTTGAGTTTTTGTTTACATTGATAAGTACGCGTTAAGCTATTTCGGAACCGGTTACTTCAATCCGTTGACGTAACGTGTTTGAAGTAAAGTAATCAAAATTACGACTTTCTGTAAATTTATATCTTTCTGTAAATTTATATCTTTCTGTAAATTTATACCTTTCTGTAAATTTATATCTTTCTGTAAATTTACATCTTTCTGTAAATTTATACCTTTCTGTAAATTTATATCTTTCTGTAAATTTATATCTTTCTGTAAATTTATATCTTTCTGTAAATTTATATCTTTCTGTAAATGTATATCTTTCTGCAAATTTACATCTTTCTGTAAATTTATACCTTTCTGTAAATTTATATCTTTCTGTAAATTTATATCTTTCTGTAAATTTATATCTTTCTGTAAATTTATATCTTTCTGTAAATTTATATCTTTCTGCAAATTTATATCTTTCTGTAAATTTATATCTTTCTGTAAATGTATATCTTTCTGTAAATTTACATCTTTCTGTAAATTTATATCTTTCTGTAAATTTATACCTTTCTGTAAATTTATATCTTTCTGTAAATTTATATCTTTCTGTAAATTTATATCTTTCTGTAAATTTATACCTTTCTGTAAATTTATACCTTTCTATAATTTTATATCTTTCTGCAAATTTATATCTTTCTGTAAATTTATATCTTTCTGTAAATTTATATCTTTCTGTAAATTTATATCTTTCTGTAAATTTATATCTTTCTGTAAATTTACATCTTTCTGTAAATTTATACCTTTCTGTAAATTTATATCTTTCTGTAAATTTATACCTTTCTGTAAATTTATATCTTTCTGTAAATTTATACCTTTCTGTAAATTTATATCTTTCTGTAAATTTATATCTTTCTGTAAATTTATATCTTTCTGCAAATTTATATTTTTCTGTAAATTTAAATCTTTCTGTAAATTTATATCTTTCTGTAAATTTATACCTTTCTGTAAATTTATATCTTTCTGTAAATTTATATCTTTCTGTAAATTTATACCTTTCTGTAAATTTATATCTTTCTGTAAATTTATATCTTTCTGTAAATTTATATCTTTCTGTAAATTTATACCTTTCTGTAAATTTATACCTTTCTATAATTTTATATCTTTCTGCAAATTTATATCTTTCTGTAAATTTATATCTTTCTGTAAATTTATATCTTTCTGTAAATTTATACCTTTCTGTAAATTTATATCTTTCTGTAAATTTATATCTTTCTGTAAATTTATACCTTTCTGTAAATTTATATCTTTCTGTAAATTTATATCTTTCTGCAAATTTATATCTTTCTGTAAATTTATACCTTTCTGTAAATTTATACCTTTCTGTAAATTTATATCTTTCTGTAAATTTATATCTTTCTGTAAATTTATACCTTTCTGTAAATTTATACCTTTCTGTAAATTTATACCTTTCTGTAAATTTATATCTTTCTGTAAATTTATATCTTTCTGTAAATGTATACCTTTCTGTAAATTTATACCTTTCTGTAAATTTATACCTTTCTGTAAATTTATACACATAAATAAAATTGAAGTGACTGAATATTGAATTCAATACAGGATACCTAAACATAAACAACGCTTTGGAGGATATCTATATGAATATTTGTTTGTCCGAAATAAAATCGGAAACGTTAATTAGCTATAGGTGTCCGTTAATAAGTGTCGGACAAAAAAAAACTTTATTCCATGACTGAGAAATAGTTAATTGTCGTTAAAACAAAATTTACAAGAAGCCTTTATTTTCAGAAAATTTAAAATAGTATTCACAATTATATGTCATCTTTTTCGCACACAATATACTTGCGCACATTGTTCAGCCCCGCTCGGGGGAAAAACACGTGAACAGCTGCGAGGACATTGCCACTGCAGGTAACCACCGCACTTCGGGCAAGTATTAGGTGCGTTATGAAGAGTTATGTGTAATATTTTTTTTACACCCGATTAGAAAAAGGGCATGTTTCACGTTTTCTTTCAACGACAATTTATTCCTTAGCCAACGAATAGCGTCTTTCTTTGTTCGACATCTATTCCCGGACACCGTGTATATATATATATATATATATATGTATATATATATATATATATATATATATATATACATATATATGTATGTATGTATAATACTATTTTGATATTTCAACGGGTATTGTTGGAGGACAATGGGCAGCGGCGGGTTGTAAGAAATCGCGGGAGTGGGGAAAGAAGAGAGGCACAAGCCGATCCGCGCGGGATTTAAACTGAACTGTTAATTTGTATCTAACAACAGAACATGAAATAAACGCGATAAAAAACTGAAATTGTATTTATACATTATAAATATTTGCAAAAAAAATAGTTGGGGAGATGAAGAGTAAGTGATAGAATGCATTAGAATTATTTTTGGATCTTTGTTTTCTTTTTGTGCGTTTGTGTAAAAAGCGTACCAGGTAAAAATTACTCACTCAATTCAAATGCATTTTTTTTTGGAAAATAGAGGGTCATCTTAAAAACCTTGTGTTTAGTTTTTCCCCATCAGATCACGCAACCGGAAGACATGCTAATTTAATATTTTCGAAAATTTATTTACATTACATCAATTCAACAACAACAAATAAGTGACTAGCTACCCAATGCGTCTTAATTACAAAAATATATATTGTGCTTATGTGCACTAATAGATGGCATTACGTGTATTTTAAATCGCGCAATCAATATTTTCCACCCGCTTATATAAGGTCGATAGTTAGCGAGCCAGAAGTGCAACATTGAGTGATTTGCACAGGTTTAGTAGATCTATAAACAAGGTTGCTAAATTCTTTATTGTTTATACATATAATAAAACTACAGAATAGGCCTGTCTGTACGTCGAAGGTATTTACGATAAAAATATTCAAAAGGAGCATAACAAATTCAAATAACGTTTTCACTAGTGGATTCCACTAGATTTGGAGTAAGATAATCTTTATTACATAAAAATCGACGAACTCAAAAATTACATGTAGTAATTTGACATTTCAATGTAAAGGTTTATGTCTATCATCTTTAGGTATAATAAAACAACCTTGATAACCTACATAAACAGACACGTACTTAGATTTTCTTTATAACATCGTAATAAAACGGTTTATGGCGATCATTTGGCTTTTTCTTCATATCTAACTCATTGTTTATCGTGAGAAAATTTACCTAAAGATTCAATGTTTGCAATTATCATGCATTAAACTGCAAACGCTATTGCTTTTGCGTTTCTATATTTCCAGAAATTTGCTTTTTCCATCCAACTTTTTATGATACTTATTAGAAAAATGAATGTTGAATAAACTTTAGTCAAAATGTAATTTTTATTTTCAATATTTCAAAGTAGTATTGACAGCCACTTTGTTATACAAACGAGTTGTATAGACTTGTAATGTGGATAATTTTGAATTTTTACAATTAATTAAAAATACAGTTTGCTTACTAACATAGCAATATTAACATATTATACTTAACATATATATTTTCTCATTAAATATATCCATTCCACTGTTGAGTACATAAAGTAATACCTTCTATTTTTATCAAATCAAAGATTGTCAAAAATAGAAATTAAACACAGTTATGGGTCGGAAATGAATATCGATGACAGCGCCAAATATATAACTAACATATACGCGTATATACGCGTATTCAATTAAGAGTATGTATCGAACATAGTATATAAAAGCTTTGTTTTTAAATATCTGTAATACATATAATAGGTAGATTATTTAAAACTAGCGCATTCGCAGTACTAAAAGAAAGGCATTTTCATATACTGAAAAAATATAAATTTTTGTTAACACGTACCATGCTCAGAAACGAAGACATTTCCGTATATAAAATGCTGGTCACTTTTGCTGACTTTTGAAAAAATATTAATAAAATAAAAAATCTTGTCTGAAAAAATGCAAAGGCTGTTCAGTAATTTATTTTGTTACCTTTTTTCTGGCCGAAATTATCATTTTACATACACATCTATATACTAATTGTCCTATTTCATTCTACATTGAACTCTGTAATTAAAAAACTCTGTAATTAAAAAATGACATAGCAAACATGCTAACCGTTAATACTATTCAGAATGGCAACATAATTGTACTGTGCTGTTTAAATCTCCTCGTTTGAAGAATTAGACGCAGACGATTCGACATCAAAATAGCCTTTTATTACAATGCTATTGGTGTAATTAACAACCTTTAGATCTACAACGATATATTGTTTTCTCATATTGTTTCGTATTGTTCCAAACGTTTCCGAATATTGACTACGTTTATTTTTAAATTAATATTCAGCGATCTGTAAGTTAAATTTAAGATTTTAAAGCAACTTTACACTTAATAATACCCCATAGTAATTCAATAGGGTTTGGCCCTGCTTGGTTCTCTAAATCGAATAAACAATAAAAAAACTCATCACATCATTTCCTTAATCGACCACTAACTGATTAGTTCAAAGGATTGAAATAATCACGCTTTATTTTACATCGCTAGCAATAAACAATGCAACAGTAGTCTATGTCGCGCTCATAAGTGTATGCGAGAAAAACAATGTTTTCATAATGCCTATACAATGTGATGTCGTGTCCATCTTTCTCACAATTACGATACAATCGCAGTGTGAAATATTGTGTATACGCTCGCTTTGAATAAATACGTAACTAAAATTTTTTCCCAATTTAAAATTCTGACCTCAAATTGTTCATTCCATTATCCTGAACTTGATTAGATGTGTATACAATTTATATTGTTACAACAACGCTTACTTGTAAACAATTAAAGTTATTTCATATCGATTTCATACAAATTATATATATATATATATATATGTTAATATAATTGATTTTCACGCATTACTCACGGATTTTGTATATATATATATATATATATATATATATATATATATATATATATATATATATATATGTACAAAAGCAACGAATGTTCAAACAGATAAACTTGAATTGAATCCTTATTTTTTTTAACCACTACACAAATCATTGCTACCATTCATTTTTCAGGCTATAAAATTATGCTTACTTTCATTAATAGTACTGTCATTTGATTTTTTGGTCATACAATTGAGTATACCGTTTCAGGCACTATCGTAATATAATTTCATTCCCTATTTTCTGTCCGTCCCGTCTTTTTCCAGAACAACCTGTCAAGAACTAGTAGAACTCGCTCTACGAGAGTTAAGCACTTATTAACATTTAAGAGTGATTAACATAAAAACAAACTAATTATAAATATATATAATTATACATAGAATTAGAGATCATTAAATTTTAGATTTTGAATAAAATTTTTTGTAGATCTCATTATCGTATACTTAACTCATTGACACCTCTAGCAATTTCTGAGAAAAAGGAACCTAGATAGACGGATGATCAGGTTACCAATGCGCTGGTTATCAAAAAATTAATTAAAACACAAACAATTTCTTTCTTTGTGTGGATAAGCTCAACGCATGCCAGGTATTCGAAATAAATATATTATTGCATTAAATTGAGAATCACGCGAAAGAAGCCGCGGGCAATATTTAGTCTATAATAATTTAAAAGGTTACCTCCAAAAAGCACCCGGCACACTTCCTCTCTCTAGTTAAAACATTATTGCTCATTACTCGAAACTCTGAAACAATATTACATTACCTACGTATATTTAAATACTATAAACTGTGCAATAATATTACGAAACTTCCATTTAAATTGGATGGGCTTGTTGTATATAAATCAAATACTAATAAACAAGCAAACAAATAAAATTTTGTTCTCTATAAATATGATAATGATTTTATCAGTATTTACAGTTCGATTTCTCTATTTCTCAGTACGTAATACAGCCAAGTTTCAGAGAAAAGAATACAGCCAAGATTCACAGATCGAATACCGTCAACAAGAATAAAAAAATAACTCAAATAAAAAAATCCTCGTTAATGGCTGTTTCCATTTGTCTTTATTGGCATTTGGCAATTTGCGGTGCCACGCATCGATGGGACTCGGGATGGATTGCCGATCGCTGGTCGAGCGAAGCTGGACTGGTGTTTTGGTCGGCTGTAAGAGATTGCCCTTGTAACAAAAGTCTGCCATACGTGTCCAATGTATACATTAAAATTCTTGAATAAATTAATTATGGGCAAAATGAAAATAATAAAAAATGAATTACTATTAAAATACGCAAATTCTTGTTCGCGATTCAACTAACGTATGGTGAACTTAAACCTCTCCCAGCTGAAATGCAGGTCACGTAACGCAGACGAGTTCGCACACTCGGACAGCGCTGGGACACAGATTCGGTTTCGCACAACGAAAACTGAATTCCATCTCTGATTGCGAGCCTCCAGGACTCGAAGTCTGGACGTGGAGATAAAGTTTAAATTAGCAGGATCAAACTTGGAGTTTTAGAATGCGCGCTATGGATCAGGATACGAATCCTCTCTTATAAATACCTAAAAGTCTGATTCTTTTATTTAAGAAGAAGAGTATTTGAAAGAACGGTGAAATGTTTTATAGATTACAAGATATTACCTCTTACCTCATTTCTTCAAAAATAATATAAAAATGCAAAATGACAAATTAAAAAGTGATTCAAAGAAGAAGTATTGATTATATTATGAGCTTGCAAAATATTTGAAGAAGAAAATAATATTTAAAATTGCTCTAGAAATAGACAAATCGAAATGAAGACCTTTAAATCTATTAAAAAACCCAGAAGATGATGCTTTCACGAACGGGTGATAATATCTCTAATTTTTTTCCCCACAAGGCAAAAAAAACAATTTATAAATAAATTTATCTTGATAATATAAAGAAAGGATAATATAAGACACGACAGGGTTAAAATTAAATTGCTAAAATATCTTGGTTGATAGATTAAAAACATTATACAATTACGTTTAAGATGATTAAGAAAGGGGGACGGAAGAAAGGAATTTCAGAAAAAAAAAAGAAAGGGGGACGGAAGAAAGGAATTTAGAAAAGGGGACGGAAGAAAGGAATTAAGAAAGAAGAAAGGAATTAAGAAATTAAGAAAGGGGGACGGAAGAAAGGAATTTCAGCAAAAATATCGAATAAGTTGTTACAATAAGGTTAATTGTGCAATGTCGCTTAGAGAATACTATTTCCTATTATTAATAACATCCACTGACTTTGCCTTAAAGATATATAGAAAGACAACTCAACCAATTTCTAGCAGATCATAATTGAAACTCCGCTGTAGTAACTTCCTATTTTTCTAATTTTGATAATCAATCTAATACACAATTATATCAACACAGATAAAAAAACTGAAGATTTATAGCAAGACAACTCGACATATTTCTAGCAGAGTTTTAATTAAAACTCAACTATAGTAACTTGCCATTTTGTTAATTTAGATAATCAATCTAATACACAATTACATCAACACATAAAAAAAAACTGAAGATTTATAGCAAGACAATTCAATCCATTTCTAGCAGATCATAATTAAAACTCAGCTGTAGTAACTTGTCATTTTGCTAATTTTGATAATCAATCTAATACACAATTATATCAACACAGATAAAAAAATTGAAGATTTATCGAAAGACAACTCAACCCACTTCTAGCAGAACCATAATTAAAACTCAGCTGTAGTAACTTACCATGTTGTTAATTTTGATAATCAATCTAATACACAATTATATCAACACAGATAAAAAAACTGAAGATTTATAGCAAGATAACTCAACCCGTTTCTAGCAGAGTTATAATTAAAACTCATCTATAGTAACTTGCCATTTTGTTATTTTAAATAATCAATCTAATACACAGTTATATCAACACAAATAAAAAAACTGAATATTTATAGCAAGACAACTCAACCCATTTCTAGCAGAGTTATAATTAAAACTCAGCTATCGTAACTTGCCATTTTGTTATTTTAGATAATCAATCAAATACACAATTATATCAACACTGATAAAAAAAACTGAAGATACGTAGAAAAACAACTCAACCCATTTCAATCTAATAACCCTGCAAATTCTAAAATTACTGTATATACTGTATATACATGTAATTTTCGAATTTGCAGGTTTTAAGCACTTTTCCGTTTGCATATTCAATTATTAAAACGAATTTAATGTTAAATATACGTCGCTGCCTCTCTGTGTATAAGAACGAATTTAACTCTAAAATTACTGTAGCTATTGACATAAACTATAGAAAGTAATCTTGGGACCAACTTAGTTTTTGTTTTATCGTGGTATCTCAAACAGTTCCAAAGTTATGATGGTGTCGATATCGGGATCCGTTAAATATGTCTACACATTTATTTTCGAAACCGTGATACCTAAACTACGCATTGCATAAACCATAATGTTTATCTAATGCAGGTTAAATACAGTGGAATATATAAATAGTATTTTATGGAAGTATATAATTATAGTTATTATGATTATATTATATTATATTGTAATTATATTTATTCTTCTTATATTTTAATTATATTTATTCTCTTATATTTATTCGGTACCTAATATATTAGTTAAGCTGTATCAAAATTTTCAATTATATTACAGAGAACGCCATCTATGAAGCAATAGCAAAACCCATGACTATCAAAAACTTTTTTGATGAAATTCCATAGGGTGCATTCTATGGTGCAGTAGGAAAACTAGAGGTTAATTACATATGTTCTTATCTTACTTAATTTTTTTTTCAAATAACTTATCTAAACTAATCCGAATGTCGAAACGCGAACGAAGTTGTAGGCGCAGCTAGTTTTAAATATATTTTTTTAATTATTACGGAGTTAGTCAAGTGTAACGTAAACGTTGAACTTAAGTATTTTTACGTTTATGATATATAATTAATAATCTGAAAACATTATAATTGTGGTATGCAAATTTATCCCTGAGATATCAGAAACATTACTAATACGCATAATGAAAAAATACAATACGAATAGAAACAATACAAATGTGTGCAGTGAAACAATACGCTACTAAAGGTAAATGTCAATCGAACGCCAACAGATTACATGTGAGAAGAGAAATATTTATATTTAATACATAATAAAGTTATTTACAATTTTGAACAAATGGAGTTAGATATAGCTACAGCTGTTAAATATAATTTGTAAATTGAACAAATGGGCTGTTACTTTTTGTCAATTGAACAAATGGAGTTAGATACAGCTACAGCTGTTAAATATAATTTGTAAATTGAACAAATGAACTGTTACTGCATTTCTACAAGAGGGCATAGACACTAAATTATTTATGATCTAACTGCAGACTTATGAAAATGCAGATGAAGTATGTGAAATGAATAAATCCAATTATGGATTAAAACAGGCGAGCCGTCAGTGGGATTTGAAACCTACTTCCGTGTTAAGGAACCTGGGATTAAAAAGCTCATCTGTGAGCCTTTGTGTATACTACTAGATTAATAATGAAAATATTTTCTTTATTCTAATCTGTGTTGATTAATTTCTATTTTTTATAATAATATTCAAAAAGGGGAAGAAATGAAACATCAGCTCAAAAGCAAATTTAATATGAAAGGACTTGGTCCAGTGCATCATTTTATTGTTCGAAAGATAAAGCAACATTTGGATAGAAGTGAGCTCATTGTTGATCAAACCACTATATTGAAAGAGTTCTGCAGAGATTTAAAAAGACTGAATGCAATTCAGTCTTTCACCATGTAATCCTATTACGAAATTAATTAATACATAAAATGAAAAAATATAACTACATATATAAGATATCAAGAAGTGATTCAAGGCTCGCTTTACCTATTACAAGGCCCGTGATATGATATATGTTTCACAGTAAATTAATTGAGTAGCTTCAATAATAATCCAAAACTACATTGACTAGCAGTTAAGAGAGTCCTGGGGTATATAAAAGGAACAAAAGAATATAGATTAATATATAGCCAGAATAAAGAAAAACAAAGTATGTTTGGCTACTGTGATTCTGACTTGGTTTCAGATATTGACACCCAGAGATCACACTCTGGCTATATTTTTTTGTTTGTTTCAGGCATAAAGCAGTTTGTAGCATGGTGTTCTAAGCACTGAAACACTGTTGCCTTAAAGACCATAAAGGGATAGTATATGGCATTAACTACTGCGGTACAAGAGGCAATGTGGTTGCGCTACTTGGAATATGAATTGTACTGAGACGTCAAAACTTCACCTTCTGTCATATATTGTGATAATGAAAGTGGAATCAAATTCACAAGTACTTATGCTTATTGTGAGCGCAGCAAATATAAGTATATATCGTAATAAGATACCATTTTCTTCCAGAGAAAGTTGCCAATAAGGAAATTGAAGTTAACTATGTTGGAACACAGAATATGCTTAAGTCACCTCTCGGCAGAAGTTTGGAACTTTTACGGGGCAACAGGTTTGTACTTCTAGGGAGGATATTAAAATATTAATTGTAACCTAACACCGCGAGCGATAACTATATATCTAATCAAAATATCTGTCATGTATTACTGGCCTCTAAACAAAAAAATAAGTGCGAGCGTGCTTGTATGCGTGCGTGTATGCATGCGTGCGTGCGTGCGGGCGTGAGTGTGTGCGTGCATGCGTGCGTACGTGCGTGAAAATTTAATAAAAAAGATTAGTTTATTAAATGCTAGTCAAATATGTGATTTAATTTTACTACTGATCGGTCAACTGTAGGTTTACAACTATGTTAACTGTATTAAAACAAATTAATTTCATACATATATAACAAATTATTCAAAAGATATAAACCTGTGGTTAAATACGGAGGTCAATATACACCTGTGGTTAAATACGGAGGTCAATATACACCTGTGGTTAAATACGGAGGTCAATGTACATATGTTTGTGGCATAAGTCTTGAAAATATTTGAAATGCTAAAGAAAGGAAATTACTTCCTTTTTGTGACGTCGTAATATTTCGGGTCACTGAATATTAATATTGCAATCAATATGGCTTCACTGGTGCCGACTGCTACCGCGGATCAAACAATTTTTATTTATTATCGTTTTTTATGTCAAAATATCTAAATGCGAAAGGTAATCTGAGCTGTGGAGTACGTAAAGAACAATAAAACGAGAACCTTCGTCACTTTTTACACCTTAGTTATAAAACTTTGTAAATTATAAATTTAATATAAAATAAAACATACGCCAATTATTTAAAATGTTAAATTACTTTGACACGTAACGAGCGCTCTTAAACATTTTAGTAACTTTAAAAATTTAGAAACGACTTCATTAATCAGAAGATCGTCAGAAACTGTTTTCGCTTCATGAATCAAAGACTGCTTTTCAATGGAGAATAAATAATTAAATCACTGAAATTAATATAATTTTCACTATAATTAGTAGTATTCTATTTATACTAAATAACGGAGCCGATACGAGAGGATTTTTTTTTGCATCACCGTTAAGCTAGTGCTTATTTCACTATATCTCATATTAGCATACCTACAGACTTCTCGGTTAAAACATCTTAACGAAAATTGGCTCCTAAAGTGCAATGACAATTGGCTTCTTTAAAGTGCAATGAATATTTTTCCAAAAATTAAAGAATATTACGATAATTAAAGTGTTTGCAGAACAAAATAAATATTGTTACCTAAATTAATTTAATCAAATTAAAAGCCTCACCCAAAATAACACGAATTTAATAAGAAATCAAAATAAATTTCAAAAGCTGTTTAAAGAAAATGTTAGTAAAACAGAAACCGCTATCGTGAAGACATTTACTTAAACACAAACATGTTAACAACGTGCACGTGACGGGCTTGTTGCCATGAAAGTAAATTTCTAGTCGAACGAAAAGAAATTTATTTTGTCGATTAGTGGCTTGGTGGACTGCAAATGATTGTGACCACAATACAAAAAAAAATAAAAAGATGGTAGATGTGGGGTAGATGGGGTAAATAGGAAGAATATAAATATGATCAGCTTTCATTTTTGAGACCTCTTTTGAATTTGTACATTGACGAGTCACTTGTAATGTGCATGATCCAGTTTATTGCAAAATTTGTTAACATACACAATAAACGAATATTTTCAAAGAATTTCCTTTTTTTTTGGAACAAGCAACCTTATTGAAAAATAAACTAATTCGTTTATGTTCAGTGTGAACCGTTAAATAAATTTTCATACAAAGACAAATCAACGGTAAACAATAATTACAACTGTTTGATACACTGGAACGGTAGAACACACTTGTAATATCATTTTCTCTGCCTTACATTCTCGTCTGCTGTCTGCAAAGGGCCTACCACCATAAAATATTTCAGATTCTTATAGCGACTGTAAATTTAGGAGTTTTTCGAGAACGTCTCGACATAATTACTTTGAAATACTTAATTATGACGTGTTATGTACGTTTACTTGCAATACACACTAACATTATTTATATGCTGCTGAAGACGTCACTTGGTAAGTTCAACACACAACTTGCATTCTCCACTGCCGCTGCCTTATTCCGTTACACATTTTCGTAACGCTGCCTAAACCATTTATACCCTACTGCGCGATAAAAAGTTTCCCTTCCAAAGTATCCTTTGTACAAATGAGAGATATTTTTATAGGTCCATATATTAATACTGTAACGTCGTCTTGTCTTTCTATATAACAATCGTTTTCTCACAAAATTATTTCATGTTTTGTGAAAACGTAATCCAAACTGACGTACAGATACTTATATTAAATAAAAAAGGATTCACAGTCAGTAATTTACGTGTCCTTTTTATTAAAATAAAAAGGGACACATGTAAATTATTGACCGTGCTTGTACCTCTTCTTTCCCTTCAAAAATAACAAACCCTAATTGCAATAAGATAATACAGTAGGAAAATAAACGTGACAAAAGTTAATATCCTAATATATTTTCGTTAAACGTGATAAAAGTTAATATCCTAATAATAATATATTTTCCTACTGTATAAATACAGATTATATACATCCTTTGCCGCGTTGCGTCAAAATTCACGAAGACAAATTCAAAACACTTCTTCAAAAGATCAAAGACAATGGAGCCATTCAGACTATCATTATATTTAAGCGTGAAAAACGCTCTCACAATCGGTGTCAAAAACGCGTTCTATTGAGAGAAGGAAAATCCATTCCTATCCATTATCCCTTCTTATGCCTGAACAATTGTCAATTTCTCAAAGTACGAAAGCAAGAGTTCTTATGGCTGGAGTAGGTTCGTATTTCTCAATTCGTAGATGTAAATCGACTATTTTTCTGATATTTTATTTGGAATTGTTTTTAACTGACTGGCGTTTATAGGCATTTACAGGTTTTTCAATAACATTACTGGAATTTATAGGTTTTTCCATAACTACTACAGCTGTAGATTAGGTATCATACAGTAAACGGTCATGGTATAACAGTTTTAATATTTAGTTATTATATTGGCAAATTCTAAATATATTTTATTCCTTGAGTTAATTCATTAACTCATTGTACTAATTCCACTGTTACTGTTAAAGTCTAACAATTTTTAAATTGTTCTTAATTTGTTTAATATTGCAACTAAAATCTTTTATTTCCAGATAGACTTTTCTGCAATTAGTCTCTGCGATGTTTTTCTACGATTTTTCTGCGATTTGTTAACGATATGTACATAGAGGTGAAAAATTTGGAACCGCTTACTTGTAAAATAAATTATTTTCTCCAAATATGGAAAATTTTTAATATAAATTATATCTTTAACATAAATGTAAGTTTTCAAATAATACAAAAAAAAAAGGTATACAAACATAACAGTACCAAACATTCAAGATTTTATCAATCGTTATTATACTCTCTCAATGTTAATTTCAAATAAAAAGGATACGTAAAGAAAAAGGAAATGCATATCTGACGTCTTTGAATAAAGTAGAAACATATTGATACTGTTTTTTTTCACAAGTTATACTATAATTGCAAAGTATTATGATACTAAGAAATAATAAATACAGGTGATCCATTTACAGTGATCCAAAAAAAATTTTAGGTAATGAACATCGTGATAAGTCATTTAAAAATTATTAGTTCTGCAAAAATCAATAGTTTCGAAGTTATGATTTCTTTGTACTTTTTTGAAAAATGTTTACCCCAGTTACATAAATCAATTTTGTTCAAAAACTATTTCACTAAATCATATGAAATTCATTTTTCAAGTATAGTTGTCATATAGCAAGTACGCAGTGAGCTGTTTTTGTGTGCATTCTTACCTTTTGCTATTATTTGAAACTTTATATTGATTTTTTTCTTTTTTCCAAAGAAAAACGTACATTTATATAAAATCACTAGACTAAAATCTGTACAACTAGAGATTTGCTTATGACCTTATAAACTACCTTAGTACATGACGGCAGTCTAGACAATAAACCGAAGTGTTGTAACTACAGCAATATCTTCAGAAATTAACATCATATCATTAAGTACTAAATGTAGAATATCTACCATAATCGCAATTTTAGCAAAACTGTATTTCCTTTAAAAAGGTATTAATTCAAATTATATTTATTTAAATTAATCTCAAATCAATATTTATTAGTCTTAAGATACGCAAAATGTGTTGAGGTACCACTGTAAATGAACCAGTGTGTTGAGGTACCACTGTATCTAAAAAAAATTTGGACCGCTGTAAATTGGCCAGCCTGTATAAAAACCTGGATTTAACACAAGGTTCACACCAAAAAAAAATTTTGACCGCTATAAATTGACCAGCCTGAGTACCTCTCAGCTAAGTATGCATGTACCTGGATACATAACTTTATTGTTATTTACATATCATATTCAACAAAATAGTAATTAATAACTAATAATAAATTATACCAGTATTATTACACAAAGCATGCCTTTTATCGTGATTTTCAATAAAAACTATGGATAATTGTAAAAAAATAGTCGCATGTTATAAATTAACAGATAATTGTAAAAAACTATGGATAATTGTAAAAAAATAACAAAGACACTAAAAAAATTTTCAATAAAAACTATGGATAATTGTAAAAAAATAGTCGCATGTTATAAATTAACAATTACAAATGCCAGCAAATAAAATGCTATAACAAAGACACTAAAAAAATGATTCGCGTGTTCCTTGAGACGACTGACAAAAAAAACTGATTGCAGTTTGTGTTTACAAAAAAATATGTTGAAGTAATATTCAACATGTTATCATGATTAATAACATATTCATAAGCCCACTTTGTACCCGCATTCATTAAGAACATTAGATACTGGCTGCATCATAACACAGAGTCTACTTAAAAAATGCTACACTCTTAAATAAATCTAGTCAACATTCACAATTAAATGAAACTACGTGATATAGTATCATTTCTACTTTCTTTAAGTTCTTTACCACGACCTAGGTTTCGTTGTATTACAACATCTTCAGGTGGGCTATTAGCAAAGATTAGAAAGATCTTTGCTATTCCTACCTGAAGATACTATTACTGAATATACTATATATACTATATAATTGAATATAATATGAATATACTATATAATTACTATACCTGAATATACTGAAGATTCAATATCTAGTCAACATGTTAGAATCAGTTTCGTCAACTGTAATTAGTGGCAGTCAGCGAGCAAAATCGAGTTTTCGCAGAGGCAAAATTCCGCTCTGTGATTTAGTTAAGCCAATTAAATTGTACATTGTCAGAAGGATCAAAGCGATAGAAGTGGTTCGGTCTCGAGAGCTCGCGTTTGTCCTGTAACGACGTTATGCCCCTTAGGACTTCACTCGTTGTCATTTGGGCGTGTATGGAAACGGGGTTGTCTACATGTAAAATATAAAGGGGACGTGCAGACAACATGTATAATACAAAGAATATCGTCAGCATGTAACCTATTTGTTATATTATGTACATGCAAATTTATTGATATATTTATTTTTACGTTTGCTGCAATAAGCCGCCTTATTGTCAATTTAATACTGACTCGTACATTATTAATAATTACACTTAAGTATTGAATATATTTGGCGTTAATTTTGTAGAAATTCATTATTCACAATTAAATGAAACTACGTGATGTAGCATTATCTCTACTTTATTTAAGTTCTTTACCACGAACTAGGTTTCGTTGTATTACAACATCTTATATAATAGCCCACCTGTAGATGTTGTCATACAACGAAACCTAGGTCGTGGTAAAGAACTTAAAGAAAGTAGATATAATACTACATCACGTAGTTTCATTTAATTGTGAATTACACGTAAGACTAAATATAGATATAATATTATAGGTACCGATTAAGACATTTAAATCACGCGATTTGTCTGACATTTTTATATTATATAAAATAATTAAACAATTAACAAAATGTATACATTTATTTTGAGTACTACAAGATTAAATTAGTAACCCATCGACTGTTGGTTTTGATGTCACATTGTCCGAAATTATTTTGAGCAAACGAGAGGACAAAACTAATTCATTAAACAATTGTGCTTCTTTAGGATTATAATTACGAAACACTTCTTGGTTTACAAGGCACTGACAATTTCTGATTTATTTATGTTAAATTTCATGGTTTCGCTATTCAATATTTTTATATCTCCGTAATTGTATTTTCCCTTAAACAAACGAGAGATGGCAAAGATCCTATTGGAAAACTAAATAAAATAAATAAACCTTTTTTGTCCGACGTCCTCTTTCGTGTGTTTCAGTTATCACGTTCCGACAACAAAATCATGCAGAAAACAAGCTCTCCAGGAAAATGTCGGTTGAAAATTCCACGAAAATATTTTCCAAGCTATTTTTGTTGTATTTACATATACATATATAATACATTTACGACATCGTCGGCAAAGAGTAAAAATTTTCTTACTGAGTCTGTTCACTTTTTCGAGTTGGCGGAAATTAAGTTTGTGTGTTTATAGTAAACTGTTTTGTATGTTATTCCGGATAAACAATTTCTGTAAATATATACTATTATTCACTATGTATTTCTATAAATATATGAGCGACTCGGACTAAGGCAGTAAATATAAATCTGAGTATTGAAAACTATCTCCTTAATAATGTGTGTACACCACAGTCCAATAATCTGTCAAAGGTATTGGGTAAATAAAAAAGGTCCCTAACAATGGCCTATGCTTCATGTCATTAATGGAGAGTAGGGGTATTTGTAAACACGTATTCTATTTTGATAATAACAAATATTTAAAAAAAACATGTATTGGAAAAAAACTACATCGATTTTAGGTAAAATACATTAGTTTAATTATTACATAATAATTTTGTAATAATTTAATTATTCGTTTAATTTATGTTATCTAGCAGAGATTTCTTTAAAAAAATTACCTATTCTATATGTTTATATGTACTGATTACGTTAGTACTTTCAATATACAAATATTTAAAAACTTTTACTAAAGATTTTTTTCTGGAGTAATATTAAATACTTTTCTTTTTTTACGTTATAATAACAGGAACATTCTTGTAAGTCTGCATAAATCGAGAATTATTGAATGTCGTTAAATCTATTTGAATTACGAGAGTTCAGTACATATTGAGAAGCATTTAACAGTATAAACGAGGGTACATTGTTTTTTTTAATTAATTTTTCTACATTATTTTTCACTATGATATATAATATTTCATAGATGTGAGACTAATAACTTGGATGTCTTGGACCGAAATCATTTCGCATTGAAGAACATACTGAAAGCCGTTATGGCGATATTATTTTCTGATGTCCACACATTTGGTTAAAAATGTTAAGGACGCGACCCGACATTTTGGTGAAGCGTATCTCGCTAAGGAGACAGATCAAAAAACCGGAGACTGCATCGGAAAATGTTACGTGACATTTTCGAATGCATTTTAAAGGAACTTTTCAATATCATCCCACTGGATGGTGTCCATAAGACAATAAATTTCACTCCTCTATGTGGATTCGAATTATAGTGAAGTACTTCAAAAAATATTTTTAAGTATTTTGTCTTCGAGTAATTCAATGATGTCTTACTGTTAATTTCACCACGATCGGCCTTAAACTGAAAGAGCTAAGATACTGCGACATACGGATGGACAAACAGATGGATGGACATGTTGAAATTACAAGTGTTCCGTTTTTCCATTCGGCACATACGTCAAAAATCTGAAAAAAAAATCAGGATAGCGACATTTAGCAAATATTCAATGTAATATTATATCACTGTATATATATATATATATATATATATATATATATACATTGATAGAAACACCAAACTTTAATTTGCACCTAAATATACAGGGAATCCTAGTAATGCGTATTCCGCTCGTACTTTACAGAATTTTTTTTCTGCATTTATGATTCTATTATTCTCCATTTCAGTGAAAAATTTATAAACCCTTTTGCTAACATTTCATAATTAGGAACTAAACAAAATATTTGAGACGATTTAAAGTAGAATTTTTTTCCGCAATCGTGCTTATAATAGGGTAAATGATTTTTGCTACAATTGTTCAAACAGTTCGCAGTTGGTTTACGACAGAGCCACTTTATACAGGGAGCTGTTGCCCCAAAGCAGACACAAACAAATTGGTTATATTCATCAATAACTTGACCAAAAGTATAGGAAAACCATTACATCGATCAATAATTATCTTAAGTTTCAATAATTCGTATAAGTGTGTTAAGCCAAATTTGGGATAAATATTTATATGTATTAATTAATAGGATCCTCACCCCGACCTGAGCATCAATCTCGTATGAGACATTTTCACAATATTCGACAGGACAAGTGCAAGACGTCAAGAATATGGGCTCTGATTGCAACACGGCGGCGATACGACATTGACCATTTCAACCTAACCTAACCGACTTCGATACCAATACGATGATCTGCTGAAGACGCATAGAAGCAATAGCAAAGCGAATAAGCAGTTATCACACATTGACGTTTTATGTTTGACGATTTAGTGTCAATTTATTAGTAAATATAAAAAAAATTATATTAAAGGGCTGTATTTTCACATGACAACGATTATAACCAATTATTTGAAAAATAACATTGAAAAATGCATTTTCTCAAGAACAAGTTTTTTTGTCGGTTGATGAATGATTAAGTAAACAGTGCGCAATATTTTTGGCGCAAGCATATAGCTACACTTAAATCTACCTAAATGATGAGAAATGAAATAAAAACTTCTGGTTTTATTTTAATTTAGGGAAAGTTCCACGTGAAAATGAAAAATGTTTTGAGAAAACTTTTTTATAAATAGAACTACTGACTACTACTAAACTTTTTTATATAATAGAACTTTTTTATAATATACTGGTTGGAAAGGTAATTTGAATGGCGAAAATGAAAAATGTTGTAACCATCCACTTACTACAAACAAAAATCTCATCAAAATAGTGGATAAAAAATTCCTCGGTATAATGTGCGTAAAATTGCTTCCGCTTTAAGAATTCTGGAAATAACCATCATTAATTATATGATGATATTGACTTACGTCAGTCGTTCAGATGTATGGCTTCCTCATGACTTATGAGCGAAATATATTTGAAGGCGTTTTCACGTATAATTTGCTTTTTCATCCATATAACTACGAAAATGTTTTAAACAAGATAATTACTGGAGATGTGCGTTGTAATACTTTATGCTAGCTAATATTCACCATAAACGCTTCTCAACCAACTGTAAAGATCCTTTATTTGTCATATAAAAAAAAATTTTATGCATTTAATGAAATTAAAAACCGTCGTTTTTATAAGCTCCCTCCACATGGTGAAAAGATCAATTTAAGGCTGTACTGTAGTCAATTAGATAAAATGAAGGAAGCGATGCCATGAAACTTCCAAAATTAGCGAATAGACGAAGCATTATTCTCTAACGCAAGGTTCAATGTGAATTAAACCATCATAAATAAACTGTTGCAGTAAAAGTGTGATATTCTACGACATACTTAATATCCTCATCATCACTATTTGGATATTAGCGCTTTTGATTACTATTCATTCCCATGAAGGGAAGAACATTTCTCTCCATGGTAAAAGATTTAATTCAGGAAATGTTATAAAACTTCAGCTTCTTCAATACTTTACTAACAAACCTCAAAAGTTTTGAAAAGATGGCATTTTGGGATTTTCGCGAAGATGAAGGAAAATCCTGAAATCGATCACAGGGATCATATAAAATTTAATAAGACATGTAAACAATTATTTTTTCTTGGCCTGTTGAAGATGTAAAGCAAGTGTTATATACACGTCATAATTTTTCAATTTTCACCAAAAATTGAATAAGTTATTGCATATCAGTACAATCAGGACTCATAACCGAATTGAACTCATTGATTTTACTTGATCATTGAGGCTAAGCAACGAAAGCATTGCTCGGTAATTTGATGGGTGATCATTAGTTGTAAATCTTAACAATATCCTTAGGAGCGCAATAATATCTAATGGAGCTTTTGGATGGGAGTTACAACGTTCTGATGTTACGTCGCGACGGGCCATTTGGCTAGCTTCGCGTCTTGTCAGCTCCTTCCAACTTAAGAGGCAGATATCCGCCAGGGTAAATATAAAAAAAGGCGTGGCTACCGCAAAGTGGGAAGAGAGTCGGGTACAGTCTGTTTCAAAAAGTTAAACAGCACTGTAATTTAAAACAAAACAACACAGATCTAATTACCAAATATGTATCGCACGACGTTTATTAAAATATGTTTCGAGAAGGAGTTTTCAAACAAAATTATCAATGTAAAACCAATTTTTAAGGCTATTCACAAAGTGGTATATGTGTATTTAGCGAGTTTTTCTTTTTACATATTTGATTCATAATTTTATTTATTTACAATCACATACCGAAAAAAACGCCTCTGTTGTATTATCAATATGTCGTGAATAGAAACATGAGAACAATAATATGTTGCTAATAGAAAGATATAATATAAGTGTAATATTTGATCTGTAATTTACTTTTACATATGTTTATGTTAATTCTTTTATAATTTATCCATAATAATCAATGTTTACTTATTTTTATCTGTAAAATAAATATTCAACTTTTATAATAAACCATCAACACACAGTCAAAATATATTAACTAAACCAAGTAATTGTCATCTCAATAATCAACGAATATGTGAAATTAATTCAATTCTGTAAAAAAATTCAAATAAACCAGTCTATTTGTAATTATCAGTTAAATCAGTAAAATTTTCTGAGTATAGATTTATGCAGCAAATAAAACTTTTTTATGCCATTTAAAAAACAAAACGATAGCAAGTTTTATTTTATGCAAAATATAGCCATTGCCTACTTGTTTTGCTGAACATGGTGAAACATTATATAAATATACGATTAGTTTTAAATTTATTTAAGTCCTGGCTGATTATTAATCTTAATATAACCAATAAGTTCTAAAGAATATTTTATGTTTTACGCGCGTAACAGCCATGCACAAAAAATGTGCATCAACACTTTTCTCCTATCCCTAACGGAAATTATACTGAATATACGGTCTATAAGTCTATTGTTCATGGAACACTTAATATGAATTATATTTTTTTGTAACAACTGTAGGGATTGGTTTTACAATTAAAATTATTCATTTAGTATTTTCGACTATTCCAACTTCTATTTACTTTAAAATTTAAACTCTGAGGATTTTATTTTCTGAATACACTAAATATTTTTTCGACACCCCCGCAAGTCCGGAACTATTTTCTTGAAAAAAACATTTATCCATAATTGTTATTTACCATATTCATTCCGAATTTCAATTCTGTAGATTTTATTTTTAATAAATGCAATTATTTATTTTCAACGCTCCCGCAAACTCGAATAGAAATCGACGATCTTATCGTTTTTTTTATTTTTATTTTTTCATGCTCCAACGAAAATTATTTTTAATTTATTTGTCGCTATTGAAATTTTTGTCAATATCCGTAGAATCATAGTTTTCATGTAAAGCTTGCTCGAACTAGTTTTTTTTGTAAAAATGAAAGATCTTTCCGCCGTAAAAAGTATTTTTGATTACGACCCTGATGATAAGTTATTACCGTACCATAAGTTATCACCATTCTTATATTTTTGCATGATTGACGCACAAACAGTCAAACAATCAGACAATCAGAAAAAAAATCTAAAAACTATATTATTGTTGCAACATGTAACCTGTTGCAACTACTTTTTTGAAAAACCATTTCATGTACGGATTATTTTCTAGTTTATTATACACACACAAACACACACACACACACACACACACACACGCTCACACACACGCGCACACGCGCGCACACACATACACACACACACACACACACGCACACACATATATATAAATATATGTATATATATATATATATATATATATATATATATATATATATATGTATATGTGTGTGTGTGTGTGTGTGATTTCAGAACATAAATCAAATGCATCTGAGATACCATCTATAATTTTGAGTTGACTGTATCTAAACGACTTAATTGCTTTAATATTTCGCCGATAAAGAAATTTAGCGAGTTTTTACAGTGTTTTCGTGCCACGTGCGGCACAACCTTCCCCTTCAAAGGCTCACGGGCGAGTGATGGAAACCGTCTCGATCAATAAGCCGCTTATGATGGTTCTATTGTGGAGCAAAAGTATGGAAAATAGGTTTTTCTCAGTATTTCTATAATCAATCCATATTTTGAAAAACCTTTTGTCCAGCCATAATATATTATTATAGTCTTTATTTTAGTGTAGATTCCAATGAAATAGCTAAATATATTTTGAAACATTTTTTTACGGTCAGGTATCTTAAAGTTTGAGAAGAATTTGTTTCAAGGAATTGAATATGATTAAATTTTTTTTCAAATTTTACGTATCACAATTTTTTAGATTTTCTGAAAAACCAAAATGAACTCTTACTTTTTTCATGTAGATAGGTACCTAGGTACATGGATTAATTACGTGCTGCCACCAACGATCAATTTCATTGTTGGTTTAAGTTTATGTAAAAAAGAATATTAAAATATAATAGAAATTTCAAGGCATTTTAAATTTCGTTTATTGTTTTATTTACTTAATTCGTATTTATTTACTTAAGTCTTGCAAATTACGGTAAAAAATATTATAAAGCAATCAACTTCTTGAACCGAAAAAGATAGCATAATAAAATTGCCATAATCATAATTTCTGACATCTTGGCAAAGACATACCTGAAATACGGGACAACACTATTGTGTACATTTGTAATTGATTATTGTTTTTCAATTTTGGTAATTTTGAAACTCCTACAGATATTAATCGCTGAACTAATCCAAAATAAGCGCCATACCGCCGATGTACTTACTGTTTTTGAACTCTACCAGAGACGAACGATGCAGCCAGTAGCTATTGAAAGTTACTCGCTTTTCTATGATATGTCTTACAGATGTCTCTGTCATTTAAAATTATCTTATATTTGATTTATCTACTTTTTTCTAATAAATATAGAATCCTCAATATAAATAATAACATATTTTAATGGTTCAAAATTTATATAGCTCTGTGATCAGTTTGCAAACAAGGTCATAATACAATTTCGGATATGATTAAAATATTCATATTAATTTCTTTTATTACGATTAGATGGCAGTATATTTTTCGGGTTGTATTGCAGATTAACGTACATGCATAAATTAATTAAATCGAAATTGTATCTGGAATATTAATATATTTTTATGTACCTTTTACTTTTTGTCTCCCTAGGGTCAAAATCAATATGTTTAATGGAAACTATTGGACTTATTGGAGCCATGTCAGGTCAGCTCAATACATTTTGGGTTTAGTACAAAATCAGTACAAATAGATGTTGCTACAAATATCGTCTGGAATGATTCAGAGATAAATCTCGATAAAAAGCCTATTATGTCAGTTTTAAAAGAGCTTTGTTTTACGAAAATAAATTATTTAATTTTTTAATATTTTTATAAGTGAAATTTGTGATACACGTATTTAGAGTATTTTTTTATTTAATGCCATCTAGACATTTTATTAAAATTCAACTGCAAAGCTAACTTTATACTTGCCACAGATTAATGATGTTCTGTGCCACAGATGACATACGCGTCGTTTGTTTGCATTCCTTTTGATCGTATAGCACAAAATTATACCGATAATAATATTTTTAAATAAAGAAGCCTATTAATATGGTCAAAAAATATGTTAAAGATGTTGAAACCCCGATTGAAATAAACATAATTATTCAAGTTCGATTAATAAAAATATGACGATATGTTCTAATTATTACAATAAACTACTGAAAAGAAACATAATTGATTGACAACTATCAATCAAGGTGTCTATGTCTGAATTCAGATTCATTGAAATTTTATTCTTTTGGGTGATTTTTGTGTTTCTTGTCATGTTATTTATGACATTTGCATTGCCCCTGGATCCACTGAACACTTTTTAGACTCCCTTTCTGCAACCGTGACGCAGTATTTTTGGACTTTATTACTGCCACGTTGACTACGAGAAAATAAGGAAGGATTTAGCGCCATGTAAATGCGCATTGGATGCAACAACTTGCATTCTGAATATTCGATGTTTTGATTTCCAATAAACGATAAAAATGTTTTGGAACTATGGCTTGCATGCGCTGGTATTACGTACCTCCCTACATCGACTTTATACTCGTTCTTTATGATTTATCGTCTTCGATTATCTCTTTTTACATCAGAGTAATTAATGTACTAACAACTATAGATGTATCGGTCGAGAGTGATCGAATCAGTTTTGTCATAACGAATGACTCGATCTTAGCAACGTAACTGATCGAATCAACGTGCAGTAACACGTCTGGTTCGAAAGTAAGGTTATTTCGTTTTGTTTTTCGGTAATCTGTTTCGATTCATGCGCCTATCGAAACGAATGAGTAACAGAGAATGATAAAAGATTCAGTATTTTTTATTAAAAAGTTTATTACCGTAATTATACAATAGATATATTACTTCATTCGCAATAGATGTATACATTAATTTGTTTGGTTTATAATAATGGAATGAATTCATATGACATAGAATACTAATGCGCGATGGAAGAACTAATAATTTTGTCGGTGTTATTTATTTATATCGAATTTTTTTACAACTGATATACTTATTTATCTTAAATTCTATTCAAATCACATTTCCATTTACTCAACCTAATTTATTGGTGAAATTATTTCACATTTCACTGTATTTCCTGTAATCCTATTGAATTTTTTGTCAATATTCGTAGAATCATAGTTTTCATGTAAAGCTTGCTCGACCTAGTTTTTTTTGTAAAAATGAAAGATCTTTGATTACGACCCTGATGATAAGTTATTACCGTACCATAAGTTATCACCATTCTTATATTTTTGCATGATTGACGCACAAACAGTCAAACAATCAGACAATCAGAAAAAAAATCTAAAAACTATATTATTGTTGCAACATGTAACCTGTTGCAACTACTTTTTTGAAAAACAATTTCATGTACGGATTATTTTCTAGTTTATTATACACACACAAACACACACACACACACGCTCACACACACGCGCACACGCGCGCACACACATACACACACACACACACATATATATATATATATATATATATATGTATATGTGTGTGTGTGTGTGTGTGTGTGTGTGATTTCAGAACATAAATCAAATGCATCTGAGATACCATCTATAATTTTGAGTTGACTGTATCTAAACGACTTAATTGCTGTAATATTTCGCCGATAAAGAAATTTATCGAGTTTTTACAATGTTTTCGTGCCACGTGCGGCACAACCTTCCCCTTCAAAGGCTCACGGGCGAATGATGGAAACCGACTAGATCAATAAGCCGCTTATGGCGGTTATATTGTGGAGCAAAAGTATGGAAAATAGGTTTTTCTCAGTATTTCTATAATCAATCCATATTTAAGAAAAACCTTTTGTCCAGCCATAACATATTATTATAGTCTTTATTTTAGTGCAGATTCCAATGAAATAGGAAAATAAATAGCACCAAAACAACTAAATATATTTTGAAAACAGAGTTATTTCAGCAATAAATATTAGAAACGGCGATAGTTCAAGAAATCGAAACATTTTTTTTCGGTTAGGTATCTTTAAGTTTGAGAAGAATTTGTTTCAAGGAATTCAATATGATTAAATTTTTTTTCAAATTTTACGTATCACAATTTTTTAGATAGATAGGTACCTAGGTACATGGATTAATTACGTGCTGCCACCAACAATCAATTTCATTGTTGGTTTCAGTTTATGTAAAAAAGAATATTGAAAGTCTTGCAAATTACGGTAAAAAATATTATAAAGCAATCAACTTCTTGAACCGAAAAAGATAACATAATAAAATTGCCATAATCATAATTTCTGACATCTTGGCAAAGACATGCCTGAAATACGGGACAACACTATTGTGTACATTTGTAATTTATTATTTTTTCAATTTTGGTAATTTTGAAACTACTACAGATATTAATCGCTGAACTAGTCCAAACTAAGCGCCATACCGCCGATGTACTTACTGTTTTTGAACTCTACCAGAGACGAACGATGCAGCCAGTAGCTATTGAAAGTTACTCGCGTTTCTATGATATGCCTTACAGATGTCTCTGTCATTTAAAATTCTCTTATATTTGATTTATCTACTTTTTTCTAATAAATATAGAATCCTCAATATAAATAATAACATATTTTAATGGTTCAAAATGTATATAGCACTGTGATCATTTTTCAATCAAGGTCATAATACAATTTCGGATATGATTAAAATATTCATATTAATTTCTTTTATTACGATTAGATGGCAGTATATTTTTCGGGTTGTATTGTAGATTAACGTACATGCATAAATTAATTAAATCGAAATTGTATCTGGAATATTAATATATTTTTATGTACCTTTTACTTTTTGTCTCCCTAGGGTCAAAATCAATATGTTTAATGGAAACTATTGGACTTATTGGAGCCATATCAGGTCAGCTCAATTCATTTTGGGTTTAGTACAAAATCAGTACAAATAGATGTTGCTACAAATATCGTCTGGAATGATTCAGAGATAAATCTCAATAAAAAGCCTATTATGTGACTTTTAAAAGAACTTTGTTTAACGAAAATAATTTATTAAACTTTTTAATATTTTTATAAGTGAAGTCTAAAACACGTATTTAAAGTATTTTTTTATTTAATGCCATCTAGACATTTTTTCAGAATTCAGCTGCAAGCTAACTTATACTTGCCACAGATTACTGTATGTTTTGTGCCACAGATGACATACGCGTCGTTTGTTTGCATTCCATTTGATCGTATAGCACAAAATTATACCGATAATAATATTTTTAAATAAAGACGCCTATTAATATGGTCAAAAAATATATTAAAGGTATTGAAAGCCCGATTGAAATAAACATAATTATTCAAGTTCGATTAATAAAAATATGACGATATGTTCTAATTATTACAACAAACTACTGAAAAGAAACATAATTGTTTGACAACTGTCAATCAAGGTGTCTACGTCTGAATTCAGATTCATTGAAATTTTATTCTTTTGGGTAATTTTTGTGTTTCTTGTGATGTTATTTATGACATTTGCATTGCCCCTGGATCCACTGAACACTTTTTAGACTCCCTTTCTGCAACCGTGACGCAGTATTTTTGGACTTTATTACTGCCACGTTGACTACGAGAAAATTAGGAAGGATTTAGCGCCATGTAAATGCGCATTGGATGCAACAACTTGCATTCTGAATATTCGATGTTTTGATTTCCAATAAACGATAAAAATGTTTTGGGACCATGGCCTGGTATTACGTACCTCCCTACATCGACTTTATACTCGTTCTTTATGATTTATCGTCTTCGATTATCTCTTTTTACGTCAGAGTAATTAATGTACTAACAACTATAGATGTATCGGTCGAGAGTGATCGAATCAGTTTTGTCATAACGAATGACTCGATCTTAGCAACCTAACTGATCGAATCAACGTGCAGTAACACGTCTGTTTCGAAAGTAAGGTTATTTCGTTTTGTTTTTCGGTAATCTGTTTCGATTCATGCGCCTATCGAAACGAATGAGTAACAGAGAATGATAAAAGATTCAGTATTTTTTATTAAAAAGTTTATTACCGTAATTATACAATAGATATATTACTTCATTCGCAATAGATGTATACATTAATTTGTTTGGTTTATAATAATGGAATGAATTCATATGACATAGAATACTAAAACGCGATGGAAGAACTAATAATTTTGTCGGTGTTATTTATTTATATCGAATTTTTTTACAACTGATATACTTATTTATCTTAAATTCCATTCAAATCACATTTCCATTTACTCAACCTAATTTATTGGTGAAATTATTTCACATTTCACTGTATTTCCTGTAATCCTATTGAAATTTTTGTCAATATCCGTAGAATCATAGTTTTCATATAAAGCTTGTTCGAACTAGTTTTTTTTTGTAAAAATGAAAGATCTTTCGGCCGTAAAAGAATTTTGATTACGACCCTGATGATAAGTTATTACCGTACCAAAAGTTATCACCATTCATTAGAATCAGTCCATTAATTTTTGCATGATTGACGCACAAACAGTCAAACAATCAGACAATCAGAAAAACAATCTAAAAACCATATTATTGTTGCAACATGTAACCTGTTGCAACTACTTTTTTGAAAAACCATTTCATGTACGGATTATTTTCTAGTTTATTATACACACACAAACACACACACACACACACACGCTCACACACACGCGCACACACATACACACACACACACACACACACGCACACACATATATATAAATGTATGTATATATATATATATATATATATATATATATATATATATGTATATGTGTGTGTGTGTGTGTGTGTGTGATTTCAGAACATAAATCAAATGCATCTGAGATACCATCTATAATTTTGAGTTGACTGTATCTAAACGACTTAATTGCTTTAATATTTCGCCGATAAAGAAATTTAGCGAGTTTTTACAGTGTTTTCGTGCCACGTGCGGCACAACCTTCCCCTTCAAAGGCTCACGGGCGAGTGATGGAAACCGTCTCGATCAATAAGCCGCTTATGACGGTTATATTGTGAAGCAAAAGTATGGAAAATAGGTTTTTCTCAGTATTTCTATAATCAATCCATATTTTGAAAAACCTTTTGTCCAGCCATAATATATTATTATAGTCTTTATTTTAGTGCAGATTCCAATGAAATAGCTAAATATATTTTGAAACATTTTTTTACGGTCAGGTATCTTAAAGTTTGAGAAGAATTTGTTTCAAGGAATTCAATATGATTAAATTTTTTTTCAAATTTTACGTATCACAATTTTTTTAAATTTTCTTAAAAACCAAAATGAACTCTTACTATTTCATATAGATAGGTACCTAGGTACATGGATTAATTACGTGCTGCCACCAACGATCAATTTCATTGTTGGTTTAAGTTTATGTAAAAAAGAATATTAAAATGTAATAGAAATTTCAAGGCATTTTAAATTTCGTTTATTGTTTTATTTACTTAATTCGTATTTATTTACTTAAGTCTTGCAAATTACGGTAAAAAATATTATAAAGCAATCAACTTCTTGAACCGAAAAAGATAACATAATAAAATTGCCATAATCATAATTTCTGACATCTTGGCAAAGACATGCCTGAAATACGGCACAACACTATTGTGTACATTTGTAATTTATTATTTTTTCAATTTTGGTAATTTTGAAACTCCTACAGATATTAATGGATGAACTAATCCAAAATAAGCGCCATACCGCCGATGTACTTACTGTTTTTGAACTCTACCAGAGACGAACGATGCAGCCAGTAGCTATTGAAAGTTACTCGCGTTTCTATGATATGCCTTACAGATGTCTCTGTCATTTAAAATTCTCTTATATTTGATTTATCTACTTTTTTCTAATAAATATAGAATCCTCTATATAAATAATAACATATTTTAATGGTTCAAAATGTATATAGCTCTGTAATCAGTTTTCGAACAAGGTCATAATACAATTTCGGATATGATTAAAATATTCATATTCATTTCTTTTATTACGATTAGATGGCAGTATATTTTTCGGGTTGTATTGTAGATTAACGTACATGCATAAATTAATTAAATCACAATTTTATCTGGAATATTAATATATTTTTATGTACCTTTTACTTTTTGTCTCCCTAGTGTCAAAATCAATATGTTTAAAGGAAACTATTGGACTTATTGGAGCCATATCAGGTAAGCTCAATACATTTTGGGTTTAGTACAAAATCAGTACAAACAGATGTTGCTACAAATATCGTCTGGAATGATTCAGAGATAAATCTTAATAAAAAGCCTATTATGTCACTTTTAAAAGAACTTTGTTCAACGAAAATAATTTATTAAACTTTTTAATATTTTTATAAGTGAAGTCTAAAACACGTATTTAAAGTATTTTTTTATTTAATGCCATCTAGACATTTTTTCAGAATTCAGCTGCAAGCTAACTTATACTTGCCACAGATTACTGTATGTTTTGTGCCACAGATGACATACGCGTCGTTTGTTTGCGTTCCATTTGATCGTATAGCACAAAATTATACCGATAATAATATTTTTAAATAAAGAAGCCTATTAATATGGTCAAAAAATATGTTAAAGATATTGAAACCCCGATTGAAATAAACATAATTATTCAAGTTCGATTAATAAAAAAATGACGATATGTTCTAATTATTACAACAAACTACTGAAAAGAAACATAATTGTTTGACAACTGTCAATCAAGGTGTCTATGTCTGAATTCAGATTCATTGAAATTTTATTCTTTTGGGTAATTTTTGTGTTTCTTGTGATGTTATTTATGACATTTGCATTGCCCCTGGATCCACTGAACACTCTTTAGACTCCCTTTCTGCAACCGCGACGCAGTATTTTTGGACTTTATTACTGCCACGTTGACTACGAGAAAATAAGGAAGGATTTAGCGCCATGTAAATGCGCGTTGGATGCAACAACTTGCATTCTGAATATTCGATGTTTTGATTTCCAATAAACGATAAAAATGTTTTGGAAAAGGTATTAAAATTTAACCAGGATTGAAAAAAAGAAAATATATATATACATATATATATATACATGAATAATATTTATTTGAGTAAAAAGGCCATCTGACGTCTGATTGTAATGCTACATATTGACATAATAATAAATGAAGTATGTTTTTGAAAATATAACTAATTTAATTCAGTATTATCTGTAGTGTTAAAGCAATACTTAATATGTCTATCTAGCCTAATTTTTCGGGGCAGCAATATTAAAATGTAATAGGCCCATAAATTAAAGGAAATTTCACAATAAATTAAATATAAATATTGTTTCTCTAACTACATTATACGTGTAACGAAATATAAATATTTGAGTGACAAAATTATTTATTAAATATGTTTAATAAATAATTTTTAACAAGGCAAAAAAAAAAATAAATTGTAACAAGGTAAAGTAAGTACATCGTCTTCGCTGCCTTGTACTTCTGGTATCATATGAATTGTGGCAAGAGAATTAAGGATCTATGGCACTCGTTTGGAATTAAGGCCGATAATGAAGGAGATCTTCTTTTGCATGGTAGTAAATCGGCAATGGCCCTTGATAAGCCCGCTCTAATGTTACAGCCGAATGGCTTTCCCTTATTTTAATAACTTTAAATCCATCGTTCTGAGAGGCGCGCTGATATCAAGAGTGTGTTTAAAAACAATTTTTATAAGAGGCTGTTTTTATAAAATCCCATCTATTTCATTCTTAAAAAATACATTTTTCCATGTCAACCTCTGTTGTTTTTTTTTATTATTGATTTAATTTCAAAAATGTGGAAATTTGTAAAAAGATTTTTGATATATTTCATCTACGGCAAATGGGTTTTTCTCCTTACTATTCTGATGAATTGATACAATCCTCCCCTAATCCTCGTAGAGAAGTTATGACAATCCGTTGTAGTAAAGTTATGAGTTGAAAACTGCAAGCGCAAGTGTTTGACTTTTTCCAAATCGAATGCCAGATAGTTCTTGGATTTTTTGCGAGAAATGTTATCTTTCTTCTTCAGTTTGAACACCATATCCGCTTCAATTTTGTACTGGTCAAATTCATTCAACAGATCAATTTTGTTGTCGTTATTTTTCATTTGTTTTTATTGCAATTTGTAAGAATCGCATGTCTTATATGGGTCAGAGTGAAACTCATGGAATCGGAGCCAGTTTCACGAAACACTTTTTGAAGACGTTGCATGACTCCACAGTGCTCTCTTCACGTTTGTGTTCATCGTACACTTTTGTTATGTTCAAATAACATGGTAAACATAGACGTTTTGTACGGCTTCTTGAATAGTGGCTTTCCTGTTTTGGGTTTCTTATTAATCGGAGCAAGTCTCCCTTTTTTATCTAAAGTAGGTAACTTCCTCTAGCCACTTCCTCTATCTTGTAATTTTTTGGTAATTATGTCAATTTTGCCTCCACTTACACCATAAATCGTCTGGAACCTTTTTTAAACATTTTAGCCTTCTGTTTATCAATTTTAACTAAATAAGTAGCCGCGTATTCCAGGTTATTTGATTTCTCTGTGCCTTGTCCCCGACCCTTTCTTGTTTCGTTTTTCTTGCACCGTAAAATTCTGTGGTATAACATTTAATCTTGGCTGTTTTTAGGGAGTTTATGTTGAAATAAATATTTAAAATTGCCACTTTCCTAAGCTGATTGAATTTGTAAGCTAAAATTAAGGATTTTCTTGTTCTCGCGCCCTTATTTGTAATTCGCATTTACTCATAGGTATACTCCAACAAATGTATAAAATACTTTATAAAATTGTTTACTTCAACAGCATACGAAAGTTTTCAAATATTTTCAGTTAAATTTCGGCATTTGCTGAATTGTCGTATATCTTTCTGCAACACTTTCGTATGGGATGACATATTTTTGTCGGTATCTCTATTCCTTGAAGATTTATGAATTTCACCACAGACGTGTCAACTTTTTCTGAATTGAAATCATGTTACTTAATCCAAATATCACCTCTTGTCAAACATTCGGACATATCAACTATCTCCCTACTACTAATATTTTCTTACTTAATTCATGCTTTCTTAAGTAAAAAATGTAAATATTATAAAATTCCATTATTAAGTTTAAAAAAAATGTCTATATAAAGTTCATATTTTGAGTTCGTTCAACTAATACATAATTTAAAATATTAAAAAAACGACAAAAACTGTAGGGCACATAACAAGATAAAATCATAATCTTAATATTGACAATGTAGAAATATTTAGAATAAGTTTGAATACGTTTTTTTCTTATTTACACAAGCCGTTATTTTTATTTTTTAATAAACAGATTAGAAATAATACTATCCATTCGCACATAAAGAAGGATGCCGTATTTACAAATACCCCTTGAAAATATTGATACGAATCAGTCAAAATAATTTTAATTGAAAATTCTAATTGAATATAAATCCAGAATTTCTTTAGATATTTCAAATCCACCGTTGAATAATCAGAGGGCAGTTGAAAAGAGAAGGCAATAACAGTGTTAACATATTAATATTATGAAGAGAACATTTTTTTATTTATTTTAGGGTTTGATACAGAAAAGTCTTCTCTGATTAATTTAAAACTTTTCCATTGTATAGCTTTTGTATCAGTATTGAAGAAGGGAACAAAGTATATTTATCAAAGCTGGGATAGACAGTTACTAATATCTAGCTTACAAAACAACAACATATAATATCTAGCTTAAAAATATAATGAAATAAATTCCAAATTTCTTTAAACTGTGGTATAACATCATCGTTTGACAAGGTATAATAGTCAACAAAGATGAACTATCACAAAAAATAAATGTCCTCGCGCGTATTTTTTATTAATGTACGTATCACCCATACACCCCTTTGATAAGTCTTGCACCGACCCGCAAATTTACATGGAGAAATAAAATTGTGTTCGATTATTAATCAGCATTTTCATTATTTTTTATAACTAATTGTCGTTTAATTTGATTTTCCTAATGATTTAAAAAATAATATTTAGCGGAAAATAAACGTATATAAATCATACTCTATAAAATATTTGGTAATTTCTGAACAATAAAATATCCTTTGATGCAGAAGCTTCCAAAAGGTTGCGTCTATTTCATACAGTAATACTACACTTTAAATAAACAAAACTTCATTAAATATATACATAAATATTATTTATATCAGCGGCAAAAAGCTCAAATAAGAATTATCCCTGGTATACTGTACATAGATTACTATGTGCCACCACTCTCTTTCGTCATCATTAAATATATTAAGGTACATAAAGAAACGTACCCTTATTTACATACATTTTAACAAGCGATGAAACTAAATTTCTCCGGATAGAGGTCTGTCCACATACATTCTCTCTTTTTAACAATTTTTTACAACAAAAATTATAAATGACAGCAAAACAAAGCAAAACGTATCACTATCATCTATACCTACACTATTATTAAAATAAAGTATTTAGAAAATATTTCTTACTTTTGTTACTAATTTACACTAAAATAACCTTTTTTTTAGGTTTCCTTTTTTATGATGTGCTTTTCTTTTCATGCTGTGATCACATATTCATAAAGGATGTAGTATTTTCTGTACTTATTTACGCCAAAATATTCTTTTAATATCCTAATTCAAAGATAAATAAATCATTGTTTATGTTCTGAAATTGCATATTTATAAACAATAAAAAATGAAAATAAAAATAAACAAACGATTCTTGTTATTTTCAATTTAATTCACAACGAAATTAAATTTGTATTATTTTTATTGATAACCCGCTTTTTATGTGGGAAGATTGTACAATAGCATACATTTCCCATACCTTCAAACGTTTTCACTTCTAAATACACCAAAGAAGATATTCTGAAGTATGATAGACAGTAGCGACACTGTAGCAACTAATATATTGAAATAAATGCATTAGAAATTTAAATATATTGAAATAAATGCATTAGAAATTTAAATATATTGAAATAAATGTATTAGAAATTTAATATATTGAAATAAATGCATTAGAAATTTAAATATATTGAAATAAATGCATTAGAAATTTAAATATATTGAAATAAATGCATTAAAAATTTAAATATATTGAAATAAATGCATTAGAAATTTAAATATATTGAAATAAATGCATTAGAAATTTAAATATATTGAAATAAACGCATTAGAAATTTAAAAAGAAACTATCTTAAGTGTATATTAAAAATTATACACTTAAGATAGTTTCTTATGAGAAAAACGGAAATCGGTATCATCCAAATAAATAGTAATATGATAATTAATTGATACGTTCAAGTGATATACTTAATCATTTCTATTGAAAATATTGATCAAGCATCTGAATTACAAAACTGCAAAATTTGTTTAAAATCCGTCCAGTAAATTTGCGTGGTACGCGCACAGGCACGATTTCGCTACTAATCGCTGAAAAGTGAATTTTACGCAACGGTGTTCAATAATACTTGTATTGTCAATCAAGTCACTTTAGGTTAAGTTATTACAAGGAAAAAACATAATCATTTTCACAACATATATGTACTGTGATAATACATTATAAATGAAAATAATGCACTTAATCCGTCGAGGAATACGAAGTTTGAGGTATTTCTATATTTACGAAAAAACGCGACTTGAAATTCGAGCACAAATTCGTAAATGTTTCCATTAATATCAATAATTTAAATCTATATGAACGTAAGTTCAATAAAAAGAGTACGTATTTTTATAACAAAAGCAGAAAAGTTAAATAATACAATCATAAAGACATTCGATTAAAATTTACTGCTTCTTTATAAATAATCTTTATTATTTCATCAAAACTAAGCTAATATATATAAATATCTCGATTGACGATAGAATGATGTTAAATGTGTAGATGTATAAAAAGACTATTTACTTTTAAAAAAGCCTTTATTTACGTAAATATAAAATTTTGTGCGTTTAAGACCATAGAGTAGAAGCAAACACTTTTGAGACGATTAAAATCGTGGTGCGTAGGAGAGAAATTTTGGATTCAAAATTTAAAAAACAAATAAAATTAATTAAATATATAATATTATAATAAATATTATATATTAATTCACACACACTGCTTGCAATCGATGAATCATATAAAACTCCGCCGATTTCAAAATTAAAATCTTAATAATATTATAATTTCCATAACCAACTAATTTTAAATCCGCGAGGTAGAACTCACATATCTCTACTGCGCCTGAAGCTTTTTAATGCCCTGATAAGCAGCAATGTCAATACAAATGTCAAACAGCAAATGCAACCGACTAACAGGAAATTGAAAACGTGGAAAAAGGTTTTTCATGTTTTCACATATTTCCATAAAAATTTACGTTATAACCACTTGCTCGGTCGGTCTGGTGCCGAATATAAGCTATAAGAGACGACCAGCCGACTCGAGGACAATATGCGCACTAATCTTCCGTTGCACTAATTCACGGAGACCAGACAGGGTCGGCGTCGCGTGATGCTGGACACACTTTGTCTTACTTTTTTCCTAACAGTCAACAAAAATAGATGTAAGCTTACTTACTTGTTCATTTCTCATAAATAACTGTATTTTTATGGATAACGGCGTTTATTAATGGTCATTCCTTGATAGCTTCCTTATCCTTATGAGATCACGACATGGTTAATATGTATTGTAGAACACAAATAAGCAAGATTCCTTTAAAAATGTTTTATCATTTATAAATTTAATTTATCTTTCAAAATCAAAACTCAATTTACAATAAAAAAAAATAATATTAAATACATACAACATCAATATACCATATTTAGTTAAAATTTATCTTCAAGGTATAATTAGTAACACATTTCTGCCAAAGTAGAGCAAGCACTCCCTTAACGTCTTTTACTGAAAACGACTGGATATAATTTGAACTGATAACGCGTTCCAATAATTTTACTTAAACTGAGAATTTGCTCTCCAGTTTAATTCTCTCTTAAGAATCAATTTGTTCTTGTGGGATATGACAAGTAATATGGTGTCTAAAGGGGTTATGGATTATATGAAGCATAATATTGTTAACGCGTAAAATAAGTGCAATTTACCTGTTGTCGTCACAGTTTCCGGTTGAACCTTTCTTGTGTAAGGGAAGGATAATGGCTAAAATCCATTCTGTAAGCCATTCTCTGGTGGTCAATATATTGATACAGATACCTGTTGTGCAAAAGTTACTATTTCAGCATCTTCTAAAAATCCTTCTTCGAGTATAAAGTATTATTGTTCAATAACAACCCATTCTGATGTTTTACTGGTACTTGCACTTTAATTTGCATCCCAGTATAGCTGTGTACAGTACTTCTACCATCTTCCAGTGACTTGATTGTGTTCCGACAATTTATTGTTTTAGTCCTCTATTAACCTAGTTCTTGGGTTTAATCTTCCGAGTCATTAAGCGCGCCTTCTTAAATTAATACCAATCTATACGTTTTCATTGCGTCGCTGGATTTCAATGCAAATGTCCTCAACTTGTTTGTTTTTATCTTTATGGTAATTTCTTTTAAATATCGACTAAGGCAGATACATTTTCTATCCGTTGACGATTGCTCGCTGTTGCCATCAGCATATTACTTCTTTCTTGTGGTGAATGACTTCTCAAGTTTCATCAGGGTTCCACTTTTTATATTCTGAAGCTGGCGAATCGTTCTCAGTTATTTCTTTTATAGTATATATGAGAGAAGATACTTCAAGAAGCTACATGTTATTGGCTGCAGGGAAGAAGACAATCTTCTTCCCTACAGCCAATAACATGTTTTTTAGTATACACTCCACCGGTTGTTAAAAACTTTATTTTTGGTCTGACATAAATTTTCGAACCGCGCAATGGGTAGTGTTGTTTTACATTTTGCTTAGAAATAGAATTTTTACCAAACTATAAGAACTTTTTAATCATAACCACAGTGTGTTTCCATATATTTTCGTACTGATACCTGCATGTGGTGTAAAAATAAAACGAAAGGTAAAATGTCAATGAGCAAGAATATTTCTCTCTAAGAACATTGAGTATCGTATGTTTTATTCGTAAAAAATCTTTGCGTAGAGTTAGTATGGTATGTAATGAAGATATAAAATCTAGCTGAAGTAGGCTATATAACACGGCGAGTTAAAAAAATGGATCAGATTTTTTAACTTATAATCTGAGAAGAACCCATCATAAATATATTACCGCAACAATAAGTTTCCGTCGTCGGGTGAATAATATTTACGTAAGAAGAATTCAAAAATATCAAATTGATTTTAATATAAAAGTTTATTTAAACCGTTATATGTAAGTCTAATGTGATTTCATACGTACTAAGATACATTTAAAAAGTTCAGTATTCATCAGTACATACACTACAGCTGCATAGTATTTGGTCACTAAGAAAAAATGAATTTTATATAAGATTAAAAAAATTAAACAACTTTATGATAAATTAAATTATTTATTTGCAATAATTAGATACAATTAACAAATATTTTTAAATTTCAGGATCATCAATATGCCCACTCTTATTTATTACGACAGCATCACACATCTTAAGCACACAAGCAACTAATTTCTTCAATGTTGTCGTGGTCATACGTCTTGCAATACTCTCCACAAGTGTTCCTGAGATGTTGGTCAAGTTGTTCTCACTTGCTTGTCAAGCTGATCCTACAATAATTCTATCAGGTTCAAGTCAGATGATGTGGGGGCCATGTTATAACTTTCAAAACCTTTTGATATTCGTTTTCTATTAAAAGCTCGTGCACAGCTTTAATACGTGAGAAAGTGCTAGAAGACATTATTATTTCAGAAAATGTTCTTGTTAACTTCTTTTTTAATTCCTTATATTCTTACAAGATACATCACAGAGCCTCCACTATGCTTAGCTGAAGCCACAGTGCATCTTCCTTTACTCTTTCGTTAGCCTGTCGATGAACGAAGATTCTTTGACTCCAAAAACTTCAAACTTGGATTCATCACTCCAGAGGACTTTTTTCAGTTGTCAAGTGTCCAATTTATGTGTTCTCCCAATCCCTCCGCAATAATCCTTCACAATTAGGTCTCTTTTTTTTATTCATGGCTTTAAGACGTGATTTTAACTGCTATGCATTCCTCAAGGCCTTTATTGAGATGTCTTCTTTTGACTGTAGCTGACAGGTTTACTACGGACAATGTAGAATTCTACTGCTAATTTAAGTATAGTTAAACGTCTATTACATTTGCTCTTCACAACTATGCTTAAAGCTTCATTATATGTTGTTGGTCCTGATCTGCCTAGACGACTTTTGTTGGAAATTATACCATGATTCCCAAATTTCTTGACGATATTGTCAACGGTTTGCCTCGGTATCTTCTGGAATCTTGACATCTCATGATTACTTTTCACGATTACCGCTTTCATGAAGACCAATAATTATTCCTCTTGTCTCTTTAGAATGTTCCTTGCTTTTACCAATTCTGGGTATGAAACAAAATGAAGAGTTTTGATTGTTATTAGAAAGAAGCTTTTGCAATTCACAACAGCGTGTTTCCTAGTTAAACGACTTCTACTAAAGCAAAATTATTTTTAACGAATCTTTAAGACACTTTTTACCTTTACATTGCAAGAAATTTCCTTTGACAATATTATTTTCATTTTAAAACCAGGAGGCAGTATATAACAATGTGTTGTATAACTTCTTGGTATAAACAGGATTTTTGCGCCGAGATTCAAGTAAACAAACTCAATAAAACGGTAATAATTGTATTATTTTAGTACTATAAAGAAAAATGCATATGGCCAAATACTTTAGAACGGTATTGGGTATATATATGCGTATATATATATTTATATGTGTGTGTGTGTGTGTGTGCGTGTGTACGTATTGCCTTGCACGATTCCAGATTCTCATCAGTAAGACGAATGATTTTGTAAGTCAAGAATACTACCTGTGTTATGAATTAATTTCATATTTGTTTTACTCCAGTATTTCTGTATAAGCATAAAAACATTGAAATTTTGAACTTCACAATTATTTGCTTTTTTTTAATTCAGTAATTTCATTTCAAAGTTTACATTGGCATCATTAAAGGCAGAAAAATTTAATTCTGTTATAGCGGCAATAACAGACTTTTCAACAAATGGTAACGTTGCTTTGTTTTTTCTGAATTCCTAAAAAGTGCCTTTTTTGAAATAGCGAATGTCAATATCGGAAAATAACGTCAATATTATTTTCTTGGTGATCTTTCAACAAGCTTGGAAAATGAACCAAAGTTTCTTTTTCAAAATATAGTTAAATTGATTTAGATGAGATCCTAGATGAGAAACCTCGATGAAACTGGCTCACATCGTTGAAAAGTGCCCTCTCACAGGAATGGGCGTTACCCTGTGAGTGACCTATTATATCGACCCTACTCGTGGGAACAATATGAATTCCAAACAAGAAACAATATCACAACCACAACAGAAATTACTTAAACAACAAGTACTTCATTAAAGCTACTTCTCTAGGCAAAGATCATCATCCCTCTCTGATATAAGCAGAGGACAGTCAACAACTTCAAAAAAACAACCTGAATCAGACCTGTTGCCTGTTGAAACTACAGCAATAAAAGATATCTCTCAACATCCTGCCCCACCCATATGGCAACATGTACCACTTCCTCGTGGCAATAAGAAGAGGAAAATGTACGATTATCCACCACCGTCTAATGGAATTGTAAATAAGAACCGGTTTAGCAACTTACCGCTTGATCCAAATGATGACATTGCCCTTTCAAAAACTCAGAAACCCAACAAACCACCACCAATAGTTCTGAGTGGTATAGAAGACGTGAACGAGTTAATAAAACTAATTGAAACTGTTAGCCAAAAAGATAATTATAAGCTCAAAATGATTACCAAAAATATCCTTCACGTGCTAATGAAAACTCCAGAAGAATATAAGAAAATTATCAATCTCCTCAGAGATAACGGGCTTATAGGGTATACTTTTACGCCTAAGGACTCCAAATGCTACCGAATTGTCATTAAGAACTTGCATCAACTCACACCTCATGAAGCTATTGTTGAGGCAGTTCAAGCGACCAACAACAAAGTCAGAGGTGAAATAATTAATGCACGATACGGCCCCGAAAAGAAACCGACTTCAACGTTCTTCGTCAATATCGAGCCTAGCATTAACAATCCTGACGTTAAAAACATTGCATTTATCGCACAGCAAAAAATTAAGATTGAGGATCCCCGGAAATCAAAGTTCATTGTACAATGCCAACGCTGTCAACAATATGGTCATACCAAAAATAACTGCCTGAGACCATTTAGATGCGTGAAATGCGGTGAAGACCATAAAACCTCAGAGTGCAAAAAGAATAGGACAACTCCAGCCAAGTGTGCTTTATGCTGCTGCGACCACCCTGCTAATTATAAAGGATGCCAAATATACAAAGAAATACTAGCTCGAAGGACCAAGAATCTCGCCTCTCGCGCTAGACTACCCTCTCAAACACCTGTTATCAACATACCAACTATCACCAACTTTGACACTAAGGGTCATAGTAACACCCACAAAACATCTTATGCCGATATTGCCAAAGGTAGGCAACCAACAACACAGCAATCTACTCACCAACAATCTAATAAATTAGAAGATATACTTGCCAAACAAAGTGAGTAAATGGATCTCTTAATTCAACAAATAGGCTCCCTACTGGGACTTATAACTACCCTGATATCTAATCTGACAAAATGACTTCTCTACACATCGCCACGTGGAACATAAACGGACTTGCTCCCAACACTAAAGAACTTGAGATGTTTTTGAGAACCAATAAGCTTGACGCTTGCCTTATATCAGAATCTCACACTACATCAAGATCACGCATATGCATTCGTGGATTCTGTGTTTACACAACTTCACACCCCGAAGGGGAAGCTCATGGTGGTGCGGCAATAGTAATTAAGGAGAACATTAAGCATTGCCTACTCGAGTCTTGGGAAACCAAGTACCTGCAAGCTACAACTGTACGGATCGATGATCGTGCCGGACCCCTCATCCTCTCAGCAATATACTGTCCACCGCGTCACACCATTAAGGAGAATATGTTTACGGAGTTTTTCAAAGCTTTAGGAAACCGATTCATAGCCGGTGGAGATTGGAACGCTAAGCACACACATTGGGGATCTAGGTTAACAACTACGAGAGGTAGAGAATTAAAATGTAGTACTGAGATCAACAATCTAGCGACCATTTCAACCGGAGAACCTACATATTAGCCTACAGATACCGAGAAAACTCCTGATCTTATAGACTTTTTTTTCACAAAAGGCATTTGTCATCAAAATCTCCTAATCGAGTCAAACCTAGATGGATCTTCTGATCACACACCAATACTTCTTACTGTAAGCCCTATTGCGATACCCCGTGATACCCATAGCTCCTATCTAACTAACGCTAAAACCGATTGGAATGGTTTCCGAGAATACCTCGACGAAAATATCACTCTCAAACTTCCGTTAAAAACTGCTGAAGATGTAGACGATGCATGTCTATACATTACAAACCTGATCCAAGTGGCAGCGTGGACAAGCACACCCACATTGAAGCATTCATTTGCGAATACACCGCTCCCGTTTGAAATCCGTCAAAAAATTTATGAAAAACGCCGCCTTCGTAGAGTTTGGTAACTTTCCCGTAACAGCGAAGACAAAACGCGACTGAACAAAGCAATAAAAGAGCTAAAGATTCTTCTTGCTGATGTCACTAACGCTGCAGTTAAACAAAGACTGGAAAAGATGTCACCCAATGGCCATGGGACCCATTCTTTATGGAAAGCTACCAGGAATATGCCACAGCCCCAACAATGTTCACCGCCAATCTGGAATGGCAATACATGGGCACGGACAGACCCAGAAAAAGCTGAGACCTTCGCCAGTCATCTTGCTAATGTCTTCAAACCTAACGAATCTGACAACCCTGAGGACCCTGAAATAGATCGGATCCTAAATCAGGACCTGCAGCTGTGTCTGCCGATAAGACCTACTTCCCCAAAGGAGCTGTCCAAAGAAATAGCCAGCTTGGACTCGAAGAAAGCTCCAGGATTTGACCTGATCACCCCGAAGGTACTCAAAGAGCTTCCTAGAAAATGTATTGTCTTCCTGGTAACCCTCGTCAATGCAACCTTCAGAACAAAACATGTCCCTGCTATTTGGAAAATATCCGAGGTAGTTATGATTCATAAACCCGGTAAACCAGTCAACGATGCATCCTCACACCGTCCTGTCAGCTTAACTCCTGTTCTAAGCAAATTGTGGGAAAAAATAATCCTTACTAGGATACATGCATACCTAGATATCAATCACGTCATACCAGATCATCAGTTCGGGTTTCGCAAGCAACATTCGACCCTAGAACAAGTACACAGAGTCTATCGTACTATACGAGACTGTTTGGAAAAGAAAGAATATTGTTCTGCTGCTTTCCTGGATGTCCAACAGGCATTCGATCGGGTCTGGCACAAAGGGTTACTATGCAAAATAAAGCAAGCACTTCCACACTCTTTCTACCCCTTGATGGATTCTTACCTTAGAGACAGAATGTTTCGAGTAAAACACCGTGACGCCAGGTCTTCCTTGTATAGTTGCCACGCAGGAGTACCCCCCGGAATCGGTACTCGGTCCGGTGCTTTACAACATCTTCACGAATGACTTACCCCAGACACCTAATATTACAGTAGCAACCTATGCTGACGATGCTGCATTTCTCGCATGTAATAGCAGTCCAAAAGAGGCAAGTAAATTGCTGCAGGCACAACTCGATGACACAAATAAATGGTTGAACAAATGGCGTATAAGAGCTAGTGCCCAAAAATCTCACCACATCACGTTCACTCTGAGACGTGCAACTTGTCCTGCAGTCAACTTAGGTACCAACACCTTACCGCAATCGTCCTGAGTCAAATACCTGGGGTTTCATCTGGACCGAAGGATGACATGGAAAGAACACATCAAAAATAAGCGTAACGTAATCAATTTTCGATTTAGAAATTTGCTATGGCTTCTAGGAAGACAGTCAGCACTATCCCTAAGTTAACAAACTAAGAGTGTACTGCTCAGTAATAAAACCCATTTGGACATATGGGATTCAACTGTGGTCATCGGCCAGTAATTCGAACATACTCTGCCTACAAAGAGCCCAAAACAATATACTTAGGATCATATCAGGTGCACCATGGTACTCCCGCAATTCGGAAATCCACGAATACCTACAAATTTCAACCATCGTAGACGAAGCAAAACGCTACACAGCCACATACAAAGATCGTCTGACATTCCATCCTAACCCACTTTCGCACATGCTGTTGCAGCCCAACTCGATAAAGAGACTCAAGAGAGCTGACGTGCTTCATAATTAGAGCGATTAAGGGCACTGGCCCTATATTCGCCCAAACAAGATACATACCACAACCTACCTGCTTATAGTTCTAATGACTGATCGCAGGATACAAAGAGAAAAAAAAAAAAAAATTTAGATGGGATCTAACGTCTACCATGAAATAAAAATTTTAGTTCCACCGATATTTCGTTAGTTCTCTATAGTGAACACCCTTCTCAAAGAAAAATGCTTTAATTTTAGTTGATAAGGAAGCCAAACATTTCAGAACATTTTTCTTCTATCGTACTTGTTATGCAGTAGAAGATATGTGTATACACTGTTCATTTCCCGTGAAAATTGTTTAAACTGGCGACAATTAATAGCTTTAGGTATAATGGAGTAGACAATCTTAGTCACCATTACCATAACTTTTCAAATTTTCTCCGGAAATTTCTGGGAACAAATCGCTACTTGATAAGTAAGCACCTCGTGTTTAAAGTCTGCTTCACAATAGTAACAAACCCGTTTCTTACGATGGTCATGCTTTTCACCCCGTCATTAAGACAAGCTGGAAGGCCATTTATTTTTCGAATAAAGGCGAAAATCTCTTTGAATATGCGGTTTTCGCATCCGTTTTATTTGATTCTTCTTTATAGACGTATTAAATGGAGCATCTAAAAAATATTTCATTTCAAAATAATGACATCTTCAAATCATAATAATTACAAATCTAAAATTGATGACAAAAATACTGTAGCGGTTGTAGCCGCTATAAAAAATGCAGGTAAATTTATGTTTCACTGACTGATACTAACCACTGTACAATGAGGCTGCTAATTGCTGACTAGCTTAATCATCTCATGTACATCGTGCGCACCCGCATCCCCTCCGCCGCGTTGCGTATCTCAAGGGAGAGGGGCGCAGGTGCGCGCAACATACGCGAGCGAGTTTGAAATTCAAAGAAGCTGATGCTTGATGAAGTTAAAATAAAAAAATGAACAAATCATTGCATAAAAATGAATGTAGTAAATTCATACTATATTAAATGCAGTTACTCCTATTTATTTTAACTCCAACTTTGCAACATTTAAAAAACCTTGGATCGTATCTAAATGTGTTTATGAAATTTCCAAAACATCCTAAACGTCTATCTAATTAGGCAATTATTTGTTATTTGAACACATTCTCAAATATCTTAATAGATATAATCGTTACTTACACATATTCCTCATATCATCCTCACAATCCCAACCACTTATCAAAAAAACAAGCAATAGCCTCAAAAAGAGCCGATGAAAACTTCTCAACAAATACGTCCGTTTTTGGCCGCTCACAGTCGGAAGCCACACCACTGTATACAAATCTGCCCGTAAATCTCAACTTCACTCCCTTCTGTTCTCGGCGACTATCAAGAGCGGAAGAGGAAACTCGACGGCCCTCGTCGGCGGAAAAAGCTGTCACATTCACTTTGAATAAGTAGATGAAAGGAGAATACTTTAAGTGGACTTGTAACCTTTCAGTTATAAGTTAATTAACGCACGTATTTACATAAAACAAGTGAAAGTAAAATCAGTATTTCCATGAAATCAAATAGCGGAAGAGAAGAAATTATTAAATCAAAACGGCGTACACAAGAGAAAATTTCATTTTATTTTCATGCCTTTTACTTCAAAAACTCAACCCAGTTCGTGGTAAAAAACTTAAAGAAAGTAGAAATAATACTAAATCACATAGTTTCATTTAATTGTCAACACACCTTGACTTAAATTGGTCATCGTATATACCATCACTTAAATTTATTTCGCTAACGAGATTGTATCGGTAGCGATGGAATGTTATATTTTCGCCCGACTGCACCTAAATAAAACAAACTACTTTATAAAGCACTAGTAAGGAGTCATGTGTCATTTTTTTCGTCCGTTTAAATCATGTTTTAGAGTTTCCCAAATCTTCGACGCCTATTTCCAAATGTTTACAAAATATGGTTCTGAATAAATGTAGAGATCATGGCTAGTACTACGATATTTTGAAAACAATTCAACGACTTTGTTGAAGGGGAACCAAGCTTTTCACTTGTCACTTAATGCGACCAAGTATTGCAGTGAGCACAAAGGTATCAAAACACAGTTCAAAACTTCTTAAACTTAAATGTGCTCACGTAAATTATACCTTTTTTTACTTTTAAAATTCTTGTATTAAAAGGAAAAAACTGAATCATTATAAAAACACTCACGTGTCTGTCTGTCTATGAAAATCGATTTTCCCAGAAACCGCTTGACGTGAGAACTTGAAATATTGCATAATGTATCTTAATAGCCAACCCTTACAAAATAGATATATAGTAATTTTAGAGGTGTAGGAAGGACAATTTAGGTTCTCGATTTTTTTTTGTTAATGTCGTTTGAAAGGACTAGTTATGAGGGCTTTAAAAATATTTTTATTTCATACATGAAGGTTTGATATCTAATGGATTTTTGCGCCAAAAATCAGAAAGTAAATTTTTTTAGGAAAATACAATCTATATGCCAAGACTAATAATATCTAAATGGATTAAAACGCCTATTTTATTCTCATTTCTACACACACAGATATAAAATAGATAAGCGATTTAAGTGTAAATGTATTTGAGTTCTGAAACTGACTGTGTATGTGTGAGTGAGAGACGCGGGTTGCGCGGGTGTGAGCGAGAGAGGTGCGCGGAGTATTTTTGATTATTTATTTAGTCGCGTGAATAAACGGCAAAAAGGTGGACGCTACGTGATTTAATCAAAGCAGAAAATGTAAGATGGAAAATAAAGAAACGTCGATTATATGGAGAGGAGTACATAACGTCCACAAAAGTAACCGTCGCAATACGAACATTAAACGAGATAAGTTTGTGCACAGTATTTTAATTTACTTGTCTTGCTCTGTAGGTAATTAATTACTAAGGGTCACTCTGGTATCTTGTGTGTGTTCCAGTTCTATTAATTACCATAACAAATTTGAAGCTGAATTCTAAAACAGGAAAAAAAATTAACTATGGATAATTCTGCGTATTTCGTTATATACGCGTGTCTGTAGATTTCAGGTGGATTGCGAATATACTATTCTCCGGCGCCAGAAAAGACGGAATTTGTAAGAAATATTATAGCATAAAAGACGCTATAAAACAAGGTACATATGTTACTCGGCCTCATTCAAGTTGCAGTTGTAAAGCAAAGATGTCATCATATAAATCCGGGTACTAAGCTAGTTAATACCGTTGCAGCGATGATGAAAGATAATAATGTGTCTTAATAAAATGCGTCTCGGCCTCATTCAAGTTACATATATATTGTGAGCCCTCGAAAAGTCGCAGAAAGATATCAGCTACTTACACGCCGCCCGATGCCACTGGTAATCATGTTCAGGTTTGCAGAAAAATGTTTAGATGTGTGTTTTCTATATCTCATAAAAAGGTACAGATATTATTTGAGAAAAAGAAGACCGGAGAAAATATTTTGGAGAGAATCCGGAAACAAATCAAGGTTTACTGCCGATTTATAAATTGTTGTCATCAACCATATCAAGTTATTTCTGAGAGAGCTTTTACAGCCAACATGATACCCAAAAGACCTAACTAAGTCCTGATTTGAGATTTAAACATTTATCGATGACATTTAAAGAAGAATATCCAGATCATTCTGTTAACTTGGTATATTACTATATCATATGCAAAAAACGCTCCCATAATTTGAAATTTTGGAGCCCAAGGATTAATACCTGCCAAAAGTGCAATTCGATGCTGGCGAAAGTGAAAGGATCTAAAGAAAGAGATAAAAAAATATGCCACAAACCTAGAACTACATCATATATTCAATTAGCATTTAGACCCTTCAGATTTACAACCCTTCAATTGCAGATACTATTTCTTGAGATTGATACTGTGAGATATACAAAATATTATGTCCCTTCTCCTCTTATCTTATTTCAGAAACCATTAACTCTAAAATTATGAAAAAAATGAGATTTTAGAAATATACGTAAAGGTTATAGGAAAACTATAGCGTTGAACCTAAATATCATTTTTTTTTAATATATATATTTTATTACCCCTGCGAATGAAATAGTAGACTGGTTAATATATTATGATAAATTATTATTTATAAATAGTTCAGTAGAAATACAATCTACCCTTAAGTACCTTATAAATAGTTCATTAGAAATACTATCTAACTCTCGCAATGCCACTCTTCTACTCGTACTTGTCAGCTTCTTATATATTTAAATGGGTACATTTGCCATATCTATTACTTCTGTAGCAAACTCTTTTCGTCAACAACAACAAGTAGTTTAGAGTTACGGATGTGGTCGAACCAACAGAATGTTTATTATTAGTGTGTATTTACAGGTAATAGCTTGAGGAAAATTATAAGATTTTTTTAAATTACATATAATAATATATAAAAACAAATTAGCAAAAAGCTCAGCTGACCTACACTTATCCCACACGTTCTAACTATTATCTTTAAAAGTTTTATATATATTTTAAAAGCTGCTATAAAAATGTAATATACAAGAGAAATTTCGTCCTTACATTATAACTTATGAGTACGCATTTACATAATGTAACAAAACGTGTTAAACTTCAACAAAATAACAACTTTTTTAACAGAAAATACCCGATTCTGCTGTCTTATTAGGAAAAATCAAAATTGCATGAAAATAAAACAAACTACTTTGTTTAATTTCCTCCAAAAAGAAATTAATCTACAATTACTGAGACAAAAATAGGAAATAAATATACTTCATATGTAAATAGAGTAGAAAAATGTTATTTTATCTAAGAATACAATGTTTTAATACAAATAATATTGTCTTTTTGAATTTTCAAACTGATTTAAATTAAAAAATTCTTTAAACTGCGACATTGCCACTACTAACGGATTATTCAATCGAATATTGTTTGCATACAAAATCAATTCGATATTTGTTTAGCACAATGCATTCTGTATTTCCTGAGAACAAGATGTGACCTCGTTTGATACTTAAAACATAAAGTGTCATATGCAAGTTCGCACTAGCGACTTCAATAGAATTTCCTTTTATGGTGACCGCTTAGGTAATAGTTTGAATATATTGGTTTAAAAATAGAATTATATTGACTATATTAAAGTACGAACAAATCTCTAGCTGCGTGCCACTCTACATCCGTTTCATGGGTATTCCACCGAAAAACTGAATAATGGAAAAACAAAAACAAGAAACAATGAAATAAAAAGGTGGAAAACAAATTTTTTCTTCGTTTATTTGATAGAACGCGGTGAAACAAATCACAGGTTAGTTCTAGATTTTTTTTTAAATAACTTTTACAATATCTAATTTGATTTTCTTGCGGTATTACTTTTTAGTTTCTCTCAAAGTATCTAGAAGGCAAGAGTGGGATAACAATAGTGAGACAACAATATTTAGTTGTTCTTGTTACACTCGCCCTGTGTCAGTAAAGATAATCTAACCAAAACGAATTCGAATATGATTCCGCCATTATCTCCAGGAATCTCATTACTATCCATTCACGACTATGTCGTACACGCTCAGCTCATAATAATAACTGCATTTTTATCTGCTTTTTTCACTCGACGTCTCGTACACCCGTTATTTAATATTGCAATGCGTGTGTAAAGTTTCATAGTATTTGTGTACTCGCCAGATGCATACATTTTTCGTTCATTTTATAAGGGCATGACCTGTCTGTTCTAAATAATATATTCCCTTTGTGTGTCTCATTCATATATATATATAGCCATATCTCATGAAAATGTTGCAGGCAGAGACTACAATATTCACCAGACCAGTAAAGAGATCTGTATATAATTTTTATACCACTTGAGAAAATTTATATCCCGATTGATAATCGAACCTATATTTAAATATTAAGGATAACACTCGTACCCACCGGGTCGCAGCCACTACAGAGTAAATTGAATTTATTTCACTGAAACAACATTTAACATCCACAAAGACCCTATACACACGAACTTCTTCATAGGTGTCCCAACGCGCAGTCGGCACGCGATATCTAGTGAGAGGTAAAATATTTGTGTAAGAGAGTGCGTTCACGGCGACACTCGAGCCCCGACATTTCTGACGTAAAAAACATTCTATTATCGGCGCATTTTAATAATAAAAACATGTATAATTTTGTACGAAAAATACAAGCTATACATTGCAGTTTCATTTCAAGTAGTGGATATAAAATTCATTCAAAATCAAAAAATAAAAGAATGAACAGTCAAGCAGTACACAAAATTTTAATAACTTTTGTTATTATCATATGTTACTCTCGTTGAACTAAGTAAAATAATATTAAGATAACTCAATCAACAATCAAGATAAATCAAAGATAAAATAAACTTATAGTACAGAGCTGTACTGTAGTTTATTTTACCTTTGAGTTATCTTGCTTCACTCACGTTGTCGTTTTACCCAGAATCGATTGCCATAGTTGATTGGCACTCTCTCTCTCTCTCTCTCTCTACCCTATCAAAGTCATATACGTATTAATAATAAATAACCTCAACTTTCTGTAAACTAATTTAATCACAGTCCATCAATTTGCTTTTTTTACCCAATTCCACCAAAAATTCACTCTGAAATTTCAATAGTATTAAGTCTGAAATTTCACTTCATTTCTGTCTTTTATAAGACTGAGAATATTTATAGCAAATATCGTCTCTATGCTGTCAATCCGTAAAGTTATACTCATTCTGATATTTATATCAATCAACATTGACGTTAGTTACCGATATCTCATTTCGATTTGCAAGTCAGTTTACATATGACACTATACATTACTCTAATTGTGCTTCTAAACCACCAACATATTTACTGCAATGTGTCATTGCAGCGCAGAGACCAGCAACATTTCCAGCAATAAAAGTCAAACTATTGCAAGACACGATAATATTTTAGTATAACACGACCATATGTTACATGTTTGGTTTGGCCAGTGCATTTTATGCGTTGCGGACAGGAAGCCGGATGACCGCTTTGCAATCGAAAATACTGTGTAATTGTCCAGTCAACTCTATTGTTTAGTTATGTCGCATAAACGCATTCCATTCTGCCGCGATTAGTTGCTATATTTTTTGCTTTTTGTTGGTGTTTGTTTTAGCTTTGGAGAACTTTGAAGTTATTATTTATTAAAATTAGTAGTAGTTGCTCTAATGAAAGAATTATTGACTTTATTAATGATATGCATTTTACTCTGAGTTATAGAATGCGGAACCCAGATTAAGTAAAGACAGAAATATTAGCATTAGTTTGTTGTCGCCAAAATATTTGGTATATCAAGCGTGAAGGATTACAAAGAATCATAACCTTGAGAACTTACAGAAATAATGATGAAAAAAAGAAGAAAAGTGATAAAGCTGGCGGCAAACTAGTGAAATGAATTGCTTTCGATGCGATAACGTTTATTCTTACAGGACTGGATAGTGTAAATTCTGCAGCTAATGTAAGTATTTTTATTATCTGGTTCTTTGAAGTTACATACTATTTTAGGAAATCCCATGTTGAAATAGATCTACTCTTGCAAATATTTTAAGTTAAGGGAAATGCATTATCCGCCAGGACAACGTAGGGTGTTACCACTTCTCGACCAAGGAAGAATTCAGGATACAGTATGTTATGGTTTTGGCTCAGGAGTGCTTTCTCAAGAGCTGTATGTCTAAAAACTCTCCCACTCGATATTCCTCCCATAGAAAAAAAAATTATCGTGCATCTATTAGAACAAATAGCACTGTGATAAAAAACTGTTTGTATTTGGTGGACAAATAATTGCAATGTGCTTGCCATCCAAGTCACCTAAAGAGCGGCGAAAATTCCGACGATGCTCCAAATTTTTCTTTTTCCACTCGATCTATACTGATGACATCTGAATATATTAACTACACTTGCGTTTTCAGGTGAGTAAAGCCCTTCTGATATTAGTACTGAAAAAGTCATAGACTCGGGAACAATGGTAATATTTTTCCTCAATTATCTTTTCGAAACCACGTGCTTCTAAAAAATCTAAGTCTACAAGTCCAATTGGGGAAAAGACTCAATTACATGTTCTGTAAAAGCAGCATAGTCCTAGGGTAGAATTAAAAATAATGCAAATTCTGTTTGACTGTGATATGAGAATGTACATAAATCTGCTTTCGTACGTAAACACACACAGACCCCCGATAAGGATAGCAAAGCTGGAGCTAGCACTCTACAAAGCCAATATTCATGTACATTCTCTTCACATTCTGCGCTGCAAAATAATTTGCAGCAAATTTATGTTCATCAATCTCAACACTATGCAACACAAATCAAACCTAGTCAATGAAAAATTTTCTTTTAAAACAATGTAAGCTGCTGCAACTCGTGTGATTTCGTCAGCCGTTGTTGTCCGATTGTATAGCCCGTGTACAAGCAAAACCCTAATGTATATATAGTGCCGAGATATATATTTTGTAACTATGTTCTACATTAAAATATTACTATAATAAACGGGCTATAGATGACAATATTATAGCCACGTAACTAAGGCCCGTTTAGACACACCTTAAACAAATAATTTTGCTATCAATTTTCATTTTGGCTATTTTCAAAAAACCTTGTTTAAAAAATCGCTCTGTTATAATTACCAGAATTGGTGTTAAATAGCACAGTAATCTTTGACACCATTTCCTCTCCTGTTATCAAAGAAGAATATTTAAGTAAGTTAGAAGACTTGAAATTTGTGAGTGTGTATCCGAAGATATGAACGGTTTAAAATTTGCGACCAATGCCAACTTTGTATTGTTTCAGTTCCCGTTGCATATCATAGTACGGACTGCCGAAATTAAATACATTCCTCATTATTTTAAATTGTCAGCGTGTATAATGAGCCTCATACTATCTCGTTAAATATTATTATAATTGCTTTTCAAGCACTTAGATTACATTTTACAGTCTCTCATCTTTTTCCTATGTACAATATTTGTACATGTACTTAAAAAAAAAGTTTATGGTTCCAGTTGAAAAATTTTACAATAACCAAATTCTAAAAATTATAATTTAATGGCCATCTGTTTTTATATTATAATTTTTTTTACAATATATCAAATCACCCGCCATCCATCGTTGTGGCAGAGCTTTCTTCTATTTTCATGTAAGGTTATAAATAAATATATGGGAATATATAAGCACTACACAGTATGCTTGAATCGTATAAAATGAAAGAGGTGTATACCAATAAGTTACAACTTCAAAAAACTTGTTAAGTAATCCAAATATTTTTATTGCCAGCAAATCCATCAATGTATATGCAAAAATCGTCTATGCGAAAGGCAAAAGCTACTAAACAAAGATTTTATAAATTTTGGTATTCTACTACCAACCGTTTCGCATTTTTATTTAAATTAACATATCTTAACTAAGTTCAACACTGCTGGTCATTCAACATAGAAAATAGTGAAAAATGAAAAGGATAACAAATGAATGAGCTTAAACATTTAGGCTTAAAGGACTTAAGTATGATAAGCGAGGATAATTTCTTTCAACTGTATTCGCAAAGAAAACTAAACGCAATATAAAAGCAGTCGCCGCAGATTGTCGACGACCTTTTTTACACGGAAAACTTGGGCGATTAACAGTACAGTCTACGCTGAGCGTTTTCGATTTCAGCTTTATTCCTAATTCTTTTTTCTCTCATGAGCGACTTTGCGAATAAAAACAGGTATATATTTATTTTTTTTATTACGAAACTCCATCTTACACATTCAAATATACATTCGGTGAACTTTTTGCTTATGAACCTCTTCCCCTCAATCGTAATAGTTAAATTTACGAAGTTTACAGTTTACCATATATATATATATACATATATATATATACATGTATATATATATATATATACATATATATATATACATGTATATATATATATATACATATATATATACATATATATATATATATATATATATATATATGTATATATGTATGACGGAAAAAAGTGTTTAAAAAATATGTGCGTGTTTCCACCGCCAAAATATAGTTTCTATTTCGAGAACTTTCGTAACTAGCAAAGATATTAAAGTTTGTGTTCGGCTTTTTGATTTTACTTATAAATCCAATAAGATCTTTTGACGTAATTCTTGAAACGAAATTGTTTCTTGCGTTTCTTGATACGATAAATAACTTTTGTTTCTTGATACGAACAAAACTGAATAAAAACTCCTGTCGGTCAGGAGTTGCTCGAATAGTTATATTCCCGTGAAAATTACTAAATGCCTGTCCCGAATTTGCTCGGGCACAAAGAATATATTTTAATTCATTCCTTTTTTTACAAAATAATTATTTACAATTAGTGATTTTCCAAAAACCTCCCAAACAGGTGTTTTTTTATTTCTATCTGAGAATCTAAATACAAATTGTTATGTCTCCAGATTTACTTCCTTCCAATTTCCACCCTCACATCATCTATTTTCACATCTTTAGAGGCTAAATTTTGAAAAAGCCTTTTTAAGTAGTTTTATAGTTCCGAAGATACACACTCAGTATGCGATACAATTTATTACACAACCGTGCGTGCGTGCTCCCGTGATTGTCTAACCCAGGTTTTTTAAATAAGTTGTCGTACCGTCAATTAGGTCTTTTTTGACCTACATCTTTTTAATTCTTTCAATTTCTATTATGTGGTGTTGGTTTAATTAATATCGTTTAGATAAAAGTTATATTAACTGATAACTTGAAATTGATTTAATCGATATTGTTTTTTATCAATATAAAATAAAAATATTTTAACACTGTTTTCGAATACTGATATTTTCATAGCTTACCTTAATTTTACTTTTGGGCATATCTTTGATTAAACATTCAGTGTATCTACCTTCATTTATTTATCATACTTTTAACTTTTTTTGTCTCATTTCTCAGAATAATTATAATTTATCTTATTTTAAATTGCATATTTATTCACTACTTATATTTTATTAGTCTATTTTGATAGACACCGATCGGAGAAAAATGAATACTGCGACTGTTTTATCTTACATTTTGGGGTCTTGTGGAATTTAGTCTTTCAACAATAACATTTCCAAATTGCGCTCAAATATGGATTTCTTGTTGAATGTAAAGTAAGCTTAAATCAACTTAAGTGAGACTAGAAAAAATCAGCAAAATCTAAGGCTGACTCGCACATTGAAAATAATTTATACATCATATACCGCTATTAATAATATTTTTTTAAAGTAAAAATATTTTATTTATCCCGAGTCGCTATTAATTATATTTAATCCATATTAGTGTATATTCATTTATCGTAGTATAATTGACATAGACTTTTTAGGGCAATAAATGTTTAGTAAAATCTACTACAATATATGTTATTGTGAACATCACAAAAATTATGTAATCTGGAACCATCGTTATGTTTTTCCTAGAACCTTCGCGTAGACTTCTGAAACCAAGTTTCTTTTCACAATTGTTGATTCGAGACAATCGTGTCGGGAACAGGTGTACAAATATATTTTTGTAAATATTTTTCAGTATATTCTTCTAATTAGACTTTTACACGACACGACACCCAGTGTAGGAATTTTAAAAATATTCAACAGTGTTTATTTTGGAAATAAAATATCGATCGTGAGAATAAATTATAAGATCTTCATTACCTCTCACATTTATTCATACTGTTGAAATTGAGAACCACAGTTTCTAGTTTTCTAAAATAGCTTTCAGGCTAAGGGATACGTTCTTCAAGATACACTATAAAATCTATGTTCAAAAAGAACTGATCCTGTGTGACATACTTGCACTTGGCCAGCTTTATTCATTAATTCAGCCCATAATTTTAGTCACGCGTCCACGGGCCATGGAATAAATGGTAAAATTATAATAAACCATCCACTCCATAAACAAACCATCCGACAAAATAGCCAAATAAAACGAGCGCAAAACAGCGGAAGGCAATTCAGTTTTTCCATCCTGCGATCCGCGCTGCATCTACAGCCACTTCAAAACATATGTATTTTTCAATATTTTCGTTGTTTATTTTAATTTTATGAACTAGAATACATGTTATCTTCTAGAATGAATAGAAGGAAATGACTTAAGAAAAATAAGGCTTTGGGAATGAATGGCATCATTATAAAATTCCTCAAGGTGGCACTATTGAAAAGGGTTACATCTGATATGTAACGAGATTCTATTCAAGAGCAAAAATGCTAACGATGGAAGCGTTATTACAGTAGCATTATTTTAGTAGAAAGGCATAAAGATCTTGTTGAAAAACTATCAAACCATGTCACTGCTACATTTTCAGATCTATAAACTCGGTTTGAATTTATTAGCTAGTGGGGATATGGGTCGATAAATAGATAATCTAACAAAAAACTGCTATATGGTTTGACGAAAAAAGTTGCCGATCTGAAGAAACATTTGCCAACAACACACGCTGAGGAAGAAAAAAAATAAAGGTTAATCTTAACAAGCGAAGACGTATTCTATACTAATATACAAAGCGGAAAAGTTTGTTTGTTTGTTCACCCTGAACTCTAGAAGAACGTGTTCGATTTAAATATATTTATTTTATTAGAAACCTCCTTTTTTGGAAAGTTTGTAGATCATATATCATGATGCTATAGTTTATAAAAGTAGAGTAGAGAGTACGGTCATTAAAGCAGAGGTTTAGTGACCACGAAGGAGAAATGAAACTACGGGGACATGCTTGCCGTTTAATAAGATGAAAATATTGATAAATTAAAATGAATATTTATAATAATCTGTAAAAAGTAATGAAAGTTCGTTTCCCTTTTTTATTATAAACATAATTTCCAGGATTTTTGCAACTTGGTCGCATTTCCTGATAAAAGCAATTACATTTTCTATTTTTCTAGTATATTTTTTTCATAACTCCAAATGTTTTGTGTTGGTAATGGTAGCTAAAACAATCATTTAACAATAGAATAATTACAGATTAACGGCGAGATTATGCGTTCAAGCAAAAATTAAAATTTTTGAAATATTTACTAAAATTAAAAAAGTTAATAAACATTTAATGCTATTTAAAATACATATGCGTTTAAATAGCAATCCGCTACTGGTAATATTAATATGAAATTACTATTGCAACGCTTCCAAACTTATTGAGTAAAAAGTACTGACGGCTGGCATTTACCAAAATTATAAAACACGCTATGTAACTTCGAAACTAGCCCCACTTTAATTGCGTCTTTATACAACATCTCATATCCTTTTAAACGGAAAAGCTTTCCCATCACCTCTACCATCGCCATGCAATGGTGTAAAAAAACAAAATCATGTAAGTATTACTCGATAAGATGCTCAATATCTTTTCATAGATTTATATCCATGTATCTTTACATATTTTATATGCATGTACCTAAATATACATATATATGTATATATATATATATATATATATATATATATATATATATACTTTAAAGCATACAAGGACACTGTACAAGCAACTTGTGTATACTTGAGGCATTTTGTACGTCTTTCCCGTTCGAACCTACGTAATATCCTTTCCGCGTCTTCGACGGATTACGGCTGGATCTTCGTCGGCTAGACAGTCCGGTGTGGACGCAAAGTGTCTTCAAAACATAGCAGATTATGATGACATTTCCTTTGTCATCAATTTGTAAGGGTCATTTTGTGAGGATAACCTTGAAATATTGTTTGTGAAACTTGAGCGGATCAGAGAATTGTAGTTCGGAGCAGGGCTGGATTATGCAGAGGATGAGATTGATTGAAAAATGGATTTAATACAACCCGACAATTTGCCGACTGGATTCGCTGTCGCTCTCGGCTAAAGCAGATTGAAAAATTACAAACACTAACCGCCTTCATTCGCAGACGACATAAAACTCGTGTAGATAGACCAATAACTATTGTTAATTTTGATATACCGCACTCAGTAGAAATGTAAAAACAAAAAATATAATCTAAATCAAGGCTATCCAGGATACAGTGAAAGTTATTCAAATGGACTGCTATGTACTACATAATCATCAATCAATAACATTTTACATCGCAAATCGGGAAAGAAAAATAAAACAATGGGAACTTGACCACATTAACGCTTACTAGAGGCCGCTAACTAACTTAATTCATTTATCTTTTAAAACGTAACCATATAAACCACATTAAACAGTAATATCGCTTCTCAATGTCCCTAATTACCAAAGAATCATTCAAAATATGAATAGCAAATTCGGAAATATATAAAATTAAGGACTATATATATAAACTATATATATATATATATATATATATATATATATATATATAAATATAATATAGAAACTTCAAGACTATTACATTAAATCACATCAAAAGGCACTATTTGATTTAATCATTTATGTGTTCAAAAACTAACCATGTGTCACTAAAGGAACTTTTTACAGTAATATATTATATATAATATATATAATTGATGTCTTTAGTTACCATCCAAGCCACAAAGTAGATATTATTAGAATTTTTATTCGCAAATACGAATAAATGCTATCTAACATAGTAACGCTCACCAGAAGGTCCTATTTACATAACTCGCTCATGTGTTAAAAATGAAACTATTAGTTTCTAAAAGAATATTAAATAATAATATCACTTGATATTTATAATAACCAAAGTATAGTTACTGATAATTTTCATCTCACCTCTGGAGAGAAAATAAAATGATGAGGGCTACCATATCAATATTAATCAGCAGTCATTACTTACTTAACTAACTTTTATGTTCAAAACGAATTCACAAATATTTAACGGAACATTAAACAGTTATACCCACTTTCTTGATGACTTTAATTATCATATAACAATTAGATAAATGTTTACTCGCTGCGAGAACATTCCGTCTCATGGACACATTTCATACAAATGGCTAAATAAGCCATTTATGTGAAAAATTACAATACCTGAATGTTGTTCCGCTCCACTCTGATCAAGAGCTCTAAGATGTAATTGCTTTCTGAACAATTTTTTCGTAACGGAACCCGCTTGAAGCAATGATCCATAGCAATAAGAAGAGGTATCTTTTAACCGTTATTTATTCCATTCTGCAAAAAAACACCTTGTGCCTGGATATTATTCATTGCCTAGGAATTATCTTCACTTTTCACCTTATATAATTTTTAGGATCACTCTATAAAGTAATCAACCCTAATAGATGCGTCGCAGTCTTGAACTTTCATTTTATAAATCATTATGGACGTAGATACGAAGACTGTGAAGATATAACAGAAGCTTCTGAAAACAATTGTTTAAAACTAAGATTGTTTTCCTTACTTTCAGTGACTTTAAAATCCTATTTTTATGTCTTTTTAGGGCTTCTGCACACATTAATACATAGTAAAAAACATTGAAAATCTTAGCAATTATTGCACATTAGAAACCTTAGCAACAGGTTTCTAATGTTCAATAAATCTGTCGACATTTCCATTCTATGTTCTATTAACAAACATTTTTACGCAATAAATAGGCTACATTCCTGTTTACTTAACCGTCGAGACTTGGATTTAGGAAAAGAATTTTTTATTGACTATTGGGCAGCCATGATACTTGATAGGTTTATCAACATAAACTATATGTAATTTGTTTAAAAACTCTTGACTAAACCTTTAAAGCGACATGCACATCAAACATGTGGCTTGTCATTTTGTTTGCAAAACCTATGCAATGTAAATTAAACCTCCAAAATAAATGTGGCAATATGAGCAGGGAAATTAGTTAAATGGCTTTATGAATAAATGAATTTCGTACTATACTCTTTAAATTTATATTCTATAGTTATATTTTACACTCAGTTTAAATATTGCATTTTCTCTGTATACTTAAATATATATACTGTTCAGTTCTTCAACTATATTAATTTACAATAGTGATTAAATTTCATTTATAGCTATATCCAAACCAGAACAAAACAAGATCCATGAAACTGAATAGCAAATACGTTTACGTAAATAAAATAAATAACCCAATGTATTACTTTACCTCCCCTCCCCCCGTAATTATCCTGATAAAAAAAACCAAGAATAACAACGCCGCCAACTCCTACATAGATCATCAACCCAATCTGAGATTCATTTCAAAAATAGTATATATAAACTATTTCTTAAAGAAAGTATGATACACTCGATCGTACTTAACAAAAAGTCGTACCAAATAAGGATAGTGTCCTTGATATTTAAAGTATATTAATCTAACGAATCGATTCTATATCTGCTTCAATACAACACTACAAATAAAGCTACATAAAGATTAAATAACTTCTTACGTTTTTACGCAAATCACGTGGGGCGATGTGACGACGTCAAACGAGAATTTCTGAATCGTTAGAAATCTAAGAAGTTTATCGTTTATTAATACCATCTGATATGGCGTACCGTTGCGCCTGCCACAGCGATGAGAAATATTATCGGAGTAAAGTACAATTTTCACAAAATATAGGTTCCATGAACGATACATACTATGCATCTGCTGCTAAACCTCGAAAACTATTAATCTTAAAGAAAAAAGTTTGAGATTTTTGACGAATACCATTTCTTGCAATCTTTGGCGCGCTGTTTTTCGTAAATTAATAATTAAACAAAAGGGTTATATATACCAACAATTTTAAAAATATAATACCGTGCGTCGTTTAAAAAAAAACGAAAATAATTTTGGAAACATTAACGCACTATAAGTAGTGTGTATGATAAGAGCTTAAAGACATTTTGAAAAATTTGAAGCTATACAAAAAATTATTTATTCATTTTTTTTTAAGTTTTCGCAAAGATTACTGATTCAAATAACTTCTCAGACCAAGGCGATTAAATTACTGCGATTGAATAAGCTGAATAAATTACTCGAGAGGTAACCCTTAACAATATTACAGTATTTTCTTGATGAAAAAAGGACATTCTTACTTGGTTATTATGATAATGGTAGGCAACTGGACCGTAAGCTATCAAAATTTAAACCAAAAGTGCGTAAAGATGAATCTACCAAATATATTTATTAACAAAGTAATAATCGTAATTAAATATGGGTAATAAAAATATTCTAAAATATTAAGGGGACGCCCGGATTTGAACCAGGGACTTATCGATCTGCAATCGAGAGCTCTGCCGCTGAGCTATGTCCCCGTTGAGTAAAAAAGGGAAAAAAGCTATCAAATCTTTATTTTCAATGACGTAACAATTTCTTAAAGCGTATGAAACGTAAACATGCGAAGCCAATGAAACGTTACTTTCATCGCGTAACTTCTGAGTGACGGAATAAATATCCCGCTGCGCTTAATTTAACGCAGAATGAAATATTTCTATTTTTGATTCTGTTTGGTGAAATTTTATTTTGATTTTAATTTAAAAAGGCGGTTTGTTTGATTCTTTTAAATTATAAAAAGCGGTTTGTTTACCTTGATAATAAATTTAAATTACAACCGTGTTCCCAAAAAAATTAAGACTCGAATTATTACGCTGTTAGTTCCAATTGTATTCTTACAATTTTATTCGCTAATGTACAGTTAATGTCCAATTTAAAACACCTTTTTGGTAAAATGTTATTAAAATTGTTGAATGCTTTTAATTTGTTCTAGACAACCGTTTTAGCCAACGCAATGATTGGACCGCCAATTTATAACCCCTGGAATGGGAATCAGCGGCCGCACAAAATGATCAAATTGGTACTACAGTTCAATTAAACAGTTCAGTTCGAGTAATCGATTCAGTTGAACAATTTAATAAAGTTTAACTTTGTAAACAGTTTTTGTTAAATATAAAATAACTTTTGCAACTTGGCTAGGAGCTTGTGTTGTTATATATATATATATATATATATATATATATATATATATATATATATATATATATATATATACATTTTTATATATATATATATATATTTTCATCAATAACGTCAAATAAATTACTGTTTAATGGAATGTTATTAAAAAGATAAATCTCGTTTTTATATGTATTGAGCATCCTACTAACTTTATTTAAACTGATTAAAAACCGAATTAAATTTGTTTTCAATTTTTTTCAAATTTTTATTTGTGCAATGTAAAAAAAACATATAAACTATATAAAATCCTTAATCCAAAAAAAAGCCAATTGCCTCGCATTCGACTCGAAGTACTTAGCGAGCTCCCTCCAGACTTTATAGTCAAAGGTGATAGATCTGGTTAACACTGTATAAATTCATTTAATTCAGCACATCCAAGTGCGGGGCTCTAACTATTGCTCAATATTCCGTACAAATCAGTATCGGGTACCAATTTTACGTATTATAATGATCATATTTTAACAACCAGGAGATGAATATGAAAAAAAATTAACTAGAGACTTATGTGGAACAAATTTACATAATAGAATTAAAAGTACAGATATTAGACGAGAATGCTGTGCGAAAAAAACATCTTTGTAATTATATGGAAAGGAATTTTGAAATAATTTAGCCAGGTTGAACAAGTGGAATAAAAAGAATGACAATAAGTAAATATAGTGAAGAAACGAGTCAAAAGTTAAAAGCTACAAACCAAGTAAGTTATGGAAAGATTAGTGATCAGATTGTGGAATATTTAAAGGATGATGGTATAAAAAATCATAAATAAAGAAAAGAATTGAAAGCACCAATTAATAAAGCAAAAGAGGAGTGTAGTGTTTGACCGTCCTACTTAAACTATCTGGGTGAAAGATGGCAAAATAGATGGATATGATGAATTGTTTGTACCATACACCTGTTTGCCTTTAAGATGTGGAACAAATATTTGGTGCATAAGTGACGCTAATTAAATAACCTTTTCTCCATATTTTACATACGTTTTGAGGAATGTTTTTATTATACGAGTATACTTTCATCGATTTAATAAGTTACATGTGTTTTTACCCGGATTGATAATAATTAATCCACTTGTAAATAAAAGTAAGCTCCTAATTTTACTAAAATAAATACTGAAGTTAACAGTATATTAAGTCAATATGTTATTGACTTAATATACTATCAACTTTAGTATAATTAATTTTTCAAAATATAGATTATCTACTCATAAGATCTACATAGTCTCGTAGCATCCTCTCTTGCACACATGTATTGGGATTATATCTCAGCTAAAGCATGAGAATAATATTGAAACCCGCTCAAGAAGAAGATATTCCAATTCCACACAGAAATTTACGGAAATATGTATTATCGAAATACTAGAGTTCGGTTAGAGTTCGTTCGGTTTAAGACGAATAAATTACTTTTAAAGATTCTCAATGACGATTACAGTCAGTTATATTAACTGAAATTTGCTCATAAAATCAATAGACGATTTTGAGATATTTGAAGGCACGTATCAAGTTCTCCAATATGATCGTGTACTAAGTGAAAAGACAGAGGAAACAGCGAACTCATTGCAGTATAGATTAAATACGAGTTTACATTGGTTTTCCTTTGCGCTCACTACTGACTGAAACAATGCTTCTGCAACATCTCAATCAGTTCAATAGTAACCATAACGCATATGACAGAATCTTAGACTTATTTCTTTGTACCCTAGACTCAATCTAATACGATTTTCTGAAACACATACTAAAGAAGAGTCTTATCTTCTTCTCTTGTTTTTACACCCATTTTCACCAAGTTCTGAGTTTTTCAGGACCAAAATATATTAATAAATTCTAAAATCAATGCGAAATTTCGGTCATGTGAACAAAGTAGTAGATACAACCTGAACAAAGAACTTTTTGCCCACGACATAAAAGCAATTGTCTCCTCAGTAACTGTAATGATTATTAAAAGCCACTAAAAATATAATCAGAATTTTCCTTTCTGTTATTATATATATCTAATCAAATTAATTAAAAAAAATTAAATTTCCAGTATAACATACAATAAACCCCGTGATTAAATATCTCATGAGATCCGTGACTGATTACCTCTTGCCTCCTGAGATCCAGGTGCAAACAGGAAATTAACTTATGCTTTAAAGGTAACCTTTCAAAGAAATTACTATTGAAAAATATTGTAAATCAACCAAAACAATTTTAGAATTAGTGTAAATTAAAAAAAAATTTGTTCCATCTTGCGAAAACTATGTCACAAAACAAATACGAACTTTTCTCATTCTTACAAGCCAAACGGAAACCCATCGTGCCTGCAAACATTAAACATCTACAAAGACGCAATGCAAAATGACATTACTATTTTCTTCTTAAAAAATTGGATTTTTCTTAACCGAGCCCATTATCATCGTATTCAAAAGGTCCTTAAAGATTTGTATATTCCCCGAAAATTAGAAACGCCTGGATATTATCCCGATGTTTAAAAATGGGAAAAAATAACGTACCCAATTACAACCAGATATCGGTTTGTTTGGATACCGAAAATTTTCGAAAGACTTATTTATAAACAAATTTTGTCATTCATTCATCAATAACTAACCTCATACCTCCATTGTTTCCTACCCAAAAGGCGACATTAACCAACCTGACTTCTTATGTAAATACTTAAAGAATTTGTTGATGCCCGAAGTCAATATAAACAGATTTCATTAAAGCCTTCGATGATGCACATCACATAAAACTAATGAAAAGCTGCAAATAATTATAGTACTAGACGTTTTCCCAAAGTAGATGAAATCATATCTTACTAATCCAAAGCAATTGGTGTTATCGCGTCTTCGGGCGTGACACAAGGTTCACAACTAGGATATTTATTTTTGCATATGTAAAAAGTCGTATCAAATACTTTTATACTACTGTCCTATATAAAATATATAATATCAAATGGAGAGAATTCAACGCCGTTTCCTCCATCGCTTAACGTACAATAAATATCTCTGTGAATAATTACCAACATATGTATCAGGGTTTCAGCTTAACAATGTGTATAAACACTCCAATTGTCGAACTTTTCTAAATGTATGTTACCTATTCAAACTTATAGCGGGATTTCTCGACCGTTCATATCCCATTTCAGCAAATCAGGTTCTACTGCCTCATCTCGAAGCCAGAATAAACCACTTTACTCTATTCGAATGCATGCACTATCAGATGAAGTTTGGAGATCTCATCCATTATTCCCAAGATATAAAATAATTTTATACCATTTGCATCTAGAATAGTATATCAAGCTAGAAAGCTCACCGTTTCGACCGGCATTTAACAAAGTTCAGTTTTTTGATCAATAATCCCAATAAATAATTGGATACATCGAATTCTCTCCAAAGAACACACACAAATACACAAATGCAAATTCACGCATTCATATATATATATATATATATATATATATATATATATATTTAAACACACATACAGACACATGCATACATTATGAATACATTTAATGTTTTCGTAATTGATATGTGTTTAAATGTGTATTTGTTCGTGTGTGTGCATATGTGTATGTTTGTGATATGTAATATGTTTAACATAATTTACATTTTTCAATGATTATATTCTAATATTATTTAAATTTCTACATCTTTTTATGGCTTAATGACACAAATATATACGCTTTACTCATCAAAATTCGATATGCTAATGATTTTAACGACTTAAATGTATTGTGATTAGTTCTAGATATCAGAGTAAATAAATAATAAAGCAAATAAATTAAATGTAGCTTTCCTAGTTGCTAGGAATAGGTGTGTTTGGTTAATCCTAAAACTAACCCCAAAATTAATCCCAAAACTAAAATAATGTAAAAGTGTATTATGACTCTTTCCAAATTTTCTTCAAATAATGAATACCTTTCTCATTAGAAGTAAAAATAATTTAAAAAAACAATATTTAACCAAGGTACGTGAATAAAAAAAATATATACATCTATATATATATATATATATATATATATATATATATATATATAATGTGTCTCAATTTCGCTGCATCGTGTCAGCGAGTAAAGCGGGATTAATTTGTTCATTCATTGTTCTCGTGTCGTTTAACCGTCACTCTTGTTGAACAGCAATATTTATTGAAACGTGAAAAACATGAGAAGAATTTTCGTATTCCCATTTTCAATTTCCCTTTCAATGATATCATAAAACGTGTCATTGTTTCCCAGACATATAGTAGAGAAAGATATTTTAATTGTATTTATATGTAGATTAATTCTAGCTTTGACCAAATTATATTGCTTGTTAAAAAGTTGAAAAACTTAGTTCAATAAGTCAAAAATGTAGAAAAATATTACAAGCTGACCTATCACAAAACTAAGATATCAATAGTTAAATTAAGCTATTTCAATACATTGTGAACACCACGATCGCCTTCCTATGGATGTCAATTGATCAGATCAGTTACGACAATAAAGAGAAGCGGAGATTAGAGTCCAGTGGAAAAAAGCATCAAAACAAGAAAATATTTTCTTCTTAAAGTAAAATTCGAACCCGTATACTGTCGACCAGATATAATTACTTATACAGCTGAAAAAATCTAATATAATATTTACTCACTTGTTTTAAATTCAATCGATATTATATATATATATATATATATATATATATATATATATATATATATATATATATATCTAAAATATGTCAGTTTAAAACTTTAATATAACTTATCCAGCTTTTTGTAAATGCCAAATAATTCGCCGACTTTTAAATAATTCACTAATATACCGACTGTAATAACTAAAAGTCAGAACATACTCCCTTTAAGGAATATTGCCATAAGTCATAAATGTTCTTTTTTTTATAATACAGTTACGATGTGTATTCATCAAACCATCTACAAAATAACTCCAGAGCTTGAATATTTTAACATTTAACTTATTTTTAATGCTGGAAATTCCGCAACCGTGTGCTTTAGTATCTATAAGCTCGCCAGTTTCGAGTTTTGACCATAGGAATAATTCCAGTCATTTCACTAGTAATCAAATTTTAACACATGATTTTAAAAAGGATACTTTCCTCTAAAAATGTTCCTTTTTTCCAAGTAATTATTACCATCCAAATTTAAATTTTCCTTTCAAAAAAGTCATACCTTCATTGATCTGTACGTATGCGCGGATGAGGACATGCCACAGGTTGCAATTCCCAACCCATCTGTATAATTCTTTTTTTCTTTCCTAATCGATAGAAGAAATAATCATTATCAGAATAAAATATTATTTATTTTCACAAACAGATTACTATTTTTAATAGCTTTCTTCATGCTCCGTCACAATTTTTCACCTATTTTGTTGCGCTTCTTCTCTGTCCCTTGTTGTTAACATTTATTTTAATTTTAACTTTTGTTTTGTATTTTTTTATTTAATAAACTATAAAAAGTACACTAAGGATTTTATTAAAAAATTTATAAAACCGAACTGTGCCCGAGATAAAATTTAATTATTCCGAAAAAAATTAAATGTGACCTTCGTTTTCCTAATTTGTAAACAAATCAAACTTCTTTGCAACACAGAATAACGCACCTTGCGAGTGAGGTATATCAGAGTAATAGTATAAATATTCACCACATTGACAAAACTAAGAACATAACACTAGAAGTATTATCCTTCACCTGTTCCTTTCCCTTTGTTAGACAAACGTAACCAACTATCTTAGAACTAACTAACCCACAACCCATAGACTACACAGCTATGAAGTAAATATTAAATCTCTCTGTAAATATTAAATTCATAATTTCTAATACTGATATTCGGAGCGCAAAATTGCGCTAAATGTATATTTACTAAATTCCAAACTTGATATCTTACTAGTATTTTATAAATGAGCCTAAATTTGCTTCAGAAATATTTATTGAAGTGGATAATGGATAAATTTTTCGTCTTACTTGAAGTCAATAAAATATTAAAAATGTCTGTTATATTTGCATTGTTTTACTGTATTTATATATAAATGTAAGCGCAGAAATTATAATTCTATGTTTATTACTGTTAACAAAAATATTTTTCATTATGGAATCATTTATCTCTAGAAATTTAACAAACACTTCCATCATATTATTTCTATCGCCATAATATTTTTTTAATATATAAAGTAACCAATGAATAATATTATGGCACGGACTAAATCAAAAATTCAAAAGTTAAATCATCGGTAAAATACTTAAATCCGTTTTTTCTACAAAATCTTTCATTTTTAGCATTGCAAGTTACAAATATTCAGCAATAAGGAACGAAATTGTTAAACGAAAATAAAAATGAACAAACGATTCTAGTTATTGAAATTGCATTGCGTCGACTTTTAAAAATGCGAATTTTTATTCGAAAATCGTTTCTAATAATCAATTAATTTAAGTAAATAGGAGGAAATATACATTTTTTATATAATTTGTTTTTTAAAAGATGCTTTAAAGTCTAATAGACAGTGAAAATACTATGACAACTAGTATACTAAACTAAATCCATTAGTAATTTAAAAAAAAATTCAGATAAAATAAAAACCGCCATCTTGTGAGGCATGGCAAAAATACACACTTACGATAGTTTCTTATGAAAGAAACAGATGTAATAAATACACTTATCCAGAGAGAAACTATGTACGTCTTCATAATAACATTGGACATTATATACTAAGTATATCCCAGACGAGGGAGAGGATGAGTTATATTTGAATTCTATTAATAAATAATATTTTTATACAACAAAAATAAAACAACTAAAGAAGCTCAAACAGTGAAATTAGAACAAAAACCGCCGAGAGTTTCTTTGTTTTTATTAATCCATATCTAGACATGTAGGCAATTAAAACATATAATTATATATGGACATATAATTACATTTTTGACAAATTCATGATTTCCGTACCTAATCCAGTGCTTTGTCACTACGCTTAATGACATTGGGCGAAATATCGAAATAAAAATTTACTTACTAAGTCGTCTCCTCCCATTCGATTACACAAAGTGTATCAATGAGTATACCCGAAGTTGAACTATTTGGGAATTCTCGGCCAACTGCCGACATGGCCATTAGCATGGCTCGACAGCGATATCGCAAAAAAAATAGACAAGGTGATCCAAAAGAAGTTTTCACTTCAATAAAAATTTATGTTAAACGACAAAAAAAACGAAAAGCGTGTCAGAACATAAATAATGTCCATACGTGTGTCGGAACACGTATAAAAAGAAAAAAAATGCTCAATTTAATCGTAAATGTTTCTTAAAAGTATTGATGCAAGATGAGTGAAATAATTTATTAATTTAGAAGATTTAGAATAATAATTCAAAGTTCTAATCGAATGCCACACAGTAATTTTTTTCTGATTTTTTTCAAATTTATGGTTAACATAAAGTTGGAACCTCAACAAGCTAAAAAGAATTTCGCTTCCAATTTACACGCATAATAAGGTACATTTTTAATATTTGCACATATTCACTGTAGCACAAAGGTTAAAAACTGTAGAACTAAGATGAACCGAAGAGCAGACGTGTTAAAAATTATTCGAGTGCATTGTTTTTCTACGAAAACTAAAAGTGAAAACAACCGAATATTAAACAGAATAGTAAATATAATTCGATAGCGAATCGGTTAACAATTGTTTATTAATTTGTAAACGCCAATAAAACATATGTAAGCTGAACGCAGATTCCACGGTAATCTATACATATAATAAAACTGTAACAGAATTAATTCTGTGTATTGAAAATATTTTAAAACCTGTGATCAGTTTAGCCTGTAGAAACCAGAAAATCTATTTTTAGATTTTTTGTCTGTCTATTGTTGATTTTTTCTTCAATCACTAAAACTACTTTACGCATTTTGATGAAATTTGGTATAATAATAGTTTATACCCTCGAACAACATATAGGATACATTTTATCTGAATATTTCAGATGTAAAAACACTCTATCTTGGTGAATTATGATATCGATACTGCCAACACCATCTATTAGCCTTTTTATTAAGCTATATGCTCATAAATAAATCACAATACGGTACTGCCAAAGTCATATCTTGGCGATTTTAGTAAACTTTATCCTCACAGATTTTTGAGGAAAAAAATAAAGAACACAAATCAATTCCTAAAAACTTTTCTTATATTTAATTCCACGCGTACGAAGTTGCGTCGGCACATTTAGTTGTTTATGAAAATATTCTCATCTTTACCTGCTTGCAACCGATGAATGGAATAAAACTCCGCCAATCTCAAAATTGAAATTTTAACAATATTATCGTTTCTCACGGAAATTTAACCAACTGATTGTTGGGAACAATATACGTATTTCACATTCGTCTAATGTTTTTTGATGCCCTGATAAACAACGATGGGCTAATAAAAAGGAAATTGAAAACTTGGGAAAAAAGGTTTTAATGTTTTCAGATATTTCCTTAAATATTGACGTTATAACTACTTGTTCTGTCGATCTGGTGCCGAATATTACTATAAGAGGCGACCAGCCGTCTCGAGGATAATGAACACATTAATCTTCCGTTTCGCTGATTCACGGAGACTAGATAGTGTCGGCGTCGCGTGATGCTGGACATACTTGCTTTATCTTATTTTTCCTGACGGCCAACAAAAACAGACATAACCTTACTTATTTATTCATTTCTCATAGATAACTGTATCTTGATGGATAATGGTGTTATTAGTTATTATTCCTCGATAGCTTCCTTATTTTGTATCCTTATGAGATCACGACGTGGTAATATATATTGCAGTTCACATATTATTACGATTTCCCTAAATTTGTTTTTATATTTATACATTTATCTATTAAAATTGAAACTCTACTCTTTACACAACAGAGTTTTCACTAAACTATTAGAAGTTTATGCTTATAACCACAGTGTGCTTCCATATATTTTCGTACTGAAGAAGATGCCGTAAAATCGAGTGTTGGAAGTTATACAATCAATTTGATTATGGCATCGATTTCCTGGTGACATCATTAAATATTTTCCGCGACATTTATATTTCACGCATATTATCACATATATATAGCATATTTCACGCGACATATTTCCATCGACATATTTAAATATTTTCCGCGTCGACAATACACCTGGTATTTTCGACGCGGAAAATATTTAAATAGCATGCTTTAGATTGGTAGTTTGATCTACACAGGAGTTCAAAAGCTGCTCATCTCTATTGTTCTGGGTTCCTAAACCGTATCTTCGAGCAGTGATATAAATATGACCGTCGCTGTTAGTACATATAACTTATTTTAGTGTTGCAGTCACTCATCAACAGAAGAAATTTGTATTTATATATCAGTACTATTATAGTTTCAAAACATTAATAACAGTTTGTGATGTCTTACTCCAACGATTGAGTGGTTAGTACTTACAATCATGTGACATTGATGGCTAGAAGTTTGGAGTTCAGCCTTAAGTTATTATTCTGTCTGATACCATATTGTAAAGTTTGACATATTTATTGATACTAAAATGGCTGGAGCAATTTTTAATCCAAACGGGAGGAATATCCACTGGAAATGCCCTTCTTGTGTAATAAATGCAGTGTTGTATTTATCTTGAATATGACCACATTCTTTATTAAAATCTTTAATCCACTGGTAGGTATTTGAGTTTCTGCCAGTTTTTTAATCATGAAAAATTATGAATTTATTTCTAAATTTTGAGCTCCAGATGTTTTTTTTCTTTAAGTAATTTCTCTAACAGTTTTTCCAATGTTTGACTGAGTGTAGATTCAGAATTATTTGTTTTTTCTGAAATTTCTTCTGGGTAAAAATCATTAACTGCAAGTTTTGTTCTCTATCCAAATATATTTCTAATATATTCTCTGTCAAAGTTATCCATATTTTTTATTTAACTATTTCCTTTCCTTGGCATAGTTGGAAGTATTTGCAATTACTTGATGTAGATTTGCAGGTTACTACTTGGTTGATATTCCAAAAATCTGTCCATTATTTGAAGCATGTGACATTTTAATGTTTTTTTGCAGTACAAAAGCGTGGCTGAAATTGTGTAACAGGGAGAATAGGGCAGTTAATTGGAATGACCTCCTCGGACGTAAATATAGAGTCTGGGGAAGACAATTAATAATGAAAATTTTAAAACTTTCCAGCCTAGGAGATACAGTGATGCTACACCGAGCCAGTATTTGGCAACACCGAATTAAAAAAACCATAGCAGCATTCGAACAACCAAGTATGAGCTCAGATACAGTTGCGAGAGGAAACTACCAGTAGCCAGAGTTTGGTAGTGTGGCACAGCTTCCAGAAAAAAACATATCTAGAATAATTCATCTTATATTGATAGAAAAATTGATGAATATTCATATTGATGCATATTAATAAAGACCTATGATTAAAGCAAATATTTCATGTTACATGATTTTTTAATACTATGTAAATTTCAAAAATTAGATGATTGTGAATGAAATAGTTTTTTTGACTGCGCCGGCAGCTGCTAATTCTCTTCACAAAAAATGCTGGCTATGTCAATGTCTATATGTAGTGTTATTGTACTGTGTTTCACTAAATTTTAATTCAATTCCTTAACCTACCCACTTCCTCTTCCTTTCCAATCCCGATGGAAGATACCCTCCACCTTCCCGTGGTTTCCATTCAGAAATGGTACTGATATGTGGGATTTTGAAATATATCAAGTCACAGAATATCACATGTTATTGGTCAACTGTGGGGTTTTGTGTACGTTTTACACAAATATAGACGTGATTATAGTGATATCTATTAGTGGTTGAAGTATATTTTCAAACTCGTTAAAACCCCACACTTGACCAATAACATGTGATATTCTGTGACTTGATATTTTATTTTCAGATGTATGCAATTACCACCTAGTTGATTCCAGAGTGCTACCTGTAGACGCCTGATACTTTTTATAATTGTACTTTCGAATTTATTTCAATTTTCTTGAATTGTATTTTCATAATAATGATATTTACACTAAATTGTATAGTAAGTTTTAACATTTGTATTTTGTGAAATATTTTTGTTATTATTTTAATAAATAAATTTATGAAAAAAAATTACTTCATACTTTGACAACGCCATCTGTGAGCAATAAAAAATAAGAGATTACGCCATATATGCGCATTAATAATAATTGCACATGCTTTGGTCACGAGGGAGACATTATATGGCTTACGGCCGGTTTTTTCATCGACAGTAACAGCTAGAGTAATGTAACAAAGTAAAAGTCACAGTCAAAATTGTTTCTTCAACGTTGTTACTTTTACTTTTCCTCTAACTTTTGCCGCTAACCTTTACTAGTCATTACGGTGCTGTAATTGTAAAAGTTAGGCGACGTCTGATAAAAATTTTGTAGGTTATTTCGAAACGTCTCTAAGATCTACGAGCGAAATTTCAACAGATAATTCTTCAGATGATGAATTAATTGTTAATTATATAACATATAGACGTAAAAACTTCAGTATCTGCAGATCTCACTTTTTGTTGACAGATTCTGAATTTTTATTTCGTTACAGAATGTCTTAAAGTCTGTCAATTTTCTTAGTGAATTGTTACAAAATAGATTGGCAACTGTTACTACAAAGTAAGTTTTAGTATATTTGTGTCAATAATTTAGCTGTTATTTAGTAATTAATTCATTATTTAAAACCATCTAATCAAGTTGTTTCAACAAATTTGTTTGAAGAATAAGGCCCTTTCTGTACAAGAACAACTTTTGTTGGCTTTACGTTTTTATGCAACGTGATCAATGCAGCAAGTTGTTGGAGACATTTTCGGTGTATATAAAAGTACAGTGTGTAAATGTATATTTAAAGTATCGTCTGTTATAGCATCTCTAGCAGAATTTCATAAACAAATGCCAGGAACTAGCGAGGCAATGCCAGGAACTATTGAGGTTATGCATGTGACATTTGATTTTTCATCTGCTGTTGGTTTCACAGAAGAAACGAAAGAAAAAAATTTAAATTTTTTTTTAAAAGTAAACCTCAACTTTTCCATGTTTCTTGAAATACTTGCAGAAAATGTAGTTTTATGGTAATTGATAATTTTGACTTGATACTTTATGGAAATATTGAACCAAAAACGTAATTGTTTTTCTTTGTGAAAACAAAAGAAACAACGTTTATTTCAGGTATATTTTAGTAATTTTATAAAGCAAAATTTCTTGCAACAATAATAACCTCTACCTTATATTTCTACAAAAATCACAACTGTCAACCATGTCATCTGCAGGAACTGACTATAACGTGGCAAATGGTTTTCGTTACATATAATTATATATATATATATATATATATATATATATATATATATATATATATATATATATATATATATATATATATTTATATACATATACCCATACAAATTCTTGAAACTTTTATAAGTATTTTAGTACGTACGTAACCTCATTAGGATTACACCTAACAGGTGTATTATATTGAATTAAAAAAGTTTTATATCAAAATATATTTGATGTTGCCGAATCCTTAATACGTAAATATCGTACACCTGACGACGAACACCCAATGTTGTAATAAATTTTGTATGAATTCTTTTCAAAATAAAAATTAAAGGCCAATTTTACTTTTTTTAACCGAGCCGAATTACATAGAGTAATTAAACTAGGTTTTATGTCTTATTTTCACGGCATATTAACTTTACGTAAAGATTTTTTTACCAACAATCCAGACGATACCAAATTTAAACAGAGAAAGATTCTTGATTATCGACATTCTCCCTTTCGTTTTCTTTCTGCATCGCACACCTTATCCAGTGTGAGATACATATATACATATATATATATATATATATATATATATATATATATATATATCCATTTTTACCCAGAAGAAATTTCAGAAAAAACAAATAATTCTGAATTTACACTCAGTCAAATATTGGAAAAACTCTTAGAGAAATTACTTAAAGAAAAAAAACATCTGGAGCTCAAAATTTTAAAATAAATGCATAATTTTTCATGATTGAAAAATTCACTGGCAGAAACTCAAATACTTACCAGTGGATTAAAGATTTTAATAAAGAATGTGGACACATTCAAAATGAATTGAATTAGAAGAATCCAAAAAACTAGAGGTGCCACTATTAATAAAAGTAAGGGTACTATTAAATGACACTTTAAAAATTTCTGAAATTTATGATTCTCGTTGAAATATGTCAATAACTAATACTAAATTATTAAATATACAACCAAAAAAAATACAAGTAATATACAAATGGTAAAATAGAAGACTATTAATGGTAAGAAGAAAACAAAAGTCCCATATCATTTGATACCAAAAAAAAATATGGTAACATTAAAAGTAAAAATATGTAATATTGAAAGAATTATGGTTATTTTTATAATAGATAATGAAAATTTTAATTACGATTTTCTAAATGGTTTAGATTGTATTAAAAATTTTAATTCAATGTACAATGAAGAATTAAAGATCATACAATGTAGCAAGCAAAAAGAAAAGTAACCTAACCTCAAATAAAGATGACATGAAAGACAGTAACTAGTCAGAGACAATGATGTTTCAAATATGACAAATTTCAAAATTCCTGGTGTACAAAAATGAAGAAGGATTTTTTTTACACTCTAAGATATTAAAACAAGAAAAAAAAGAATCCACAAACAAATGTGAAATAAATTTCAATGAACATATAAACTCGGATGAATTTGAAATAGTAGTAAATCACTTAGATTTATATCAACAATCAGAAATTATTATGTTGATAGAAAAATACAAACCAATCTTTGCCAATTATAAATATGATATCGGCACAGTACGGGATTATGAAGCTCACATTGACTTGAGGGTTGTTAAATACTGTTACAGTCGTCCATATAGATGCTCAACTGAAGATAGAAATAGAAATATAAAATGAAATATTAAATTACAAGAGTCAGAAAGAATCATATAACCCATCTGCTGCCCCAGTAACTCTAGCATATACAAAAGAAGATGAAAGAAAAACAAGGTTATGAATAGATTTCAGCGGATTGAACAAAATTGTGGTCCATGAATCATATCAATTTCCATTGATTGAAGATTTAATGATATAAACTGTAATCTGTAAATATTTTTCTACTTTCTATAAAAATTCAGCATTTTGGTAAATTTCTTTGAAAATTCAAGATAAATACAACACTGTATTTATTACACAAGAAGGGCATTTCCAGAGGGCATTCCTCCCATTTAGATTAAAAATGCCATTCATTGCCATTCATCTCCAGCCATTTTCCAAAAAATGTAGAGCAACATCATAAAAAAATACAAACTCTCTAGTTTTGCAGTAATTTTTTCAGACGACATCTTAATTTTTTTGAAAACTTTTGAGGAACATATACTACACCTATCAAGATGGCTTAAAGAGGGCTTTAGACTAAAATTTTCCAAATTTATTTTTGCAAATCATTATGCCAAGTATTTAGACCACATAATAGGAAACAATTCAGTGAGACCTCTGAAATATTATTTAACCGTTGTCAAAAGTTTTCAGTTCCAGACACAAGAAAAAATATACGTCAATTCCTAGGAAAAATAAATTTTCATCATAAGTTCATGCCACACAGTGCAATTATGCTAGACACAATTTATTACGGAAAGAAGTAAAATTCATATGGTCTGCAGAATGTCAGAAATCATTTGATAATATAAAAGTATCGCTATGCTCAAAACCGATTCCGAAAAGTTTTGATCCTGAACTACCAGTAAACATTTACACGGATGCAAGCATAAAACGAGTGGAACTGGTATTAAAACAAACAAATGAAAACGGAGACAATAAACCAGATGCTTATTTTTGAAAAAAAAATATCTGAAGATCAAAAAAAAACAAAGCAATATACCTAGAATGTCTGGTAATAAAAGAAGCCAAAAATTCTTTTATGCTGAAGCCGAAATTTTTTTTTAAGAGAATTTTCAGTATTCTCATATCATAAACAATTAGAAAATACGTACATTAAGGCTAAAACTGATGATGTACTCAGTAATTTAACATATTATTTACGCCAATTCAATTTTAAAATTAATTATAACCCAGGAAAAGCAAATCAAGAAGCGGACGGTTTAAGCAGAAATCTAGTTCTACATCCTTATGACAATGCTGATGACGTTTTGAAAAGCAAAAACAAACTTGTATTGGAAGATGAAATTTACTACAAAAAAATAAAAGATGGAAAAAATAATGCTATCGTAAGAACTTAGTAAGACTATAATAAGAAACGTCCACCTAACTTATAGCCACTTCGGGACAACACATATGACAAATAAAATAACCCCATTCTACACAACAAAGAATATAATTGCAAACGTTAAACAAATGTGTGATGAATGTGAAATTTATATAAAAGAAATCAAGAAAAATGTAAAAATTGGCTTAATGTCACATTTAGGTCCAGTAAGACGCCCATATCAATACCATCGGAGGCTTCGGGAGATCACGGTCAACAAAAAAGTATCTTCAACTTCTATTTTGACATGAAGAAATCAAAACGCAAATGATTTTATTAAAGTTATAAAAAATGTAACACGAAGTTACAATACTGATATGATATTAACGGACCAATACCCTGGCATAAATTCCAAAGAATTTAAAGAATTTCTGAAAGGGAATAATATGAGAATAGTTTTCACTGCTGTGGATCAATAAGATAAGATGCAAAATATATGAAAGTGATAGGAAAACAGCATAGACAACTATTGTACAGAAATGTGTAGAAAAATATAACGAAACAGAACACACAATAATAAAGTTTGCTCCATAATACCTTTTGGAAGCCGAAGATGTGAATATTCTACCACCGGAATTGAAATCAAGATGTAGAAGAAAAACCAGAAAAGAGATAGAAAATTAGCCTATAAACACACAACGAAATCTCACCATTATAATAAGAAAGTTTTCGACCTGCATAATAAAGAATATAAATTTGAAGTGGAAGATAGAGTCTATGTAGAAAATGGAATTCGAATAAATGGGAAGAAAATGATAGAATTGAGAAATGGACCCTAGAAAATCTTGAAGAAAATTTCCGATTCAATCCATCAAGTTGATGCTGGGCACAGGAAAGGGGAATCAAACTTCTATCACATTACCAAACTATTCAAATGTCAGTTAGAAAATGAACAATTACATGCATATCACTTGCAATTGCTTCTGTCAAAGAGGGGAGATGTAAAGAAAACCACTACTGGTATACTAGTGTCATCGCGTTCCTTAAATTTAAATTTGCCGCGTTATGATATGTAGATGACACGGTTGACAGTTGTGATTTCTGTTAAAATACGAGATAAAAGTTATTATTATTGTAAGAAACTTTGCTTTATAAAATTACTAAAACAGCCCTGAAATGAGGGCTTTAAATGTTGTTTCTTTTGTTTTCAGAAGTGAGTAAATGATTGGTATATGAATAATGTAATTAGGTTATTGTTGTCAAAACGTATTGTAAATAAAACTTTTGTTTTTACAGAGAAATGCAATTACGTATTTGTTTCAATAGTAAAAAATATCAATTTTATATATATATATATATATATATATATATATATATATATATATATATATATACATATATATATATATATATATATATTTATATATATATATATATATATATATATATATATATATATATATATAAAACTTTTTCAACATTGAAAAAATTTTGTTTTCTTTCTCCGTTAGGTTATGATTAAACTGATTTAAATTATACACAAAGTTTTACCATGAAATAAAACTTTGGATCCACTTATCGTTCGTTAGTTCTGTATAATGAATATAGTTCTCAAGGAGAAATGCTACTAATTTCCGTTAATAATGCAGCGAAATATTTCAAAATGTTTCTTCTTAATAATCAATGTACCATATCATGCAGCAGAAGATCTGCGCACTCACTCTATATTTCAAATATAATCTCTTTAAATTGGTGATGATTAATAGCTTTAGCTATAATAAATTTGACAATCTTAATCACTAACACCATAACTTTGCAAATTGCTTCTAGAAATGTCTGGCACAAAAGCACTTGATGAATGATACAATGGTAATTAAGCATCTTGTAATTAATTTTTTATTTCAAAATAGCAAGCAACCCGTTACTTGCATCGGTCATACTTTTCACCCCGTCTGTTGAAATTAAAACAATTTTTTGAGTGGAATATGAGGTTTTCCAACGCACTCAATTACAACATTTGCTATATCCTCTCCATACATTTGACCTTTAAATGGCAATAGTTCTAAAACTTCTTCTTTAGAAACGTTAGATTAAATAAATTGTACAAAAAGTGAAACTTGCACTATGGCATTCATGCCAAAAGACTCGTCAACTCTTGTTGATAAAGCTGTGATCAAACTAAGATTGCTGTTTAGTTATATTAGAACAAATTTTGAATGTTTTATCTTTTTCTAATTTACAGTTTCGTCTTTTTCTATTTTACAGACAATGGTAGAAGCACTTTAATTTTTTTGGAATATCTACTTTGTTCAAAAAAATCCCGAATAGCTCTTCGGATGCATTCACAAAACAATTTTTTACGTTTTCGCTGTCTGTATATAGTTTTCCTCTCTTAACAATCCCTTGACTAACCACAAAACTTGCAATATTAATATCGTTGGAAGGTTCTATCAAGTAATTAACACGTGATTAGTTGGAATGTTCTCATCAAATTTAATTTGTTTGTTATGCGGAAATTTTTCCTTACCAATAAGACACGTCGGAAGACCATTTAAGTCTCGAATATACGCGAAAGTCTCAGTTCATTCAATTATAAATTCGCAGTTTTCACCTTCCGTTTTATTTTTTTGTATTAAAATAATAAAGCCTCCCACACAAAATAATTACAATTCTAAAAGTTTTGACAAAATAACTACAATTTTCAGTTGATAGGAAAAATTCAGGTAACCTTATGGTTCGAGTAGATTTATTTGTCACCCACACACAATTTGTGAATTTGTGACAATCTGTTTGCAGCTAGCACTGACCACTTCACAACGAGACTGCTGACTGACTGGTACACTCAAATGCGTATCCCGTGAGCCCGCCTACGCTGCGTGTTCCGTCGCCCAACCGTCCGATGTCCCCGCGCGTACATTCCCGCATTTGATATTTTATAGAAGAACCACACTTAAATGGCCAAACAATCATATGTGTCTCGTGAGGCGCGATTTTTCAACCACTGGCTTAGTACATTTTCACAAGCGTTAACAACTTGATTATCTATATCCTTAATCTTCTTACTAAACGTACCCAAACTACGTACTAAATGTCATTATTGTGATATTTTTGACCTGCATGGTTAAGGAAAGAGAAACTAAACCACATTTTTAATACATTTATCAAGTGAAAGAAACGTTGCATCACAAAATGCCGCGAAAAACAATCATCTCCCAAGCCCGATGCTTGAAAATTTTAAATATTTTTTGTTTTTACGTTTTTATTTTATGTAACTACGTTTCACATCACAGTCACAGTCATCACAGTCGCTCTTAAACTGAAAAAATGATGATTCTGTGACAAGCGGAGAGACGGCTTTAAGATGTATAGAGTAATTTTTATCTACACTACTACGGAATCTTAAAAGTCACTTCCCACCTTGGCACTATATTCGTATACAATAAAACTAAGAAAATCCAAAGAAGGTGATGCTTGATGAAGTTGAAATAAAAAAGCAAACATCTAAAGCACACAAACTAATATAGTGAATTCATACTATATCATGTTTACTTTATCATTTATGTACAGCATCGTAACTTTCAAACAACATTGGATCGTATCTAACATCCTAAACATCTATCTAAGTAGGTAACTCTTTGTTATTTGAACACATTCTCAAATATCTTAATGGATATAATCATTATTTACACATTTATTCATGTAATTCTCAAAATCGCAAAGACTTGCCAAAAAAGCATGCAATCCCCTCAAAAACAGTCGGGAAAAATATCTCAACAAATACATCCGATTGTTAATGGTTTACAGTCGGGCACCACAGCGCTGCATACAAAACTATCCGGAAATCTCAACTTCCCTCTATTCCGCTCTCGGCACCCATCGTGAGTCACAATTGACGGAAGAGGAAACTCGACGGCCCTCGGCAGCTGAAAAAGCTGTTACCTTCACCTTTCTATACATAAACCAAGTAAAAGTACAATCAGTATTTTCATAAAATAAAATTACAGAAGAGAAGAAATTATTATATTAATCAAATACAAGTAATTAATGAGAATAATTCCTAACAAATAATAAAACAGCAAACGACTTTTAAAATTAATTTCGCTAGTTAATTTTTTTTATCTATTTTCACTCTTGCGTAAACCATGTACAAAACTAAACTCTTTTTGAAAAAAAAATCAAACAAAAGACGATAGTGTAATTAAATTGGCATAATTAGATAAAAGAAAACACCTCTAATATGTGATACAACTTAATATTTATAAACTGACTATGGTACTCCAAGTAATAATATTAGATTTAATACACATCTTTCCAACAGTGTAATAAACGAAACTCCAATTTCGGATCTCCATAAATGTATTTAGAAACATACGAAACCGCGTGCACGAGAAATAATTACATTTCATTATGATACGTTTAAATTTAAAAATCGACGCAAATGACGAAAATATGAATTTCTTCCTATTTATAACAAAGTTTCACTGGGTCTAAAATACATTTTTCAACAAGAACAAGCTGAGGCGGTAGAAATATTAAAGACACATTTCAGGCCGCTGCCGTTATATTCAGAAACCAAAGACGATAGTCGACATCAGTTCGGAGGCGAGACGTCTATTAGCTTGTATGATAGTACGCATACAGTAACTTTTAATCGTAGGACGTTATTATAAATCCTATTAAGATGATGTGGGATGTGTGTGATATGGGTACATCACTTAAATATATCATCGTATTTTACTCTCTGTTCTGTGGCATATACCATCACTTAGATTAGTTTGACTTTATCGACAATAAGGAAATATTATATTTTTGTCCAATATCGACTAAATAAAACAAATAACATCGTAATAAACAAATAACTTCGTAATAAACAAATAACATCGTAATAAACAAATAACATTGTAAATAGCCGTGCGTCATTTTTGTTCGTCAGATTGAATCATGTATTAGAGTTTTCTAAATCGTCGACGCTTATTTTCAAATCTTTCCAATTATATGGTTCTGAAGAGATGTATGTATTATGTCTACTGCTACGATATTTTGGAAATAGATCAACGACTTTTGTTGAAGGGTAACAAAGGTCCTTGTCGATCGATGCGACAAAGCGAACAGAATAACGTCACCGAGACAAAATATTGCAGTGAGCATAAAAATGGCAAAACGGAATTCAAAATTTCTTAAACTTAAATGTGCTCAGGTAAATTACACCTTTGTTTACTTTAAAACTTCCGTACCTCGAAAGGAAAAACGGATCATTATAAAATCACTCGTGTTTGTCTGTCGATCGCAACCGCATTTCTCAAAAATCGCTTGACGTAGAAACTTGATATTTGACATAATATACTTGTCTCAAAAACTAACCCTTACAAAATATTCATGTAGTAATGTTATAGGGGTGATAAGGGTAAATTAAGTTCTCGATTTTTTTTTTTAATTTGTACTATGCAGCGTGGGACAAATTAACAAAAAATTTGAAATGGTTATTAGGGACTCATTGGGAATGGAATGGTTATTAGGTTCCTTAATAACCACTTCACTCCTCCACTCCTAACTCTAGGAATGGTTATTAGGGTCTCTAATAACCATTTCAAGACATTTGAAATGGTTATTATAACTTATTATTTTTTCAGGTTATACTGAAAGATATGCAAAATAATACGTCTCCCCCCCTCACCTCCCACTTCTAAGACTGTAGTATTATGAAAAGAAAACAAGTTTTTAGAAGCCTACGCAGAGGTTATAAGAAAACTGTAGCTACGAATCTAGATGTCATATTTATTTTTCCTTTTCTTATACCGGTTATGGATATAGCAGACTAGTATTTACGTTCTGGGAAAATTAATATATGTAAATGGTTTAATAAACATACTTAACAGACAATATTTATGGCTACATACCGTTAAATATCTATAAGTACCTAAATGTATACGGATCCCCGCAATGCGACTCTTCTACTCGTACTTGTCAGCTTTTTATATACTTAGTGGGATACATTTGTCAGAGATATTACTTCTTTAGCAAACTCTTTTAGTCAACAGCAAAAAGTTTAGAGTAACCGATGTGGCATATATAAAATAAAGTTTAATATCAACATTTATTTATAAAAATAATTTTATGAAGAAAAAAACTGAAAATCATTTTTTTTCTTGCACTATGATAATAATAATTAAAAACAAATTAATGAAATTAAAAGAAGAAAATTTATCTGACATGTATTTTCCATATTATCGCAACTATTCTCCTTAAGAGCACCATTAAAAGTTTTACATATATTATAAAAACCACTACAAAAACTCATTAAATGAAAGTGATTTTATCATTACGTCATAACTCACCAGTGCGCATCTATATAATGTGACAAAACATGATTCTGTGTCCTTATGCATACATAAATAACAATTGCATAAAAATAAATAAATTACTTTATTTTATTTCTTCCAAAAAATACAAACAGTCCCACATTTATAAAGAAAAAAGAGCAAATAAGAAATACTAATACGTAAATATTTTAGAAAAATATTGCTTTATCTTTTATATTTTCCATAATAAAACGCTGAAGATTGAAGATCTTTTATATTAAAACATTGAAAATTTGAACACTATATTCCTTAGAATTTTATTGCATAGAAAAAAATATAATACAGATAATATTTTTTTCTCTTTGAATTTTCAAACTGCTTTGTATTAAAAAATCCTTTAAACTGTGAAATTGTCACCACTAACAGATTATTTAGTCGAATATTGTTTGTGTACAAAATTAATTCTATATTTTATGAAATATTAGCACAATACATGCAGTATTTCCTGAAAATACATCAAGACGTGATTTTGTCTGGCATTTGAATTTCTGTTGACGTATTGTATACAAACTTATACCCGCGACTTCGATCAAATTTCCTATTATGGTGACCGCTTAGGTAATAATTTGAATATATTGATAGAAAAATAAAATTACATTCACCATATTAATTAAAGTGAGAGCAAGTTTCTACATCCATTCCACTCTACATCCTTTCAACTGAGATTCCGTCGGGAAACTGGTCAACCAAAAAGCAAATACGCAAGGAATGTTGAAATAGAAATAGGGAAAATAAAATTTTCCGTCATTCATAAGTCCGGTGAAAAAGGCACAGATTAGTTTCAGGTTTTTCTTCTATAGATTAACTTTTATCCAATCGTATTTGTGCCAATTCATTTCAAATCTTCGCTTCACGTGTAATATACATCTGTTACAAAAAAAATAATCGAAGTGCAAACAGACTCGGATTGTTATAAACCTCACCTCAACTCGAATATTCCTCCCTAGCATTTACTAAAATGCCTCGTAAATACAAATTTTCAACCATAAAGCCAAGTTTACGATGATATTTTTACCATAAAATGACAATTTCCACCTCACCTTCCATATCGACTACCTGCGCCATTCATCCCGCACTGTCACAAACGTATCGCACAGCAGGCACACGAAGGCACAGCTGCGGAGATTCGCCTCGCGTATATTATTATGACGCATTATTATCTATTACATTACAAATGCCACTGTACTACAATTTCCGGGTACACAAAGCACTTTTAACCTAAACTAGCTAAATACCCGAAGTTATAGGAGAACTATCATTGTATGATTTTTGAAAATTGTGAGGGTTTGCCCTGTTACAGTTTGTTTTAAAAAAATGTCCATCGAAATGCCCTAGTACCCTATGACAAAGTGTTGTGTGATGTGTGTGACACCGCCAGAAAATGTGCGCAAATAACATTTTATCCGTAAATACATACAAATAATATTTCATTTTATTTTCTTGCGTATTACTTTTTGATTTATCTCAAACAATCTAGAAGGCAAGAGTTGGATAACAATAGTGAGACAGCAATATTTAATTGTTTTTGTTACACTCACCCTGTGTCGATAAATATAATCCGATCAAAACCGAATTCCAAAATGATTCCGCCATTATCTCCAGAAAATTGGCTAATCCGATTCTCATTACCATCCCATGTCCTACTCGCTCACCTCATAATTATAACTGCTTTTTTCATACCACCATTATTTAATATTCGACTGTGTGTTTATAAATTCATAGTATTTATGTGCTGACTAGGTGGAACTATATTTTTCGTTCATTTTATAAAGTCATAAACTGTCTATTAATATAATGCCATTGTTCTGTGTTTTAGCCCCATAACAAACCACTGTCAACAATTCCAAAAAAAACGTCGCATATAACAAACAAAATTGAAGCGGAGAATTTAGGTTCATAGTTCATTAAAACATATAAATAAATTTTTCCACGTATTTTATACCAATAGTGTGTTTATATTAACTTGAGCTATACATTAATTTACTATTAACAATTCTTAGATCTTAACTAAAACTACTTTAAACATTTGAACAACCAGAATAATGGCGAAATATCTAGTTATTTTTCGACATTATTATTATTTTAATGTCTCACTTGTAAAATGAACAATAACTTAATGCCCAAATGTCTACAAAATATATAAAAATGTACTCTTGTATGTATTTCCATTTTGTTTTGAGCTAAACGACGCCTTAAATATGGACAACTAAATTTATTGTGTGTTTATATATATATATATATATATATATATATATATATATATATATATATATATATATATATAACCAACTATTCGATGGAAGCCGTGGCACGCATTGATATCAATATCTCATGAAAATATTGCAGTCAGAGACTATCATATTCACCAGATCAATAAACAAATCTGTATATAATTTTTGTACCACTTCAGAAAATTTACCGATTGATAGTTTAACCTATACTTACATATTAAGGGCAACACTCCTACGCACCGGGTCACAGCCACTACAAAGTAAATATAATTTATTTGACTGAAACAACATTTAAAATCAGTAAAGACTCGGCACACACGAACCTCTTCATAGGTGTCGCAACTCGCAGTCGGCACGCGACAACTAGTGAGAGATAAAATATTTGCATAAGAGAGTGCGTTCACGGCGATACTCGAGCCCTTCGCTCCCTCGTGACATTACTCGAGGTGCTACAACAACACGGAGTTCCCCCAGGCGCTCCCCTGAACGCCTCTTAACGAATCGACCGTAAGCCTACTACATAAAGTCGTCCAAAGATCGAGTGTTTGTCATACGCCAAGGCGTTTTCTTCGTCTTTTATTCCGCGTATTGAGTTTGGACCTGACAAATGGTCAGCCTTTCAGGTGATGTGCGAAAGAAATATTTTGTTTTCAGTATTAAATCAATAAAGCGGCTTTGGCTTCACTTTTATCTGATTATATTTCTACAAAGGTGTATATTGTATTTATGTTCTTTCAGGCTTTATTTTAGGCTCTGGTAATCTCATCATAATATACTTTGAGTTTCAAAATAAAATAAGCAATGTTAAATTAGGCAATAGCTCAAAACATTATGCGAGAAATTAATGTATTAAACAAATATTAAAACTAATAAGTAATAAATGTAACAAATATTAAAACAAATATTTGTTTAACAAACAAATAAGTTAAACAAATATTTTACTTAATAATATTCAGCTCTACAAAAGCAACATAGTGTAGAGATATAATTAAGAATAAAGCAAATTCTCTTTGACCATGATATGGAAATGTACATAAATCCAGTTTTGTCTGTAAACACGCAAAATCCTCGTTGCGATAGCAGAGCTTGAGTTAATACTTCCCAAAGTCAATATTCAAACATATCCTCTTCGCATTCTACACTGCAAAATAATTTGCAGCATATTTACGTTCCCTCGCATGTTTATGCTACACCAAATCAAACCTGGCCAATAAATAATACTTTGCATCGCTATGCCGTTCTAGATAAAACTACAAACTCTACTTATGAGAAAGTTGTGATTCTTGTGATTCGCAAATTAATCGATTCTATTTAGAACAAAACCATTTTGTTTATTATTAATGTTACTTAATAAATCAATGTTAACTTACTTTGGTATATTCTTTTAATCTTTCTATTAAGGCTGCACAAATTTCTAGAACAACAACAAAAATACAATATTCTGAACATATATTAAACACTTAAGCAAATCTCCAGTTGCTAAAAACAGTGGATCTGTAGCTAATTTTATGATAATGGGCATTGCATTCCTTGTGTTTTCACCTTTTCTTTTTATTTTTGATTAAATTTTGTTTATAAGGAATTCGAATATTGAATATATTTGGCGTTAATTTTGTAGAAATACATTATTCACAATTAAATGAAACTACGTGATGTAGTATTATTTCTACTTTCTTTAAGTTCTTTACCACGACCTAGGTTTCGTTGTATTACAACATCTTCAGGTGGGCTATTAGCAAAGATTTAAAATAATGAGAAATATAAATAATACAAGAGGCCAATCTTTATAGATATAAGATGTTGTAATACAACGAAACCTAGGTCGTGGTAAAGAACTTAAAGAAAGTAGAAATAATTCTACATCATGCAGTTTCATTTAATTGTGAATAAATTCGAAATCACCCCTAGATATTAATGTAAAGTTTTTTATATAATTGAATATCAAGGCTTATTTCTTGACTTTGGCTATTTATAGAATTACGCGTATTGAATCCGCATTCTTATCTTTTTTCGTTTCAAAATTTTCTATAAAAAAAAAGGGTGCGTGTACTTATGTACGCGCGTGAGAAGTTATACTTCTTTGGCATCATTAAATAATACATACGGATAGATAATCTCAATTATATTGGAGCACTTGAAAAAGTCTATAAACACAATTTTTTCACTAATATTTACGAATAGTAAATATATTAATTAAAATGTTGAATTTAAATCACTACTGAATATAATTTATCAGCACATATATAAATCGCACTTATATGAAACTAAAACACGTGTGTGAATGTAGACACTAGAAACATGTGGATAAATACTATGAATATGAAAACAGTGAACAGAGGCGACGATGGTGCCAATGGCTTTTGTTTCGAGACTGCAACCGCTGCAACTTCATACTGTAACTTTTGTGTGACGAATCTTAAAATTTCACTCTCATCATTTTTTCATAACGCGCCTAAAGAAGTATAACTTCAAAAACAATATTAGGCGCTACTACTCATGTGATTTCGTTAGCTATTGTTTCCCCATTGTATAGCCCGTGTATGAGACAAAACTGTATTGCAGATATATTGCTGGGATATATATTTTCCAACTCTTTTGCTGCATTAAAATGTTACTATGAAATCCGTACTATAATTGATAATCTTCTAACCACGTAACCAATGCCCGTTTAGACACATCCCAAACAAATCGTGTTGCTGCCAATTGTCATTTCTACTACACTCAAAAAACTTCTTTAAAAAAGTCAAAAATCTTATTCAAAAACTCGTTCTGTTATAATTATCGCAATTGATGCTAAATAGCACAATAATCTTTGACAGCAATTACCTTTAATTGACACGCCGGACGTGTGCTCTCCTATTATCGACGAGGAATATTTTAATAAGTTAGATTTTTGAAAATTTATAAATACTTGTCCTAAAATATAAACCGTTCAAAATTTTCAACCGATGCCAATTTCGTATTCTTTTGGTTCCCGTTACATTTAATAGTCTGTGTACATAATTGGCCTCCTGTATTGAATATATTTCTCATTACTTTAAATAGTCAGTCTAAAACGTCTCATGTTATTTCGTTAACTATTTCAAAAACGTATCTTCTCAAGTACTTGGGTAACGTTCTACAAATTCTCTTATCTTATTTCCATATATAATATATGTACCTGTACTGTTAAAAAAATCGTTTGTGATCCACGTCGCAAAATTTTCCAATAATCAAATTCTAATACTTATAATTTATTTGGCGATTTGTTATGATTTTCTAAAACATATCAATTTCCCCTACCCCGCCCATCATTGTGGAAGAGATTTCTTATCTTGTTATGTAAATTTATAAGTAAATAAATAGGAATATGAAAGTATTATATAGTACTCTATAACCCTAAGAAACGGAGAAGGTGTATATCAATAAGCTACAACTTCAAGAGACTTTTTGATTAACCAAACGATGATTATCAACAGCAACTGCGCCAACGTATACTCAAAAATCGTCCACGTAAAAAACAAAAGCTACTAAATAACATCCTTGGACTTTACTCCTTAATAACCGATATTCATATACAACAAATATATGAAGTTTTACGAGGACTAAAATCAGAAGTTCGGAGCGTACGAAGTTCAGAGCGTTAAAAAAGTGTAAACATTAGATGGCCTCTCCATGCAACATTTCTGCGCATCTTTAGAGTGAGATATCAATATGTTTATTTAGCATTTTTTTTTTGACGTACTTTTGAGTTTGACATAGGCTCGCACTAATTGACAAAACATAAAACCAGATTAAATCGCGATTATGTAAGTCTATATTAATATAAACTGTCGTATTATGTCTCCGACAGTTCAAGATACGCATATTAAACTAGTTTTAACTAATCGAGTTTGGAAAATAAAATATTAGCCGATCGGAGATTTATGTTTTGATTCAATACTTTCGCCTGCGCAGTACGTACTGCGCATCAATCGTTAGCTAATTTCAGGCACATCTTGACATATCGAATTATTTATTGACAGTTGTAAGCACAGATCATATATTAAAGTTGTAAGAGTCGCTTCTTTTTGCGTTTAACAACAAAGTAGTAAAATGAATAAAAAAAGAAACTACAAGGAAACAGAGAAAAGGCTATTGTTATAGATATTGGATCCTTACAAAGATTTAATTGAAAATAAACGCTCCGTCGGACAAGGAAAAAAATGCTTGGTATCCTATTGCCGAGAAATATAATGCTAGTGATATTGTTAATTGAAGGGTAAGTACAATCAAAATTACATGTTTATAATGAAAATAGAATACAGAATTAATTTGTTTGCACGAATGTATTTCTTTTTATATTTATATAAAGTGCATTATTACATATACATTCCAAAACAACCGTACAACTCCAGTCGCGCGTCGCAACCGACAGGCACAATTTTTAATATTTCAGTATTCTACTCTCAACCGTTATTCACATTTTTATTTTAATTAACATGTCTTAACTAAATTCAACACTACTAGTCATTAAGCGTAGAAAATAGTGAAAAATGAATAGAGCAACAAATGAATGAGCTCAAAAGACTTAAGTTTACTCCACGAGGATATTTTCTTTCAACCGTATTCGCAACGAAAGCTAAAGCACAAGATGAAAGCCTGACACAGATTGTCGACGGCCTTTTTTAAATGGATCACTTGGGCAATTAACACAAGGTTGCACAGTCTAGCCTGAGCGTTTTCGATTTCAGCTCTAAATCAAATTCATTCCCATTTTTTTTTCATTTACGAGCTACTTTGCGAATGAAGATAATGATATATTTATTAATTTTTACGAATTTTAATGTGCACATTCAAATATACATTTGGTTGACCTACTGGTTTATGAATCCCTTCGCCTCAATCTTAATGTTTAAGTTTGCAAAATTTAAAATAACTGTTTACCACTAAATCTGTATATGTATTTTACAAAATATTTGCCTTTAACGCGAAAAAATTAGTGAAATAATGTATGCGTGTTTCCGCCGCGAAAATGTAGTTTTTTGCAACTTTCATATCAAGCAAAGATATTAAAAGTGGTGTTTGGCTTTTCGATTTTAATTATAAAACCAATAGGGCCTCCTAGGTAAATTCTGGAAGCGAAATTGTTTCTTGCGTTTCTTAATACGACTTATAATAAAGACGACATGAAAACTTCTATCCGTCAGGAGGTGCTCGCTTATTTATATTCGCGTAAAAATTACTAGCTGACGGTCCCGACTTTGCTCGGGAAAAACCATGGCACATTTTAATTTGTACGCTTTTTTATATAATAATTATATTTACAATTGGCGATATTTCAAAATCGGCCCAAATAGATGTTTTTAATTCCATCTGAGAGTCATAATATTTAGACTTTAGAATTTTAATCCCAAAATTTATTTCTTTTGATTTTTCCACCCTCACATCATTAATTTTGGCATTTTTAGGGGTTGAATTTCGAAAAATCCTTTTTTTAAGTAGTTTTATGATTTTGGAGATAGACACTCAGTGTGCAGCAAAATATATTTATTATATGCGCGTGCGCGTGCGTGCGTGATATAATAAAAATATTACATTTATTTTATTTAAAATATTATATTTATTTTATTTATTTATCACTTTTATGCATAGTGCATATGACGAACTTATTGCTACATGAGCAATCTCTTCCAGTCAATCATAAAAATTGGTGTTGAAATTTAATCAGTAGACTGTAAGTGATTTTACGAAGAAAATTGTGTGCAACACATTAGACAAAAAAAATTTTAAAAATACAAAAGTATAAGTAATACAACATATTGACATGATTTAGGATGGGAAGGACAGGAAAGGACAAGGACACAAAGGAAATGGTTTCAGGAGAGGCAGGACTTTTTCACTCGAACTTTGAAAATGTTTACGGACGTTATTTTCCTGACATCAGGATCCAGGTGATTTCAATTTTTTGCTGCTTAGACAGTGAAGGATTTTTCATAAGTGGTAGAGGTACGTTTGGGAATAAGTATGGTGAATGAACTTTCAGATCGTAGCCCAATGCCATGAGCAGACAAATCTTCAAATATACCAGCAAGATAATTTGGGCTCTGAAGATATCTTAATATATTAAAAAGAAGTGTAATTATATGAAGTTGGCGTCGATCACAAATCTTCAGCCATTTGAGAAGTGTCCTGTATTCGGAAATATTATCTAAATATACTGACTAGATAATAAAAATATTTTATTGATGACTTTATAGTCTTATTGTAAATTGGATAAACAAAACAAATTACAACTACACAATTTTCTTTGAAAACATTTTACGTCGGAAAATATCAAAACGGTATTGACATCACAAATCTATGGGTCACAAAGTTACGTAACGCTTGAAAAAACAAATGCCGAAAGCATTTGGTCGTCAGCGGAATCAGCCGATCGCTAACAATATGGCTGTTTAGAGCATCAAAAATTATACGCTAATTTTTCAATGACCCAGATTTTAAAATGCAGTACACAAAATAAAACCACGACTAAAAGCGCGAAAATTGGTTACCACCGATTTTCGCGCCTTTAGTCGTGATTTTGTTTTGTGTACTGTATTTTTTGTACAGTACAGCAAGTGAGTTTGATAATTATTCAATAACTTCGAGTAACGTTTATTAAGTATAATACTATTAATTAATTAAAATATAATTTCGATCAGGATAACAAGAAAAAACATAGTCATCGATAACTAATGATTATTTTAAATTATTATCTAACATGAACCGTTAAAAGAATTCATTTTATTTGTGAGCTTACGTAGGTTATGTTCGTAACTTTTTTAATCAGTTATATTTATAAATTTGTAACAAATATTGACGAAATAATAATATTGAATATTATAAGGACGCCGCATGCCAAAGTTTACAATCTCAGTTGTTCCATCCTTTCTTTTTACTACAAGTGATCATGTTTTGTACAATTAAAGATACATGAAAATCTAAAACTTGTATCTTAAAAAAGTATCTCCTTTTAAACTGAATGATGAACCATATCTTCATCATACATGCTTATTTATATGATGTCCGAACATATAACCAAGAAAAATGTGATATAATTTTTATATATAAATTAGAATACTTCTTCGTAAATAAATTAATTTATTGTACAACACCTCGTTTAAATTTTTAGATATTAAAGTTGGGACCACAATAAAACATTTCGCTAGACAAAATAATTGTACGAAGAAAAAGATATTGAAAACATCTGCGTAATGATAAAATTAAAGTCCTTTCCATTTTAATAACTCCAAATTCTTTAACTCTGACAGAATCTTAATTATTACATAGTAAACAATTGTTAAGAAGCTCTAGTAAGTTTTTCTGACGTGAAGAAAAGAAATCACAGCCACGCAAATTTAGATCAACTCTTTTATATATTATTTTAATTAAACTAAGTTAAATATATCGGAATTTTTTTTTCTTAAAAACCATTTTCAATTAATTTACGTAATACATTTGCATTCAACGTATTGAAAGGAAGGGTTAAAAATAGGTATCTGTTTTAAACACAACAATATAAATCCGGCACGGTGCGATTAGCACCACTGTAATTAGTTTTAGCATCCCCATTCAAACACATTTTACCTGCTCATTTTCAATTACCTACACCTTTAAAATTAGGGAACAAAGCGAACGAACGTCTCTGGAATATTGTAATAATGTAACAGTTGTTTCGGACAGAAAGCTGGTGGTAACATGTTTACAAAGAAGAGAATGGCTTTCGTCCGACTAGGATGACCATGTTAAATCGTTACGCAGCACTGTGGCGAGAAAAAGCACATTCGAATTGATACTATTTATTTTTTTAATAAATATGTTTCAAAATTAAATAAATATAGTATGCACAAATGTTTGGTTCAATATATCCAACAAGCGAAGTGAAACCGGTATTTGGTTTTTTAACGTGTATAACTGGAACTTTGCGCAGAGACAATATCGAAAGTCGTAACCAATGAATTTTATCAGAGTTTATCAGATGATTATTACCAATCGAGAACGACGAAGTCAAGAATCGAATAATCAAATTCTTTATCAAAAGAACGAAGGAACGCTTTATTAAAGAAATAATAATATTGGTTACACTTATCTGACCGATATATGTTCGTTATTATCCAAAAAAAAAGCGTTGAAATTAAATATGAGGTATCACATACTTGGGTATGTGCTTGGTAACAAGCTGATATATACGTATATTTAATTGAACACCTACACATATATACTCGTACGTATACTTATTTGAACACTTACACATATATACTCGTACATATACTTATTTGAACACTTACACATATATACTCGTACGTATACTTATTTGAACACTTACACATATATACTCATACGTATACTTATTTGAACACTTACACATATATACTCGTACGTATACTTATTTGAACACTTACACATATATACTCATACGTATACTTATTTGAACACTTACACATATATACTCGTACATATACTTTTTTGGACACTTACACATATATACTCGTACGTATACTTATTTGAACACTTACACATATATACTTGTACGTATACTTATTTGAACACTTGTTCAAAGTTTAAATAAGCGTAAAAAATCAATACTATATTATACTTCACCATTGACCTATTCATCTCGATAAAAAGTCTAAATTTACTTAAATTGAATATATACACTACTTGCCGTTAAATATAATAACGTTTTTCAATTGGGACATACACAATATAACGTAAACATGGGAATAATTATAAAGAAGCCAAAATGCGTAATTGGGCGAGAATTAACTGATTGAATCACACTAAAGCTTCGTCATTCCATTACTCCAGTGACCAAGGTTTTCAATTGTAACTAATAACGAAATACATGCGTGCGTATATCGAAAGTAGTCTATATGAAAAAGATTGTAATTTAGCTAATTTAAATAGGCCTTTCCCTATGCTATAAACGATAGAAGGTCGTATCTACTTCTTTTCAACATACGGAATTTTTCTTGTAACAACTTTAGCGTGCCATAATGGCCCATCAAAGCGATGAGATAGTGAAATGAAATCGATCGGCAATTAATCAATTCCGCATCAATGAGCCGTTTCAAGAAGAATATCGAGAAAACTGTACCTAACCTAATTCGCTTTCATCGCGTTCACCTTCCCCCGCTTCCTTCTCTTCCTCCGCCCTATTCCCGTCTTATTAAACGTTTTGTCACTTGTTCTTTTTTCATCTTTGTTTTATTTCGGGGCTTTCTGAAACTGTAGAAGTTCAGTACATTGTGAAAATATAAGATTTCAAAGAGAGGAGTTAAGTGTTAATTTAAATTTTCAACGATAATTGTGATCAGCTTTGAGTTTTTCTTTACATTGATAAGTACACGTTAAGCTATTTCGGAACCGGTTACTTCAATCCATTGGCGTAACGTGTTTGAAGTAAAGTAATCAAAATTACGACTTTCTGTAAATTTATATCTTTCTGTAAATTTATACCTTTCTGTAAATTTATACCTTTCTATAAATTTATATCTTTCTGTAAATTTATATCTATCTGTAAATTTATACCTTTCTGTAAATTTATATCTTTCTTTAAATTTGTATATTTCTGTAAATTTATACCTTTCTGTAAATTTATACCTTTCTATAAATTTATATCTTTCTGTAAATTTATATCTTTCTGTAAATTTATACCTTTCTGTAAATTTATATCTTTCTGTAAATTTATATCTTTCTGTAAATTTATATCTTTCTGTAAATTTATACCTTTCTGTAAATTTATACCTTTCTGTAAATTTATATCTGTCTGTAAATTTATATCTTTCTGTAAATTTATATCTTTCTGTAAATGTATACCTTTCTGTAAATTTATACCTTTCTGTAAATTTATACCTTTCTTTAAATTAATACACATAAATAAAATTGAAGTGACTGAATATTGAATTCAATACAGGATACCTAAACATAAACAACGCTTTGGAGGATTTCTATATGAATATCTATTTGTCCGAAATAAAATCGGAAACGACCGTGAATAAGTGTCGGACAAAAAAAAACTTAATTCCTTGACTGAAAAATAGTTGATTGTCTTTAAAATAAAATTTACAAGAAGCCTTTATTTTCAGAAAATTGAAAATAATATTCATAATTATATGTCATCTTTTTCGCACACAATATACTTGCGCACATTGTTCAGCCCCGCTCGAAGGAGTAACACTTGAACAGCTGCGAAGACATTGCCACTGCAGGTAAACACCGCACTTCGGGCAAGTATTAGGTGCGTTATGAAGAGTTATGTGTAATATTTTTTTACACTCAATTAGAAAAAGCCTGTTTCACGTTTTATTTCAACGACAATTTATTCCTTAGCCAACGAATAGCGTCTTTCCTTGTTCGACATCTATTCCCGGACACCGTGTATATATATATATATATATATATATATATATATATATATATATATATACATATATATGTATGTATGTATAATACTATTTTGATATTTCAACGGGTATTGTTGGAGGACAATGGGCAGCGGCGGGTTGTAAGAAATCGCGGGAGTGGGGAAAGAAGAGAGGCACAAGCCGATCCGCGCGGGATTTAAACTGAACTGTTAATTTGTATCTAACAACAGAACATGAAATAAACGCGTTAAAAAACTGAAATTGTATTTATACATTATAAATATTTGCAAAAAAAATAGTTGGCGAGATGAAGAGTAAGTGATAGAATGCATAAGAATTATTTTTGGATCTTTGTTTTCTTTTTATGCGTTTGTGTAAAAAGCGTACCAGGTAAAAATTACTCACTCAATTCAAATGCATTTTTTTTTGGAAAATAGAGGGTCATCTTAAAAACCTTGTGTTTAGTTTTTCCCCATCAGATCACGCAACCGGAAGACATGCTAATTTAATATTTTCGAAAATTTATTTACATTACATCAATTCAACAACAACAAATAAGTGACTAGCTACCCAAAGCGTCTTAATTCCAAAAATATATATTGTACTTATGTGCACTAATAGATGGCATTACGTGTATTTTAAATCGCGCAATCAATATTTTCCACCCGCTTATATAAGATCGAAAGTTAGCGAGCCAGAAGTGCAACATTGAGTGATATGCACAGGTTTAGTAGATCTATAAACAAGGTTGCTAAATTCTTTATTGTTTATACAGATAATAAAACTACAGAATAGGCCTGTCTGTACGTTGAAGGTATTTACGATAAAAATATTCAAAAGGGGCATAATAAATTCGAATAACGTTTTCACTAGTGGATTCCACTAGATTTGGAGTAAGATAATCTTTATTACATAAAAATCGACGAACTCAAAAATTACATGTAGTAATTTTACATTTCAATGTAAAGGTTTATGTTTATCATCTTTAGGTATAATAAAACAAACTCGATAATCGACATAAACAGACACGTACTTAGATTTTCTTTATTACATCGTAATAAAACGGTTTATGATGATCATTTGGCTTCTTCTTCATATCAAACTCATTGTTTATCGTGAGAAAATTTACCTAAAAATTCAATGCTTGCAATTATCATGCATTAAACTGCAAACGCTATTGCTTTCGCGTTTCTATATTTCCAGAAATTTGCTTTTTCCATCCAACTTTTTATGATACTTATTAGGAAAATGAATGTTGAATAAACTATTACTTTAGTCAAAATGTAATTTTTATTTTCAATATTTCAAAATAGTATTGACAGTTAATTGGTTATACAAACGAGTTGTATAGACTTGTAATGTGGATAATTTTTAAAATTTTTACAATTAATTAAAAATACAGTTTGCTTACTAACATAGCAATATAATACATATATTTTCTCATTAAATATTTCCATTCCACTGTTGAGTAAATAAAGTGAAATACCTTCTATTTTTATCAAATCAAAGATTGTCAAAAACAGAAATTAAACACACAGTTATGGGTCGGAAATGAATATCGATGACAGCGCCAAATAAATAACTAACATATACGCGTATATACGCGTATTCAATTAAGAGTCTGTATCGAACATAGTATATAAAAGCTTTGTTTTTAAATATCTGTAATACCTATAATAGGTAGATTATTTAAAACTAGCGCATTCGCAGTACTAAAAGAAAGGCATTTTCATATACTGAAAAAATATAAATTTTTGTTAACACGTACCATGCTCAGAAACGAAGACATTTCCGTATATAAAATGCTGGTCACTTTTGCTGACTTTTGAAAATATATTAATAAAATAAAAAATCTTGTCTGAAAAAATGCAAAGGCTGTTCAGTAATTTATTTTGTTACCTTTTTTCTGGCCGAAATTATCATTTTACATACACATCTATATACTAATTGTCCTATTTCATTCTACATTGAACTCTGTAATTAAAAAACTCTGTAATTAAAAAATGACATAGCAAACATGCTAACCGTTAATACTATTCAGAATGGCAACATAATTGTATTGTGCTGTTTAAATCCCCTCGGTTTGAAGAATTAGACGCAGACGATTCGACATCAAAATAGCCTTTTATTACAATGCTATTGGTGTAATTAACAACCTTTAGATCTACAACGATATATTGTTTTCTCATATTGTTTCGTATTGTTCCAAACGTTTCCGAATATTGACTACGTTTATTTTTAAATTAATATTCAGCGATCTGTAAGTTAAATTTAAGATTTTAAAGCAACTTTACACTTAATAATACCCCATAGTAATTCAATAGGGTTTGGCCCTGCTTGGTAATTGGGAATAAACAATAAAAAAACTCATCACATCATTTCCTTAATCGACCACTAACTGATTAGTTCAAAGGATTGAAATAATCACGCTGTATTTTACATCGCTAGCAATAAACAATGCAACAGTAGTCTATGTCGCGCTCATAAGTGTATGCGAGAAAAACAATTTTTTCATAATGCCTATACAATGTGATGTCGTGTCCATCTTTCTCACAATTACGATACAATCGCAGTGTGAAATATTGTGTATACGCTCGCTTTGAATAAATACGTAACTAAAATTTTTTCCCAATTTAAAATTCTGACCTCAAATTGTTCATTCCATTATCCTGAACTTGATTAGATGTGTATACAATTTATATTGTTACAACAACGCTTACTTGTAAACAATTAAAGTTATTTCATATCGATTTCATACAAATTATATATATATATATATATATATATATATATATATATATATATATATGTTAATATAATTGATTTTCACGCATTACTCACGGATTTTGTATATATATATATATATATATATATATATATATATATATATATGTACAAAAGCAACGAATGTTCAAACAGATAAACTTGAATTGAATCCTTATTTTTTTGAACCACTACACAAATCATTGGTACCATTCATTTTTCAGGCTATAAAATTATGCTTACTTTCATTAATAGTACTGTCATTTGATTTTTTGGTCATACAATTGAGTATACCGTTTCAGGCACTATCGTAATATAATTTCATTCCCTACTGTCTGTCCGTCCCGTCTTTTTCCAGAACAACCTGTCAAGAACTAGTAGAACTCGCTCTACGAGAGTTAAGCACTTATTAACATTTAAGAGTGATTAACATAAAAACAAACTAATTATAAATGTATATAATTATACATAGAATTAGAGATCATTAAATTTTAGATTTTGAATAAAATTTTTTGTAGATCTCATTATCGTATACTTAACTCATTGACACCTCTAGCAATTTCTGAGAAAAAGGAACCTAGATAGACGGATGATCAGGTTACCAATGCGCTGGTTATCAAAAAATTAATTAAAACACAAACAATTTCTTTCTTTGTGTGGATAAGCTCAACGCATGCCAGGTATTCGAAATAAATATATTATTGCATTAAATTGAGAATCACGCGAAAGAAGCCGCGGGCAATATTTAGTCTATAATAATTTAAAAGGTTACCTCCAAAAAGCACCCGGCACACTTCCTCTCTCTAGTTAAAACATTATTGCTCATTACTCGAAACTCTGAAACAATATTACATTACCTACGTATATTTAAATACTATAAACTGTGCAATAATATTACGAAACTTCCATTTAAATTGGATGGGCTTGTTGTATATAAATCAAATACTAATAAACAAGCAAACAAATAAAATTTTGTTCTCTATAAATATGATAATGATTTTATCAGTATTTACAGTTCGATTTCTCTATTTCTCAGTACGTAATACAGCCAAGTTTCAGAGAAAAGAATACAGCCAAGATTCACAGATCGAATACCGTCAACAAGAATAAAAAAATAACTCAAATAAAAAAATCCTCGTTAATGGCTGTTTCCATTTGTCTTTAATGGCATTTGGCAATTTGCGGTGCCACGCATCGATGGGACTCGGGATGGATTGCCGATCGCTGGTCGAGCGAAGCTGGACTGGTGTTTTGGTCGGCTGTAAGAGATTGCCCTTGTAACAAAAGTCTGCCATACGTGTCCAATGTATACATTAAAATTCTTGGATAAATAAATTATGGGCAAAATGAAAATAATAAAAAATGAATTACTATTAAAATACGCAAATTCTTGTTCGCGATTCAACTAACGTATGGTGAACTTAAACCTCTCCCAGCTGAAATGCAGGTCACGTAACGCAGACGAGTTCGCACACTCGGACAGCGCTGGGACACAGATTCGGTTTCGCACAACGAAAGCTGAATTCCATCTCTGATTGCGAGCCTCCAGGACTCGAAGTCCGGACGTGGAGATAAAGTTTAAATTAGCAGGATCAAACTTGGAGTTTTAGAATGCGCGCTATGGATCAGGATACGAATCCTCTCTTATAAATACCTAAAAGTCTGATTCTTTTATTTAAGAAGAAGAGTATTTGAAAGAACGGTGAAATGTTTTATAGATTACAAGATATTACCTCTTACCTCATTTCTTCAAAAATAATACAAAAATGCAAAATGAAAAATTAAAAAGTGATTCAAAGAAGAAGTATTGATTATATTATGAGCTTGCAAAATATTTGAAGAAGAAAATAATATTTAAAATTGCTCTAGAAATAGACAAATCGAAATGAAGACCTTTAAATCTATTAAAAAACCCGGAAGACGATGCTTTCACGAACGGGTGATAATATCTCTAATTTTTTTCCCCACAAGGCAAAGAAAAACAATTTATAAATAAATTTATCTTGATAATATAAAGAAAGGATAATATAAGACACGACAGGGTTAAAATTAAATTGCTAAAATATCTTGGTTGATAGATTAAAAACATTATACAATTACGTTTAAGATGATTAAGAAAGGGGGACGGAAGAAAGGAATTTCAGCAAAAAAAAAGAAAGGGGGACGGAAGAAAGGAATTTAGAAAAGGGGATGGAAGAAAGGAATTAAGAACGAAGAAAGGAATTAAGAAATTAAGAAAGGGGGACGGAAGAAAGGAATTTCAGCAAAAATATCGAATAAGTTGTTACAATAAGGTCAATTGTGCAATGTCGCTTAGAGAATACTATTTCCTATTATTAATAACATCCACTGACTTTGCCTTAAAGATATATAGAAAGACAACTCAACCCATTTCTAGCAGATCATAATTGAAACTCCGCTGTAGTAACTTCCTATTTTTCTAATTTTGATAATCAATCTAATACACAATTATATCAACACAGATAAAAAAACTGAAGATTTATAGCAAGACAACTCGACATATTTCTAGCAGAGTTTTAATTAAAACTCAACTATAGTAACTTGCCATTTTGTTAATTTAGATAATCAATCTAATACACAATTACATCAACACATAAAAAAAAACTGAAGATTTATAGCAAGACAATTCAATCCATTTCTAGCAGATCATAATTAAAACTCAGCTGTAGTAACTTGTCATTTTGCTAATTTTGATAATCAATCTAATACACAATTATATCAACACAGATAAAAAAATTGAAGATTTATCGAAAGACAACTCAACCCACTTCTAGCAGAACCATAATTAAAACTCAGCTGTAGTAACTTACCATGTTGTTAATTTTGATAATCAATCTAATACACAATTATATCAACACAGATAAAAAAACTGAAGATTTATAGCAAGATAACTCAACCCGTTTCTAGCATAGTTATAATTAAAACTCATCTATAGTAACTTGCCATTTTGTTATTTTAAATAATCAATCTAATACACAGTTATATCAACACAAATAAAAAAACTGAATATTTATAGCAAGACAACTCAACCCATTTCTAGCAGAGTTATAATTAAAACTCAGCTATCGTAACTTGCCATTTTTTTATTTTAGATAATCAATCAAATACACAATTATATCAACACTGATAAAAAAAACTGAAGATACGTAGAAAAACAACTCAACCCATTTCAATCTAATAACCCTGCAAATTCTAAAATTACTGCATATACTGTATATACATGTAATTTTCGAATTTGCAGGTTTTAAGCACTTTTCCGTTTGCATATTCAATTATTAAAACGAATTTAATGTTAAATATACGTCGCTGCCTCTCTGTGTATAAGAACGAATTTAACTCTAAAATTACTGTAGCTATTGACATGAACTATAGAAAGTAATCTTGGGACCAACTTAGTTTTTGTTTTATCGTGGTATCTCAAACAGTTCCAAAGTTATGATGGTGTCGATATCGGGATCCGTTAAATATGTCTACACATTTATTTTCGAAACCGTGATACCTAAACTACGCATTGCATAAACCATAATGTTTATCTAATGCAGGTTAAATACAGTGGAATATATAAATAGTATTTTATGGAAGTATATAATTATAGTTATTATGATTATATTATATTATATTGTAATTATATTTATTCTTCTTATATTTTAATTATATTTATTCTCTTATATTTATTCGGTACCTAATATATTAGTTAAGCTGTATCAAAATTTTCAATTATATTACAGAGAACGCCATCTATGAAGCAATAGCAAAACCCATGACTATCAAAAACTTTTTTGATGAAATTCCATAGGGTGCATTCTATGGTACAGTAGGAAAACTAGAGGTTAATTACATATGTTCTTATCTTACTTAATTTTTTTTTCAAATAACTTATCTAAACTAATCCGAATGTCGAAACGCGAACGAAGTTGTAGGCGCAGCTAGTTTTAAATATATTTTTTTAATTATTACGGAGCTAGTCAAGTGTAACGTAAACGTTGAACTTAAGTATTTTTACGTTTATGATATATAATTAATAATCTGAAAACATTATAATTGTGGTATGCAAATTTATCCCTGAGATATCAGAAACATTACCAACACGCATAATGAAAAAATACAATACGAATAGAAACAATACAAATGTGTGCAGTGAAACAATACGCTACTAAAGGTAAATGTCAATCGAACTCCAACAGATTACATGTGAGAAGAGAAATATTTATATTTAATACATAATAAAGTTATTTACAATTTTGAACAAATGGAGTTAGATATAGCTACAGCTGTTAAATATAATTTGTAAATTGAACAAATGGGCTGTTACTTTTTGTCAATTGAACAAATGGAGTTAGATACAGCTACAGCCGTTAAATATAATTTGTAAATTGAACAAATGAACTGTTACTGCATTTCTACAAGAGGGCATAGACACTAAATTATTTATGATCTAACTGCAGACTTATGAAAATGCAGATGAAGTATGTGAAATGAATAAATCCAATTATGGATTAAAACAGGCGAGCCGTCAGTGGGATTTGAAACCTACTTCCGTGTTAAGGAACCTGGGATTAAAAAGCTCATCTGTGAGCCTTTGTGTATACTACTAGATTAATAATGAAAATATTTTCTTTATTTTAATCTGTGTTGATTAATTTCTATTTTTTATAATAATATTCAAAAAGGGGAAGAAATGAAACATCAGCTCAAAAGCAAATTTAATATGAAAGGACTTGGTCCAGTGCACCATTTTATTGTTCGAAAGATAAAGCAACATTTGGATAGAAGTGAGCTCATTGTTGATCAAACCACTATATTGAAAGAGTTCTGCAGAGATTTAAAAAGACTGAATGCAATTCAGTCTTTCACCATGTAATCCTATTACGAAATTAATTAATACATAAAATGAAAAAATATAACTACATATATAAGATATCAAGAAGTGATTCAAGGCTCGCTTTACCTATTACAAGGCCCGTGATCTGATATATGTTTCACAGTAAATTAATTGAGTAGCTTCAATAATAATCCAAAACTACATTGACTAGCAGTTAAGAGAGTCCTGGGGTATATAAAAGGAACAAAAGAATATAGATTAATATATAGCCAGAATAAAGAAAAACAAAGTATGTTTGGCTACTGTGATTCTGACTTGGTTTCAGATATTGACACCCAGAGATCACACTCTGGCTATATTTTTTTGTTTGTTTCAGGCATAAAGCAGTTTGTAGCATGGTGTTCTAAGCACTGAAACACTGTTGCCTTAAAGACCATAAAGGGATAGTATATGGCATTAACTACTGCGGTACAAGAGGCAATGTGGTTGCGCTACTTGGAATATGAATTGTACTGAGACGTCAAAACTTCACCTTCTGTCATATATTGTGATAATGAAAGTGGAATCAAATTCACAAGTACTTATGCTTATTGTGAGCGCAGCAAATATAAGTATATATCGTAATAAGATACCATTTTCTTCCAGAGAAAGTTGCCAATAAGGAAATTGAAGTTAACTATGTTGGAACACAGAATATGCTTAAGTCACCTCTCGGCAGAAGTTTGGGACTTTTACGGGGCAACAGGTTTGTACTTCTAGGGAGGATATTAAAATATTAATTGTAACCTAACACCGCGAGCGATAACTATATATCTAATCAAAATATCTGTCATGTATTACTGGCCTCTAAACAAAAAAATAAATGACTTTTATCACTGTCTCGCATTCTCTGACCTTTTACTATTGCTATCCCTTTTCTATAATTAATAATAAGTCTTTTGTCGCTGAAATATTTATTAAAATAACAATAAAAATAAAAGCTACGTCTTTATTACATTTATATAATTGTTGATTCGAATAAGTCAAAGAAAGAATATATAATATCATCATTGTGTTTCTAGAGTTCTCATTAATAATTCTGAACAGACTTCACGAAAACTCCCGGACTTAAATACTAATGTGAAAATATTCCAACAGAATGAACGGAACTTATATGTATGTGTATGTATGCATGCCCGCGTACGTGCGTGCGTGCGTAGGTGCCTGCGTGCCTGCATGCGTGCGTGCGTTCGTGCAACCGTGCGTGCATGCGTGCCAGCGTGCGTGCGTGCGTGGCTGCGTGCGTGAGTGCGAGCTTGCATGTGCGCATCCGTGTGTACCAGCTGCTTGCATGCATGCCTGCGTGAGTGCGTGCGTGCGTGCGAGTGTGCGTGCATGCGAGTGTGCGAGCGTGCTTGTATGCGTGCGTGTATGCATGCGTGCGTGCGTGCGGGCGTGAGTGTGTGCGTGCATGCGTGCGTACGTGCGTGAAAATTTAATAAAAAAGATTAGTTTATTAAATGCTAGTCAAATATGTGATTTAATTTTACTACTGATCGGTCAACTGTAGGTTTACAACTATGTTAACTGTATTAAAACAAATTAATTTCATACATATATAACAAATTATTCAAAAGATATAAACCTGTGGTTAAATACGGAGGTCAATATATACCTGTGGTTACATACGGAGGTCAATATACACCTGTGGTTAAATACGGAGGTCAATGTACATATGTTTGTGGCATAAGTCTTGAAAATATTTGAAATGCTAAAGAAAGGAAATTACTTCCTTTTTGTGACGTCGTAATATTTCGGGTCACTGAATATTAATATTGCAATCAATATGGCTTCACTGGTGCCGACTGCTACCGCGGATCAAACAATTTTTATTTATTATCGTTTTTTATGTCAAAATATCTAAATGCGAAAGGTAATCTGAGCTGTGGAGTACGTAAAGAACAATAAAACAAGAACCTTCGTCACTTTTTACACCTTAGTTATAAAACTTTGTAAATTATAAATTTAATATAAAATAAAACATACGCCAATTATTTAAAATGTTAAATTACTTTGACACGTAACGAGCGCTCTTAAACATTTTAGTAACTTCAAAAATTTAGAAACGACTTCATTAATCAGAAGATCGTCAGAAACTGTTTTCGCTTCATGAATCAAAGACTGCTTTTCAATGGAGAATAAATAATTAAATCACTGAAATTAATATAATTTTCACTATAATTAGTAGTATTCTATTTATACTAAATAACGGAGCAGATACGAGAGGATTTTTTTTTGCATCACCGTTAAGCTAGTGCTTATTTCACTATATCTCATATTAGCATACCTACAGACTTCTCGGTTAAAACATCTTAACGAAAATTGGCTCCTAAAGTGCAATGACAATTGGCTTCTTTAAAGTGCAATGAATATTTTTCCAAAAATTAAAGAATATTACGATAATTAAAGTGTTTGCAGAACAAAATAAATATTGTTACCTAAATTAATTTAATCAAATTAAAAGCCTCACCCAAAATAACACGAATTTAATAAGAAATCAAAATAAATTTCAAAAGCTGTTTAAAGAAAATGTTAGTAAAACAGAAACCGCTATCGTGAAGACATTTACTTAAACACAAACATGTTAACAACGTGCACGTGACGGGCTTGTTGCCATGAAAGTAAATTTCTAGTCGAACGAAAAGAAATTTATTTTGTCGATTAGTGGCTTGGTGGACTGCAAATGATTGTGACCACAATACAAAAAAAAATAAAAAGATGGTAGATGTGGGGTAGATGGGGTAAATAGGAAGAATATAAATATGATCAGCTTTCATTTTTGAGACCTCTTTTGAATTTGTACATTGACGAGTCACTTGTAATGTGCATGATCCAGTTTATTGCAAAATTTGTTAACATACACAATAAACGAATATTTTCAAAGAATTTCCTTTTTTTTTGGAACAAGCAACCTTATTGAAAAATAAACTAATTCGTTTATGTTCAGTGTGAACCGTTAAATAAATTTTCATACAAAGACAAATCAACGGAAAACAATAATTACAACTGTTTGATACACTGGAACGGTAGAACACACTTGTAATATTATTTTCTCTGCCTTACATTCTCGTCTGCTGTCTGCAAAGGGCCTACCACCATAAAATATTTCAGATTCTTATAGCGACTGTAAATTTAGGAGTTTTTCGAGAACGTCTCGACATAATTACTTTGAAATACTTAATTATGACGTGTTATGTACGTTTACTTGCAATTTGCGAATAAATAACTACATGAATTTTATATAAAATAGACACACTAACATTATTTATATGCTGCTGAAGACGTCACTTGGTAAGTCCAACACACAACTTGCATTCTCCACTGCCGCTGCCTTATTCCGTTACACATTTTCGTAACGCTGCCTAAACCATTTATACCCTACTGCGCGATAAAAAGTTTCCCTTCCAAAGTATCCTTCGTACAAATGAGAGATATTTTTATAGGTCCATATATTAATACTGTAACGTCGTCTTGTCTTTCTATATAACAATCGTTTTCTCACAAAATTATTTCATATGTTTTGTGAAAACGTAATCCAAACTGACGTACAGATACTTATATTAAATAAAAAAGGATTCACAGTCAGTAATTTACGTGTCCTTTTTATTAAAATAAAAAGGGACACATGTAAATTATTGACCGTGCTTGTACCTCTTCTTTCCCTTCAAAAATAACAAACCCTAATTGCAATAAGATAATACAGTAGGAAAATAAACGTGACAAAAGTTAATATCCTAATATATTTTCGTTAAACGTGATAAAAGTTAATATCCTAATAATAATATATTTTCCTACTGTATAAATACAGATTATATACATCCTTTGCCGCGTTGCGTCAAAATTCACGAAGACAAATTCAAAACACTTCTTCAAAAGATCAAAGACAATGGAGCCATTCAGACTATCATTATATTTAAGCGTGAAAAACGCTCTCACAATCGGTGTCAAAAACGCGTTCTATTGAGAGAAGGAAAATCCATTCCTATCCATTATCCCTTCTTATGCCTGAACAATTGTCAATTTCTCAAAGTACGAAAGCAAGAGTTCTTATGGCTGGAGTAGGTTCGTATTTCTCAATTCGTAGATGTAAATCGACTATTTTTCTGATATTTTATTGGGAATTGTTTTTAACTGACTGGCGTTTATAGGCATTTACAGGTTTTTCAATAACATTACTGGCTTTTATAGGTTTTTCGATAACTACTACAGCTGTAGATTAGGTATCATACAGTAAACGGTCATGGTATAACAGTTTTAATATTTAGTTATTATATTGGCAAATTCTAAATATATTTTATTTTTTGAGTTAATTCATTAACTCATTGTACTAATTCCACTGTTACTGTTAAAATCTAACAATTTTTAAATTGTTCTTAATTTGTTTAATATTGCAACTAAAATCTTTTATTTCCAGATAGACTTTTCTGCAATTAGTCTCTGCGATGTTTTTCTACGATTTTTCTGCGATTTGTTAACGATATGTACATAGAGGTGAAAAATTTGGAACCGCTTACTTGTAAAATAGATTATTTTCCCAAATATGGAAAATATTTAATATAAATTATATCTAACATAAATGTAAGTTTTCATATAATACAAAAAAAGGTATACAAACATAACAGTACCAAACATTCAAGATTTTATCAATCGTTATTATACTCTCTCAATGTTAATTTCAAATAAAAAGGATACGTAAAGAAAAAGGAAATGCATATCTGACGTCTTTGAATAAAGTAGAAACATATTGATACTGTTTTTTTTCACAAGTTATACTATAATTGCAAAGTATTATGATACTAAGAAATAATAAATACAGGTGATCCATTTACAGTGATCCAAAAAAAATTTTAGGTAATGAACATCGTGATAAGTCATTTAAAAATTATTAGTTCTGCGAAAATCAATAATTTCGAAGTTATGATTTCTTTGTACTTTTTTGAAAAATGTTTACCCCAGTTACATAAATCAATTTTGTTCAAAAACTATTTCACTAAATCATATGAAATTCATTTTTCAAGTATAGTTGTCATATAGCAAATACGCAGTGAGCTGTTTTTGTGTGCATTCTTACCTTTTGCTATTATTTGAAACTTTATATTAATTTTTTTCTTTTTTCCAAAGAAAAACGTACATTTATATAAAATCACTAGACTAAAATCTGTACAACTAGAGATTTGCTTATGACCTTATAAACTACCTTCGTACATGCCGGCAGTCTAGACAATAAACCGAAGTGTTGTAACTACAGCAATATCTTCAGAAATTAACATCATATCATTAAGTACTAAATGTAGAATATCTACCATAATCGCAATTTTAGCAAAACTGTATTTCCTTTAAAAAGGTATTAATTCAAATTATATTTATTTAAATTAATCTCAAATCAATATTTATTAGTCTTAAGATACGCAAAATGTGTTGAGGTACCACTGTAAATGAACCAGTGTGTTGAGGTACCACTGTATCTAAAAAAAATTTGGACCGCTATAAATTGGCCAGCCTGTATAAAAACCTGGATTTAACACAAGGTTCACTACCAAAAAAAAATATGTACCGCTATAAATTGACCAACCTGTATAAAAACCTGAGTACCTCTCAGCTAAGTATGCATGTACCCGGATACATAACTTTATTGTTATTTACATATCATATTCAACAAAATAGTAAATAATAACTAATAATAAATTATACCAATATTATTACACAAAGCATGCCTTTTATCGTGATTTTCAATAAAAACTATGGATAATTGTAAAAAAATAGTCGCATGTTATAAATTAACAATTAAAAATGCCAGCAAATAAAATGACTATAACAAAGACACTAAAAAAATAATTCGCGTGTTCCTTGAGACGACTGACAAAAAAAACTGATTGCAGTTTGTGTTTACAAAAATATATATTGAAGTAATAATCAACATATTATCATGATTAATAACATATTCATAAGCCCACTTTGTACCCGCACTCAATTCATTAAGAACATTAGATACTGGCTGCATCAAAACACAGAGTCTACTTAAAAAATGCTACACTCTTAAATAAATCTAGTCAACTTTCACAATTAAATGAAACTACGTGATATAGTATTATTTCTACTTTCTTTAAGTTCTTTACCACGACCTAGGTTTCGTTGTATTACAACATCTTCAGGTGGGCTATTAGCAAAGATTAGAAAGATCTTTGCTAATAGCCTACCTGAAGATACTGTAATACAACGAAACCTAAGTCGTGGTAAAGAAGATAAAGAAAATAGAAATAATACTACATCACGTAATTTCATTTACTTGCGAATAATGAATTTTTACAAAATTAACGCCAAATATATTCAATATCTAGTCAACATGTTAGAATCAGTTTCGTCAACTGTAATTAGTGGCAGTCAGCGAGCAAAATCGAGTTTTCGCAGAGGCAAAATTCCGCTCTGTGATTTAGTTAAGCCAATTAAATTGTACATTGTCAGAAGGATCAAAGCGATAGAAGTGATTCGGTCTCGAGAGCTCGCGTTTGTCCTGTAACGACGTTATGCCCCTTAGGACTTCACTCGTTGTCATTTGGGCGTGTATGGAAACGGGGTTGTCTACATGTAAAATATAAAGGGGACGTGCAGACAACATGTATAATACAAAGAATATCGTCAGCGTGTAACCTATTTGTTATATTATGTACATGCAAATTTATTGATATATTTTTTTTACGTTTGCTGCAATAAGCCGCCTTATTGTCAATTTAATACTGACTTGTACATTATTAATAATTAAACTTAAGTATTGAATATATTTGACGTTAATTTTGTAGAAATTCATTATTCACAATTAAATGAAACTACTTGATGTAGTATTATCTCTACTTTATTTAAGTTCTTTACCACGAACTAGGTTTCGTTGTATTACAACATCTTATATAACAGCCCACCTGTAGATGTTGTAATACAACGAAACCTAAGTCGTGGTAAAGAACTTAAAGAAAGTATATATAATACTACATCACGTAGTTTCATTTAATTTTGAATTACACTTAAAACTAAATATACGTATCGATTTAGACATCTTAAATCACACGATTTTTCTGACATTTTTATATTATTTAAAGTAATTAAACAATTAACAAAATGTATACATTTATTTTGAGTACTACAAGATTAAATTAGTAACCCATCGACTGTTGATTTTGATGTCACATTGTCCGAAATTATTTTGAGCAAACGAGAGGACAAAACTAATTCATTAAACGATTGTGCTTCTTTAGGATTATAATTACGAAACACTTCTTGGTTTACAAGGCACTGACAATTTATGTTATATTTCATGGTTTCGCTATTCAATATTTTTATATCTCCGTAATTGTATTTTCCCTTAAACAAACGAGAGATGGCAAAGATCCTATTGGAAAACTAAATAAAATAAATAAACCTTTTTTGTCCGACGTCCTCTTTCGTGTGTTTCAGTTATCACGTTCCGACAACAAAATCATGCAGAAAACAAGCTCTCCAGGAAAATGTCGGTTGAAAATTCCACGAAAATATTTTCCAAGCTATTTTTGTTGTATTTACATATACATATATAATACATTTACGACATCGTCGGCAAAGAGTAAAAATTTTCTTACTGAGTCTGTTCACTTTTTCGAGTTGGCGGAATTTAAGTTTGTGTGTTTATAGTAAACTGTTTTGTATGTTATTCGGGATAAACAATTTCTGTAAATATATACTATTATTCACTATGTATTTCTATAAATATATGAGCGACTCGGACTAAGGCAGTAAATATAAATCTGAGTATTGAAAACTATCTCCTTAATAATGTGTGTACACCACAGTCCAATAATCTGTCAAAGGTATTGGGTAAATAAAAAAGGTCCCTAACAATGGCCTATGCTTCATGTCATTAATGGAGAGTAGGGGTATTTGTAAACACGTATTCTATTTTGATAATAACAAATATTTAAAAAAAACATGTATTGGAAAAAAACTACATCGATTTTAGGTAAAATACATTAGTTTAATTATTACATAATAATTTTGTAATAATTTAATTATTCGTTTAATTTATGTTATCTAGCAGAGATTTCTTTAAAAAAATAACCTATTCTATATTGTTATATGTACTGATTACGTTAATACTTTCAATATACAAATTTTTAAAAACTTGTACTAAAGATTTTTTTCTGGAGTAATATTAAATACTTTTCTTTTTTTACGTTATAATAAGAGGAAAATTCTTGTAAGTCTGCATAAATCGAGAATTATTGAATGTCGTTAAATCTATTTGAATTACGAGAGTTCAGTACATATTGAGAAGCATTTAACAGTATAAACGAGGGTACATTGTTTTTTTTAATTAATTTTTCTACATTATTTTTCACTATGGTATATAATATTTCACAGATGTAAGACTAATAACTTGGATGTCTTGGACCGAAATCATTTCGCAATGAAGAACATACTGAAAGCCGTTATGGTGATATTATTTTCTGATGTCCACACATTTGGTTAAAAATGTTAAGGAGGCGACCCAACATTTTGGTGAAGCGTATCTCGCTAAGGAGACAGATCAAAAAACTGGAGACTACATCGGAAAATGTTACGAGACATTTTCGAATGCATTTTAAAGGAACTTTTCAATATCATCCCAGTGGATGGTGTCCATAAGACAATAAATTTCACTCCTCTATGTGGATTCGAATTATAGTGAAGTACTTAAAAAAATATTTTTGAGTATTTTGTCTTCGTGTAATTCAATGAGGTCTTCCTGTTAATTTCACCACAATCGGCCTTAAACTGAAAGAGCTAAGATACTGCGACATACGGATGGACAAACAGATGGACGGACATGGTGAAATTACAAGTGTTCCGTTCGGCACATACGTCAAAAATCTGAAAAAAAACCAGGATAGCGACATTTAGTAAATATTCAATGTAATATTATATCACTGTATATATATATATATATATATATATATATATATATATACATATATATATATATATATATATATATATATATACTTATATATATATATACATTGATAGAAACACCAAACTTAAACTTTCATTTGCACCTAAATATACAGGGAATCCTAGTAATGCGTATTCCGCTCGTACTTTACAGAATTTTTTTCTGCATTTATGATTCAATTATTCTCCATTTCAGTGAAAAATTTATAAACCCTTTTGCTAACATTTCATAATTAGGAATTAAACAAAATATTTGAGACGATTTAAAGTAGATTTTTTTTCCGCAATCTTATAATACGGTAAATGATTTTTGCATGCGATAGATGCTACAATTGTTCAAACAGTTCGCAGTTGGTTTACGACAGAGCCACTTTATACAAGGAGCTGTTGCCCCAAAGCAGACACAAACAAATTGGTATACAATTATTAAAAATAATTCCCTAAACTTAAGATTTAACAATATTTTTCATCAATAACTTGACCAAAAGTATAGGAAAACCATTACATCGATCAATAATTATCTTAAGTTTCAATAACTCGTATAAGTGTGTTAAGCCAAATTTTTGATAAATATTTATATAAATTAATTAATAGGATCCTCACCCCGACCTGAGCATCAATCTCGTATGAGGCATTTTCACAATATTCGACAGGACAAGTGCAAGACGTCAAGAATATGGGCTCTGATTGCAATACGGCGGCGATACGACATTGACCATTTCAACCTAACCTAACCAACTTCGATACCAATACGATGGTCTGCTGAAGACGCATAGAAGCAATAGCAAAGCGAATAAGCAGTTATCACACATTGACGTTTTATGTTTGACGATTTAGTGTCAATTTATTAGTAAATACAAAAAAAATTATATTAAAGGGCTGTATTTTCACATAACAACGATTATAACCAATTATTTGAAAAATAACATTGAAAAATGCATTTTCTCAAGAACAAGTTTTTTTGTCGGTTGATGAATGATTAAGTAAACAGTGCGCAATATTTTTGGCACAAGCATATAGCTACACTTAAATCTACCTAAATGATGAGAAATTAAATAAAAACTTTTGGTTTTATTTTAATTTAGGGAAAGTTCCACGTGAAAATGAAAAATGTTTTGAGAAAACTTTTTTATAAATAGAACTACTGACTACTACTAAACTTTTTTATATAATAGAACTTTTTTATAATATACTGGTTGGAAAGGTAATTTGAATGGCGAAAATGAAAAATGTTGTAACCGTCCACTTACTACAAATAAAAATCTCATCAAAATAGTGGATAAAAAATTCCTCGGTATAATGTGCGTAAAATTGCTTCCGCTTTAAGAATTCTGGAAATAATCATCATTAATTATATGATGATATTGACTTACGTCAGTCGTTCAGATGTATGGCTTCCTCATGACTTATGAGCGAAATATATTTGAAGGCGTTTTCACGTATAATTTGCTTTTTCATCCATATAACTACGAAAATGTTTTAAACAAGATAATTGCTGGAGATGTGCGTTGTAATACTTTATGCTAGTTAATATTCACCATAAACGCTTCTCAACCAACTGTAAAGATCCTTTATTTGTCATATAAAAAAAAATTTTATGCATTTAATGAAATTAAAAACCGTCGTTTTTATAAGCTCCCTCCACATGGTGAAAAGATCAATTTAAGGCTGTACTGTAGTCAATTAGATAAAATGAAGGAAGCGATGCCATGAAACTTCCAAAATTAGCGAATAGACGAAGCATTATTCTCTAACGCAAGGTTCAATGTGAATTAAACCATCATAAATAAACTGTTGCAGTAAAAGTGTGATATTCTACGACATACTTAATATCCTCATCATCACTATTTGGATATTAGCGCTTTTGATTACTATTCATTCCCATGAAGGGAAGAACATTTCTCTCCATGGTAAAAGATTTAATTCAGGAAATGTTATAAAACTTCAGCTTCTTCAATACTTTACTAACAAACCTCAAAAGTTTTGAAAAGATGGCATTTTGGGATTTTCGCAAAGATGAAGGAAAATCCTGAAATCGATCACAGGGATCATATAAAATTTAATAAGACATGTAAACAATTATTTTTTCTTGGCCTGTTGAAGATGTAAAGCAATTGTTATATACACGTCATAATTTTTCAATTTTCTCCAAAAATTGAATAAATTATTGCATATCAGTACAATCAGGACTCATAACCGAATTGAACTCATTGACTTTACTTGATCATTGAGGCTAAGCAACGAAAGCATTACTCGGTAATTTGATGGGTGATCATTAGTTGTAAATCTTAACAATATCCTTAGGAGCGCAATAATATCTAATGGAGCTTTTGGATGGGAGTTACAACGTTCTGATGTTACGTCGCGACGGGCCATTTGGCTAGCTTCGCGTCTTGTCAGCTCCTTCCAACTTAAGAGGCAGATATCCGCCAGGGTAAATATAAAAAAAGGCGTGGCTACCGCAAAGTGGGAAGAGAGTCGGGTACAGTCTGTTTCAAAAAGTTAAACAGCACTGTAATTTAAAACAAAACAACACAGATCTAATTATCAAATATGTATCGCACGACGTTTATTAAAATATGTTTCGAGAAGGAGTTTTCAAACAAAATTATCAATGTAAAACCAAATTTTAAGGCTATTCACAAAGTGGTATATGTGTATTTAGCGAGTTTTTCTTTTTACATATTTGATTCATAATTTTATTTATTTACAATCACATACCGAAAAAAACGCCTCTGTTGTATCATCAATATGTTGTGAATAGAAACATGAGAACAATAATATGTTGCTAATAGAAAGATATAATATAAGTGTAATATTTGATCTGTAATTTACTTTTACATATGTTTATGTTAATTCTTTTATTATTTATCCATAATAATCAATGTTTACTTATTTTTATCTGTAAAATAAATATCCAACTTTTATAATAAACCATCAACACACAGTCAAAATATATTAACTAAACCAAGTAATTGTCATCTCAATAATCAACGAATATGTGAAATTAATTCAATTCTGTAAAAAATGTCTATTTGTAATTATCAGTTAAATCAGTCAAATTTTCTGAGTATAAATTTATGCAGCAAATAAAACTTTTTTATGCCATTTAAAAAACAAAACGATAGCAAGTTTTATTTTATGCAAAATATAGCCATTGCCTACTTGTTTTGCTGAACATGGTGAAACATTATATAAATATACGATTAGTTTTAAATTTATTTAAGTCCTGGCTGATTATTAATCTTAATATAACCAATAAGTACTAAAGAATATTTTATGTTTTACGCGCGTAACAGTCATACACAAAAAATGTGCATCAACACTTTTCTCCTATCCCTAACGGAAATTATACTGAATATACGGTCTATAAGTCTATTGTTCATAGAACACTTAATATGAATTATATTTTTTTGTAACAACTGTAGGGATTGGTTTTACAATTAAAATTATTCATTTAGTATTTTCGACTATTCCAACTTCTATTTACTTTAAAATTTAAACTCTGAAGGTTTTATTTTCTGAATACACTAAATATTTTTTCGACACCCCCGCAAGTCCGGAACTATTTTCTTGAAAAAAACATTTATCCATAATTGTTATTTATCATATTCATTCCGAATTTCAATTCTGTAGATTTTATTTTTAATAAATGCAAAATATTTATTTTCCACGCTCCCGCAAACTCGAATAGAAATCGATAATCTTATCGTTTTTTTTATTTTTATTTTTTCATGCTCCAACGAAAATTATTTTTAAATTATTTGTCGCTATTGAAATTTTTGTCAATATTCGTAGAATCATAGTTTTCATGTAAAGCTTGCTCGAACTAGTTTCTTTTGTAAAAATGAAAGATCTTTCCGCAGTAAAAAGTATTTTTGATTACAACCCTGATGATAAGTTATTACCGTATCATAAGTTATCACCATTCATTAGAGTCAGTCCATTAATTTTTGTACAAACAGTCAAACAATCAGACAATCAGAAAAAAAATCTAAAAACTATATTATTGTTGCAACATGTAACCTGTTGCAACTACTTTTTTGAAAAACAATTTCATGTACGGATTATTTTCTAGTTTATTATACACACGCAAACATACACACACACACACACGCTCACACACACGCGCTCACGCGCGCACACACACACACACACATACACACACATATATATATATATATGTATATGTGTGTGTGTGTGTGATTTCAGAACATAAATCAAATGCATCTGAGATACCATCTATAATTTTGAGTTGACTGTATCTAAACGACTTAATTGCTGTAATATTTCGCCGATAAAGAAATTTAGCGAGTTTTTACAATGTTTTCGTGCCACGTGCGGCACAACCTTCCCCTTCAAAGGCTCACGGGCGAGTGATGGAAACCGTCTCTATCAATAAGCCGCTTATGACGGTTATATTGTGGAGCAAAAGTATGGAAAATAGGTTTTTCTCAGTATTTCTATAATCAATCCATATTTTGAAAAACCTTTTGTCCAGCCATAATATATTATTATAGTCTTTATTTTAGTGCAGATTCCAATGAAATAGCTAAATATATTTTGAAACATTTTTTTTCGGTTAGGTATCTTTAAGTTTGATAAGAATTTGTTTCAAGGAATTCAATATGATTAAATTTTTTTTCAAATTTTACGTATCACAATTTTTTAGATATTCTTAAAAACCAAAATGAACTCTTACTTTTTCATGTAGATAAGTACCTAGGTACATGGATTAATTACGTGCTGCCACCAACGATCAATTTCATTGTTGGTTTAAGTTTATGTAAAAAAGAATATTGAAATATAATAGAAATTTCAAGGCATTTTAAATTTCGTTTATTGTTTTATTTACTTAATTCGTATTTATTTACTTAAGTCTTGCAAATTACGGTATAAAATATTATAAAGCAATCAACTTCTTGAACCGAAAAAGATAACATAATAAAATTGCCATAATCATAATTTCTGACATCTTGGCAAAGACATGCCTGAAATACGGGACAACACTATTGTGTAGATTTGTAATTTATTATTTTTTCAATTTTGGTAATTTTGAAACTCCTACAGATATTAATCGCTGAACTAATCCAAAATAAGCGCCATACCGCCGATGTACTTACTGTTTTTGAACTCTACCAGAGACGAACGATGCAGCCAGTAGCTATTGAAAGTTACTCGCTTTTCTATGATATGCCTTACAGATGTCTCTGTCATTTAAAATTATCTTATATTTGATTTATCTACTTTTTTCTAATAAATATTGAATCCTCAATATAAATAATAACATATTTTAATGGTTCAAAATGTACATAGCTCTGCGATCAGTTTTCAAACAAGGTCATAATACAATTTCGGATATGATTAAAATATTCATATTAATTTCTTTTATTACGATTAGATGGCAGTATATTTTTCGAGTTGTATTGTAGATTAACGTACATGCATAAATTAATTAAATCACAATTTTATCTGGAATATTAATATATTTTTATGTACCTTTTACTTTTTGTCTCCCTAGGGTCAAAATCAATATGTTTAATGGAAACTATTGGACTTATTGGAGCCATGTCAGGTTAGCTCAATACATTTTGGGTTTAGTACAAAATCAGTACAAACAGATGTTGCTACAAATATCGTCTGGAATAATTCAGAGATAAATCTCAATAAAAAGCCTATTATGTCACTTTTAAAAGAACTTTGTTTAACGAAAATAATTTATTAAACTTTTTAATATTTTTATAAGTGAAGTCAAAAACACGTATTTAAAGTTTTTTTTTATTTAATGCCATCTAGACATTTTTTCAGAATTCAGCTGCAAGCTAAGTTATACTTGCCACATATTACTGTATGTTTTGTGCCACAGATGACATACGCGTCGTTTGTTTGCGTTCCATTTGATCGTATAGCACAAAATTATACCGATAATAATATTTTTGAATAAAGAAGCCTATTAATATGGTCAAAAAATATGTTAAAGGTATTGAAAACCCGATTGAAATAAACATAATTATTCAAGTTCGATTAATAAAAATATGACGATATGTTCTAATTATTACAATAAACTACTGAAAAGAAACATAATTGTTTGACAACTGTCAATCAAGGTGTCTATGTCTGAATTCAGATTCATTGAAATTTTATTCTTTTGGGTGATTTTTGTGTTTCTTGTGATGTGATGACATTTGCATTGCCCCTGGATCCACTGAACACTTTTTAGACTCCCTTTCTGCAACCGCGACGCAGTATTTTTGGACTTTATTACTGCCACGTTGACTACGAGAAAATAAGGAAGGATTTAGCGCCATGTAAATGCGCATTGGATGCAACAACTTGCATTCTGAATATTCGATGTTTTGATTTCCAATAAACGATAAATATGTTTTGGAACTATGGCTTGCAAGCGCTGGTATTACGTACCTCCCTACATCGACTTTATACTCGTTCTTTATGATTTATCTTCTTCGATTATCTCTTTTTATGTCAGAGTAATTAATACACTAACAACTAGAGATGTATCAGTCGAGAGTGATCGAATCAGTTTTGTCATGACGAATGACTCGATCTTAGCAACGTAACTGATCAACGTGCAGTAACACATCTGGTTCGAAAGTAAGGTTAGTTCGTTTTGTTTTTCGGTAATCTGTTTCGATTCATGCGACTATCGAATCGAATGAGTAACAGAGAATGATAAAAGATTCAGTATTTTTTATTAAAAAGTTTATTACCGTAATTATACAATAGATATATTACTTCATTCGCAATAGATGTATACATTAATTTGTTTGGTTTATAATAATGGAATGTATTCATATGACATAGAATACTAATGCGCGATGGAAGAACTAATAATTTTGTCGGTTTTATTTATTTATATCGAATTTTTTTACAACTGATATACTTATTTATCTTAAATTCCATTCAAATCACATTTCCATTTACTCAACCTAATTTATTGGTGAAATTATTTCACATTTCACTGTATTTCCTGTAATCCTATTGAAATTTTTGTCAATATCCGTAGAATCATAGTTTTCATACAAAGCTTGCTCGAACTAGTTTTTTTTTGTAAAAATGAAAGATCTTTCGGCCGTAAAAGAATTTTGATTACGACCCTGATGATAAATTATTACCGTACCAAAAGTTATCACCATTCATTAGAGTCAGTCCATTAATTTTTGCATGATTGACGCACAAACAGTCAAACAATCAGACAATCAGAAAAACAATCTAAAAACTATATTATTGTTGCAACATGTAACCTGTTGCAACTACTTTTTTGAAAAACCATTTCATGTACGGATTATTTTCTAGTTTATTATACACACACAAACACACACACACACACACACACACACGCTCACACACACGCGCACACGCGCGCACACACATACACACACACACACACACACGCACACACATATATATAAATATATGTATATATATATATATATATATATATATATATATATATATATGTATATGTGTGTGTGTGTGTGTGTGTGTGTGATTTCAGAACATAAATCAAATGCATCTGAGATACCATCTATAATTTTGAGTTGACTGTATCTAAACGACTTAATTGCTTTAATATTTCGCCGATAAAGAAATTTAGCGAGTTTTTACAGTGTTTTCGTGCCACGTGCGGCACAACCTTCCCCTTCAAAGGCTCACGGGCGAGTGATGGAAACCGTCTCGATCAATAAGCCGCTTATGACGGTTATATTGTGAAGCAAAAGTATGGAAAATAGGTTTTTCTCAGTATTTCTATAATCAATCCATATTTTGAAAAACCTTTTGTCCAGTCATAATATATTATTATAGTCTTTATTTTAGTGCAGATTCCAATGAAATAGCTAAATATATTTTGAAACATTTTTTTACGGTCAGGTATCTTAAAGTTTGAGAAGAATTTGTTTCAAGGAATTCAATATGATTAAATTTTTTTTCAAATTTTACGTATCACAATTTTTTTAAATTTTCTTAAAAACCAAAATGAACTCTTACTATTTCATATAGATAGGTACCTAGGTACATGGATTAATTACGTGCTGCCACCAACGATCAATTTCATTGTTGGTTTAAGTTTATGTAAAAAAGAATATTAAAATGTAATAGAAATTTCAAGGCATTTTAAATTTCGTTTATTGTTTTATTTACTTAATTCGTATTTATTTACTTAAGTCTTGCAAATTACGGTAAAAAATATTATAAAGCAATCAACTTCTTGAACCGAAAAAGATAACATAATAAAATTGCCATAATCATAATTTCTGACATCTTGGCAAAGACATGCCTGAAATACGGCACAACACTATTGTGTACATTTGTAATTTATTATTTTTTCAATTTTGGTAATTTTAAAACTCCTACGCCATACCGCCGATGTACTTACTGTTTTTGAACTCTACCAGAGACGAACGATGCAGCCAGTAGCTATTGAAAGTTACTCGCGTTTCTATGATATGCCTTACAGATGTCTCTGTCATTTAAAATTCTCTTATATTTGATTTATCTACTTTTTTCTAATAAATATAGAATCCTCTATATAAATAATAACATATTTTAATGGTTCAAAATGTATATAGCTCTGTAATCAGTTTTCGAACAAGGTCATAATACAATTTCGGATATGATTAAAATATTCATATTCATTTCTTTTATTACGATTAGATGGCAGTATATTTTTCGGGTTGTATTGTAGATTAACGTACATGCATAAATTAATTAAATCACAATTTTATCTGGAATATTAATATATTTTTATGTACCTTTTACTTTTTGTCTCCCTAGTGTCAAAATCAATATGTTTAAAGGAAACTATTGGACTTATTGGAGCCATATCAGGTAAGCTCAATACATTTTGGGTTTAGTACAAAATCAGTACAAACAGATGTTGCTACAAATATCGTCTGGAATGATTCAGAGATAAATCTTAATAAAAAGCCTATTATGTCACTTTTAAAAGAACTTTGTTTAACGAAAATAATTTATTAAACTTTTTAATATTTTTATAAGTGAAGTCTAAAACACGTATTTAAAGTATTTTTTTATTTAATGCCATCTAGACATTTTTTCAGAATTCAGCTGCAAGCTAACTTATACTTGCCACAGATTACTGTATGTTTTGTGCCACAGATGACATACGCGTCGTTTGTTTGCGTTCCATTTGATCGTATAGCACAAAATTATACCGATAATAATATTTTTAAATAAAGAAGCCTATTAATATGGTCAAAAAATATGTTAAAGATATTGAAACCTCGATTGAAATAAACATAATTATTCAAGTTCGATTAATAAAAAAATGACGATATTTTCTAATTATTACAACAAACTACTGAAAAGAAACATAATTGTTTGACAACTGTCAATCAAGGTGTCTATGTCTGAATTCAGATTCATTGAAATTTTATTCTTTTGAGTAATTTTTGTGTTTCTTGTGATGTTATTTATGACATTTGCATTGCCCCTGGATCCACTGAACACTCTTTAGACTCCCTTTCTGCAACCGCGACGCAGTATTTTTGGACTTTATTACTGCCACGTTGACTACGAGAAAATAAGGAAGGATTTAGCGCCATGTAAATGCGCGTTGGATGCAACAACTTGCATTCTGAATATTCGATGTTTTGATTTCCAATAAACGATAAAAATGTTTTGGAAAAGGTATTAAAATTTAACCAGGATTGAAAAAAAGAAAATATATATATACATATATATATATACATAAATAATATTTATTTGAGTAAAAAGGCCATCTGACGTCTGATTGTAATGCTACATATTGACATAATAATAAATGAAGTATGTTTTTGAAAATATAACTAATTTAATTCAGTATTATCTGTAGTGTTAAAGCAATACTTAATATGTCTATCTAGCCTAATTTTTCGGGGCAGCAATATTAAAATGTAATAGGCCCATAAATTAAAGGAAATTTCACAATCAATTAAATATAAATATTGTTTCTCTAACTACATTATACGTGTAACGAAATATAAATATTTGAGTGACAAAATTATTTATTAAATATGTTTAATAAATAATTTTTAACAAGGCAAAAAAAAAAATAAATTGTAACAAGGTAAAGTAAGTACATCGTCTTCGCTGCCTTGTACTTCTGGTATCATATGAATTGTGGCAAGAGAATTAAGGATCTATGGCACTCGTTTGGAATTAAGGCCGATAATGAAGGAGATCTTCTTTTGCATGGTAGTAAATCGGCAATGGCCCTTGATAAGCCCGCTCTAATGTTACAGCCGAATGGCTTTCCCTTATTTTAATAACTTTAAATCCATCGTTCTGAGAGGCGCGCTGATATCAAGAGTGTGTTTAAAAACAATTTTTATAAGAGGCTGTTTTTATAAAATCCCATCTATTTCATTCTTAAAAAATACATTTTTCCATGTCAACCTCTGTTGTTTTTTTTTATTATTGATTTAATTTCAAAAATGTGGAAATTTGTAAAAAGATTTTTGATATATTTCATCTACGGCAAATGGGTTTTTCTCCTTACTATTCTGATGAATTGATACAATCCTCCCCTAATCCTCGTAGAGAAGTTATGACAATCCGTTGTAGTAAAGTTATGAGTTGAAAACTGCAAGCGCAAGTGTTTGACTTTTTCCAAATCGAATGCCAGATAGTTCTTGGATTTTTTGCGAGAAATGTTATCTTTCTTCTTCAGTTTGAACACCATATCCGCTTCAATTTTGTACTGGTCAAATTCATTCAACAGATCAATTTTGTTGTCGTTATTTTTCATTTGTTTTTATTGCAATTTGTAAGAATCGCATGTCTTATATGGGTCAGAGTGAAACTCATGGAATCGGAGCCAGTTTCACGAAACACTTTTTGAAGACGTTGCATGACTCCACAGTGCTCTCTTCACGTTTGTGTTCATCGTACACTTTTGTTATGTTCAAATAACATGGTAAACATAGACGTTTTGTACGGCTTCTTAAATAGTGGCTTTCCTGTTTTGGGTTTCTTATTAATCGGAGCAAGTCTCCCTTTTTTATCTAAAGTAGGTAACTTCCTCTAGCCACTTCCTCTATCTTGTAATTTTTTGGTAATTATGTCAATTTTGCCTCCACTTACACCATAAATCGTCTGGAACCTTTTTTAAACATTTTAGCCTTCTGTTTATCAATTTTAACTAAATAAGTAGCCGCGTATTCCAGGTTATTTGATTTCTCTGTGCCTTGTCCCCGACCCTTTCTTGTTTCGTTTTTCTTGCACCGTAAAATTCTGTGGTATAACATTTAATCTTGGCTGTTTTTAGGGAGTTTATGTTGAAATAAATATTTAAAATTGCCACTTTCCTAAGCTGATTGAATTTGTAAGCTAAAATTAAGGATTTTCTTGTTCTCGCGCCCTTATTTGTAATTCGCATTTACTCATAGGTATACTCCAACAAATGTATAAAATACTTTATAAAATTGTTTACTTCAACAGCATACGAAAGTTTTCAAATATTTTCGGTTAAATTTCGGCATTTGCTGAATTGTCGTATATCTTTCTGCAACACTTTCGTATGGGATGACATATTTTTGTCGGTATCTCTATTCCTTGAAGATTTATGAATTTCACCACAGACGTGTCAACTTTTTCTGAATTGAAATCATGTTACTTAATCCAAATATCACCTCTTGTCAAACATTCGGACATATCAACTATCTCCCTACTACTAATATTTTCTTACTTAATTCATGCTTTCTTAAGTAAAAAATGTAAATATTATAAAATTCCATTATTAAGTTTAAAAAAAATGTCTATATAAAGTTCATATTTTGAGTTCGTTCAACTAATACATAATTTAAAATATTAAAAAACGACAAAAACTGTAGGGCACATAACAAGATAAAATCATAATCTTAATATTGACAATGTAGAAATATTTAGAATAAGTTTGAATACGTTTTTTTCTTATTTACACAAGCCGTTATTTTTATTTTTTAATAAACAGATTAGAAATAATACTATCCATTCGCACATAAAGAAGGATGCCGTATTTACAAATACCCCTTGAAAATATTGATACGAATCAGTCAAAATAATTTTAATTGAAAATTCTAATTGAATATAAATCCAGAATTTCTTTAGATATTTCAAATCCACCGTTGAATAATCAGAGGGCAGTTGAAAAGAGAAGGCAATAACAGTGTTAACATATTAATATTATGAAGAGAACATTTTTTGATTTATTTTAGGGTTTGATACAGAAAAGTCTTCTCTGATTAATTTAAAACTTTTCCATTGTATAGCTTTTGTATCAGTATTGAAGAAGGGAACAAAGTATATTTATCAAAGCTGGGATAGACAGTTACTAATATCTAGCTTACAAAACAACAACATATAATATCTAGCTTAAAAATATAATGAAATAAATTCCAAATTTCTTTAAACTGTGGTATAACATCATCGTTTGACAAGGTATAATAGTCAACAAAGATGAACTATCACAAAAAATAAATGTCCTCGCGCGTATTTTTTATTAATGTACGTATCACCCATACACCCCTTTGATAAGTCTTGCACCGACCCGCAAATTTACATGGAGAAATAAAATTGTGTTCGATTATTAATCAGCATTTTCATTATTTTTTATAACTAATTGTCGTTTAATTTGATTTTCCTAATGATTTAAAAAATAATATTTAGCGGAAAATAAACGTATATAAATCATACTCTATAAAATATTTGGTAATTTCTGAACAATAAAATATCCTTTGATGCAGAAGCTTCCAAAAGGTTGCGTCTATTTCATACAGTAATACTACACTTTAAATAAACAAAACTTCATTAAATATATACATAAATATTATTTATATCAGCGGCAAAAAGCTCAAATAAGAATTATCCCTGGTATACTGTACATAGATTACTATGTGCCACCACTCTCTTTCGTCATCATTAAATATATTAAGGTACATAAATAAACGTACCCTTATTTACATACATTTTAACAAGCGATGAAACTAAATTTCTCCGGATAGAGGTCTGTCCACATACATTCTCTCTTTTTAACAATTTTTTACAACAAAAATTATAAATGACAGCAAAACAAAGCAAAACGTATCACTATCATCTATACCTACACTATTATTAAAATAAAGTATTTAGAAAATATTTCTTACTTTTGTTACTAATTTACACTAAAATAACCTTTTTTTTAGGTTTCCTTTTTTATGATGTGCTTTTCTTTTCATGCTGTGATCACATATTCATAAAGGATGTAGTATTTTCTGTACTTATTTACGCCAAAATATTCTTTTAATATCCTAATTCAAAGATAAATAAATCATTGTTTATGTTCTGAAATTGCATATTTATAAACAATAAAAAATGAAAATAAAAATAAACAAACGATTCTTGTTATTTTCAATTTAATTCACAACGAAATTAAATTTGTATTATTTTTATTGATAACCCGCTTTTTATGTGGGAAGATTGTACAATAGCATACATTTCCCATACCTTCAAACGTTTTCACTTCTAAATACACCAAAGAAGATATTCTGAAGTATGATAGACAGTAGCGACACTGTAGCAACTAATATATTGAAATAAATGCATTAGAAATTTAAATATATTGAAATAAATGCATTAGAAATTTAAATATATTGAAATAAATGCATTAGAAATTTAATATATTGAAATAAATGCATTAGAAATTTAAATATATTGAAATAAATGCATTAGAAATTTAAATATATTGAAATAAATGCATTAAAAATTTAAATATATTGAAATAAATGCATTAGAAATTTAAATATATTGAAATAAATGCATTAGAAATTTAAATATATTGAAATAAACGCATTAGAAATTTAAAAAGAAACTATCTTAAGTGTATATTAAAAATTATACACTTAAGATAGTTTCTTATGAGAAAAACGGAAATCGGTATCATCCAAATAAATAGTAATATGATAATTAATTGATACGTTCAAGTGATATACTTAATCATTTCTATTGAAAATATTGATCAAGCATCTGAATTACAAAACTGCAAAATTTGTTTAAAATCCGTCCAGTAAATTTGCGTGGTACGCGCACAGGCACGATTTCGCTACTAATCGCTGAAAAGTGAATTTTACGCAACGGTGTTCAATAATACTTGTATTGTCAATCAAGTCACTTTAGGTTAAGTTATTACAAGGAAAAAACATAATCATTTTCACAACATATATGTACTGTGATAATACATTATAAATGAAAATAATGCACTTAATCCGTCGAGGAATACGAAGTTTGAGGTATTTCTATATTTACGAAAAAACGCGACTTGAAATTCGAGCACAAATTCGTAAATTTTTCCATTAATATCAATAATTTAAATCTATATGAACGTAAGTTCAATAAAAAGAGTACGTATTTTTATAACAAAAGCACAAAAGTTAAATAATACAATCATAAAGACATTCGATTAAAATTTACTGCTTCTTTATAAATAATCTTTATTATTTCATCAAAACTAAGCTAATATATATAAATATCTCGATTGACGATAGAATGATGTTAAATGTGTAGATGTATAAAAAGACTATTTACTTTTAAAAAAGCCTTTATTTACGTAAATATAAAATTTTGTGCGTTTAAGACCATAGAGTAGAAGCAAACACTTTTGAGACGATTAAAATCGTGGTGCGTAGGAGAGAAATTTTGGATTCAAAATTTAAAAAACAAATAAAATTAATTAAATATATAATATTATAATAAATATTATATATTAATTCACACACACTGCTTGCAATCGATGAATCATATAAAACTCCGCCGATTTCAAAATTAAAATCTTAATAATATTATAATTTCCATAACCAACTAATTTTAACTCCGCGAGGTAGAACTCACATATCTCTACTGCGCCTGAAGCTTTTTAATGCCCTGATAAGCAGCAATGTCAATACAAATGTCAAACAGCAAATGCAACCGACTAACAGGAAATTGAAAACGTGGAAAAAGGTTTTTCATGTTTTCACATATTTCCATAAAAATTTACGTTATAACCACTTGCTCGGTCGGTCTGGTGCCGAATATAAGCTATAAGAGACGACCAGCCGACTCGAGGACAATATGCGCACTAATCTTCCGTTGCACTAATTCACGGAGACCAGACAGGGTCGGCGTCGCGTGATGCTGGACACACTTTATCTTATTTTTCCTAACAGTCAACAAAAATAGATGTAAGCTTACTTACTTGTTCATTTCTCATAAATAACTGTATCTTTATGGATAACGGCGTTTATTAATGGTCATTCCTTGATAGCTTCCTTATCCTTATGAGATCACGACATGGTTAATATGTATTGTAGAACACAAATAAGCAAGATTCCTTTAAAAATGTTTTATCATTTATAAATTTAATTTATCTTTCAAAATCAAAACTCAATTTACAATAAAAAATAATATTAAATACATACAACATCAATATACCATATTTAGTTAAAATTTATCTTCAAGGTATAATTAGTAACACATTTCTGCCAAAGTAGAGCAAGCACTCCCTTAACGTCTTTTACTGAAAACAACTGGATATAATTTGAACTGATAACGCGTTCCAATAATTTTACTTAAACTGAGAATTTGCTCTCCAGTTTAATTCTCTCTTAAGAATCAATTTGTTCTTGTGGGATATGACAAGTAATATGGTGTCTAAAGGGCTTATGGATTATATGAAGATTAATATTGTTAACGCGTAAAATAAGTGCAATTTACCTGTTGTCGTCACAGTTTCCGGTTGAACCTTTCTTGTGTAAGGGAAGGATAATGGCTAAAATCCATTCTGTAAGCCATTCTCTGGTGGTCAGTATATTGATACAGATACCTGTTGTGCAAAAGTTACTATTTCAGCATCTTCTAAAAATCCTTCTTCGAGTATAAAGTATTATTGTTCAATAACAACCCATTCTGATGTTTTACTGGTACTTGCACTTTAATTTGCATCCCAGTATAGCTGTGTACAGTACTTCTACCATCTTCCAGTGACTTGATTGTGTTCCGACAATTTATTGTTTTAGTCCTCTATTAACCTAGTTCTTGGGTTTAATCTTCCGAGTCATTAAGCGCGCCTTCTTAAATTAATACCAATCTATACGTTTTCATTGCGTCGCTGGATTTCAATGCAAATGTCCTCAACTTGTTTGTTTTTATCTTTATGGTAATTTCTTTTAAATATCGACTAAGGCAGATACATTTTCTATCCGTTGACGATTGCTCGCTGTTGCCATCAGCATATTACTTCTTTCTTGTGGTGAATGACTTCTCAAGTTTCATCAGGGTTCCACTTTTTATATTCTGAAGCTGGCGAATCGTTCTCAGTTATTTCTTTTATAGTATATATGAGAGAAGATACTTCAAGAAGCTACATGTTATTGGCTGTAGGGAAGAAGACAATCTTCTTCCCTACAGCCAATAACATGTTTTTTAGTATACACTCCACCGGTTGTTAAAAACTTTATTTTTGGTCTGACATAAATTTTCGAACCGTGCAATGGGTAGTGTTGTTTTACATTTTGCTTAGAAATAGAATTTTTACCAAACTATAAGAACTTTTTAATCATAACCACAGTGTGTTTCCATATATTTTCGTACTGATACCTGCATGTGGTGTAAAAATAAAACGAAAGGTAAAATGTCAATGAGCAAGAATATTTCTCTCTAAGAACATTGAGTATCGTATGTTTTATTCGTAAAAAATCTTTGCGTAGAGTTAGTATGGTATGTAATGAAGATATAAAATCTAGCTGAAGTAGGCTATATAACACGGCGAGTTAAAAAAATGGATCAGATTTTTTAACTTATAATCTGAGAAGAACCCATCATAAATATATTACCGCAACAATAAGTTTCCGTCGTCGGGTGAATAATATTTACGTAAGAAGAATTCAAAAATATCAAATTGATTTTAATATAAAAGTTTATTTAAACCGTTATATGTAAGTCTAATGTGATTTCATACGTACTAAGATACATTTAAAAAGTTCAGTATTCATCAGTACATACACTACAGCTGCATAGTATTTGGTCACTAAGAAAAAATGAATTTTATATAAGATTAAAAAAATTAAACAACTTTATGATAAATTAAATTATTTATTTGCAATAATTAGATACAATTAACAAATATTTTTAAATTTCAGGATCATCAATATGCCCACTCTTATTTATTACGACAGCATCACACATCTTAAGCACACAAGCAACCAATTTCTTCAATGTTGTCGTGGTCATACGTCTTGCAATACTCTCCACAAGTGTTCCTGAGATGTTGGTCAAGTTGTTCTTACTTGCTTGTCAAGCTGATCCTACAATAATTCTATCAGGTTCAAGTCAGATGATGTGGGGGCCATGTTATAACTTTCAAAACCTTTTGATATTCGTTTTCTATTAAAAGCTCGTGCACAGCTTTAATACGTGAGAAAGTGCTAGAAGACATTATTATTTCAGAAAATGTTCTTGTTAACTTCTTTTTTAATTCCTTATATTCTTACAAGATACATCACAGAGCCTCCACTATGCTTAGCTGAAGCCACAGTGCATCTTCCTTTACTCTTTCGTTAGCCTGTCGATGAACGAAGATTCTTTGACTCCAAAAACTTCAAACTTGGATTCATCACTCCAGAGGACTTTTTTCAGTTGTCAAGTGTCCAATTTATGTGTTCTCCCAATCCCTCCGCAATAATCCTTCACAATTAGGTCTCTTTTTCTTATTCATGGCTTTAAGACGTGATTTTAACTGCTATGCATTCCTCAAGGCCTTTATTGAGATGTCTTCTTTTGACTGTAGCTGACAGGTTTACTACGGACAATGTAGAATTCTACTGCTAATTTAAGTATAGTTAAACGTCTATTACATTTGCTCTTCACAACTATGCTTAAAGCTTCATTATATGTTGTTGCTCCTGATCTGCCTAGACGACTTTTGTTGGAAATTATACCATGATTCCCAAATTTCTTGACGATATTGTCAACGGTTTGCCTCGGTATCTTCTGGAATCTTGACATCTCATGATTACTTTTCACGATTACCGCTTTCATGAAGACCAATAATTATTCCTCTTGTCTCTTTAGAATGTTCCTTGCTTTTACCAATTCTGGGTATGAAACAAAATGAAGAGTTTTGATTGTTATTAGAAAGAAGCTTTTGCAATTCACAACAGCGTGTTTCCTAGTTAAACGACTTCTACTAAAGCAAAATTATTTTTAACGAATCTTTAAGACACTTTTTACCTTTACATTGCAAGAAATTTCCTTTGACAATATTATTTTCATTTTAAAACCAGGAGGCAGTATATAACAATGTGTTGTATAACTTCTTGGTATAAACAGGATTTTTGCGCCGAGATTCAAGTAAACAAACTCAATAAAACGGTAATAATTGTATTATTTTAGTACTATAAAGACAAATGCATATGGCCAAATACTTTAGAACGGTATTGGGTATATATATGCGTATATATATATTTATATGTGTGTGTGTGTGTGTGCGTGTGTACGTATTGCCTTGCACGATTCCAGATTCTCATCAGTAAGACGAATGATTGTGTAAGTCAAGAATACTACCTGTGTTATGAATTAATTTCATATTTGTTTTACTCCAGTATTTCTGTATAAGCATAAAAACATTGAAATTTTGAACTTCACAATTATTTGCTTTTTTTTAATTCAGTAATTTCATTTCAAAGTTTACATTGCCATCATTAAAGGCAGAAAAATTTAATTCTGTTATAGCGGCAATAACAGACTTTTCAACAAATGGTAACGTTGCTTTGTTTTTTCTGAATTCCTAAAAAGTGCCTTTTTTGAAATAGCGAATGTCAATATCGGAAAATAACGTCAATATTATTTTCTTGGTGATCTTTCAACAAGCTTGGAAAATGAACCAAAGTTTCTTTTTCAAAATATAGTTAAATTGATTTAGATGAGATCCTAGATGAGAAACCTCGATGAAACTGGCTCACATCGTTGAAAAGTGCCCTCTCACAGGAATGGGCGTTACCCTGTGAGTGACCTATTATATCGACCCTACTCGTGGGAACAATATGAATTCCAAACAAGAAACAATATCACAACCACAACAGAAATTACTTAAACAACAAGTACTTCATTAAAGCTACTTCTATAGGCAAAGATCATCATCCCTCTCTGATATAAGCAGAGGACAGTCAACAACTTCAAAAAAACAACCTGAATCAGACCTGTTGCCTGTTGAAACTACAGCAATAAAAGATATCTCTCAACATCCTGCCCCACCCATATGGCAACATGTACCACTTTCTCGTGGCAATAAGAAGAGGAAAATGTACGATTATCCACCACCGTCTAATGGAATTGTAAATAAGAACCGGTTTAGCAACTTACCGCTTGATCCAAATGATGACATTGCCCTTTCAAAAACTCAGAAACCCAACAAACCACCACCAATAGTTCTGAGTGGTATAGAAGACGTGAACGAGTTAATAAAACTAATTGAAACTGTTAGCCAAAAAGATAATTATAAGCTCAAAATGATTACCAAAAATATCCTTCACGTGCTAATGAAAACTCCAGAAGAATATAAGAAAATTATCAATCTCCTCAGAGATAACGGGCTTATAGGGTATACTTTTACGCCTAAGGACTCCAAATGCTACCGAATTGTCATTAAGAACTTGCATCACCTCACACCTCATGAAGCTATTGTTGAGGCAGTTCAAGCGACCAACAACAAAGTCAGAGGTGAAATAATTAATGCACGATACGGCCCCGAAAAGAAACCGACTTCAACGTTCTTCGTCAATATCGAGCCTAGCATTAACAATCCTGACGTTAAAAACATTGCATTTATCGCACAGCAAAAAATTAAGATTGAGGATCCCCGGAAATCAAAGTTCATTGTACAATGCCAACGCTGTCAACAATATGGTCATACCAAAAATAACTGCCTGAGACCATTTAGATGCGTGAAATGCGGTGAAGACCATAAAACCTCAGAGTGCAAAAAGAATAGGACAACTCCAGCCAAGTGTGCTTTATGCTGCTGCGACCACCCTGCTAATTATAAAGGATGCCAAATATACAAAGAAATACTAGCTCGAAGGACCAAGAATCTCGCCTCTCGCGCTAGACTACCCTCTCAAACACCTGTTATCAACATACCAACTATCACCAACTTTGACACTAAGGGTCATAGTAACACCCACAAAACATCTTATGCCGATATTGCCAAAGGTAGGCAACCAACAACACAGCAATCTACTCACCAACAATCTAATAAATTAGAAGATATACTTGCCAAACAAAGTGAGTAAATGGATCTCTTAATTCAACAAATAGGCTCCCTACTGGGACTTATAACTACCCTGATATCTAATCTGACAAAATGACTTCTCTACACATCGCCACGTGGAACATAAACGGACTTGCTCCCAACACTAAAGAACTTGAGATGTTTTTGAGAACCAATAAGCTTGACGCTTGCCTTATATCAGAATCTCACACTACATCAAGATCACGCATATGCATTCGTGGATTCTGCGTTTACACAACTTCACACCCCGAAGGGGAAGCTCATGGTGGTGCGGCAATAGTAATTAAGGAGAACATTAAGCATTGCCTACTCGAGTCTTGGGAAACCAAGTACCTGCAAGCTACAACTGTACGGATCGATGATCGTGCCGGACCCCTCATCCTCTCAGCAATATACTGTCCACCGCGTCACACCATTAAGGAGAATATGTTTACGGAGTTTTTCAAAGCTTTAGGAAACCGATTCATAGCCGGTGGAGATTGGAACGCTAAGCACACACATTGGGGATCTAGGTTAACAACTACGAGAGGTAGAGAATTAAAATGTAGTACTGAGATCAACAATCTAGCGACCATTTCAACCGGAGAACCTACATATTAGCCTACAGATACCGAGAAAACTCCTGATCTTATAGACTTTTTTTTCACAAAAGGCATTTGTCATCAAAATCTCCTAATCGAGTCAAACCTAGATGGATCTTCTGATCACACACCAATACTTCTTACTGTAAGCCCTATTGCGATACCCCGTGATACCCATAGCTCCTATCTAACTAACGCTAAAACCGATTGGAATGGTTTCCGAGAATACCTCGACGAAAATATCACTCTCAAACTTCCGTTAAAAACTGCTGAAGATGTAGACGATGCATGTCTATACATTACAAACCTGATCCAAGTGGCAGCGTGGACAAGCACACCCACACTGAAGCATTCATTTGCGAATACACCGCTCCCGTTTGAAATCCGTCAAAAAATTTATGAAAAACGCCGCCTTCGTAGAGTTTGGTAACTTTCCCGTAACAGCGAAGACAAAACGCGACTGAACAAAGCAATAAAAGAGCTAAAGATTCTTCTTGCTGATGTCACTAACGCTGCAGTTAAACAAAGACTGGAAAAGATGTCACCCAATGGCCATGGGACCTATTCTTTATGGAAAGCTACCAGGAATATGCCACAGCCCCAACAATGTTCACCGCCAATCTGGAATGGCAATACATGGGCACGGACAGACCTAGAAAAAGCTGAGACCTTCGCCAGTCATCTTGCTAATGTCTTCAAACCTAACGAATCTGACAACCCTGAGGACCCTGAAATAGATCGGATCCTAAATCAGGACCTGCAGCTGTGTCTGCCGATAAGACCTACTTCCCCAAAGGAGCTGTCCAAAGAAATAGCCAGCTTGGACTCGAAGAAAGCTCCAGGATTTGACCTGATCACCCCGAAGGTACTCAAAGAGCTTCCTAGAAAATGTATTGTCTTCCTGGTAACCCTCGTTAATGCAACCTTCAGAACAAAACATGTCCCTGCTATTTGGAAAATATCCGAGGTAGTTATGATTCATAAACCCGGTAAACCAGTCAACGATGCATCCTCACACCGTCCTGTCAGCTTAACTCCTGTTCTAAGCAAATTATGGGAAAAAATAATCCTTACTAGGATACATGCATACCTAGATATCAATCACGTCATACCAGATCATCAGTTCGGGTTTCGCAAGCAACATTCGACCCTAGAACAAGTACACAGAGTCTATCGTACTATACGAGACTGTTTGGAAAAGAAAGAATATTGTTCTGCTGCTTTCCTGGATGTCCAACAGGCATTCGATCGGGTCTGGCACAAAGGGTTACTATGCAAAATAAAGCAAGCACTTCCACACTCTTTCTACCCCTTGATGGATTCTTACCTTAGAGACAGAATGTTTCGAGTAAAACACCGTGACGCCAGGTCTTCCTTGTATAGTTGCCACGCAGGAGTACCCCCCGGAATCGGTACTCGGTCCGGTGCTTTACAACATCTTCACGAATGACTTACCCCAGACACCTAATATTACAGTAGCAACCTATGCTGACGATGCTGCATTTCTCGCATGTAATAGCAGTCCAAAAGAGGCAAGTAAATTGCTGCAGGCACAACTCGATGACACAAATAAATGGTTGAACAAATGGCGTATAAGAGCTAGTGCCCAAAAATCTCACCACATCACGTTCACTCTGAGACGTGCAACTTGTCCTGCAGTCAACTTAGGTACCAACACCTTACCGCAATCGTCCTGAGTCAAATACCTGGGGTTTCATCTGGACCGAAGGATGACATGGAAAGAACACATCAAAAATAAGCGTAACGTAATCAATTTTCGATTTAGAAATTTGCTATGGCTTCTAGGAAGACAGTCAGCACTATCCCTAAGTTAACAAACTAAGAGTGTACTGCTCAGTAATAAAACCCATTTGGACATATGGGATTCATCTGTGGTCATCGGCCAGTAATTCGAACATACTCTGCCTACAAAGAGCCCAAAACAATATACTTAGGGTCATATCAGGTGCACCATGGTACTCCCGCAATTCGGAAATCCACGAATACCTACAAATTTCAACCATCGTAGACGAAGCAAAACGCTACACAGCCACATACAAAGATCGTCTGACATTCCATCCTAACCCACTTTCGCACATGCTGTTGCAGCCCAACTCGATAAAGAGACTCAAGAGAGCTGACGTGCTTCATAATTAGAGCGATTAAGGGCACTGGCCCTATATTCGCCCAAACAAGATACATACCACAACCTACCTGCTTATAGTTCTAATGACTGATCGCAGGATACAAAGAGAAAAAAAAAAAAAAAAAAATTTAGATGGGATCTAACGTCTACCATGAAATAAAAATTTTAGTTCCACCGATATTTCGTTAGTTCTCTATAGTGAACACCCTTCTCAAAGAAAAATGTTTTAATTTTAGTTGATAAGGAAGCCAAACATTTCAGAACATTTTTCTTCTATCGTACTTGTTATGCAGTAGAAGATATGTGTATACACTGTTCATTTCCCGTGAAAATTGTTTAAACTGGCGACAATTAATAGCTTTAGGTATAATGGAGTAGACAATCTTAGTCACCATTACCATAACTTTTCAAATTTTCTCCGGAAATTTCTGGGAACAAATCGCTACTTGATAAGTAAGCACCTCGTGTTTAAAGTCTGCTTCACAATAGTAACAAACCTGTTTCTTACGCCGGTCATGCTTTTCACCCCGTCATTAAGACAAGCTGGAAGGCCATTTATTTTTCGAATAAAGGCGAAAATCTCTTTGAATATGCGGTTTTCGCATCCGTTTTATTTGATTCTTCTTTATAGACGTATTAAATGGAGCATCTAAAAAATATTTCATTTCAAAATAATGACATCTTCAAATCATAATAATTACAAATCTAAAATTGATGACAAAAATACTGTAGCGGTTGTAGCCGCTATAAAAAATGCAGGTAAATTTATGTTTCACTGACTGGTACTAACCACTGTACAATGAGGTTGCTAATTGCTGACTAGCTTAATCAACTCATGTACATCGTGCGCACCCGCATCCCCTCCGCCGCGTTGCGTATCTCAAGGGAGAGGGGCGCAGGTGCGCGCAACATACGCGAGCGAGTTTGAAATTCAAAGAAGCTGATGCTTGATGAAGTTAAAATAAAAAAATGAACAAATCATTGCATAAAAATGAATGTAGTAAATTCATACTATATTAAATGCAGTTACTCCTATTTATTTTAACTCCAACTTTGCAACATTTAAAAAACCTTGGATCGTATCTAAATGTGTTTATGAAATTTCCAAAACATCCTAAACGTCTATCTAATTAGGCAATTATTTGTTATTTGAACACATTCTCAAATATCTTAATAGATATAATCGTTACTTACACATATTCCTCATATCATCCTCACAATCCCAACCACTTATCAAAAAAACAAGCAATAGCCTCAAAAAGAGCCGATGAAAACTTCTCAACAAATACGTCCGTTTTTGGCCGCTCACAGTCGGAAGCCACACCACTGTATACAAATCTGCCCGTAAATCTCAACTTCACTCCCTTCTGTTCTCGGCGACTATCAAGAGCGGAAGAGGAAACTCGACGGCCCTCGTCGGCGGAAAAAGCTGTCACATTCACTTTGAATAAGTAGATGAAAGGAGAATACTTTAAGTGGACTTGTAACCTTTCAGTTATAAGTTAATTAACGCACGTATTTACATAAAACAAGTGAAAGTAAAATCAGTATTTCCATGAAATCAAATAGCGGAAGAGAAGAAATTATTAAATCAAAACGGCGTACACAAGAGAAAATTTCATTTTATTTTCATGCCTTTTACTTCAAAAACTCAACCCAGTTCGTGGTAAAAAACTTAAAGAAAGTAGAAATAATACTAAATCACATAGTTTCATTTAATTGTCAACACACCTTGACTTAAATTGGTCATCGTATATACCATCACTTAAATTTATTTCGCTAACGAGATTGTATCGGTAGCGATGGAATGTTATATTTTCGCCCGACTGCACCTAAATAAAACAAACTACTTTATAAAGCACTAGTAAGGAGTCATGTGTCATTTTTTTCGTCCGTTTAAATCATGTTTTAGAGTTTCCCAAATCTTCGACGCCTATTTCCAAATGTTTACAAAATATGGTTCTGAATAAATGTAGAGATCATGGCTAGTACTACGATATTTTGAAAACAATTCAACGACTTTGTTGAAGGGGAACCAAGCTTTTCACTTGTCACTTAATGCGACCAAGTATTGCAGTGAGCACAAAGGTATCAAAACACAGTTCAAAACTTCTTAAACTTAAATGTGCTCACGTAAATTATACCTTTTTTTACTTTTAAAATTCTTGTATTAAAAGGAAAAAACTGAATCATTATAAAAACACTCACGTGTCTGTCTGTCTATGAAAATCGATTTTCCCAGAAACCGCTTGACGTGAGAACTTGAAATATTGCATAATGTATCTTAATAGCCAACCCTTACAAAATAGATATATAGTAATTTTAGAGGTGTAGGAAGGACAATTTAGGTTCTCGATTTTTTTTGTTAATGTCGTTTGAAAGGGCTAGTTATGAGGGCTTTAAAAATATTTTTATTTCATACATGAAGGTTTGATATCTAATGGATTTTTGCGCCAAAAATCAAAAAGTAAATTTTTTTAGGAAAATACAATCTATATGCCAAGACTAATAATATCTAAATGGATTAAAACGCCTATTTTATTCTCATTTCTACACACACAGATATAAAATAGATAAGCGATTTAAGTGTAAATGTATTTGAGTTTTGAAACTGACTGTGTATGTGTGAGTGAGAGACGCGGGTTGCGCGGGTGTGAGCGAGAGAGGTGCGCGGAGTATTTTTGATTATTTATTTAGTCGCGTGAATAAACGGCAAAAAGGTGGACGCTACGTGATTTAATCAAAGCAGAAAATGTAAGATGGAAAATAAAGAAACGTCGATTATATGGAGAGGAGTACATAACGTCCACAAAAGTAACCGTCGCAATACGAACATTAAACGAGATAAGTTTGTGCACAGTATTTTAATTTACTTGTCTTGCTCTGTAGGTAATTAATTACTAAGGGTCACTCTGGTATCTTGTGTGTGTTCCAGTTCTATTAATTACCATAACAAATTTGAAGCTGAATTCTAAAACAGGAAAAAAATTAACTATGGATAATTCTGCGTATTTCGTTATATACGCGTGTCTGCAGATTTCAGGTGGATTGCAAATATACTATTCTCCGGCGCCAGAAAAGACGGAATTTGTAAGAAATATTATAGCATAAAAGACGCTATAAAACAAGGTACATATGTTACTCGGCCTCATTCAAGTTGCAGTTGTAAAGCAAAGATGTCATCATATAAATCCGGGTACTAAGCTAGTTAATACCGTTGCAGCGATGATGAAAGATAATAATGTGTCTTAATAAAATGCGTCTCGGCCTCATTCAAGTTACATATATATTGTGAGCCCTCGAAAAGTCGCAGATAGATATCAGCTACTTACACGCCGCCCGATGCCACTGGTAATCATGTTCAGGTTTGCAGAAAAATGTTTAGATGTGTGTTTTCTATATCTCATAAAAAGGTACAGATATTATTTGAGAAAAAGAAGACCGGAGAAAATATTTTTGTAGAGAATCCGGAAACAAATCAAGGTTTACTGCCGATTTATAAATTGTTGTCATCAACCATATCAAGTTATTTCTGAGAGAGCTTTTACAGCCAACATGATACCCAAAAGACCTAACTAAGTCCTGATTTGAGATTTAAACATTTATCGATGACATTTAAAGAAGAATATCCAGATCATTCTGTTAACTTGGTATATTACTATACCATATGCAAAAAACGCTCCCATAATTTGAAGTTTTGGAGTCCAAGGACTAATACCTGCCAAAAGTGCAATTCGATGCGGGCAAAAGTGAAAGGATCTAAAGAAAGAGATAAAAAAATATGCCACAGACCTAGAACTACATCATATATTAAATTAGCATTTGGACCCTTCAGATTTACAACCCTTCAATTGCAGATACTATTTCTTCAGATTGATACTGTGAGATATACAAAATATTATGTCCCTTCTCCTCTTATCTTATTTCAGAAACCATTAACTCTAAAATTATGAAAAAAATGAGATTTTAGAAATATACGTAAAGGTTATAGGAAAACTATAGCGTTGAACCTAAATATCATTTTTTTTTTAATATATATATTTTATTACCCCTGCGAATGAAATAGTAGACTGGTTAATATACTTATGATAAATTATTATTTATAAATAGTTCAGTAGAAATACAATCTACCCTTAAGTACCTTATAAATAGTTCATTAGAAATACTATCTAACTCTCGCAATGCCACTCTTCTACTCGTACTTGTCAGATTCTTATATATTTAATTGGGTACATTTGCCATAGCTATTACTTCTATAGCAAACTCTTTTCGTCAACAACGACAAGTAGTTTAGAGTTACGGATGTGGTCGATCGAACAGAATGTTTATTATTAGTGTGTATTTACAGGTAATAGCTTGAGGAAAATTATAAGATTTTTTTAAATTACATATAATAATATATAAAAACAAATTAGCAAAAAGCTCAGCTGACCTACACTTATCCCACACGTCCTAACTATTCTCTTTAAAAGTTTTATATATATTTTAAAAGCTGCTATAAAAATATAATATACAAGAGAAATTTCATCCTTACATTATAACTTATGAGTACGCATTTACATAATGTAATAAAACGTGTTAAACTTCAACAAAATAACAACTTTTTTTAACAGAAAATACCCGATTCTGCTGTCTTATTAGGAAAAATCAAAATTGCATGAAAATAAAACAAACTACTTTGTTTAATTTCCTCCAAAAAGAAATTAATCTACAATTACTGAGACAAAAATAGGAAATAAATATACTTCATATGTAAATAGAGTAGAAAAATGTTATTTTATCTAAGAATACAATGTTTTAATACAAATAATATTGTCTTTTTGAATTTTCAAACTGATTTAAATTAAAAAATTCTTTAAACTGCGACATTGCCACTACTAACGGATTATTCAATCGAATATTGTTTGCATACAAAATTAATTCGATATTTGTTTAGCACAATGCATTCTGTATTTCCTGAGAACAAGATGTGACCTCGTTTGATACTTAAAACATAAAGTGTCATATGCAAGTTCGCACTAGCGACTTCAATAGAATTTCCTTTTATGGTGACCGCTTAGGTAATAGTTTGAATATATTGGTTTAAAAATAGAATTATATTGACTATATTAAAGTACGAACAAATCTCTAGCTGCGTGCCACTCTACATCCGTTTCATGGGTATTCCACCGAAAAACTGAATAATGGAAAAACAAAAACAAGAAACAATGAAATAAAAAGGTGGAAAACAAATTTTTTCTTCGTTTATTTGATAGAACGCGGTGAAACAAATCACAGGTTAGTTCTAGATTTTTTTTTAAATAACTTTTACAATATCTAATTTGATTTTCTTGCGGTATTACTTTTTAGTTTCTCTCAAAGTATCTAGAAGGCAAGAGTGGGATAACAATAGTGAGACAACAATATTTAGTTGTTCTTGTTACACTCGCCCTGTGTCAGTAAAGATAATCTAACCAAAACGAATTCGAATATGATTCCGCCATTATCTCCAGGAATCTCATTACTATCCATTCACGACTATGTCGTACACGCTCAGCTCATAATAATAACTGCATTTTTATCTGCTTTTTTCACTCGACGTCTCGTACCCCCGTTATTTAATATTGCAATGCGTGTGTATAGTTTCATAGTATTTGTGTACTCGCCAGATGCATACATTTTTCGTTCATTTTATAAGGGCATGACCTGTCTGTTCTAAATACTATATTCCCTTTGTGTGTCTCATTCATATATATATATAGCCATATCTCATGAAAATGTTGCAGGCAGAGACTACAATATTCACCAGACCAGTAAAGAGATCTGTATATAATTTTTATACCACTTGAGAAAATTTATATCCCGATTGATAATCGAACCTATATTTAAATATTAAGGATAACACTCGTACCCACCGGGTCGCAGCCACTACAGAGCAAATTGAATTTATTTCACTGAAACAACATTTAACATCCACAAAGACCCTATACACACGAACTTCTTCATAGGTGTCCCAACGCGCAGTCGGCACGCGATATCTAGTGAGAGGTAAAATATTTGTGTAAGAGAGTGCGTTCACGGCGACACTCGAGCCCCGACATTTCTGACGTAAAAAACATTCTATTATCGGCGCATTTTAATAATAAAAACATGTATAATTTTGTACGAAAAATACAAGCTATATATTGCAGTTTCATTTCAAGTAGTGGATATAAAATTCATTCAAAATCAAAAAATAAAAGAATGAGCAGTCAAGCAGTACACAAAATTTTAATAACTTTTGTTATTATCATATGTTACTCTCGTTGAACTAAGTAAAATAATATTAAGATAACTCAATCAACAATCAAGATAAATCAAAGATAAAATAAACTTATAGTACAGAGCTGTACTGTAGTTTATTTTACCTTTGAGTTATCTTGCTTCACTCACGTTGTCGTTTTACCCAGAATCGATTGCCATAGTTGATTGGCACTCTCTCTCTCTCTCTCTCTCTCTACCCTATCAAAGTCATATACGTATTAATAATAAATAACCTCAACTTTCTGTAAACTAATTTAATCACAGTCCATCAATTTGCTTTTTTTACCCAATTCCACCAAAAATTCACTCTGAAATTTCAATAGTATTAAGTCTGAAATTTCACTTCATTTCTGTCTTTTATAAGACTGAGAATATTTATAGCAAATATCGTCTCTATGCTGTCAATCCGTAAAGTTATACTCATTCTGATATTTATATCAATCAACATTGACGTTAGTTACCGATATCTCATTTCGATTTGCAAGTCAGTTTACATATGACACTATACATTACTCTAATTGTGCTTCTAAACCACCAACATATTTACTGCAATGTGTCATTGCAGCGCAGAGACCAGCAACATTTCCAGCAATAAAAGTCAAACTATTGCAAGACACGATAATATTTTAGTATAACACGACCATATGTTACATGTTTGGTTTGGCCAGTGCATTTTATGCGTTGCGGACAGGAAGCCGGATGACCGCTTTGCAATCGAAAATACTGTGAAATTGTCCAGTCAACTCTATTGTTTAGTTATGTCGCATAAACGCATTCCATTCTGCCGCGATTAGTTGCTATATTTTTTGCTTTTTGTTGGTGTTTGTTTTAGCTTTGGAGAACTTTGAAGTTATTATTTATTAAAATTAGTAGTAGTTGCTCTAATGAAAGAATTATTGACTTTATTAATGATATGCATTTTACTCTGAGTTATAGAATGCGGAACCCAGATTAAGTAAAGACAGAAATATTAGCATTAGTTTGTTGTCGCCAAAATATTTGGTATATCAAGCGTGAAGGATTACAAAGAATCATAACCTTGAGAACTTACAGAAATAATGATGAGAAAAAGAAGAAAAGTGATAAAGCTGGCGGCAAACTAGTGAAATGATTTGCTTTCGATGCGATAACGTTTATTCTTACAGGACTGGATAGTGTAAATTCTGCAGCTAATGTAAGTATTTTTATTATCTGGTTCTTTGAAGTTACATACTCGTTTAGGAAATCCCATGTTGAAATAGATCTACTCTTGCAAATATTTTAAGTTAAGGGAAATGCATTATCCGCCAGGACAACGTAGAGTGTTACCACTTCTCGACCAAGGAAGAATTCAGGATACAGTATGTTATGGTTTTGGCTCAGGAGTGCTTTCTCAAGAGCTGTATGTCTAAAAACTCTCCCACTCGATATTCCTCCCATAGAAAAAAAAATTATCGTGCATCTATTAGAACAAATAGCACTGTGATAAAAAACTGTTTGTATTTGGTGGACAAATAATTGCAATGTGCTTGCCATCCAAGTCACCTAAAGAGCGGCGAAAATTCCGACGATGCTCCAAATTTTTCTTTTTCCACTCGATCTATACTGATGACATCTGAATATATTAACTACACTTGCGTTTTCAGGTGAGTAAAGTCCTTCTGATATTAGTACTGAAAAAGTCATAGACTCGGGAACAATGGTAATATTTTTCCTCAATTATCTTTTCGAAACCACGTGCTTCTAAAAAATCTAAGTCTACAAGTCCAATTGGGGAAAAGACTCAATTACATGTTCTGTAAAAGCAGCATAGTCCTAGGGTAGAATTAAAAATAATGCAAATTCTGTTTGACTGTGATATGAGAATGTACATAAATCTGCTTTCGTACGTAAACACACACAGACCCCCGATAAGGATAGCAAAGCTGGAGCTAGCACTCTACAAAGCCAATATTCATGTACATTCTCTTCACATTCTGCGCTGCAAAATAATTTGCAGCAAATTTATGTTCATCAATCTCAACACTATGCAACACAAATCAAACCTAGTCAATGAAAAATTTTCTTTTAAAACAATGTAAGCTGCTGCAACTCGTGTGATTTCGTCAGCCGTTGTTGTCCGATTGTATAGCCCGTGTACAAGCAAAACCCTAATGTATATATAGTGCCGAGATATATATTTTGTAACTATGTTCTACATTAAAATATTACTATAATAAACGGGCTATAGATGACAATATTATAGCCACGTAACTAAGGCCCGTTTAGACACACCTTAAACAAATAATTTTGCTATCAATTTTCATTTTGGCTATTTTCAAAAAACCTTGTTTAAAAAATCGCTCTGTTATAATTACCAGAATTGGTGTTAAATAGCACAGTAATCTTTGACACCATTTCCTCTCCTGTTATCAAAGAAGAATATTTAAGTAAGTTAGAAGACTTGAAATTTGTGAGTGTGTATCCGAAGATATGAACGGTTTAAAATTTGCGACCAATGCCAACTTTGTATTGTTTCAGTTCCCGTTGCATATCATAGTACGGACTGCCGAAATTAAATACATTCCTCATTATTTTAAATTGTCAGCGTGTATAATGAGCCTCATACTATCTCGTTAAATATTATTATAATTGCTTTTCAAGCACTTAGATTACATTTTACAGTCTCTCATCTTTTTCCTATGTACAATATTTGTACATGTACTTAAAAAAAAAGTTTATGGTTCCAGTTGAAAAATTTTACAATAACCAAATTCTAAAAATTATAATTTAATGGCCATCTGTTTTTATATTATAATTTTTTTTACAATATATCAAATCACCCGCCATCCATCGTTGTGGCAGAGCTTTCTTCTATTTCCATGTAAGGTTATAAATAAATATATGGGAATATATAAGCACTACACAGTATGCTTGAATCGTATAAAATGAAAGAGGTGTATACCAATAAGTTACAACTTCAAAAAACTTGTTAAGTAATCCAAATATTTTTATTGCCAGCAAATCCATCAATGTATATGCAAAAATCGTCTATGCGAAAGGCAAAAGCTACTAAACAAACATTTTATAAATTTTGAAATTCTACTACCAACCGTTTCGCATTTTTATTTAAATTAACATCTCTTAACTAAGTTCAACACTGCTGGTCATTCAACATAGAAAATAGTGAAAAATGAAAAGGATAACAAATGAATGAGCTTAAACATTTAGGCTTAAAGGACTTAAGTCTGATAAGCGAGGATAATTTCTTTCAACTGTATTCGCAAAGAAAACTAAACGCAATATAAAAGCAGTCGCCACAGATTGTCGACGACCTTTTTTACACGGAAAACTTGGGCGATTAACAGTACAGTCTTCGCTGAGCGTTTTCGATTTCAGCTTTATTCCTAATTCTTTTTTCTCTCATGAGCGACTTTGCGAATAAAAACAGGTATATATTTATTTTTTTTATTACGAAACTCCATCTTACACATTCAAATATACATTCGGTGAACTTTTTGCTTATGAACCTCTTCCCCTCAATCGTAATAGTTAAATTTACGAAGTTTACAGTTTACCATATATATATATATACATATATATATATACATGTATATATATATATATATATATATATACATATATATATATATATATATATATATATATATACATATATATATATATATATATATATATATATATATATATATATATATATATATATGTATATATGTATGACGGAAAAAAGTGTTTAAAAAATATGTGCGTGTTTCCACCGCCAAAATATAGTTTCTATTTCGAGAACTTTCGTAACTAGCAAAGATATTAAAGTTTGTGTTCGGCTTTTTGATTTTACTTATAAATCCAATAAGATCTTTTGACGTAATTCTTGAAACGAAATTGTTTCTTGCGTTTCTTGATACGATAAATAACTTTTGTTTCTTGATACGAACAAAACTGAATAAAAACTCCTGTCGGTCAGGAGTTGCTCGAATAGTTATATTCCCGTGAAAATTACTAAATGCCTGTCCCGAATTTGCTCGGGCACAAAGAATATATTTTAATTCATTCCTTTTTTTACAAAATAATTATTTACAATTAGTGATTTTCCAAAAACCTCCCAAACAGGTGTTTTTTTATTTCTATCTGAGAATCTAAATACAAATTGTTATGTCTCCAGATTTACTTCCTTCCAATTTCCACCCTCACATCATCTATTTTCACATCTTTAGAGGCTAAATTTTGAAAAAGCCTTTTTAAGTAGTTTTATAGTTCCGAAGATACACACTCAGTATGCGATACAATTTATTACACAACCGTGCGTGCGTGCTCCCGTGATTGTCTAACCCAGGTTTTTTAAATAAGTTGTCGTACCGTCAATTAGGTCTTTTTTGACCTACATCTTTTTAATTCTTTCAATTTCTATTATGTGGTGTTGGTTTAATTAATATCGTTTAGATAAAAGTTATATTAACTGATAACTTGAAATTGATTTAATCGATATTGTTTTTTATCAATATAAAATAAAAATATTTTAACACTGTTTTCGAATACTGATATTTTCATAGCTTACCTTAATTTTACTTTTGGGCATATCTTTGATTAAACATTCAGTGTATCTACCTTCATTTATTTATCATACTTTTAACTTTTTTTGTCTCATTTCTCAGAATAATTATAATTTATCTTATTTTAAATTGCATATTTATTCACTACTTATATTTTATTAGTCTATTTTGATAGACACCGATCGGAGAAAAATGAATACTGCGACTGTTTTATCTTACATTTTGGGGTCTTGTGGAATTTAGTCTTTCAACAATAACATTTCCAAATTGCGCTCAAATATGGATTTCTTGTTGAATGTAAAGTAAGCTTAAATCAACTTAAGTGAGACTAGAAAAAATCAGCAAAATCTAAGGCTGACTCGCACATTGAAAATAATTTATACATCATATACCGCTATTAATAATATTTTTTTAAAGTAAAAATATTTTATTTATCCCGAGTCGCTATTAATTATATTTAATCCATATTAGTGTATATTCATTTATCGTAGTATAATTGACATAGACTTTTTAGGGCAATAAATGTTTAGTAAAATCTACTACAATATATGTTATTGTGAACATCACAAAAATTATGTAATCTGGAACCATCGTTATGTTTTTCCTAGAACCTTCGCGTAGACTTCTGAAACCAAGTTTCTTTTCACAATTGTTGATTCGAGACAATCGTGTCGGGAACAGGTGTACAAATATATTTTTGTAAATATTTTTCAGTATATTCTTCTAATTAGACTTTTACACGACACGACACCCAGTGTAGGAATTTTAAAAATATTCAACAGTGTTTATTTTGGAAATAAAATATCGATCGTGAGAATAAATTATAAGATCTTCATTACCTCTCACATTTATTCATACTGTTGAAATTGAGAACCACAGTTTCTAGTTTTCTAAAATAGCTTTCAGGCTAAGGGATACGTTCTTCAAGATACACTATAAAATCTATGTTCAAAAAGAACTGATCCTGTGTGACATACTTGCACTTGGCCAGCTTTATTCATTAATTCAGCCCATAATTTTAGTCACGCGTCCACGGGCCATGGAATAAATGGTAAAATTATAATAAACCATCCACTCCATAAACAAACCATCCGACAAAATAGCCAAATAAAACGAGCGCAAAACAGCGGAAGGCAATTCAGTTTTTCCATCCTGCGATCCGCGCTGCATCTACAGCCACTTCAAAACATATCATGTATTTTTTAATATTTTCGTTGTTTATTTTAATTTTATGAACTAGAATACATGTTATCTTCTAGAATGAATAGAAGGAAATGACTTAAGAAAAATAAGGCTTTGGGAATGAATGGCATCATTATAAACTTCCTCAAGGTGGCACTATTGAAAAGGGTTACATCTGATATGTAACGAGATTCTATTCAAGAGCAAAAATGCTAACGATGGAAGCGTTATTACAGTAGCATTATTTTAGTAGAAAGGCATAAAGATCTTGTTGAAAAACTATCAAACCATGTCACTGCTACATTTTCAGATCTATAAACTCGGTTTGGATTTATTAGCTAGTGGGGATATGGGTCGATAAAAAGATAATCTAACAAAAAACTACTATATGGTTTGGCGAGAAAAGTTGCCGATCTGAAGAAACATTTGCCAACAACACACGCTGAGGAAGAAAAAAAATAAAGGTTAATCTTAACAAGCGAAGACGTATTCTATACTAATATACAAAGCGGAAAAGTTTGTTTGTTTGTTCACCCTGAATTCTAGAAGAACGTGTTCGATTTAAATATATGTATTTTATTAGAAACCTCCTTTTTTGGAAAGTTTGTAGATCATATATCATGATGCTATAGTTTATAAAAGTAGAGTAGAGAGTACGGTCATTAAAGCAGAGGTTTAGTGACCACGAAGGAGAAATAAAACTACGGGGACATGCTTGCCGTTTAATAAGATGAAAATATTGATAAATTAAAATGAATATTTGTAATAATCTGTAAAAACTAATGAAAGTTCGTTTCCCTTTTTTATTATAAACATAATTTCCAGGATTTTTGCAACTTGGTCGCATTTCCTGATAAAATCAATTACATTTTCTATTTTTCTAGTATATTTTTTTCATAACTCCAAATGTTTTGTGTTGGTAATGGTAGCTAAAACAATCATTTAACAATAGAATAATTACAGATTAACGGCGAGATTATGCGTTTAAGCAAAAATTAAAATTTTTGAAATATTTACTAAAATTAAAAAAGTTAATAAACATTTAATGCTATTTAAAATACATATGCGTTTAAATAGCAATCCGCTACTGGTAATATTAATATGAAATTACTATTGCAACGCTTCCAAACTTATTGAGTAAAAAGTACTGACGGCTGGCATTTACCAAAATTATAAAACACGCTATGTAACTTCGAAACTAGCCCCACTTTAATTGCGTCTTTATACAACATCTCATATCCTTTTAAACGGAAAAGCTTTCCCATCAGCTCTACCATCGCCATGCAATGGTGTTAAAAAAACAAAATCATGTAAGTATTACTCGATAAGATGCTCAATATCTTTTCATGGATTTATATCCATGTATCTTTACATATTTTATATGCATGTACCTAAATATACATATATATGTATATATATATATATATATATATACTTTAAAGCATACAAGGACACTGTAGAAGCAACTTGTGTATACTTGAGGCATTTTGTACGTCTTTCCCGTTCGAACCTACGTAATATCCTTTCCGCGTCTTCGACGGATTACGGCTGGATCTTCGTCGACTAGACAGTCCGGTGTGGACGCAAAGTGTCTTCAAAACATAGCAGATTATGATGACATTTCCTTTGTCATCAATTTGTAAGGGTCATTTTGTGAGGATAACCTTGAAATATTGTTTGTGAAACTTGAGCGGATCAGAGAATTGTAGTTCGGAGCAGGGCTGGATTATGCAGAGGATGAGATTGATTGAAAAATGGATTTAATACAACCCGACAATTTGCCGACTGGATTCGCTGTCGCTCTCGGCTAAAGCAGATTGAAAAATTACAAACACTAACCGCCTTCATTCGCAGACGACATAAAACTCGTGTAGATAGACCAATAACTATTGTTAATTTTGATATACCGCACTCAGTAGAAATGTAAAAACAAAGAATATAATCTAAATCAAGGCTATCCAGGATACAGTGAAAGTTATTCAAATGGACTGCTATGTACTACATAATCATCAATCAATAACATTTTACATCGCAAATCGGGAAAGAAAAATAAAACAATGGGAACTTGACCACATTAACGCTTACTAGAGGCCGCTAACTAACTTAATTCATTTATCTTTTAAAACGTAACCATATAAACCACATTAAACAGTAATATCGCTTCTCAATGTCCCTAATCACCAAAGAATCATTCAAAATATGAATAGCAAATTCGGAAATATATAAAATTAAGGACTATAAATATAAACTATATATATATATATATATATATATATATATATATATATATATATATATATATATATATAATATAGAAACTTCAAGACTATTACATTAAATCACATCAAAAGGCACTATTTGATTTAATCATTTATGTGTTCAAAAACTAACCATGTGTCACTAAAGGAACTTTTTACAGTAATATATTATATATAATATATATAATTGATGTCTTTAGTTACCATCCAAGCCACAAAGTAGATATTATTAGAATTTTTATTCGCAAATACGAATAAATGCTATCTAACATAGTAACGCTCACCAGAAGGTCCTATTTACATAACTCGCTCATGTGTTAAAAATGAAACTATTAGTTTCTAAAAGAATATTAAATAATAATATCACTTGATATTTATAATAACCAAAGTATAGTTACTGATAATTTTCATCTCACCTCTGGAGAGAAAATAAAATGATGAGGGCTACCATATCAATATTAATCAGCAGTCATTACTTACTTAACTAACTTTTATGTTCAAAACGAATTCACAAATATTTAACGGAACATTAAACAGTTATACCCACTTTCTTGATGACTTTAATTATCATATAACAATTAGATAAATGTTTACTCGCTGCGAGAATATTCCGTCTCATGGACACATTTCATACAAATGGCTAAATAAGCCATTTATGTGAAAAATTACAATACCTGAATGTTGTTCCGCTCCACTCTGATCAAGAGCTCTAAGATGTAATTGCTTTCTGAACAATTTTTTCGTAACGGAACCCGCATGAAGCAATGATCCATAGCAATAAGAAGAGGTATCTTTTAACTGTTATTTATTCCATTCTGCAAAAAAACACCTTGTGCCTGGATATTATTCATTGCCTAGGAATTATCTTCACTAAATCGTGATTACTGATATTTTTCACCTTATATAATTTTTAGGATCACTCTATAAAGTAATCAACCCTAATAGATGCGTCGCAGTCTTGAACTTTCATTTTATAAATCATTATGGACGTAGATACGAAGACTGTGAAGACATAACAGAAGCTTCTGAAAACAATTGTTTAAAACTAAGATTGTTTTCCTTACTTTCAGTGACTTTAAAATCTTATTTTTATGTCTTTTTAGGGCTTCTGCACACATTAATACATAGTGGAAAACATTGAAAATCTTAGCATTTATTGCACATTAGAAACCTTAGCAACAGGTTTCTAATGTTCAATAAATCTGTCGACATTTCCATTCTATGTTCTATTAACAAACATTTTTACGCAATAAATAGGCTACATTCCTGTTTACTTAACCGTCGAGATTTGGATTTAGGAAAAGAATTTTTTATTGACTATTGGGCAGCCATGATACTTGACAGGTTTATCAACATAAACTATATGTAATTTGTTTAAAAACTCTTGACTAAACCTTTAAAGCGACATGCACATCAAACATGTGGCTTGTCATTTTGTTTGCAAAACCTATGCAATGTAAATTAAACCTCCAAAATAAATGTGGCAATATGAGCAGGGAAATTAGTTAAATGACTTTATGATTAAATGAATTTCGTACTATACTCTTTAAATTTATATTCTATAGTTATATTTTACACTCAATTTAAATATTGCATTTTCTCTGTATACTTAAATATATATACTGTTCAGTTCTTCAACTATATTAATTTACAATAGTGATTAAATTTCATTTATAGCTATATCCAAACCAGAACAAAACAAGATCCATGAAACTGAATAGCAAATACGTTTACGTAAATAAAATAAATAACCCAATGTATTACTTTACCTCCCCTCCCCCCGTAATTATCCTGATAAAAAAACCAAGAATAACAACGCCGCCAACTCCTACATAGATCATCAACCCAATCTGAGATTCATTTCAAAAATAGTATATATAAACTATTTCTTAAAGAAAGTATGATACACTCGATCGTACTTAACAAAAAGTCGTACCAAATAAGGATAGTGTCCTTGATATTTAAAGTATATTAATCTAACGAATCGATTCTATATCTGCTTCAATACAACACTACAAATAAAGCTACATAAAGATTAAATAACTTCTTACGTTTTTACGCAAATCACGTGGGGCGATGTGACGACGTCAAACGAGAATTTCTGAATCGTTAGAAATCTAAGAAGTTTATCGTTTATTAATACCATCTGATATGGCGTACCGTTGCGCCTGCCACAGCGATGAGAAATATTATCGGAGTAAAGTACAATTTTCACAAAATATAGGTTCCATGAACGATACATACTATGCATCTGCTGCTAAACCTCGAAAACTATTAATCTTAAAGAAAAAAGTTTGAGATTTTTGACGAATACCATTTCTTGCAATCTTTGGCGCGCTGTTTTTCGTAAATTAATAATTAAACAAAAGGGTTATATATACCAACAATTTTAAAAATATAATGCCGTGCGTCGTTTAAAAAAAAACGAAAATAATTTTGGAAACATTAACGCACTATAAGTAGTGTGTATGATAAGAGCTTAAAGACATTTTGAAAAATTTGAAGCTATACAAAAAATTATTTATTCATTTTTTTTAAGTTTTCGCAAAGATTACTGATTCAAATAACTTCTCAGACCAAGGCGATTAAATTACTGCGATTGAATAAGCTGAATAAATTACTCGAGAGGTAACCCTTAACAATATTACAGTATTTTCTTGATGAAAAAAGGACATTCTTACTTGGTTATTATGATAATGGTAGGCAACTGGACCGTAAGCTATCAAAATTTAAACCAAAAGTGCGTAAAGATGAATCTACCAAATATATTTATTAACAAAGTAATAATTGTAATTAAATATGGGTAATAAAAATATTCTAAAATATTAAGGGGACGCCCGGATTTGAACCAGGGACCTGTCGATCTGCAGTCGAACGCTCTGCCGCTGAGCTATATCCCCGTTGAGTAAAAAAGGGAATAAAGCTATCAAGTATTTATTTTCAATGACGTAACAATTTCTTAAAGCGTATGAAACGTAAACATGCGAAGCCAATGAAACGTTACTTTCATCGCGTAACTTCTGAGTGACGGAATAAATATCCCGCTGCGCTTAATTTAACGCAGAATGAAATATTTCTATTTTTGATTCTGTTTGGTGAAATTTTATTTTGATTTTAATTTAAAAAGGCGGTTTGTTTGATTCTTTTAAATTATAAAAAGCGGTTTGTTTACCTTGATAATAAATTTAAATTACAACCGTGTTCCCAAAGAAATTAAGACTCGAATTATTACGCTGTTAGTTCCAATTGTATTCTTACAATTTTATTCGCTAATGTACAGTTAATGTCCAATTTAAAACACCTTTTTGGTAAAATGTTATTAAAATTGTTGAATGCTTTTAATTTGTTCTAGACAACCGTTTTAGCCAACGCAATGATTGGACCGCCAATTTATAACCCCTGGAATGGGAATCAGCGGCCGCACAAAATGATCAAATTGGTACTACAGTTCAATTAAACAGTTCAGTTCGAGTAACCGATTCAGTTGAACAATTTGATAAAGTTTAACTTTGTAAACAGTTTTTGTTAAATATAAAATAACTTTTGCAACTTGGCTAGGAGCTTGTGCTGTTATATATATATATATATATATATATATATATATATATATATATATATATATATATATATATACATTTATATATATATATATATATATATATATATATATATATATATATTTTCATCAATAACGTCAAATAAATTACTGTTTAATGGAATGTTATTAAAAAGATAAATCTCGTTTTTATATGTATTGAGCATCCTACTAACTTTATTTAAACTGATTAAAAACCGAATTAAATTTGTTTTCAATTTTTTTCAAATTTTTATTTGTGCAATGTAAAAAAAACATATAAACTATATAAAATCCTTAATCCAAAAAAAAGCCAATTGCCTCGCATTCGACTCGAAGTACTTAGCGAGCTCCCTCCAGACTTTATAGTCAAAGGTGATAGATCTGGTTAACACTGTATAAATTCATTTAATTCAGCACATCCAAGTGCGGGGCTCTAACTATTGCTCATTATTCCGTACAAATCAGTATCGGGTACCAATTTTACGTATTATAATGATCATATTTTAACAACCAGGAGATGAATATGAAAAAAAATTAACTAGAGACTTATGTGGAACAAATTTACATAATAGAATTAAAAGTACAGATATTAGACGAGAATGGTGTGCGAAAAAAACATCTTTGTAATTATATGGAAAGGAATTTTGAAATAATTTAGCCAGGTTGAACGAGTGGAATAAAAAGAATGACAATAAATAAATATAGTGAAGAAACGAGTCAAAAGTTAAAAGCTACAAACCAAGTAAGTTATGGAAAGATTAGTGATCAGATTGTGGAATATTTAAAGGATGATGGTATAAAAAATCATAAATAAAGAAAAGAATTGAAAGCACCAATTAATAAAGCAAAAGAGGAGTGTAGTGTTTGACCGTCCTACTTAAACTATCTGGGTGAAAGATGGCAAAATAGATGGATATGATGAATTGTTTGTACCATACACCTGTTTGCCTTTAAGATGTGGAACAAATATTTGATGCATAAGTGACGCTAATTAAATAACCTTTTCTCCATATTTTACATACGTTTTGAGGAATGTTTTTATTATACGAGTATACTTTCATCGATTTAATAAGTTACATGTGTTTTTACCCGGATTGATAATAATTAATCCACTTGTAAATAAAAGTAAGCTCCTAATTTTACTAAAATAAATACTGAAGTTAACAGTATATTAAGTCAATATGTTATTGACTTATATATACTATCAACTTTAGTATAATTAATTTTTCAAAATATAGATTATCTACTCATAAGATCTACATAGTCTCGTAGCATCCTCTCTTGCACACATGTATTGGGATTATATCTCAGCTAAAGCATGAGAATAATATTGAAACCCGCTCAAGAAGAAGATATTCCAATTCCACACAGAAATTTACGGAAATATGTATTATCGAAATACTAGAGTTCGGTTAGAGTTCATTCGGTTTAAGACGAATAAATTACTTTTAAAGATTCTCAATGACGATTACAGTCAGTTATATTAACTGAAATTTGCTCATAAAATCAATAGACGATTTTGAGATATTTGAAGGCACGTATCAAGTTCTCCAATATGATCGTGTTCTAAGTGAAAAGACAGAGGAAACAGCGAACTCATTGCAGTATAGATTAAATACGAGTTTACATTGGTTTTCCTTTGCGCTCACTACTGACTGAAACAATGCTTCTGCAACATCTCAATCAGTTCAGTAGTAACCATAACGCATATGACAGAATCTTAGACTTATTTCTTTGTACCCTAGACTCAATCTAATACGATTTTCTGAAACACATACTAAAGAAGAGTCTTATCTTCTTCTCTTGTTTTTACACCCATTTTCACCAAGTTCTGAGTTTTTCAGGACCAAAATATATTAATAAATTCTAAAATCAATGCGAAATTTCGGTCATGTGAACAAAGTAGTAGATACAACCTGAACAAAGAACTTTTTGCCCACGACATAAAAGCAATTGTCTCCTCAGTAACTGTAATGATTATTAAAAGCCACTAAAAATATAATCAGAATTTTCCTTTCTGTTATTATATATATCTAATCAAATTAATTAAAAAAAATTAAATTTCCAGTATAACATACAATAAACCCCGTGATTAAATATCTCATGAGATCCGTGACTGATTACCTCTTGCCTCCTGAGATCCAGATGCAAACAGGAAATTAACTTATGCTTTAAAGGTAACCTTTCAAAGAAATTACTATTGAAAAATATTGTAAATCAACCAAAACAATTTTAGAATTAGTGTAAATTAAAAAAAAATTTGTTCCATCTTGCGAAAACTATGTCACAAAACAAACACGAACTTTTCTCATTCTTACAAGCCAAACGGAAACCCATCGTGCCTGCAAACATTAAACATCTACAAAGACGCAATGCAAAATGACATTACTATTTTCTTCTTAAAAAATTGGATTTTTCTTAACCGAGCCCATTATCATCGTATTCAAAAGGTCCTTAAAGATTTGTACATTCCCCGAAAATTGGAAACGCCTGGATATTATCCCGATGTTTAAAAATGGGAAAAAATAACGTACCCAATTACAGATATCGGTTTGTTTGGATACCGAAAATTTCCGAAAGACTTATTTATAAACAAATTGTATGATTCATTCATCAATAACTAACCTCATACCTCCATTGTTTCCTACCCAAAAGGCGACATTAACCAACCTGACTTCTTATGTAAAGACAAAGAATTTGTTGATTCCTGAAGTCAATATAAACAGATTTCAGTAAAGCCTTCGATGATGCACATCACATAAAACTAATGAAAAGCTGCAAATAATTATAGTACTAGACGTTTTCACAAAGTAGATGAAACCATATCTTACTAACCCAAAGCAAATGGTGGTATCGCCTCTTCGGGCGCAAGGTTCACAACTAGTATATTTATTTTTGGATATGTAAAAAGTCGTATCAAATACTTTTATACTACTGTCCTATATAGAATATATAATATCGAATAGAGAGAATTCAACGCCGTTTCCTCCATCACTTAACGTACAATAAATACCTCTGTGAATAATTACCAACATATGTATCAGGGTTTCAGCGTAACAATGTGTATAAACACTCCAATTGTCGAACTTTTCTAAATGTATGTTATTCAAACTTATAGCGGGATTTCTCGACCGTTCATATCCCATTTCAGCAAATCAGGTTCTACTGCCTCATCTCGAAGCCAGAATAAACCACTTTACTCTATTCGAATGCATGCACTATCAGATGAAGTTTGGAGATCTCATCCATTATTCCCAAGATATAAAATAATTTTATACCATTTGCATCTAGAATAGTATATCAAGCTAGAAAGCTCACCGTTTCGACCGGCATTTAACAAAGTTCAGTTTTTTGATCAATAATCCCAATAAATAATTGGATACATCGAATTGTCTCCAAAGAACACACACAAATACACAAATGCAAATTCACGCATTCATATATATATATATATGTTTAAACACACATACAGACACATGCATACATTATGAATACATTTAATGTTTTCGTAATTGATATGTGTTTAAATGTGTATTTGTTCGTGTGTGTGCATTTGTGTATGTTTGTGATATGTAATATGTTTAACATAATTTACATTTTTCAATGATTATATTTTAATATTATTTAAATTTCTACATCTTTTTATGGCTTAATGACACAAATATATACGCTTTACTCATCAAAATTCGATATGCTAATGATTTTAACGACTTAAATGTATTGTGATTAGTTCTAGATATCAGAGTAAATAAATAATAAAGCAAATAAATTAAATGTAGCTTTTCTAGTTGCTATTAATAGGTGTGTTTGGTTAATCCTAAAACTAACCCCAAAATTAATCCCAAAACTAAAATAATGTAAAAGTGTATTATGACTCTTTCCAAATTTTCTTCAAATAATGAATACCTTTCTCATTAGAAGTAAAAATAATTTAAAAAAACAATATTTAACCAAGGCACGTGAATAAAAAAAATATATACATATATATATATATATATAAATATAATGTGTCTCAATTTCGCTGCATCGTGTCAGCGAGTAAAGCGGGATTAATTTGTTCATTCATTGTTCTCGTGTCGTTTAACCGTCACTCTTGTTGAACAGCAATATTTATTGAAACGTGAAAAACATGAGAAGAATTTTCGTATTCCCATTTTCAATTTCCCTTTCAATGATATCATAAAACGTGTCATTGTTTCCCAGACATATAGTAGAGAAAGATATTTTAATTGTATTTATATGTAGATTAATTCTAGCTTTGACCAAATTATATTGCTTGTTAAAAAGTTGAAAAACTTAGTACAATAAGTCAAAAATGTAGAAAAATATTACAAGCTGACCTATCACAAAACTAAGATATCAAGAGTTAAATTAAGCTATTTCAATACATTGTGAACACCACGATCGCCTTCCTATGGATGTCAATTGATCAGACCAGTTACGACAATAAAGAGAAGCGGAAACTAGAGTCCAGTGGAAAAAAAGCGTCAAAACAAGAAAATATTTTCTTCTTAAAGTAAAATTCGAACCAGTATACTGTCGACCAGATATAATTACTTATACAGCTGAAAAAATCTAATATAATATTTACTCACTTGTTTTAAATTCAATCGATATTATATATATATATATATAAAATATGTCAGTTTAAAACTTTAATATAACTTATCCAGCTTTTTGTAAATGCCAAATAATTCGCCGACTTTTAAATAATTCACTAATATACCGACTGTAATAACTAAAAGTCAGAACATACTCCCTTTAAGGAATATTGCCATTATTCATAAATGTTCTTTTTTATAGTTAATACAGTTACGATGTGTATTTATCAAACCATCTACAAAATAACTCCAAAGCTTGAATATTTTAACATGTAACTTATTTTTAATGCTGGGAATTCCGAAGCCCTGTGCTTTATTATCTATAAGCTCGCCAGTTTCGAATTTTGACCATAGGAATAATTATAACTAGAGTCATTTCACTAGTAATCAAATTTTAACACACGATTTTAAAAAGGACACTTTCCTCTAAAAATTTACCTTTTTTCGAAGTAATTATTACCATCCAAATTTAAATTTTCCTTTCAAAAAAGTCATACCTTCATTGATCTGTACGTATGCGCGGATGAGGACATGCTACAGGTTGCAATTCCCAACCCAACTGTATAATTCTTTTTTTCTTTCCCAATCGATAGAAGTAATAATCATTATCAGAATAAAATATTATTTATTTTCACAAACAGTTTACTATTTTTGCTAGCTTTCTTCATGCTTGGTCACAATTTTTCACCTATTTTCTTGCGCTTCTTTTCTATCCCTTGTTGTTAACATTTTTTTTAATTTTAACTTTTGTTTTGTATTTTTCTATTTAATAAACTATAAAAAGTACACTATGGATTTTATTAAAAAATTTATAAAACCGAACTGTGCCCGAGATAAAATTTAATTATTCCGATAAAAATTAAATGTGACCTTCGTTTTCCCAATTTGTAAACAAATCAAACTTCTTTGAAACACAAAATAGCGCACCTTGCGAGTGAGGTATATCAGAGTAATAGTTCAAATAGTCACCACATTGACAAAACTAAGAACATAATACTAGGAGTATTATCCTTCATCTGTTCCTTTCCCTTTGTTAGACAAACGTAACCAACTATCTTAGAACTAACTAACCCACAACCCATAGACTACATAGCTATGAAGTCAATATTAAATCTCTCTGTAAATATTAAATTCATAATTTCAGATGCTGATATTCGGTGCGCAAGATTGCACTAAATGTATATTTACTAAATTCCAAACTTGATATCTTACTAGTATTTTATAAATGAGCCTAAATTTGCTTCAGAAATATTTATTGAAGTGGATAATGGATAAATTTTTCATCTTACTTGAAGTCAATAAAATATTAAAAATGTCTGTGATATTTGCATTGTTTTACTGTATTTATATATAAATGTAAGCGCAGAAATTATAATTCTATGTTTATTACTGGTAACAAAAATAATTTTCATTGTGGATTCATTTATCTCTAGAAATTTAACAAACACTTCTATCATATTATTTCTATCGCCATAATATTTTTTAATACATAAGGTAACCAATGAATAATATTATGGCACGGACTAAATTAAAAATTCAAAAGTTAAATCATCGGTTAAATGTTGAAATCCGTTATATCTACAAAATCTTTCATTTTTAGCATTGCAAGTTACAAATATTCAGCAATAAGGAACGAAACTGTTAAACGCAAATAAAAATGAACAAACGATTCTAGTTATTGAAATTGCATTGCGTCGACTTTTAAAAATACGAATTTTTATTCGAAAATCGTTTCTAATAATCAATTAATTTAAATAAATAGCAGGAAATATACATTTTTATTATAATTTGTTTTTTAAAAGATGCTTTAGAGTCTGATGGACAGTAAAAATACTATGACAACTAGTATATTAAACTAAATCCATTAGTAGTTTAAAAAAATTTCCAATAAAATAAAAACCGCCATCTTATGAGGCATGACAAAAATACACACTTATGATAGTTTGTTATGAAAGAAACAGATATCTCTATTAGCTAAATAAATAGTTACGTTTTAATTCACTAAGAAGTACATTCAAGTAATAACCTTAATAAATTCAGATAAGAGATATCTCTATTAGCTAAATAAATAGTTACGTTTTAATTCACTAAGAAGTACATTCAAGTAATAACCTTAATAAATTCAGATAACAGATATCTCTGTTAGCTAAATAAATAGTTACGTTTTAATTCACTAAGAAGTACATTCAAGTAATAACCTTAATAAATTCTGTAGAAGATACTAATCAAGCTTCTGAAATAGAAAACTGCAAGGCTCTTTTAAAATCCGTCGAGTAAATCTGCCATTTTCGAAAAAAAAATATTTATATATATATATATATATATATATATATATATATATATGTGTATATATATATATATATATATATGTATATATATATATATATATATATGTATATATATATATATATATATATATATATATATACGCATCATGACATTTAGGGACAAATTCAAAAAATGTTTCCCTTCGAAGAAAATTTTAAATTATAAAAATAAATTGTTTCCATGGAAAATAATATATATTTTTATAATAAAAGCGGAAAAGTTAGCTAGAATGGAGACACCTTAAGTACGTTAAGGGGTAGCAGTCACACTGCGATTCCGCAACGCATAAAGCCATAAAAACATTCCATTCACATTTATCTAAATATATATATTTCGATGAAATAATAAATATTATTTATTATTTCATCAAAAATAAGGTCTTGTTTAACGATACAATAATATTATTAATAAAAAGATGATTTATATTAAAAAAAAAATTATTGGACTGAAAAAATGTATGCCTTTAAGAACACATCACAACTAAAAACTTTTGCAACAATTGTAATCATGGTGTTTAGATGGGAAATTTTGAATGTGAAAAATAAAAAAAACAGTAAAATTAATTAAATAAATAATATCATAATAAATATTAAATATTCACTCATACAAACACGATCAATTAATTTATAAAAGTTGTGCAAGTACATACGAAGTACACCACATAGTAAATAAATACACTTATCCAGAGAGAAACTATGTACGTCTTCATAATAACATTGGACATTATATACTAAGTATATCCCAGACGAGGGAGAGGGGGAGTTATATTTGAATTCTATTAATAAATAATATTTTTATACAACAAAAATAAAACAACTAAAGAAACTCAAACAGTGGAAATAGAACAAAAACCGCCGAGAATTTCATTGTTTTTATTAATCCATATCTAGACATGTATGCAATTAAAACATATAATTATATATGGACGTACAAATCAATACATTTTTGACAAACTCATGATTTCCGTACGTAATCCAGTGCTTTGTTACTACGTTTAATGACATTGGGCGAAAGATCGAAATTAAAATATACTTACTAAGTCGTCTCCTCCCATTCGATTACACAAAGTGTAATAATGAGTATACCCGAAGTTGAACTATTTGGAAATTCTCGGCCAACTGCCGACATGGCCTTTAGCATGGCTCGACAGCGATATCGCAAAAAAAATAGACAAGGTGATCCAAAAGAAGTTTTCACTTCAATAAAAATTTATGTGAAACGACAAAAAAAACGAAAAGCGTGTCAGAACATAAATAATGTCCAAACGTGTGTCGGAACACGTATAAAAAGAAAAAAAATGCTCAATTTAATCGCAAATGTTTCTTAAATGTATTGATGCAAGATGAGTGAAATAATTTCAATTCAAAGTTCTAATCGAATGCCACACAGTAATTGTTTTCTGATTTTTTTCAAATTTATGGTTAACATAAAGTTGGAAACTCAACAAGCTAAAAAGAATTTCGCTTCCAATTTACACGCATAATAAATATTTGCACATATTCACTGTAGCACAAAGGTTCAAAACTGTAGAACTGAGATGAACCGAAAAGAACAGACGTGTTAAAAATTATTCGAGTGCATTGTTTTTCTACGAAAACTAAAAGTGAAAACAGCCGAATATTAAACAGAATAGTAAATATAATTCTTGTTCTGTAAATTGTTTATTAATTTGTAAACGCCAATAAAACATATGTAAACTGAACGCAGATTCCACGGTAATCTATACATATAATAAAACTGTAACAGAATTAATTCTGTGTATTGAAAATATTTTAAAACCTGTGATCAGTTTAGCCTGTTGAAGCCAGAAAATCTATTTTTAGAATTGTTGTCTGTCTATTGTTGATTTTTTCTTCAATCACCAAAACTACTTTACGCATTTTGATGAAATTTGGTATAATAATAGTTTATACCCTCGAACAACATATAGGATACATTTTATCTGAATATTTCAGATGTAAAAATACTCTAACTTGGTGAATTATGATATCGATACTGCCAACACCATCTATTAGCCTTTTTATTAAGCTATATGCTTACAAATAAATCACAATACGGTACTGCCAAAGCCATATCTTGGCGGTTTTAGTAAACTTAATGCTCACAGGTTTTTGAGGAAAACAAATTAAGAACACTAATCAATTCCTAAAAATTTTCTTATATTTAATTCCACGCGTACGAAGTTCGTCGGCACATTTAGTTGTTTATGAAAATATTCTCATCTTTACCTGCTTGCAACCGATGAATGGAATAAAACTCCGCCAATCTCAAAATTGAAATTTTAACAATATTATCGTTTCTCACGGAATTTTAACCAACTGATTGCTGGGAACAATATACGTATCTCACATTCGTCTAATGCTTTTTGATGCCCTGATAAACAACGATGTGCTAATTAAAAGGAAATTGAAAACTTGGGAAAAAATATTTTAATGTTTTCAGATATTTCCTTAAATATTGACGTTATAACTACTTGTTCTGTCGATCTGGTGCCGAATATTACTATAAGAGGCGACCAGCCGACTCGAGGATAATGAGCACATTAATCTTCCGTTTCGCTGATTCACGGAGACTAGATAGTGTCGGCGTCGCGTGATGCTGGACATACTTGCTTTATCTTATTTTTCCTAACGGCCAACAAAAACAGACATAACCTTACTTATTTATTCATTTCTCATAGATAACTATATCTTGATGGATAATGGTGCTATTAATGATTATTCCGCGATAGCTTCCTTATTTTGTATCCTTATGAGATCACGACGTAGTAATATATATTGCAGTTCACATATTATTACCATTCCCCTAAATTTGTTTTTATATATACATTTATCTATTAAAATTGAAAATCTACTCTTTACACAACAGAGTTTTCACTAAACTATTAGAAGTTTGTGCTTGTAACCACAGTGTGCTTCCACGTATTTTCGTACTGAAGAAAGTGCCGTAACATCGAGTGTTGGAAGTTATATAATCAATTTGATTAAGGCATCGATTTCCTGGTGACACCATTAAATATTTTCCGCGACATTTATATTTCACGCGTATTATCACATATATATAGCATATTTCACGCGACATATTTCCATCGACATATTTAAATATTTTGCGCGTCGACAATACACCTGGTATTGTCGACGCGGAAAATATTTAAATAGCATGTTTTAGATTGCGTAGTTTGATCTACACAGGAGTTCAAAAGCTGCTCATCTCTCGTGTTCAGGGTTCCTAAACCGTATCTTCGAGCAGTGATATGAATATGATCGTCGCTGTTAGTATAACCATTTTAGTGTTCCAGTCACTCATCAACAGAAGAAATTTGTATTTATATATCAGTACTATTATAGTTTCAAAACATTAATAACAGTTTGTGATGTCTTACTCCAACGATTGAGTGGTTAGTACTTACAATCATGTGACATTGATGGCTAGAAGTTTGGTGTTCAGCCTTAAGTTATTATTCTATCGATACCGTATTGTAAAGTTTGACATATTTATTAATATCCCCACCTATTACTATTTTCATTCTCTTAAACACAAAATACGAGATAATTTTCATTAGGGTAGTAACTTGTCCCTCCTCCCATATCTGTATTTCACTGGCATCTGTATTACACTTTTTTATGCTGGAATATCTACTTCTCCATTATGCTCAATTTTCCGGTACGGGGCAGTCCCCACACGTTCCAAGTTCTGATTCATCATTCCTTTCTTAGGGGAAAATTGCTAATACTGATATTCGTTCCCGCATTCCTATTTAGAGTATTTCGATTCGGCATTCCTTTCTTAGAGTAGGCTTTTTAATACAGGTATCCTATTCAATATTCTTGGTATATTTGGAGTATTTCGTTTCAGTATTTCTTTCATAGGATAAGATTTTTAATACCGCTATTTAATTTAATATTCCTATTTGTATGTATCTCACACTGGATAAGGTGTTCGATGCAGAAAGAAAACGAAAGGAACTTCTCCCATTCGTTTTCGTCGATAATCAGGAATATTTATCTATCTAAATTTGGTATCGTATGGATTGTTGGTAAAAAAACCTTTACGTAAAGTTAATATGCCGTGAAAATAAGACATAAAACCTAATTGAATTACTCTATGTAACTCGGCTCGGTTAAAAAATGTAAAACTGGCCTTTAATTTTTATTTTGAAAAGAATCCATAGAAAATTTATTACCACAACATTGGGTGTTCGTCGTCAGGTGTACGATATTTACGTATTAAGGATTCGACAACATCAAATATATTTTGATATAAAACTTTATTAATTCAATATAATAAACCTGTTAGGTGTAACCCTAAAGGCATTCTAGGTATATTGCTTTGTTTTTTTTGAGCTTCAGATATATATTTTTTTTAAAATAAGCTTCTGGTTTATTGTCTCCATTTTCATTTGTTTGTTTTAATACCGGTTCCACTCGTTTTATGCTTGCATCCGTGTAAATGTTTATTGGTAGTTCAAGATCAAAACTTTTCGGAATCGGTTTTGAGCATAGCGATACTTTTATATTATCAAATGATTTCTGACATTCTGCAGACCATATGAATTTCACTTCTCTCCGTAATAAATTGTGTCCAGGATAATTGCATTGTGTGGCATGAACTTCTGATGGAAATTTATTTTTCCTAGGAATTGACGTATATTTTTTCTTGTTTCTGGAACTGACAAGTTTTTGACAGCGGTTAAATATTCTTTCAGAGGTCTCACTGAATTGTTTCCTATTATGTGGTCTAAATACTTGGCATAATGATTTGCAAAAATAAATTTGAAAAATTTTAGTCTAAAGCCCTCTTTAAGTATTCCCTCCAGTAATCTTGATAGGTGTAGTATATTTTCCTCAAAATTTTTGAAAAAAATTAAGATGTCTAAAAAAATTACTGCAAAACTAGAGAGTTTGTATTTTCTTATGATGTTGCTCTACATTCTTTGGAAAATGACTGGAGCAATTTTTAATCCAAACGGGAGGAATGTCCACTGGAAATGCTCTTCTTGTGTAATAAATGCAGTGTTGTATTTATATTGAATATGATCACATTCTTTATTAAAATCTTTAATCCACTGGCAGGTATTTGAGTTTCTGCCGGTGAATTTTTCAATCATGAAAAATTATGCATTTATTTCTAAATTTTAAGTTCCACGTATTTTTTTTTCTTCAAGTAATTTCTCTAACAGTTTTTCCAATATTTGACTGAGTGTAGATTCAGAATTATTTGTTTTTTCTGAAATTTCTTCTGGGTAAAAATCATTAACTGCAAGTTTTGTTCTCTATCCAAATATATTTCTAATATATCCTCTGTCAAAGTTATCCCTATTTTTTATTTAACGATTTCCTTTCCTTGGCATAGTTGGAAGTATTTGCAATTACTTGATGTAGATTTGCAGGTTACTACTTGGCTGGTATTCTAAAAATCTGTCCATTAGGTGAGGCATGTGACATTTTGATGTTTTGTTTTTTTGCAGGACAAAAACGTGGCTGAAATTGTGTGGCAAGGAGAATTGGGCAGTTAATTAGAATTACCTCCTCAGACGTAAATATAGAGTCTGGGGAAAACAATTTTTAATGAAAATTTTAAAACTTTCCAGCCTAGGAGATACAGTGATGCTACACCGAGCTAGTATTTGCCAACACCGACTTAAGAAATCAGAGCAGCAGTCGAACAAACAAGTATGAGCTCAGATACAGTTGCGAGAGGAAACTACCAGTAGCCAGTATTTGGTAATGTGGCACAGCCTCCAGAAAAAAATCTATCTAGAATAATTCATCTTATATTGATAGAAAAATTTATGAATATTCATATTAATGCATATTAATAAAGACCTATGGTTAAAGCAAATATTTCACGTTACATGACTTTTTTAATACTATGTAAATTTCAAAAATTAGATGATTGTGCATAAAATAGTTTTTTTGCCTGCGCCGGCAGCTGCTAATCCTCCCCACAAAAAATGCTTGCTATGTCAATATCTGTATGTAGTGTTATTGTACCGTGTTTCACTAAATTTTAATTCAATTCCTTAACCTACCCACTTTCTCTTCCTTTCCAATCCCGATAGAAGATACCCTCCACCTTCCCGTGGTTTCCATTCAGAAATGGCACTGATATGTAGGATTTTGAAATATATCAAGTCACAGAATATCACATGTTATTGGTCAAGTGTGGGGTTTTAACGAGTCTGAAAATATACTTCAACCACTAATAGATATCGCTATAATCACGTCTGTCTTTGTGTACGTTTTTGCTTATTTTCAGATGTATGCAATTACCACCTAGTTGATTCCAGAGTGCTACCTGTAGACGCCTGATGCTTTTTATAATTATGTTTTCGAATTTATTTCAATTTTCTTGAATTGTATTTTCATAATAATGATATTTACACTAAATTGTATAGTAAGTTTTAACATTTGTATTTTGTGAAATATTTTTATGATTTTAATAAATAAATTTATGAATAAAAATTATGAGATTACGCCATCTATGCCCATTAATAATAATTGCACATGCTTTGGTCACGAGGGAGACATTATATGGCTTACGGCCGGTTTTTTAATCGACGGTAACAGCTACAGTAATGTAACAAAGTAAAAGTCACAGTCAAAATTATTTCTTCAACTTTGTTACTTTTACTTTTCCTCTAACTTTTGCCGCTAACCTTTACTAGTCATTATGGTGCTGTAATTGTAAAAGTTAGGCGACGTCTGACAAAAATTTTGTAGGTTATTTCGAAACGTCTCTAAGATCTACGAGCAAAAGTTCAACAGATAATTCTTCGGATGATGAATTAATTGTTAATTATATAACATATAGACGTCAAAAGTTCAGTATCCGCAGATTTTTGTTGACAGATTCTGAATTTTTATTTCGTTACAGAATGTCTTAAAGTCTGTAAATAGTTACAAAATAGAATAGTTACAAATAATTGGCAACTGTTACTACAAAGAAAGTTTTAGTATATTTGTGTCAATAATTGAGCTGTTATTTAGTAATTAATTCATTACTTAAAACCATCTGATCAAGTTGTTTCAACAAATTTGTTTGAAGAATAAGGCTCTTTCTGTACAAGAACAACTTTTGTTGGCTTTACGTTTTTATGCAACGGGATCAATGCAGCAAGTTGTTGGAGACATTTGCGGTGTATATAAAAGTACAGTGTGCAAATGTATATTTAAAGTATCGTCTGTTATAGCATCTCTAGCAGAATTTCATATACAAATGCTAGGAACTAGCGAGGCAATGCCAGGATCTATTGAGGTTATGCATGTGACATTTGATGTTTCATCTGCTGGTGGTTTCACAGAAGAAACGAAAGAAAAAAATTTAAATATTTTTTTTAAAATTAAACCTCAACTTTTCCATGTTTCTTGAAATACTTGCAGAAAATGTAGTTTTATGATAATTGATAATTTTTACTTGATACTTTATGGAAATATTGAACCAAAGACGTAATTGTTTTTCTCTGTGAAAACAAAAGAAACAAAGTTTATTTCAGGTATATTTTAGTAATTTTATAAAGCAAAATTTCTTGCAACAATAATAACCTCTACCTTATATTTCTACAAAAATCACAACTGTCAACCATGTCATCTGCAGGAACTGCCTATAACGTGGCAAATGGTTTTCGTTACATATAATTATATATATATATATATATATATATATATATATATATATATATATATATATATATATATATATATACATATATATATATATATATATGTGTATATATATATATATATATATATATATATATATATATATATATTTATACATATACCCATACAAATTCTTGAAACTTTTATAAGTATTTTAGTACGTACGTAACCTCATTAGGATTACACCTAACAGGTTTATTATATTGAATTAATAAAGTTTTATATCAAAATAAAACTTTATTAATTCAATATAATAAACCTGTTAGGTGTAATCCTAATGTGGTTACGTACGTACTAAAATACTTATAAAAGTTTCAAATCAAAATATCAATTAATATCAAAATATTTGATGTTGCCGAATCCTTAATACGTAAATATCGTACACCTGACGACGAACACCCAATGTTGTGGTAATAAATTTTCGATTGATTCTTTTCAAAATAAAAATTAAAGGCCAGTTTTACTTTTTTTAACCGAGCCAAGTTACATAGAGTAATTAAACTAGGTTTTATGTCTTATTTTCACGGCATATTAACTTTACGTAAAGGTTTTTTTACCAACAATCCAGACGATACCAAATTTAAACAGAGAAATATTCTTGATTATCGACATTCTCCCTTTCGTTTTCTTTCTGCATCGCACACCTTATCCAGTGTGAGATACATATATATATATATATATATATATATATATATATATATATCCATTTTTAGCCAGAAGAAATTTCAGAAAAAACAAATAATTCTGAATCTACACTCAGTCAAACATTGGAAAAACTCTTAGAGAAATTACTTAAAGAAAAAAAACATCTGGAGCTCAAAATTTAGAAATAAATGCATAATTTTTCATGATTGAAAAATTCACTGGCAGAAACTCAAATACTTACCAGTGGATTAAATAGTTTAATAAAGAATGTGGACACATTCAAAATGAATTGTATTAGAAGAATCCAAAAAACTAGAGGTGCCACTATTAATAAAAGTAAGGGTACTATTAAATGACACTTTAAACATTTCTGAAATTTATGATTGTGGTTGAAATATGTCAATAACTAATACTAAATTATTAAATATACAACCAAAAAAAATACAAGTGATATACAAATGGTAAACATGAAAACTGTTAATGGTAAGAAGAAAACAAAATTCCCATATCAATAGATACCAAAAAAAATGGTAACATTAAAAGTAAAAATATGTAATATTGAAAGAATTATGGTTATTTTTATAATAGATAATGAAAATTTTAATTACGATTTTGTAAATGGTTTGGATTGCATTAAAATTTTTAATTCAATGTACAATGAAGAATTAAAGATCATACAATGTAGCAAACAAAAAGAAAAGTAACCTAACCTCAAATAAAGATGACATGAACGACAATAACTAGTCAGACACAATGATGTTTCGAATATAACAAATTTAAATTTTCACGGTGTACTAGGTGACAAAAATGAAAAAGGATTTTTTTTTACACTCTAAGGTATATTAAAACAAGAAAGAAAAGAATCCATAAACAAATGTGAAATAAATTTTAATGAACATATAAACTCAGATGAATTTGAAATAGTCGCCTAGATCACCTAGATTTATATCAACAATTAAAAATTATTATGTTGATAGAAAAATACAAACCAATCTTTGCCAAGTATAAATATGATGTCGCCATAGTACGAAATTATGAAGCTCACATTGACTTGAGGGTGGATAAATACTGTTACAGTCGTCCATATAGATGCTCAGCTGAAGATAGAAATAGAAATATAAAATCAAATATTAAACTACAAGAAGCAAATTTGATTGAGGAATCATATAACCCATCTGCTGCCCCACTAACTCTAGTAAATACAAAAGAAGATGAAAGAAAAACAAGGTTTTGAATAGATTTCAGCGAATTGAACAAAATTATGGTCCATGAATCATAACCATTTCCATTGATTGAAGATTTAATGATAACAACTGTAAACTGTAAATATTTTTCTACTTTCGATAAAAATTCAGCATTTTGGTAAATTTCTTTGAAAATTCAAGATAAATAGAACAAATGTCGTCTAAAAAAATTACTGCAAAACTAGAGAGTTTGTATTTTCTTATGATGTTGCTCTACATTCTTTGGAAAATGGCTGGAGCAATTTTTAATCCAAACGGGAGGAATGTCCACTGGAAATGTCTACTATACATGTATATATATGTATATATATATATATATATATATATATATATATGTGTGTGTGTGTGTGTGTGTGTGTGTATAAGACAAATGTATGTATATATGTATATAACCGCGTAGTTTTCTCTATAACTATCTACTGTCTTCTATTCGCGGTAATGGTTATAGATTACCCTTGGTTTCCCATCGACGTTAAGATGATTTGGTAGTGGCGGCTGTGCATGAGTGGCGAAAATGAAGGACGCTGCGGAATCTTTACTAAGAATATTTCGGTTTTTTTTCAGAATGCTTTAGAATTTTCTAGAAGTTTCTACAATATCCTGGAATGTCGTCAATTTCTCACACACCCATCGCCCTCTCTCGCAGTGGATATCGAATGGATCTAAATATTCAATAAATTCATTTGAATTCAAAATTGTACATTTTATTTTCTAGAAATGTCTATCCCCGAATGTATTTAAGACAAATTTCGGTACGCGTGTATTCAAGGATATTTTGCGTTCCAGAAATGTCGATTTACGAAGTATATAAGATGAACATCGGTGAGCGTGTATTATATGTAGTATTCTTTTAGTGACGAAAAGGAACGGATTGAAGAGAATCAAAAGCGAAAATCCATAGTGAATTTTTTTGTTTGTTTTATTTTTGTTTTACCTTTTGTTGTGTTTTGTAGTTATTGTTGTAGAAATGACAAAATGTAAGGTATTTATTACACAAGAAGGGCATTTCCAGTGGACATCCTCCCGTTTGGATTAAAAATTGCTCCAGCCATTTTCCAAAAAATGTAGAGCAACATCATAAGAAAATACAAACTCTCTAGTTTTGCAGTAATTTTTTTAGACGACATCTTAATTTTTTCGAAAACTTTTGAAGAACATATACTACACCTATCAAGATTACTGGAGGGAATACTTAAAGAGGGCTTTAGACTAAAATTTTCCAAATTTATTTTTGCAAATCGTTATGCCAAGTATTTAGACCACATAATCGGAAACAATTCAGTGAGACCTCTAAAAGATTATTTAACCGCTGTCAAAAACTTTTCAGTTCCAGAAACAAGAAAAAATATACATCAATTCCTAGGAAAAATAAATTTTCATCATAAGTTCATGCCACACAGTGCAATTATCCTGGCCACAATTTATTACGGAAAGAAGTGAAATTCATATGGTCTGCAGAATGTCAGAAATCATTTGATAATATAAAAGTATCGCTATGCTCAAAACCGATTCCGAAAAGTTTTGATCCTGAACAATAAACATTTACACGGATGCAAGCATAAAACGAGTGGAACCGGTATTAAAACAAACAAATGAAAATGGAGACAATAAACCAGATGCTTATTTTTAAAAAAAAATATCTGAAGCTCAAAAAAAACAAAGCAATATACCTAGAATTTCTGGTAATAAAATAACCTGAAAATTCTTTTCGCTGGGCTGGCCCAGGCTCATGCGAAAATAATTTTCAGCATTCTCAGATCATAAATAATTAGAAAATACGTACACTAAGGCTAAAACTGATGATGTACTCAGTAATTTAACATATTATTTACGCCAATTAAATTTTAAAATTAATTTTAACCCAGGAAAATCAAATCAAGAAACGGACGGTTTAAGCAGAAATCTAGTTCTATATCCTTATGACAATGCTGATGACGTTTTGAAAAGCAAAAACAAACTTGTATTGGAAGACGAAATTTACTACAAAAAAATAAAAGATGGAAAAAATAATACTGTCATAAGAACTTAGTAAGACTGTAATAATAAACGTCCATCTTACTTATAACCTTGAGACAACACATATGACAAATAAAAAAACCCCATTATACACAACAAAGAATATCATTCCAAACGTTAAACAAATTTGTGATGAATGTGAAATTAATATAAAAGAAATCAAGAAAAAAGTAAAAATTGGCTTAATGTCACATTTAGGTCCAGTAAGACGCCCATAGCAATTGATACCATCGGAGGCTTCGGGAGATCACGGTCAACAAAAAAGTATCTTCATCTTCTATTTTAACATGAAGAAATCAAAACGCCAATGAATTTATTAAACTTATAAAAAACAACACGAAGTTACAATATTGATATGATATTAACGGACCAATACCCTGGCATAAATTCCAAAGAATTTAAAGAATTTCTGAAAAGGAATAACATCAGAATAGTTTTCACTGCTGTGGATCAATAAGATAAGATGCAAAATATATGAAAGTGATAGGAAAACAGCATAGACAACTATTGTACATATATATATATACATATATATATATATATATATATATATAAAACTTTTTCAACATTGAAAAAATTTTGTTTTCTTTCTCCGTTAGGTTATGATTAAACTGATTTAAATTATACACAAAGTTTCACCATGAAATAAAACTTTGGATCCACTTATCGTTCGTTAGTTCTGTATAATGAATATAGTTCTCAAGGAGAAATGCTATTAATTTCCATTAATAAGGCAGGGAAATATTTCAAAATGTTTCTTCTTAATAAGCAATGTACCATATCATGCAGCAGAAGATCTGCGCACTCACTCTATATTTCAAATAAAATCTCTTTAAATTGGTGATGATTAATAGCATTAGCTATAATGAATTTTACAATCTTAATCACCAACACCATAACTTTGCAAATTGTCTCTAGAAATGTCTGGCACAAAAGCGCTACTTGATGAATGATACAATGGTAATTAAGCGTCTTGTAATTAATTTTTTATTTCAAAATAGCAAGTAACTTCGTTACAGCGTTACTTGTTTCGGTCATACTTTTCACCCCGTCTGTTGAAATTAAAACTTCGAATTGAGTTTTGAGTGGAATATGAGGTTTTCCAATGCACTCAATTACAACATTTGCTATATCCTCTCCATATATTTGACCTTTAAATGGCAATGGTTCTAAAACTTCTTCTTTAGAAACGTTAAATTAAATAAATTGTACAAAAAGTGAAACTTGCACTATGGCATTCCTGCCAAAAGACTCGTCAACTGTTGTTGATAAAGCTGTGACCAAACTAAGATTACTGTATAGTTATATTAGAACAAATTTTGAATGTTTTATCTTTTTCTAATTTACAGTTTTGTCTTTCTCTATTTTACATACAACTGTACCACTTTAATTTTTTTGGAATATCTACTTTGTTCAAAAAAATCCCGAATAGCTCTTCGGATGCATTCACAAAACAAATTTTTATGTTTTCGCCGTCTGTATATAGTTTTCCTCTCTTAACAATCGCTTGACTAACCACAAAACTTGCAATATTAATATCGTTGGAAGGTTGTATCAAGTAATTAACATGTGATTAGTTGAAATGTTCTCATCAAATTTTATTTTTTTGTTATGCGGAAATTTTTCCTTACCAATAAGACACGTCGGAAGACCATTTAAGTTTCGAATATACGCGAAAGTCTCAGTTCGTTCAATTATAAATTCGCAGTTTTCACCTTCCGTTTTATTTTTTCTTATTCAAATAATAAAGCCTCCCACACAAAATAATTACAATTCTAAAAGTTTTGACAAAATAACTACAATTTTCAGTTAATCGGAAAAATTCAGGTAGCCTTATGGTTCGAGTAGATTTGTTTGTCACCCACACACAATTTGTGAATGCAGCTAGCACTAACCACTGCACAACGAGACTGCTGACTGGTACACTCAAATGCGTATCCCGTGAGCCCGCCTACGCTGCGTGTTCCGTCGCCCAACCGTCCGATGTCCCCGCGCGTACATTCCCGCATTTGGTATTTTATGAAAGAACCACATTTAAATGGCCATATCATTATATGGCCAATCATATGTGTCTCGTGGAGCGCGATTTCCCAACCACTGGCTTAGTACATTTTCACAAGCGTTAACAACTTGATTATCTATATCCTTTATCTTCTTACTAAACGTACCCAAACTACGTACTAAATGTCATTATTGTGATATTTTTGACCTGCATGGTTAAGGAAAGAGAAACTAAACCACATTTTTAATACATTTATCAAGTGAAAGAAACGTTGCATCACAAAATACCGCGAAAAACAATCATCTCCCAAGCCCGATGCTCGAAAATTTTAATTTTTTTTATTTTTACGTTTTTATTTTATTCAACTAAGTTTTTATTAAATTTTCATCACTAAAAAAGTCACTTTCCACCTTGGCACTATATTCGTATATAATAAAACTAAGAAAATCCAAAGAAGGTGATGCTTGATGGAGTTGAAATAAAAAAAGCAAACATCTAAAGCACACAAACTAATATAGTGAATTCATACTATATCATGTTTACTTTATCATTTATGTACAGCATCGTAACTTTCAAACAACATTGGATCGTATCTAACATCTTAAACATCTATCTAAGTAGGTAACTCTTTGTTATTTGAACACATTCTCAAATATCTTAATGGATATAATCATTATTTACACATTTATTCATGTAATTCTCAAAATCGCAACGACTTGCCAAAAAAGCATGCAATCCCCTCAAAAACAGTCGGAAAAAACATCTCAACAAATACATCCGATTCTTGATGGTTTACAGTCGGGCACCACAGCGCTGCATACAAAACTATCCGGAAATCTCAACTTCCCTCTATTCCGCTCTCGGCACCCATCGTGAGTCACAATTGACGGAAGAGGAAACTCGACGGCCCTCGGCCGCTGAAAAAGCTGTTACCTTCACCTTTCTTTACATAAACCAAGTAAAAGTACAATCAGTATTTTCATAAAATAAAATTACAGAAGAGAAGAAATTATTATATTAATCAAATACAAGTAATTAATGAGAATAATTCCTAACAAATAATAAAACAGCAAACGACTTTTAAAATTAATTTCGCTAGTTAATTTTTTTTTATCTATTTTCACTCTTGCGTAAACCATGTACAAAACTAAACTCTTTTTGAAAAAAAAATCAAACAAAAGACGATAGTGTAATTAAATTGGCATAATTAGATAAAAGAAAACACCTCTAATATGTGATACAACTTAATATTTATAAACTGACTATGGTACTCCAAGTAATAATATTAGATTTAATACACATCTTTCCAACAGTGTAATAAACGAAACTCCAATTTCGGATCTCCATAAATGTATTTAGAAACATACGAAACCGCGTGCACGAGAAATAATTACATTTCATTATGATACGTTTAAATTTAAAAATCGACGCAAATGACGAAAATATGAATTTCTTCCTATTTATAACAAAGTTTCACTGGGTCTAAAATACATTTTTCAACAAGAACAAGCTGAGGCGGTAGAAATATTAAAGACACATTTCAGGCCGCTGCCGTTATATTCAGAAACCAAAGACGATAGTCGACATCAGTTCGGAGGCGAGACGTCTATTAGCTTGTATGATAGTACGCATACAGTAACTTTTAATCGTAGGACGTTATTATAAATCCTATTAAGATGATGTGGGATGTGTGTGATGTGGGTATATCACTTAAATATATCATCGTATTTTACTCTCTGTTCTGTGGCATATACCATCACTTAGATTAGTTTGATTTTATCGACAATAAGGAAATATTATATTTTTGTCCAATATCGACTAAATAAAACAAATAACATCGTAATAAACAAATAACTTCGTAATAAACAAATAACATCGTAATAAACAAATAACATTGTAAATAGCCGTGCGTCATTTTTGTTCGTCAGATTGAATCATGTATTAGAGTTTTCTAAATCGTCGACGCTTATTTTCAAATCTTTCCAATTATATGGTTCTGAAGAGATGTATGTATTATGTCTACTGCTACGATATTTTGGAAATAGATCAACGACTTTTGTTGAAGGGTAACAAAGGTCCTTGTCGATCAAATTTTCTTCAAAATTTCTTAAACTTAAATGTGCTCAGGTAAATTACACCTTTGTTTACTTTAAAACTTCCGTACCTCGAAAGGAAAAACGGATCATTATAAAATCACTCGTGTTTGTCTGTGGATCGCAACCGCATTTCTCAAAAATCGCTTGACGTAGAAACTTGATATTTGACATAATATACTTGTCTCAAAAACTAACCCTTACAAAATATTCATGTAGTAATGTTATAGGGGTGATAAGGGTAAATTAAGTTCTCGATTTTTTTTTTTAATTTGTACTATGCAGCGTGGGACAAATTAACAAAAAATTTGAAATGGTTATTAGGGACTCATTGGGAATGGAATGGTTATTAGGTTCCTTAATAACCACTTCACTCCTCCACTCCTAACTCTAGGAATGGTTATTAGGGTCTCTAATAACCATTTCAAGACATTTGAAATGGTTATTATAACTTATTATTTTTTCAGGTTATACTGAAAGATATGCAAAATAATACGTCTCCCCCCCTCACCTCCCACTTCTAAGACTGTAGTATTATGAAAAGAAAACAAGTTTTTAGAAGCCTACGCAGAGGTTATAAGAAAACTGTAGCTACGAATCTAGATGTCATATTTATTTTTCCTTTTCTTATACCGGTTATGGATATAGCAGACTAGTATTTACGTTCTGGGAAAATTAATATATGTAAATGGTTTAATAAACATACTTAACAGACAATATTTATGGCTACATACCGTTAAATATCTATAAGTACCTAAATGTATACGGATCCCCGCAATGGCACTCTTCTACTCGTACTTGTCAGCTTTTTATATACTTAGTGGGGTACATTTGTCAGAGATATTACTTCTTTAGCAAACTCTTTTAGTCAACAGCAAAAAGTTTAGAGTAACCGATGTGGCATATATAAAATAAAGTTTCATATCAACATTTATTTATTAAAAATAATTTTATGAAGAAAAAAACTGAAAATCATTTTTTTTCTTGCACTATGATAATAATAATTAAAAACAAATTAATGAAATTAAAAGATGAAAATTTATCTGACATGTATTTTCCATATTATCGCAACTATTCTCCTTAAGAGCACCATTAAAAGTTTTACATATATTATAAAAACCGCTACAAAAACTCATTAAATGAAAGTGATTTTATCATTACGTCATAACTCACCAGTGCGCATCTATATAATGTGACAAAACATGATTCTGTGTCCTTATGCATACATAAATAACAATTGCATAAAAATAAATAAATTACTTTATTTTATTTCTTCCAAAAAATACAAACAGTCCCACATTTATAGAGAAAAAAGAGCAAATAAGAAATACTAATACGTAAATATTTTAGAAAAATATTGCTTTATCTTTTATATTTTCCATAATAAAACGCTGAAGATTGAAGATCTTTTATATTAAAACATTGAAAATTTGAACACTATATTCCTTAGAATTTTATTGCATAGAAAAAAATATAATACAGATAATATTTTTTTCTCTTTGAATTTTCAAACTGCTTTGTATTAAAAAATCCTTTAAACTGTGAAATTGTCACCACTAACAGATTATTTAGTCGAATATTGTTTGTGTACAAAATTAATTCTATATTTTATGAAATATTAGCACAATACATGCAGTATTTCCTGAAAATACATCAAGACGTGATTTTGTCTGACATTTGAATTTCTGTTGACATATTGTATACAAACTTATACCCGCGACTTCGATCAAATTTCCTATTATGGTGACCGCTTAGGTAATAATTTGAATACATTGATTGAAAAATAAAATTACATTCACCATATTAATTAAAGTGAGAGCAAGTTTCTACATCCATTCCACTCTACATCCTTTCAACTGAGATTCCGTCGGAAAACTGGTCAACCAAAAAGCAAATACGCAAGGAATGTTGAAATAGAAATAGGGAAAATAAAATTTTCCGTCATTCATAAGTCCGGTGAAAAAGGCACAGATTAGTTTCAGGTTTTTCTTCTATAGATTAACTTTTATCCAATCGTATTTGTGCCAATTCATTTCAAATCTTCGCTTCACGTGTAATATACATCTGTTACAAAAAAAATAATCGAAGTGCAAACAGACTCGGATTGTTATAAACCTCACCTCAACTCGAATATTCCTCCCTAGCATTTACTAAAATGCCTCGTAAATACAAATTTCCAACCATAAAGCCAAGTTTACGATGATATTTTTACCATAAAATGACAATTTCCACCTCACCTTCCATATCGACTACCTGCGCCATTCATCCCGCACTGTCACAAACGTATCGCACAGCAGGCACACGAAGGCACAGCTGCGGAGATTCGCCTCGCGTATATTATTATGACGCATTATTATCTATTACATTACAAATGCCACTGTACTACAATTTCCGGGTACACAAAGCACTTTTAACCTAAACTAGCTAAATACCCGAAGTTATAGGAGAACTATCATTGTATGATTTTTGAAAATTGTGAGGGTTTGCCCTGTTACAGTTTGTTTTAAAAAAATGTCCATCGAAATGCCCTAGTACCCTATGACAAAGTGTTGTGTGATGTGTGTGACACCGCCAGAAAATGTGCGCAAATAACATTTTATCCGTAAATACATACAAATAATATTTCATTTTATTTTCTTGCGTATTACTTTTTGATTTATCTCAAACAATCTAGAAGGCAAGAGTTGGATAACAATAGTGAGACAGCAATATTTAATTGTTTTTGTTACACTCACCCTGTGTCGATAAATATAATCCGATCAAAACCGAATTCCAAAATGATTCCGCCATTATCTCCAGAAAATTGGCTAATCCGATTCTCATTACCATCCCATGTCCTACTCGCTCACCTCATAATTATAACTGCTTTTTTCATACCACCATTATTTAATATTCGACTGTGTGTTTATAAATTCATAGTATTTATGTGCTGACTAGGTGGAACTATATTTTTCGTTCATTTTATAAAGTCATAAACTGTCTGTTAATATAATGCCATTGTTCTGTGTTTTAGCCCCATAACAAACCACTGTCAACAATTCCAAAAAAAACGTCGCATATAACAAACAAAATTGAAGCGGAGAATTTAGGTTCATAGTTCATTAAAACATATAAATAAATTTTTCCACGTATTTTATACCAATAGTGTGTTTATATTAACTTGAGCTATACATTAATTTACTATTAACAATTCTTAGATCTTAACTAAAACTACTTTAAACATTTGAACAACCAGAATAATGGCGAAATATCTAGTTATTTTTCGACATTATTATTATTTTAATGAATATGTCTCACTTGTAAAATGAGCAATAACTTAATGCCCAAATGTCTACAAAATATATAAAAATGTACTCTTGTATGTATTTCCATTTTGTTTTGAGCTAAACGACGCCTTAAATATGGACAACTAAATTTATTGTGTGTTTATATATATATATATATATATATATATATAACCAACTATTCGATGGAAGCCGTGGCACGCATTGATATCAATATCTCATGAAAATATTGCAGTCAGAGACTATCATATTCACCAGATCAATAAACAAATCTGTATATAATTTTTGTACCACTTGAGAAAATTTACCGATTGATAGTTTAACCTATACTTACATATTAAGGGCAACACTCCTACGCACCGGGTCACAGCCACTACAAAGTAAATAGAATTTATTTGACTGAAACAACATTTAAAATCAGTAAAGACTCGGCACACACGAACCTCTTCATAGGTGTCGCAACTCGCAGTCGGCACGCGACAACTAGTGAGAGATAAAATATTTGCATAAGAGAGTGCGTTCACGGCGATACTCGAGCCCTTCGCTCCCTCGTGACATTACTCGAGGTGCTACAACAACACGGAGTTCCCCCAGGCGCTCCCCTGAACGCCTCTTAACGAATCGACCGTAAGCCTACTACATAAAGTCGTCCAAAGATCTAGTGTTTGTCATACGCCAAGGCGTTTTCTTCGTCTTTTATTCCGCGTATTGAGTTTGGACCTGACAAATGGTCAGCCTTTCAGGTGATGTGCGAAAGAAATATTTTGTTTTCAGTATTAAATCAATAAAGCGGCTTTGGCTTCACTTTTATCTGATTATATTTCTACAAAGGTGTATATTGTATTTATGTTCTTTCAGGCTTTATTTTAGGCTCTGGTAATCTCATCATAATATACTTTGAGTTTCAAAATAAAATAAGCAATGTTAAATTAGGCAATAGCTCAAAACATTATGCGAGAAATTAATGTATTAAACAAATATTAAAACTAATAAGTAATAAATGTAACAAATATTAAAACAAATATTTGTTTAACAAACAAATAAGTTAAACAAATATTTTACTTAATAATATTCAGCTCTACAAAAGCAACATAGTGTAGAGATATGATTAAGAATAAAGCAAATTCTCTTTGACCATGATATGGAAATGTACATAAATCCAGTTTTGTCTGTAAACACGCAAAATCCTCGTTGCGATAGCAGAGCTTGAGTTAATACTTCCCAAAGTCAATATTCAAACATATCCTCTTCGCATTCTACACTGCAAAATAATTTGCAGCATATTTACGTTCCCTCGCATGTTTATGCTACACCAAATCAAACCTGGCCAATAAATAATACTTTGCATCGCTATGCCGTTCTAGATAAAACTACAAACTCTACTTATGAGAAAGTTGTGATTCTTGTGATTCGCAAATTAATCGATTCTATTTAGAACAAAACCATTTTGTTTATTATTAATGTTACTTAATAAATCAATGTTAACTTACTTTGGTATATTCTTTTAATCCTTCTATTAAGGCTGCACAAATTTCTAGAACAACAACAAAAATACAATACTCTGAACATATATTAAACACTTAAGCAAATCTCCAGTTGCTAAAAACAGTGGATCTGTAGCTAATTTTATGATAATGGGCATTGCATTCCTTGTGTTTTCACCTTTTCTTTTTATTTTTGATTAAATTTTGTTTATAAGGAATTCGAATATTGAATATATTTGGCGTTAATTTTGTAGAAATACATTATTCACAATTAAATGAAACTACGTGATGTAGTATTATTTCTACTTTCTTTAAGTTCTTTACCACGACCTAGGTTTCGTTGTATTACAACATCTTCAGGTGGGCTATTAGCAAAGATTTAAAATAATGAGAAATATATATAATACAAGAGGCCAATCTTTATAGATATAAGATGTTGTAATACAACGAAACCTAGGTCGTGGTAAAGAACTTAAAGAAAGTAGAAATAATTCTACATCATGCAGTTTCATTTAATTGTGAAGGAATTCGAAATCACCCCTAGATATTAATGTAAAGTTTTTTATATAATTGAATATCAAGGCTTATTTCTTGACTTTGGCTATTTATAGAATTACGCGTATTGAATCCGCATTCTTATCTTTTTTCGTTTCAAAATTTTCTATAAAAAAAAAAGGGTGCGTGTACTTATGTACGCGCGTGAGAAGTTATACTTCTTTGGCATCATTAAATAATACATACGGATAGATAATCTCAATTATATTGGAGCACTTGAAAAAGTCTATAAACACATTTTTTTCACTAATATTTACGAATAGTAAATATATTAATTAAAATGTTGAATTTAAATCACTACTGAATATAATTTATCAGCACATATATAAATCGCACTTATATGAAACTAAAACACGTGTGTGAATGTAGACACTAGAAACATGTGGATAAATACTATGAATATGAAAACAGTGAACAGAGGCGACGATGGTGCCAATGGCTTTTGTTTCGAGACTGCAACCGCTGCAACTTCATACTGTAACTTTTGTGTGACGAATCTTAAAATTTCACTCTCATCATTTTTTCATAACGCGCCTAAAGAAGTATAACTTCAAAAACAATATTAGGCGCTACTACTCATGTGATTTCGTTAGCTATTGTTTCCCCATTGTATAGCCCGTGTATGAGACAAAACTGTATTGCAGATATATTGCTGGGATATATATTTTCCAACTCTTTTGCTGCATTAAAATGTTACTATGAAATCCGTACTATAATTGATAATCTTCTAACCACGTAACCAATGCCCGTTTAGACACATCCCAAACAAATCGTGTTGCTGCCAATTGTCATTTCTACTACACTCAAAAAACTTCTTTAAAAAAGTCAAAAATCTTATTCAAAAACTCGTTCTGTTATAATTATCGCAATTGATGCTAAATAGCACAATAATCTTTGACAGCAATTACCTTTAATTGACACGCCGGACGTGTGCTCTCCTATTATCGACGAGGAATATTTTAATAAGTTAGATTTTTGAAAATTTATAAATACTTGTCCGAAAATATAAACCGTTCAAAATTTGCAACCGATGCCAATTTCGTATTCTTTTGGTTCCCGTTACATTTAATAGTCTGTGTACATAATTGGCCTCCTGTATTGAATATATTTCTCATTACTTTAAATAGTCAGTCTAAAACGTCTCATGTTATTTCGTTAACTATTTCAAAAACGTATCCTCTCAAGTACTTGGGTAACGTTCTACAAATTCTCTTATCTTATTTCCATATATAATATATGTACCTGTACTGTTAAAAAAATCGTTTGTGATCCACGTCGCAAAATTTTCCAATAATCAAATTCTAATGCTTATAATTTATTTGGCGATTTGTTATTATTTTCTAAAACATATCAATTTCCCCTACCCCGCCCATCATTGTGGAAGAGATTTCTTATCTTGTTATGTAAATTTATAAGTAAATAAATAGGAATATGAAAGTATTATATAGTACTCTATAACCCTAAGAAACGGAGAAGGTGTATATCAATAAGCTACAACTTCAAGAGACTTTTTGATTAACCAAACGATGATTATCAACAGCAACTGCGCCAACGTATACTCAAAAATCGTCCACGTAAAAAACAAAAGCTACTAAATAACATCCTTGGACTTTACTCCTTAATAACCGATATTCATATACAACAAATATATGAAGTTTTACGAGGACTAAAATCAGAAGTTCGGAGCGTACGAAGTTCAGAGCGTTAAAAAAGTGTAAACATTAGATGGCCTCTCCATGCAACATTTCTGCGCATCTTTAGAGTGAGATATCAATATGTTTATTTAGCATTTTCTTTTGACGTACTTTTGAGTTTGACATAGGCTCGCACTAATTGACAAAACATGAAACCAGATTAAATCGCGATTATGTAAGTCTATATTAATATAAACTGTCGTATTATGTCTCCGACAGTTCAAGATACGCATATTAAACTAGTTTTAACTAATCGAGTTTGGAAAATAAAATATTAGCCGATCGGAGATTTATGTTTTGATTCAATACTTTCGCCTGCGCAGTACGTACTGCGCATCAATCGTTAGCTAATTTCAGGCACATCTTGACATATCGAATTATTTATTGACAGTTGTAAGCACAGATCATATATTAAAGTTGTAAGAGTCGCTTCTTTTTGCGTTTAACAACAAAGTAAACATTTTACAATGAATAAAAAAAGAAACTACACGGAAACAGAGAAAAGGCTATTGTTATAGATATTGGATCCTTACAAAGATTTAATTGAAAATAAACGCTCCGTCGGACAAGGAAAAAAATGCTTGGTATCCTATTGCCGAGAAATATAATGCTAGTGATATTGTTAATTGAAGGGTAAGTACAATCAAAATTACATGTTTATAATGAAAATAGAATACAGAATTAATTTGTTTGCACGAATGTATTTCTTTTTATATTTATATAAAGTGCATTATTACATATACATTCCAAAACAACCGTACAACTCCAGTCGCGCGTCGCAACCGACAGGCACAATTTTTAATATTTCAGTATTCTACTCTCAACCGTTATTCACATTTTTATTTTAATTAACATGTCTTAACTAAATCCAACACTACTAGTCATTAAGCGTAGAAAATAGTGAAAAATGAATAGAGCAACAAATGAATGAGCTCAAAAGACTTAAGTTTACTCCACGAGGATATTTTCTTTCAACCGTATTCGCAACGAAAGCTAAAGCACAAGATGAAAGCCTGACACAGATTGTCGACGGCCTTTTTTAAATGGATCACTTGGGCAATTAACACAAGGTCGCACAGTGTAGCCTGAGCGTTTTCGATTTCAGCTCTAATTCAAATTCATTCCCATTTTTTTTTCATTTACGAGCTACTTTGCGAATGAAGATAATGATATATTTATTAATTTTTACGAATTTTAATGTGCACATTCAAATATACATTTGGTTGACCTACTGGTTTATGAATCCCTTCGCCTCAATCTTAATGTTTAAGTTTGCAAAATTTAAAATAACTGTTTACCACTAAATCTGTATATGTATTTTACAAAATATTTGCCTTTAACGCGAAAAAATTAGTGAAATAATGTATGCGTGTTTCCGCCGCGAAAATGTAGTTTTTTGCAACTTTCATATCAAGCAAAGATATTAAAAGTGGTGTTTGGCTTTTCGATTTTAATTATAAAACCAATAGGGCCTCCTAGGTAAATTCTGGAAGCGAAATTGTTTCTTGCGTTTCTTAATACGACTTATAATAAAGACGACATGAAAACTTCTATCCGTCAGGAGGTGCTCGCTTATTTATATTCGCGTAAAAATTACTAGCTGACGGTCCCGACTTTGCTCGGGAAAAACCATGGCACATTTTAATTTGTACGCTTTTTTATATAATAATTATATTTACAATTGGCGATATTTCAAAATCGGCCCAAATAGATGTTTTTAATTCCATCTGAGAGTCATAATATTTAGACTTTAGAATTTTAATCCCAAAATTTATTTCTTTTGATTTTTCCACCCTCACATCATTAATTTTGGCATTTTTAGGGGTTGAATTTCGAAAAATCCTTTTTTTAAGTAGTTTTATGATTTTGGAGATAGACACTCAGTGTGCGGCAAAATATATTTATTATATGCGCGTGCGCGTGCGTGCGTGATATAATAAAAATATTACATTTATTTTATTTAAAATATTATATTTATTTTATTTATTTATCACTTTTATGCATAGTGCATATGACGAACTTATTGCTACATGAGCAATCTCTTCCAGTCAATCATAAAAATTGGTGTTGAAATTTAATCAGTAGACTGTAAGTGATTTTACGAAGAAAATTGTGTGCAACACATTAGACAAAAAAAATTTTAAAAATACAAAAGTATAAGTAGTACAAAATATTGACATGATTTAGGATGGGAAAGACAGGAAAGGGCGAGGGCACAAAGGAAATGGTTTCAGGAGAGGCAGGACTTTTTCACTCGAACTTTGAAAATGTTTACGGACGTTATTTTCCTGACATCAGGATCCAGGTGATTTCAATTTTTTGCTGCTTAGACAGTGAAGGATTTTTCGTAAGTGGTAGAGGTACGTTTAGGAATAAGTATGGTGAATGAACTTTCAGATCGTAGCCCAATGCCATGAGCAGACAAATCTTCAAATATACCAGCAAGATAATTTGGGCTCTGAAGATTTCTTAATATATTAAAAAGAAGTGTAATTATATGAAGTTGGCGTCGATCACAAATCTTCAGCCATTTGAGAAGTGTCCTGTATTCGGAAATATTATCTAAATATACTGACTAGATAATAAAAATATTTTATTGATGACTTTATAGTCTTATTGTAAATTGGATAAACAAAACAAATTACAACTACACAATTTTCTTTGAAAATATTTTACGTCGGAAAATATCAAAACGGTATTGACATCACAAATCTATGGGTCACAAAGTTACGTAACGCTTGAAAAAACAAATGCCGAAAGCATTTGGTCGGCGGCGGAATCAGCCGAGCGCTAACAATATGGCTGTTTAGAGCATCAAAAATTATACGCTAATTTTTCAATGACCCAGCAGATTTTAAAATGCAGTACACAAAATAAAACCACGACTAAAAGCGCGAAAATTGGTTACCACCGATTTTCGCGCCTTTAGTCGTGATTTTGTTTTGTGTACTGTATTTTTTGTACAGTACAGCAAGTGAGTTTGATAATTATTCAATAACTTCGAGTAACGTTTATTAAGTATAATACTATTAATTAATTAAAATATAATTTCGATCAGGATAACAAGAAAGAACATACTCATCGATAACTAATGATTATTGTAAATTATTATCTAACATGAACCGTTAAAAGAATTCATTTTATTTGTGAGATTACGTAGGTTATGTTCGTAACTTTTTTAATCAGTTATATTTATAAATTTGTAACAAATATTGACGAAATAATAATATTGAATATTATAAGGACGCCGCATGCCAAAGTTTACAATCTCAGTTGTTCCATCCTTTCTTTTTACTACAAGTGATCATGTTTTGTACAATTAAAGATACATGAAAATCTAAAACTTGTATCTTAAAAAAGTATCTCCTTTTAAACTGAATGATGAACCATATCTTCATCATACATGCTTATTTATATGATGTCCGAACATATAACCAAGAAAAATGTGATATAATTTTTATATATAAATTAGAATACTTCTTCGTAAATAAATTAATTTATTGTACAACACCTCGTTTAAATTTTTAGATATTAAAGTTGGGACCACAATAAAACATTTCGCTAGACAAAATAATTGTACGAAGAAAAAGATATTGAAAACATCTGCGTAATGATAAAATTAAAGTCCTTTCCATTTTAATGACTCCAAAGTCTTTAACTCTGACAGAATCTTAATTATTACATAGTAAACAATTGTTAAGAAGCTCTAGTAAGTTTTTCTGACGTGAAGAAAAGAAATCACAGCCACGCAAATTTAGATCAATTCTTTGATATATTATTTTAATTAAACTAAGTTAAATATATCGGAATTTTTTTTTCTTAAAAACCATTTTCAATTAATTTACGTAATACATTTGCATTCAATGTATTGAAAGGAAGGGTTAAAAATAGGTATCTGTTTTAAACACAACAATATAAATCCGGCACGGTGCGATTAGCACCACTGTAATTAGTTTTAGCATCCCCATTCAAACACATTTTACCTGCTCATTTTCAATTACCTACACCTTTAAAATTAGGGAACAAAGCGAACGAACGTCTCTGGAATATTGTAATAATGTAACAGTTGTTTCGGACAGAAAGCTGGTGGTAACATGTTTACAAAGAAGAGAATGGCTTTCGTCCGACTAGGATGACCATGTTAAATCGTTACGCAGCACTGTGGCGAGAAAAAGCACATTCGAATTGATACTATTTATTTTTTTAATAAATATGTTTCAAAATTAAATAAATATAGTATGCACAAATGTTTGGTTCAATATATCCAACAAGCGAAGTGAAACCGGTATTTGGTTTTTTAACGTGTATAACTGGAACTTTGCGCAGAGACAATATCGAAAGTCGTAACCAATGAATTTTATCAGAGTTTATCAGATGATTATTACCAATCGAGAACGACGAAGTCAAGAATCGAATAATCAAATTCTTTATCAAAAGAACGAAGGAACGCTTTATTAAAGAAATAATAATATTGGTTACACTTATCTGACCGATATATGTTCGTTATTATCCAAAAAAAAAGCGTTGAAATTAAATATGAGGTATCACATACTTGGGTATGTGCTTGGTAACAAGCTGATATATACGTATATTTAATTGAACACCTACACATATATACTCGTACGTATACTTATTTGAACACTTACACATATATACTCGTACATATACTTATTTGAACACTTACACATATATACTCGTACGTATACTTATTTGAACACTTACACATATATACTCATACGTATACTTATTTGAACACTTACACATATATACTCGTACGTATACTTATTTGAACACTTACACATATATACTCATACGTATACTTATTTGAACACTTACACATATATACTCGTACATATACTTTTTTGGACACTTACACATATATACTCGTACGTATACTTATTTGAACACTTACACATATATACTTGTACGTATACTTATTTGAACACTTGTTCAAAGTTTAAATAAGCGTAAAAAATCAATACTATATTGTACTTCACCATTGACCTATTCATCTCGATAAAAAGTCTAAATTTACTTAAATTGAATATATACACTACTTGCCGTTAAATATAATAACGTTTTTCAATTGGGACATACACAATATAACGTAAACATGGGAATAATTATAAAGAAGCCAAAATGCGTAATTGGGCGAGAATTAACTGATTGAATCACACTAAAGCTTCGTCATTCCATTACTCCAGTGACCAAGGTTTTCAATTGTAACTAATAACGAAATACATGCGTGCGTATATCGAAAGTAGTCTATATGAAAAAGATTGTAATTTAGCTAATTTAAATAGGCCTTTCCCTATGCTATAAACGATAGAAGGTCGTATCTACTTCTTTTCAACATACGGAATTTTTCTTGTAACAACTTTAGCGTGCCATAATGGCCCATCAAAGCGATGAGATAGTGAAATGAAATCGATCGGCAATTAATCAATTCCGCATCAATGAGCCGTTTCAAGAAGAATATCGAGAAAACTGTACCTAACCTAATTCGCTTTCATCGCGTTCACCTTCCCCCGCTTCCTTCTCTTCCTCCGCCCTATTCCCGTCTTATTAAACGTTTTGTCACTTGTTCTTTTTTCATCTTTGTTTTATTTCGGGGCTTTCTGAAACTGTAGAAGTTCAGTACATTGTGAAAATATAAGATTTCAAAGAGAGGAGTTAAGTGTTAATTTAAATTTTCAACGATAATTGTGATCAGCTTTGAGTTTTTCTTTACATTGATAAGTACACGTTAAGCTATTTCGGAACCGGTTACTTCAATCCATTGGCGTAACGTGTTTGAAGTAAAGTAATCAAAATTACGACTTTCTGTAAATTTATATCTTTCTGTAAATTTATACCTTTCTGTAAATTTATACCTTTCTATAAATTTATATCTTTCTGTAAATTTATATCTATCTGTAAATTTATACCTTTCTGTAAATTTATATCTTTCTGTAAATTTGTATATTTCTGTAAATTTATACCTTTCTGTAAATTTATACCTTTCTATAAATTTATATCTTTCTGTAAATTTATATCTTTCTGTAAATTTATACCTTTCTGTAAATTTATATCTTTCTGTAAATTTATATCTTTCTGTAAATTTATATCTTTCTGTAAATTTATACCTTTCTGTAAATTTATACCTTTCTGTAAATTTATATCTGTCTGTAAATTTATATCTTTCTGTAAATTTATATCTTTCTGTAAATGTATACCTTTCTGTAAATTTATACCTTTCTGTAAATTTATACCTTTCTTTAAATTAATACACATAAATAAAATTGAAGTGACTGAATATTGAATTCAATACAGGATACCTAAACATAAACAACGCTTTGGAGGATTTCTATATGAATATCTATTTGTCCGAAATAAAATCGGAAACGACCGTGAATAAGTGTCGGACAAAAAAAAACTTAATTCCTTGACTGAAAAATAGTTGATTGTCTTTAAAATAAAATTTACAAGAAGCCTTTATTTTCAGAAAATTGAAAATAATATTCATAATTATATGTCATCTTTTTCGCACACAATATACTTGCGCACATTGTTCAGCCCCGCTCGAAGGAGTAACACTTGAACAGCTGCGAAGACATTGCCACTGCAGGTAAACACCGCACTTCGGGCAAGTATTAGGTGCGTTATAAAGAGTTATGTGTAATATTTTTTTACACTCAATTAGAAAAAGGGCCTGTTTCACGTTTTCTTTCAACGACAATTTATTCCTTAGCCAACGAATAAAGTCTTCCTTTGTTCGACATCTATTCCCGGACACCGTGTATATATATATATATATATATAAATATATATATATATATATATATATATATATTTATATATATATGTATGTATGTATGTATAATACTATTTTGATATTTCAACGGGTATTGTTGGAGGACAATGGGCAGCGGCGGGTTGTAAGAAATCGCGGGAGTGGGGAAAAAGAGAGGCACAAGCCGATCCGCGCGGGATTTAAACTGAACTGTTAATTTGTATCTAACAACAGAACATGAAATAAACGCGTTAAAAAACTGAAATTGTATTTTGGAGGACGAAGCAGAAAGTTAGGGTTAATCCGTACATATAGTAAAACAGTAAATTTTTCAGTTTTATACATTATAAATATTTTAAAAAATAAATAGTTGGGGAGATGAAGAGTACGTGATAGAATGCATAGGAATTATTTTTGGATCTTTGTTTTCTTTTTGTGCGTTTGTGTAAAAAGCGTACCAGGTAAAAATTACTCACTCAATTCAAATGCATTTTTTTGGAAAATATAGGGATCATCTTAAAAACCTTGTGTTTAGTTTTTCCCCATCAGATCACGCAACCGGAAGATATGCTAATTTAATATTTTCGAAAATTTATTTACATTACATCAATTCAACAACAACAAAGAAGTGACTAGCTACCCAAAGCGTCTTAATTCCAAAAATATATATTGTACTTATGTGCACTAATAGATGGCATTACGTGTATTTTAAATCGCGCAATCAATATTTTCCACCCGCTTATATAAGATCGAAAGTTAGCGAGCCAGAAGTGCAACATTGAGTGATATGCACAGGTTTAGTAGATCTATAAACAAGGTTGCTAAATTCTTTATTGTTTATACAGATAATAAAACTACAGAATAGGCCTGTCTGTACGTTGAAGGTATTTACGATAAAAATATTCAAAAGGAGCATAATAAATTCAAATAACGTTTTCACTAGTGGATTCCACTAGATTTGGAGTAAGATAATCTTTATTACATAAAAATCGACGAACTCAAAAATTACATGTAGTAATTTTACATTTCAATGTAAAGGTTTATGTTTATCATCTTTAGGTATAATAAAACAAACTCGATAATCGACATAAACAGACACGTACTTAGATTTTCTTTATTACATCGTAATAAAACGGTTTATGATGATCATTTGGCTTCTTCTTCATATCAAACTCATTGTTTATCGTGAGAAAATTTACCTAAAAATTCAATGCTTGCAATTGTCATGCATTAAACTGCAAACGCTATTGCTTTCGCGTTTCTATATTTCCAGAAATTTGCTTTTTCCATCCAACTTTTTATGATACTTATTAGGAAAATGAATGTTGAATAAACTATTACTTTAGTCAAAATGTAATTTTTATTTTCAATATTTCAAAATAGTATTGACAGTTAATTGGTTATACAAACGAGTTGTATAGACTTGTAATGTGGATAATTTTTAAAATTTTTACAATTAATTAAAAATACAGTTTGCTTACTAACATAGCAATATAATACATATATTTTCTCATTAAATATTTCCATTCCACTGTTGAGTAAATAAAGTGAAATACCTTCTATTTTTATCAAATCAAAGATTGTCAAAAACAGAAATTAAACACACAGTTATGGGTCGGAAATGAATATCGATGACAGCGCCAAATAAATAACTAACATATACGCGTATATACGCGTATTCAATTAAGAGTCTGTATCGAACATAGTATATAAAAGCTTTGTTTTTAAATATCTGTAATACCTATAATAGGTAGATTATTTAAAACTAGCGCATTCGCAGTACTAAAAGAAAGGCATTTTCATATACTGAAAAAATATAAATTTTTGTTAACACGTACCATGCTCAGAAACGAAGACATTTCCGTATATAAAATGCTGGTCACTTTTGCTGACTTTTGAAAATATATTAATAAAATAAAAAATCTTGTCTGAAAAAATGCAAAGGCTGTTCAGTAATTTATTTTGTTACCTTTTTTCTGGCCGAAATTATCATTTTACATACACATCTATATACTAATTGTCCTATTTCATTCTACATTGAAATCTGTAATTAAAAAACTCTGTAATTAAAAAATGACATAGCAAACATGCTAACCGTTAATACTATTCAGAATGGCAACATAATTGTATTGTGCTGTTTAAATCCCCTCGGTTTGAAGAATTAGACGCAGACGATTCGACATCAAAATAGCCTTTTATTACAATGCTATTGGTGTAATTAACAACCTTTAGATCTACAACGATATATTGTTTTCTCATATTGTTTCGTATTGTTCCAAACGTTTCCGAATATTGACTACGTTTATTTTTAAATTAATATTCAGCGATCTGTAAGTTAAATTTAAGATTTTAAAGCAACTTTACACCTAATAATACCCCATAGTAATTCAATAGGGTTTGGCCCTGCTTGGTAATTGGGAATAAACAATAAAAAAACTCATCACATCATTTCCTTAATCGACCACTAACTGATTAGTTCAAAGGATTGAAATAATCACGCTGTATTTTACATCGCTAGCAATAAACAATGCAACAGTAGTCTATGTCGCGCTCATAAGTGTATGCGAGAAAAACAATTTTTTCATAATGCCTATACAATGTGATGTCGTGTCCATCTTTCTCACAATTACGATACAATCGCAGTGTGAAATATTGTGTATACGCTCGCTTTGAATAAATACGTAACTAAAATTTTTTCCCAATTTAAAATTCTGACCTCAAATTGTTCATTCCATTATCCTGAACTTGATTAGATGTGTATACAATTTATATTGTTACAACAACGCTTTCTTGCAAACAATTAAAGTTATTTCATATCGATTTCATACAAATTATATATATATATATGTTAATATAATTGATTTTCACGCATTACTCACGGATTTTGTATATATATATATATATATATATATATATATATATATATATATGTACAAAAGCAACGAATGTTCAAACAGATAAACTTGAATTGAATCCTTATTTTTTTGAACCACTACACAAATCATTGGTACCATTCATTTTTCAGGCTATAAAATTATGCTTACTTTCATTAATAGTACTGTCATTTGATTTTTTGGTCATACAATTGAGTATACCGTTTCAGGCACTATCGTAATATAATTTCATTCCCTATTGTCTGTCCGTCCCGTCTTTTTCCAGAACAACCTGTCAAGAACTAGTAGAACTCGCTCTACGAGAGTTAAGCACTTATTAACATTTAAGAGTGATTAACATAAAAACAAACTAATTATAAATGTATATAATTATACATAGAATTAGAGATCATTAAATTTTATATTTTGAATAAAATTTTTTGTAGATCTCATTATCGTATACTTAACTCATTGACACCTCTAGCAATTTCTGAGAAAAAGGAACCTAGATAGACGGATGATCAGGTTACCAATGCGCTGGTTATCAAAAAATTAATTAAAACACAAACAATTTCTTTCTTTGTGTGGATAAGCTCAACGCATGCCAGGTATTCGAAATAAATATATTATTGCATTAAATTGAGAATCACGCGAAAGAAGCCGCGGGCAATATTTAGTCTATAATAATTTAAAAGGTTACCTCCAAAAAGCACCCGGCACACTTCCTCTCTCTAGTTAAAACATTATTGCTCATTACTCGAAACTCTGAAACAATATTACATTACCTACGTATATTTAAATACTATAAACTGTGCAATAATATTACGAAACTTCCATTTAAATTGGATGGGCTTGTTGTATATAAATCAAATACTAATAAACAAGCAAACAAATAAAATTTTGTTCTCTATAAATATGATAATGATTTTATCAGTATTTACAGTTCGATTTCTCTATTTCTCAGTACGTAATACAGCCAAGTTTCAGAGAAAAGAATACAGCCAAGATTCACAGATCGAATACCGTCAACAAGAATAAAAAAATAACTCAAATAAAAAAATCCTCGTTAATGGCTGTTTCCATTTGTCTTTATTGGCATTTGGCAATTTGCGGTGCCACGCATCGATGGGACTCGGGATGGATTGCCGATCGCTGGTCGAGCGAAGCTGGACTGGTGTTTTGGTCGGCTGTAAGAGATTGCCCTTGTAACAAAAGTCTGCCATACGTGTCCAATGTATACATTAAAATTCTTGAATAAATAAATTATGGGCAAAATGAAAATAATAAAAAATGAATTACTATTAAAATACGCAAATTCTTGTTCGCGATTCAACTAACGTATGGTGAACTTAAACCTCTCCCAGCTGAAATGCAGGTCACGTAACGCAGACGAGTTCGCACACTCGGACAGCGCTGGGACACAGATTCGGTTTCGCACAACGAAAGCTGAATTCCATCTCTGATTGCGAGCCTCCAGGACTCGAAGTCCGGACGTGGAGATAAAGTTTAAATTAGCAGGATCAAACTTGGAGTTTTAGAATGCGCGCTATGGATCAGGATACGAATCCTCTCTTATAAATACCTAAAAGTCTGATTCTTTTATTTAAGAAGAAGAGTATTTGAAAGAACGGTGAAATGTTTTATAGATTACAAGATATTACCTCTTACCTCATTTCTTCAAAAATAATACAAAAATGCAAAATGAAAAATTAAAAAGTGATTCAAAGAAGAAGTATTGATTATATTATGAGCTTGCAAAATATTTGAAGAAGAAAATAATATTTAAAATTGCTCCAGAAATAGACAAATCGAAATGAAGACCTTTAAATCTATTAAAAAACCCGGAAGATGATGCTTTCACGAACGGGTGATAATATCTCTAATTTTTTTCCCCACAAGGCAAAAAAAACAATTTATAAATAAATTTATCTTGATAATATAAAGAAAGGATAATATAAGACACGACAGGGTTAAAATTAAATTGCTAAAATATCTTGGTTGATAGATTAAAAACATTATACAATTACGTTTAAGATGATTAAGAAAGGGGGACGGAAGAAAGGAATTTCAGCAAAAAAAAAGAAAGGGGGACGGAAGAAAGGAATTTAGAAAAGGGGACGGAAGAAAGGAATTAAGAACGAAGAAAGGAATTAAGAAATTAAGAAAGGGGGACGGAAGAAAGGAATTTCAGCAAAAATATCGAATAAGTTGTTACAATAAGGTTAATTGTGCAATGTCGCTTAGAGAATACTATTTCCTATTATTAATAACATCCACTGACTTTGCCTTAAAGATATATAGAAAGACAACTCAACCCATTTCTAGCAGATCATAATTGAAACTCCGCTGTAGTAACTTCCTATTTTTCTAATTTTGATAATCAATCTAATACACAATTATATCAACACAGATAAAAAAACTGAAGATTTATAGCAAGACAACTCGACATATTTCTAGCAGAGTTTTAATTAAAACTCAACTATAGTAACTTGCCATTTTGTTAATTTTGATAATCAATCTAATACATCAACACATAAAAAAAAACTGAAGATTTATAGCAAGACAATTCAATCCATTTCTAGCAGATCATAATTAAAACTCAGCTGTAGTAACTTGTCATTTTGCTAATTTTGATAATCAATCTAATACACAATTATATCAACACAGATAAAAAAATTGAAGATTTATCGAAAGACAACTCAACCCACTTCTAGCAGAACCATAATTAAAACTCAGCTGTAGTAACTTACCATGTTGTTAATTTTGATAATCAATCTAATACACAATTATATCAACACAGATAAAAAAACTGAAGATTTATAGCAAGATAACTCAACCCGTTTCTAGCATAGTTATAATTAAAACTCATCTATAGTAACTTGCCATTTTGTTATTTTAAATAATCAATCTAATACACAGTTATATCAACACAAATAAAAAAACTGAATATTTATAGCAAGACAACTCAACCCATTTCTAGCAGAGTTATAATTAAAACTCAGCTATCGTAACTTGCCATTTTTTTATTTTAGATAATCAATCAAATACACAATTATATCAACACTGATAAAAAAAACTGAAGATACGTAGAAAAACAACTCAACCCATTTCAATCTAATAACCCTGCAAATTCTAAAATTACTGCATATACTGTATATACATGTAATTTTCGAATTTGCAGGTTTTAAGCACTTTTCCGTTTGCATATTCAATTATTAAAACGAATTTAATGTTAAATATACGTCGCTGCCTCTCTGTGTATAAGAACGAATTTAACTCTAAAATTACTGTAGCTATTGACATAAACTATAGAAAGTAATCTTGGGACCAACTTAGTTTTTGTTTTATCGTGGTATCTCAAACAGTTCCAAAGTTATGATGGTGTCGATATCGGGATCCGTTAAATATGTCTACACATTTATTTTCGAAACCGTGATACCTAAACTACGCATTGCATAAACCATAATGTTTATCTAATGCAGGTTAAATACAGTGGAATATATAAATAGTATTTTATGGAAGTATATAATTATAGTTATTATGATTATATTATATTATATTGTAATTATATTTATTCTTCTTATATTTTAATTATATTTATTCTCTTATATTTATTCGGTACCTAATATATTAGTTAAGCTGTATCAACATTTTCAATTATATTACAGAGAACGCCATCTATGAAGCAATAGCAAAACCCATGACTATCAAAAACTTTTTTGATGAAATTCCATAGGGTGCATTCTATGTTGCAGTAGGAAAACTAGAGGTTAATTACATATGTTCTTATCTTACTTAATTTTTTTTTCAAATAACTTATCTAAACTAATCCGAATGTCGAAACGCGAACGAAGTTGTAGGCGCAGCTAGTTTTAAATATATTTTTTTAATTATTACGGAGCTAGTCAAGTGTAACGTAAACGTTGAACTTAAGTATTTTTACGTTTATGATATATAATTAATAATCTGAAAACATTATAATTGTGGTATGCAAATTTATCCCTGAGATATCAGAAACATTACCAACACGCATAATGAAAAAATACAATACGAATAGAAACAATACAAATGTGTGCAGTGAAACAATACGCTACTAAAGGTAAATGTCAATCGAACGCCAACAGATTACATGTGAGAAGAGAAATATTTATATTTAATACATAATAAAGTTATTTACAATTTTGAACAAATGGAGTTAGATATAGCTACAGCTGTTAAATATAATTTGTAAATTGAACAAATGGGCTGTTACTTTTTGTCAATTGAACAAATGGAGTTAGATACAGCTACAGCCGTTAAATATAATTTGTAAATTGAACAAATGAACTGTTACTGCATTTCTACAAGAGGGCATAGACACTAAATTATTTATGATCTAACTGCAGACTTATGAAAATGCAGATGAAGTATGTGAAATGAATAAATCCAATTATGGATTAAAACAGGCGAGCCGTCAGTGGGATTTGAAACCTACTTCCGTGTTAAGGAACCTGGGATTAAAAAGCTCATCTGTGAGCCTTTGTGTATACTACTAGATTAATAATGAAAATATTTTCTTTATTTTAATCTGTGTTGATTAATTTCTATTTTTTATAATAATATTCAAAAAGGGGAAGAAATGAAACATCAGCTCAAAAGCAAATTTAATATGAAAGGACTTGGTCCAGTGCATCATTTTATTGTTCGAAAGATAAAGCAACATTTGGATAGAAGTGAGCTCATTGTTGATCAAACCACTATATTGAAAGAGTTCTGCAGAGATTTAAAAAGACTGAATGCAATTCAGTCTTTCACCATGTAATCCTATTACGAAATTAATTAATACATAAAATGAAAAAATATAACTACATATATAAGATATCAAGAAGTGATTCAAGGCTCGCTTTACCTATTACAAGGCCCGTGATATGATATATGTTTCACAGTAAATTAATTGAGTAGCTTCAATAATAATCCAAAACTACATTGACTAGCAGTTAAGAGAGTCCTGGGGTATATAAAAGGAACAAAAGAATATAGATTAATATATAGCCAGAATAAAGAAAAACAAAGTATGTTTGGCTACTGTGATTCTGACTTGGTTTCAGATATTGACACCCAGAGATCACACTCTGGCTATATTTTTTTGTTTGTTTCAGGCATAAAGCAGTTTGTAGCATGGTGTTCTAAGCACTGAAACACTGTTGCCTTAAAGACCATAAAGGGATAGTATATGGCATTAACTACTGCGGTACAAGAGGCAATGTGGTTGCGCTACTTGGAATATGAATTGTACTGAGACGTCAAAACTTCACCTTCTGTCATATATTGTGATAATGAAAGTGGAATCAAATTCACAAGTACTTATGCTTATTGTGAGCGCAGCAAATATAAGTATATATCGTAATAAGATACCATTTTCTTCCAGAGAAAGTTGCCAATAAGGAAATTGAAGTTAACTATGTTGGAACACAGAATATGCTTAAGTCACCTCTCGGCAGAAGTTTGGGACTTTTACGGGGCAACAGGTTTGTACTTCTAGGGAGGATATTAAAATATTAATTGTAACCTAACACCGCGAGCGATAACTATATATCTAATCAAAATATCTGTCATGTATTACTGGCCTCTAAACAAAAAAATAAATGACTTTTATCACTGTCTCGCATTCTCTGACCTTTTACTATTGCTATCCCTTTTCTATAATTAATAATAAGTCTTTTGTCGCTGAAATATTTATTAAAATAACAATAAAAATAAAAGCTACGTCTTTATTACATTTATATAATTGTTGATTCGAATAAGTCAAAGAAAGAATATACAATGTCATCATTGTGTTTCTAGAGTTCTCATTAATAATTCTGAACAGACTTCACGAAAACTCCCGGACTTAAATACTAATGTGAAAATATTCCAACAGAATGAACGGAACTTATATGCCAGCGTGCGTGCGTGCGTGGCTGCGTGCGTGAGTGCGAGCTTGCATGTGCGCATCCGTGTGTACCAGCTGCTTGCATGCATGCCTGCGTGAGTGCGTGCGTGCGTGCGAGTGTGCGTGCATGCGAGTGTGCGAGCGTGCTTGTATGCGTGCGTGTATGCATGCGTGCGTGCGTGCGGGCGTGAGTGTGTGCGTGCATGCGTGCGTACGTGCGTGAAAATTTAATAAAAAAGATTAGTTTATTAAATGCTAGTCAAATATGTGATTTAATTTTACTACTGATCGGTCAACTGTAGGTTTACAACTATGTTAACTGTATTAAAACAAATTAATTTCATACATATATAACAAATTATTCAAAAGATATAAACCTGTGGTTAAATACGGAGGTCAATATACACCTGTGGTTAAATACGGAGGTCAATATACACCTGTGGTTAAATACGGAGGTCAATGTACATATGTTTGTGGCATAAGTCTTGAAAATATTTGAAATGCTAAAGAAAGGAAATTACTTCCTTTTTGTGACGTCGTAATATTTCGTTTCACTGAATATTAATATTGCAATCAATATGGCTTCACTGGTGCCGACTGCTACCGCGGATCAAACAATTTTTATTTATTATCGTTTTTTATGTCAAAATATCTAAATGCGAAAGGTAATCTGAGCTGTGGAGTACGTAAAGAACAATAAAACGAGAACTTTCGTCACTTTTTACACCTTAGTTATAAAACTTTGTAAATTATAAATTTAATATAAAATAAAACATACGCCAATTATTTAAAATGTTAAATTACTTTGACACGTAACGAGCGCTCTCAAACATTTTAGTAACTTTAAAAATTTAGAAACGACTTCATTAATCAGAAGATCGTCAGAAACTGTTTTCGCTTCATGAATCAAAGACTGCTTTTCAATGGAGAATAAATAATTAAATCACTGAAATTAATATAATTTTCACTATAATTAGTAGTATTCTATTTATACTAAATAACGGAGCAGATACGAGAGGATTTTTTTTGCATCACCGTTAAGCTAGTGCTTATTTCACTATATCTCATATTAGCATACCTACAGACTTCTCGGTTAAAACATCTTAACGAAAATTGGCTCCTAAAGTGCAATGACAATTGGCTTCTTTAAAGTGCAATGAATATTTTTCCAAAAATTAAAGAATATTACGATAATTAAAGTGTTTGCAGAACAAAATAAATATTGTTACCTAAATTAATTTAATCAAATTAAAAGCCTCACCCAAAATAACACGAATTTAATAAGAAATCAAAATAAATTTCAAAAGCTGTTTAAAGAAAATGTTAGTAAAACAGAAACCGCTATCGTGAAGACATTTACTTAAACACAAACATGTTAACAACGTGCACGTGACGGGCTTGTTGCCATGAAAGTAAATTTCTAGTCGAACGAAAAGAAATTTATTTTGTCGATTAGTGGCTTGGTGGACTGCAAATGATTGTGACCACAATACAAAAAAAAATAAAAAGATGGTAGATGTGGGGTAGATGGGGTAAATAGGAAGAATATAAATATGATCAGCTTTCATTTTTGAGACCTCTTTTGAATTTGTACATTGACGAGTCACTTGTAATGTGCATGATCCAGTTTATTGCAAAATTTGTTAACATACACAATAAACGAATATTTTCAAAGAATTTCCTTTTTTTTTGGAACAAGCAACCTTATTGAAAAATAAACTAATTCGTTTATGTTCAGTGTGAACCGTTAAATAAATTTTCATACAAAGACAAATCAACGGAAAACAATAATTACAACTGTTTGATACACTGGAACGGTAGAACACACTTGTAATATTATTTTCTCTGCCTTACATTCTCGTCTGCTGTCTGCAAAGGGCCTACCACCATAAAATATTTCAGATTCTTATAGCGACTGTAAATTTAGGAGTTTTTCGAGAACGTCTCGACATAATTACTTTGAAATACTTAATTATGACGTGTTATGTACGTTTACTTGCAATTTGCGAATAAATAACTACATGAATTTTATATAAAATAGACACACTAACATTATTTATATGCTGCTGAAGACGTCACTTGGTAAGTCCAACACACAACTTGCATTCTCCACTGCCGCTGCCTTATTCCGTTACACATTTTCGTAACGCTGCCTAAACCATTTATACCCTACTGCGCGATAAAAAGTTTCCCTTCCAAAGTATCCTTCGTACAAATGAGAGATATTTTTATAGGTCCATATATTAATACTGTAACGTCGTCTTGTCTTTCTATATAACAATCGTTTTCTCACAAAATTATTTCATATGTTTTGTGAAAACGTAATCCAAACTGACGTACAGATACTTATATTAAATAAAAAAGGATTCACAGTCAGTAATTTACGTGTCCTTTTTATTAAAATAAAAAGGGACACATGTAAATTATTGACCGTGCTTGTACCTCTTCTTTCCCTTCAAAAATAACAAACCCTAATTGCAATAAGATAATACAGTAGGAAAATAAACGTGACAAAAGTTAATATCCTAATATATTTTCGTTAAACGTGATAAAAGTTAATATCCTAATAATAATATATTTTCCTACTGTATAAATACAGATTATATACATCCTTTGCCGCGTTGCGTCAAAATTCACGAAGACAAATTCAAAACACTTCTTCAAAAGATCAAAGACAATGGAGCCATTCAGACTATCATTATATTTAAGCGTGAAAAACGCTCTCACAATCGGTGTCAAAAACGCGTTCTATTGAGAGAAGGAAAATCCATTCCTATCCATTATCCCTTCTTATGCCTGAACAATTGTCAATTTCTCAAAGTACGAAAGCAAGAGTTCTTATGGCTGGAGTAGGTTCGTATTTCTCAATTCGTAGATGTAAATCGACTATTTTTCTGATATTTTATTTGGAATTGTTTTTAACTGACTGGCGTTTATAGGCATTTACAGGTTTTTCAATAACATTACTGGCTTTTATAGGTTTTTCGATAACTACTACAGCTGTAGATTAGGTATCATACAGTAAACGGTCATGGTATAACAGTTTTAATATTTAGTTATTATATTGGCAAATTCTAAATATATTTTATTCCTTGAGTTAATTCATTAATTCATTGTACTAATTCCACTGTTACTGTTAAAATCTAACAATTTTTAAATTGTTCTTAATTTGTTTAATATTGCAACTAAAATCTTTTATTTCCACTTTTCTGCAATTAGTCTCTGCGATGTTTTTCTACGATTTTTCTGCGATTTGTTAACGATATGTACATAGAGGTGAAAAATTTGGAACCGCTTACTTGTAAAATAGATTATTTTCCCAAATATGGAAAATATTTAATATAAATTATATCTAACATAAATGTAAGTTTTCATATAATACAAAAAAAGGTATACAAACATAACAGTACCAAACATTCAAGATTTTATCAATCGTTATTATACTCTCTCAATGTTAATTTTAAATAAAAAGGATACGTAAAGAAAAAGGAAATGCATATCTGACGTCTTTGAATAAAGTAGAAACATATTGATACTGTTTTTTTTCACAAGTTATACTATAATTGCAAAGTATTATGATACTAAGAAATAATAAATACAGGTGATCCATTTACAGTGATCCAAAAAAAATTTTAGGTAATGAACATCGTGATAAGTCATTTAAAAATTATTAGTTCTGCGAAAATCAATAATTTCGAAGTTATGATTTCTTTGTACTTTTTTGAAAAATGTTTACCCCAGTTACATAAATCAATTTTGTTCAAAAACTATTTCACTAAATCATATGAAATTCATTTTTCAAGTATAGTTGTCATATAGCAAGTACGCAGTGAGCTGTTTTTGTGTGCATTCTTACCTTTTGCTATTATTTGAAACTTTATATTAATTTTTTTCTTTTTTCCAAAGAAAAACGTACATTTATATAAAATCACTAGACTAAAATCTGTACAACTAGAGATTTGCTTATGACCTTATAAACTACCTTCGTACATGCCGGCAGTCTAGACAATAAACCGAAGTGTTGTAACTACAGCAATATCTTCAGAAATTAACATCATATCATTAAGTACTAAATGTAGAATATCTACCATAATCGCAATTTTAGCAAAACTGTATTTCCTTTAAAAAGGTATTAATTCAAATTATATTTATTTAAATTAATCTCAAATCAATATTTATTAGTCTTAAGATACGCAAAATGTGTTGAGGTACCTCTGTAAATGAACCAGTGTGTTGAGGTACCACTGTATCTAAAAAAAATTTGGACCGCTATAAATTGGCCAGCCTGTATAAAAACCTGGATTTAACACAAGGTTCACTACCAAAAAAAAATATGTACCGCTATAAATTGACCAACCTGTATAAAAACCTGAGTACCTCTCAGCTAAGTATGCATGTACCCGGATACATAACTTTATTGTTATTTACATATCATATTCAACAAAATAGTAAATAATAACTAATAATAAATTATACCAATATTATTACACAAAGCATGCCTTTTATCGTGATTTTCAATAAAAACTATGGATAATTGTAAAAAAATAGTCGCATGTTATAAATTAACAATTAAAAATGCCAGCAAATAAAATGACTATAACAAAGACACTAAAAAAATAATTCGCGTGTTCCTTGAGACGACTGACAAAAAAAACTGATTGCAGTTTGTGTTTACAAAAATATATATTGAAGTAATAATCAACATATTATCATGATTAATAACATATTCATAAGCCCACTTTGTACCCGCATTCATTAAGAACATTAGATACTGGCTGCATCAAAACACAGAGTCTACTTAAAAAATGCTACACTCTTAAATAAATCTAGTCAACATTCACAATTAAATGAAACTACGTGATATAGTATTATTTCTACTTTCTTTAAGTTCTTTACCACGACCTAGGTTTCGTTGTATTACAACATCTTCAGGTGGGCTATTAGCAAAGATTAGAAAGATCTTTGCTAATAGCCTACCTGAAGATACTGTAATACAACGAAACCTAAGTCGTGGTAAAGAAGATAAAGAAAATAGAAATAATACTACATCACGTAATTTCATTTACTTGCGAATAATGAATTTTTACAAAATTAACGCCAAATATATTCAATATCTAGTCAACATGTTTGAACTAGTTTCGTCAACTGTAATTAGTGGCAGTCAGCGAGCAAAATCGAGTTTTCGCAGAGGCAAAATTCCGCTCTGTGATTTAGTTAAGCCAATTAAATTGTACATTGTCAGAAGGATCAAAGCGATAGAAGTGATTCGGTCTCGAGAGCTCGCGTTTGTCCTGTAACGACGTTATGTCCCTTAGGACTTCACTCGTTGTCATTTGGGCGTGTATGGAAACGGGGTTGTCTACATGTAAAATATAAAGGGGACGTGCAGACAACATGTATAATACAAAGAATATCGTCAGCGTGTAACCTATTTGTTATATTATGTACATGCAAATTTATTGATATATTTTTTTTACGTTTGCTGCAATAAGCCGCCTTATTGTCAATTTAATACTGACTCGTACATTATTAATAATTAAACTTAAGTATTGAATATATTTGACGTTAATTTTGTAGAAATTCATTATTCACAATTAAATGAAACTACGTGATGTAGTATTATCTCTACTTTATTTAAGTTCTTTACCACGAACTAGGTTTCGTTGTATTACAACATCTTATATAACAGCCCACCTGTAGATGTTGTAATACAACGAAACCTAAGTCGTGGTAAAGAACTTAAAGAAAGTATATATAATACTACATCACGTAGTTTCATTTAATTTTGAATTACACTTAAAACTAAATATACGTATCGATTTAGACATCTTAAATCACACGATTTTTCTGACATTTTTATATTATTTAAAGTAATTAAACAATTAACAAAATGTATACATTTATTTTGAGTACTACAAGATTAAATTAGTAACCCATCGACTGTTGGTTTTGATGTCACATTGTCCGAAATTATTTTGAGCAAACGAGAGGACAAAACTAATTCATTAAACGATTGTGCTTCTTTAGGATTATAATTACGAAACACTTCTTGGTTTACAAGGCACTGACAATTTATGTTATATTTCATGGTTTCGCTATTCAATATTTTTATATCTCCGTAATTGTATTTTCCCTTAAACAAACGAGAGATGGCAAAGATCCTATTGGAAAACTAAATAAAATTAATAAACCTTTTTTGTCCGACGTCCTCTTTCGTGTGTTTCAGTTATCACGTTCCGACAACAAAATCATGCAGAAAACAAGCTCTCCAGGAAAATGTCGGTTGAAAATTCCACGAAAATATTTTCCAAGCTATTTTTGTTGTATTTACATATACATATATAATACATTTACGACATCGTCGGCAAAGAGTAAAAATTTTCTTACTGAGTCTGTTCACTTTTTCGAGTTGGCGGAATTTAAGTTTGTGTGTTTATAGTAAACTGTTTTGTATGTTATTCGGGATAAACAATTTCTGTAAATATATACTATTATTCACTATGTATTTCTATAAATATATGAGCGACTCGGACTAAGGCAGTAAATATAAATCTGAGTATTGAAAACTATCTCCTTAATAATGTGTGTACACCACAGTCCAATAATCTGTCAAAGGTATTGGGTAAATAAAAAAGGTCCCTAACAATGGCCTATGCTTCATGTCATTAATGGAGAGTAGGGGTATTTGTAAACACGTATTCTATTTTGATAATAACAAATATTTAAAAAAAACATGTATTGGAAAAAAACTACATCGATTTTAGGTAAAATACATTAGTTTAATTATTACATAATAATTTTGTAATAATTTAATTATTCGTTTAATTTATGTTATCTAGCAGAGATTTCTTTAAAAAAATAACCTATTCTATATTGTTATATGTACTGATTACGTTAATACTTTCAATATACAAATTTTTAAAAACTTGTACTAAAGATTTTTTTCTGGAGTAATATTAAATACTTTTCTTTTTTTACGTTATAATAAGAGGAAAATTCTTGTAAGTCTGCATAAATCGAGAATTATTGAATGTCGTTAAATCTATTTGAATTACGAGAGTTCAGTACATATTGAGAAGCATTTAACAGTATAAACGAGGGTACATTGTTTTTTTTAATTAATTTTTCTACATTATTTTTCACTATGGTATATAATATTTCACAGATGTAAGACTAATAACTTGGATGTCTTGGACCGAAATCATTTCGCAATGAAGAACATACTGAAAGCCGTTATGGTGATATTATTTTCTGATGTCCACACATTTGGTTAAAAATGTTAAGGAGGCGACCCAACATTTTGGTGAAGCGTATCTCGCTAAGGAGACAGATCAAAAAACTGGAGACTACATCGGAAAATGTTACGAGACATTTTCGAATGCATTTTAAAGGAACTTTTCAATATCATCCCAGTGGATGGTGTCCATAAGACAATAAATTTCACTCCTCTATGTGGATTCGAATTATAGTGAAGTACTTAAAAAAATATTTTTGAGTATTTTGTCTTCGTGTAATTCAATGAGGTCTTCCTGTTAATTTCACCACAATCGGCCTTAAACTGAAAGAGCTAAGATACTGCGACATACGGATGGACAAACAGATGGACGGACATGGTGAAATTACAAGTGTTCCGTTCGGCACATACGTCAAAAATCTGAAAAAAAACCAGGATAGCGACATTTAGTAAATATTCAATGTAATATTATATCACTGTATATATATATATATATATATATATATATATATATACATATATATATATATATATATATATATATATATATATATATATATATACATTGATAGAAACACCAAACTTAAACTTTCATTTGCACCTAAATATACAGGGAATCCTAGTAATGCGTATTCCGCTCGTACTTTACAGAATTTTTTTCTGCATTTATGATTCAATTATTCTCCATTTCAGTGAAAAATTTATAAACCCTTTTGCTAACATTTCATAATTAGGAATTAAACAAAATATTTGAGACGATTTAAAGTAGATTTTTTTTCCGCAATCTTATAATACGGTAAATGATTTTTGCATGCGATAGATGCTACAATTGTTCAAACAGTTCGCAGTTGGTTTACGACAGAGCCACTTTATACAAGGAGCTATTGCCCCAAAGCAGACACAAACAAATTGGTATACAATTATTAAAAATAATTCCCTAAACTTAAGATTTAACAATATTTTTCATCAATAACTTGACCAAAAGTATAGGAAAACCATTACATCGATCAATAATTATCTTAAGTTTCAATAACTCGTATAAGTGTGTTAAGCCAAATTTTTGATAAATATTTATATAAATTAATTAATAGGATCCTCACCCCGACCTGAGCATCAATCTCGTATGAGGCATTTTCACAATATTCGACAGGACAAGTGCAAGACGTCAAGAATATGGGCTCTGATTGCAACACGGCGGCGATACGACATTGACCATTTCAACCTAACCTAACCAACTTCGATACCAATACGATGGTCTGCTGAAGACGCATAGAAGCAATAGCAAAGCGAATAAGCAGTTATCACACATTGACGTTTTATGTTTGACGATTTAGTGTCAATTTATTAGTAAATACAAAAAAAATTATATTAAAGGGCTGTATTTTCACATAACAACGATTATAACCAATTATTTGAAAAATAACATTGAAAAATGCATTTTCTCAAGAACAAGTTTTTTTGTCGGTTGATGAATGATTAAGTAAACAGTGCGCAATATTTTTGGCGCAAGCATATAGCTACACTTAAATCTACCTAAATGATGAGAAATGAAATAAAAACTTTTGGTTTTATTTTAATTTAGGGAAAGTTCCACGTGAAAATGAAAAATGTTTTGAGAAAACTTTTTTATAAATAGAACTACTGACTACTACTAAACTTTTTTTATATAATAGAACTTTTTTATAATATACTGGTTGGAAAGGTAATTTGAATGGCGAAAATGAAAAATGTTGTAACCGTCCACTTACTACAAACAAAAATCATCAAAATAGTGGATAAAAAATTCCTCGGTATAATGTGCGTAAAATTGCTTCCGCTTTAAGAATTCTGGAAATAACCATCATTAATTATATGATGATATTGACTTACGTCAGTCGTTCAGATGTATGGCTTCCTCATGACTTATGAGCGAAATATATTTGAAGGCGTTTTCACGTATAATTTGCTTTTTCATCCATATAACTACGAAAATGTTTTAAACAAGATAATTACTGGAGATGTGCGTTGTAATACTTTATGCTAGCTAATATTCACCATAAACGCTTCTCAACCAACTGTAAAGATCCTTTATTTGTCATATAAAAAAAAATTTTATGCATTTAATGAAATTAAAAACCGTCGTTTTTATAAGCTCCCTCCACATGGTGAAAAGATCAATTTAAGGCTGTACTGTAGTCAATTAGATAAAATGAAGGAAGCGATGCCATGAAACTTCCAAAATTAGCGAATAGACGAAGCATTATTCTCTAACGCAAGGTTCAATGTGAATTAAACCATCAGAAATAAACTGTTGCAGTAAAAGTGTGATATTCTACGACATACTTAATATCCTCATCATCACTATTTGGATATTAGCGCTTTTGATTACTATTCATTCCCATGAAGGGAAGAACATTTCTCTCCATGGTAAAAGATTTAATTCAGGAAATGTTATAAAACTTCAGCTTCTTCAATACTTTACTAACAAACCTCAAAAGTTTTGAAAAGATGGCATTTTGGGATTTTCGCGAAGATGAAGGAAAATCCTGAAATCGATCACAGGGATCATATAAAATTTAATAAGACATGTAAACAATTATTTTTTCTTGGCCTGTTGAAGATGTAAAGCAATTGTTATATACACGTCATAATTTTTCAATTTTCTCCAAAAATTGAATAAATTATTGCATATCAGTACAATCAGGACTCATAACCGAATTGAACTCATTGACTTTACTTGATCATTGAGGCTAAGCAACGAAAGCATTACTCGGTAATTTGATGGGTGATCATTAGTTGTAAATCTTAACAATATCCTTAGGAGCGCAATAATATCTAATGGAGCTTTTGGATGGGAGTTACAACGTTCTGATGTTACGTCGCGACGGGCCATTTGGCTAGCTTCGCGTCTTGTCAGCTCCTTCCAACTTAAGAGGCAGATATCCGCCAGGGTAAATATAAAAAAAGGCGTGGCTACCGCAAAGTGGGAAGAGAGTCGGGTACAGTCTGTTTCAAAAAGTTAAACAGCACTGTAATTTAAAACAAAACAACACAGATCTAATTACCAAATATGTATCGCACGACGTTTATTAAAATATGTTTCGAGAAGGAGTTTTCAAACAAAATTATCAATGTAAAACCAAATTTTAAGGCTATTCACAAAGTGGTATATGTGTATTTAGCGAGTTTTTCTTTTTACATATTTGATTCATAATTTTATTTATTTACAATCACATACCGAAAAAAACGCCTCTGTTGTATCATCAATATGTTGTGAATAGAAACATGAGAACAATAATATGTTGCTAATAGAAAGATATAATATAAGTGTAATATTTGATCTGTAATTTACTTTTACATATGTTTATGTTAATTCTTTTATAATTTATCCATAATAATCAATGTTTACTTATTTTTATCTGTAAAATAAATATCCAACTTTTATAATAAACCATCAACACAGTCAAAATGTATTAACTAAACCAAGTAATTGTCATCTCAATAATCAACGAATATGTGAAATTAATTCAATTCTGTAAAAAATGTCTATTTGTAATTATCCGTTAAATCAGTCAAATTTTCTGAGTATAGATTTATGCAGCAAATAAAACTTTTTTATGCCATTTAAAAAACAAAACAATAGCAAGTTTTATTTTATGCAAAATATAGCCATTGCCTACTTGTTTTGCTGAACATGGTGAAACATTATATAAATATACGATTAGTTTTAAATTTATTTAAGTCCTGGCTGATTATTAATCTTAATATAACCAATAAGTACTAAAGAATATTTTATGTTTTACGCGCGTAACAGTCATACACAAAAAATGTGCATCAACACTTTTCTCCTATCCCTAACGGAAATTATACTGAATATACGGTCTATAAGTCTATTGTTCATAGAACACTTAATATGAATTATATTTTTTTGTAACAACTGTAGGGATTGGTTTTACAATTAAAATTATTCATTTAGTATTTTCGACTATTCCAACTTCTATTTACTTTAAAATTTAAACTCTGAAGGTTTTATTTTCTGAATACACTAAATATTTTTTCGACACCCCCGCAAGTCCGGAACTATTTTCTTGAAAAAAACATTTATCCATAATTGTTATTTATCATATTCATTCCGAATTTCAATTCTGTAGATTTTATTTTTAATAAATGCAAAATATTTATTTTCAACGCTCCCGCAAACTCGAATAGAAATCGATGATCTTATCGTTTTTTTTATTTTTATTTTTTCATGCTCCAACGAAAATTATTTTTAAATTATTTGTCGCTATTGAAATTTTTGTCAATATTCGTAGAATCATAGTTTTCATGTAAAGCTTGCTCGAACTAGTTTCTTTTGTAAAAATGAAAGATCTTTCCGCAGTAAAAAGTATTTTTGATTACAACCCTGATGATAAGTTATTACCGTATCATAAGTTATCACCATTCATTAGAGTCAGTCCATTAATTTTTGTACAAACAGTCAAACAATCAGACAATCAGAAAAACAATCTAAAAACTATATTATTGTTGCAACATGTAACCTGTTGCAACTACTTTTTTGAAAAACCATTTCATGTACGGATTATTTTCTAGTTTATTATACACACACAAACACACACACACACACACACACACACACGCTCACACACACGCGCACACGCGCGCACACACATACACACACACACACACACACACACGCACACACATATATATAAATATATGTATATATATATATATATATATATATATATATATATATATGTATATGTGTGTGTGTGTGTGTGTGTGTGTGATTTCAGAACATAAATCAAATGCATCTGAGATACCATCTATAATTTTGAGTTGACTGTATCTAAACGACTTAATTGCTTTAATATTTCGCCGATAAAGAAATTTAGCGAGTTTTTACAGTGTTTTCGTGCCACGTGCGGCACAACCTTCCCCTTCAAAGGCTCACGGGCGAGTGATGGAAACCGTCTCGATCAATAAGCCGCTTATGACGGTTATATTGTGAAGCAAAAGTATGGAAAATAGGTTTTTCTCAGTATTTCTATAATCAATCCATATTTTGAAAAACCTTTTGTCCAGCCATAATATATTATTATAGTCTTTATTTTAGTGCAGATTCCAATGAAATAGCTAAATATATTTTGAAACATTTTTTTACGGTCAGGTATCTTAAAGTTTGAGAAGAATTTGTTTCAAGGAATTCAATATGATTAAATTTTTTTTCAAATTTTACGTATCACAATTTTTTTAAATTTTCTTAAAAACCAAAATGAACTCTTACTATTTCATATAGATAGGTACCTAGGTACATGGATTAATTACGTGCTGCCACCAACGATCAATTTCATTGTTGGTTTAAGTTTATGTAAAAAAGAATATTAAAATGTAATAGAAATTTCAAGGCATTTTAAATTTCGTTTATTGTTTTATTTACTTAATTCGTATTTATTTACTTAAGTCTTGCAAATTACGGTAAAAAATATTATAAAGCAATCAACTTCTTAAACCGAAAAAGATAACATAATAAAATTGCCATAATCATAATTTCTGACATCTTGGCAAAGACATGCCTGAAATACGGCACAACACTATTGTGTACATTTGTAATTTATTATTTTTTCAATTTTGGTAATTTTGAAACTCCTACAGATATTAATGGATGAACTAATCCAAAATAAGCGCCATACCGCCGATGTACTTACTGTTTTTGAACTCTACCAGAGACGAACGATGCAGCCAGTAGCTATTGAAAGTTACTCGCGTTTCTATGATATGCCTTACAGATGTCTCTGTCATTTAAAATTCTCTTATATTTGATTTATCTACTTTTTTCTAATAAATATAGAATCCTCTATATAAATAATAACATATTTTAATGGTTCAAAATGTATATAGCTCTGTAATCAGTTTTCGAACAAGGTCATAATACAATTTCGGATATGATTAAAATATTCATATTAATTTCTTTTATTACGATTAGATGGCAGTATATTTTTCGGGTTGTATTGTAGATTAACGTACATGCATAAATTAATTAAATCACAATTTTATCTGGAATATTAATATATTTTTATGTACCTTTTACTTTTTGTCTCCCTAGTGTCAAAATCAATATGTTTAAAGGAAACTATTGGACTTATTGGAGCCATATCAGGTAAGCTCAATACATTTTGGGTTTAGTACAAAATCAGTACAAACAGATGTTGCTACAAATATCGTCTGGAATGATTCAGAGATAAATCTTAATAAAAAGCCTATTATGTCACTTTTAAAAGAACTTTGTTCAACGAAAATAATTTATTAAACTTTTTAATATTTTTATAAGTGAAGTCTAAAACACGTATTTAAAGTATTTTTTTATTTAATGCCATCTAGACATTTTTTCAGAATTCAGCTGCAAGCTAACTTATACTTGCCACAGATTACTGTATGTTTTGTGCCACAGATGACATACGCGTCGTTTGTTTGCATTCCATTTGATCGTATAGCACAAAATTATACCGATAATAATATTTTTAAATAAAGACGCCTATTAATATGGTCAAAAAATATATTAAAGGTATTGAAAGCCCGATTGAAATAAACATAATTATTCAAGTTCGATTAATAAAAATATGACGATATGTTCTAATTATTACAACAAACTACTGAAAAGAAACATAATTGTTTGACAACTGTCAATCAAGGTGTCTACGTCTGAATTCAGATTCATTGAAATTTTATTCTTTTGGGTAATTTTTGTGTTTCTTGTGATGTTATTTATGACATTTGCATTGCCCCTGGATCCACTGAACACTTTTTAGACTCCCTTTCTGCAACCGTGACGCAGTATTTTTGGACTTTATTACTGCCACGTTGACTACGAGAAAATAAGGAAGGATTTAGCGCCATGTAAATGCGCATTGGATGCAACAACTTGCATTCTGAATATTCGATGTTTTGATTTCCAATAAACGATAAAAATGTTTTGGGACCATGGCCTGGTATTACGTACCTCCCTACATCGACTTTATACTCGTTCTTTATGATTTATCGTCTTCGATTATCTCTTTTTACGTCAGAGTAATTAATGTACTAACAACTATAGATGTATCGGTCGAGAGTGATCGAATCAGTTTTGTCATAACGAATGACTCGATCTTAGCAACCTAACTGATCGAATCAACGTGCAGTAACACGTCTGTTTCGAAAGTAAGGTTATTTCGTTTTGTTTTTCGGTAATCTGTTTCGATTCATGCGCCTATCGAAACGAATGAGTAACAGAGAATGATAAAAGATTCAGTATTTTTTATTAAAAAGTTTATTACCGTAATTATACAATAGATATATTACTTCATTCGCAATAGATGTATACATTAATTTGTTTGGTTTATAATAATGGAATGAATTCATATGACATAGAATACTAAAACGCGATGGAAGAACTAATAATTTTGTCGGTGTTATTTATTTATATAGAATTTTTTTACAACTGATATACTTATTTATCTTAAATTCCATTCAAATCACATTTCCATTTACTCAACCTAATTTATTGGTGAAATTATTTCACATTTCACTGTATTTCCTGTAATCCTATTGAAATTTTTGTCAATATCCGTAGAATCATAGTTTTCATATAAAGCTTGTTCGAACTAGTTTTTTTTTGTAAAAATGAAAGATCTTTCGGCCGTAAAAGAATTTTGATTACGACCCTGATGATAAGTTATTACCGTACCAAAAGTTATCACCATTCATTAGAATCAGTCCATTAATTTTTGCATGATTGACGCACAAACAGTCAAACAATCAGACAATCAGAAAAACAATCTAAAAACCATATTATTGTTGCAACATGTAACCTGTTGCAACTACTTTTTTGAAAAACCATTTCATGTACGGATTATTTTCTAGTTTATTATACACACACAAACACACACACACACACACACGCTCACACACACGCGCACACGCGCGCACACACATACACACACACACACACACACACACGCACACACATATATATAAATGTATGTATATATATATATATATATATATATGTATATGTGTGTGTGTGTGTGTGATTTCAGAACATAAATCAAATGCATCTGAGATACCATCTATAATTTTGAGTTGACTGTATCTAAACGACTTAATTGCTTTAATATTTCGCCGATAAAGAAATTTAGCGAGTTTTTACAGTGTTTTCGTGCCACGTGCGGCACAACCTTCCCCTTCAAAGGCTCACGGGCGAGTGATGGAAACCGTCTCGATCAATAAGCCGCTTATGACGGTTATATTGTGAAGCAAAAGTATGGAAAATAGGTTTTTCTCAGTATTTCTATAATCAATCCATATTTTGAAAAACCTTTTGTCCAGCCATAATATATTATTATAGTCTTTATTTTAGTGCAGATTCCAATGAAATAGCTAAATATATTTTGAAACATTTTTTTACGGTCAGGTATCTTAAAGTTTGAGAAGAATTTGTTTCAAGGAATTCAATATGATTAAATTTTTTTTCAAATTTTACGTATCACAATTTTTTAGATTTTCTTAAAAACCAAAATGAACTCTTACTGTTTTATATAGATAGGTACCTAGGTACATGGATTAATTACGTGCTGCCACCAACGATCAATTTCATTGTTGGTTTAAGTTTATGTAAAAAAGAATATTAAAATATAATAGAAATTTCAAGGCATTTTAAATTTCGTTTATTGTTTTATTTACTTAATTCGTATTTATTTACTTAAGTCTTGCAAATTACGGTAAAAAATATTATAAAGCAATCAACTTCTTGAACCGAAAAAGATAACATAATAAAATTGCCATAATCATAATTTCTGACATCTTGGCAAAGACATGCCTGAAATACGGCACAACACTATTGTGTACATTTGTAATTTATTATTTTTTCAATTTTGGTAATTTTGAAACTCCTACAGATATTAATGGATGAACTAATCCAAAATAAGCGCCATACCGCCGATGTACTTACTGTTTTTGAACTCTACCAGAGACGAACGATGCAGCCAGTAGCTATTGAAAGTTACTCGCGTTTCTATGATATGTCTTACAGATGTCTCTGTCATTTAAAATTCTCTTATATTTGATTTATCTACTTTTTTCTAATAAATATAGAATCCTCTATATAAATAATAACATATTTTAATGGTTCAAAATGTATATAGCTCTGTAATCAGTTTTCGAACAAGGTCATAATACAATTTCGGATATGATTAAAATATTCATATTAATTTCTTTTATTACGATTAGATGGCAGTATATTTTTCGGGTTGTATTGTAGATTAACGTACATGCATAAATTAATTAAATCACAATTTTATCTGGAATATTAATATATTTTTATGTACCTTTTACTTTTTGTCTCCCTAGTGTCAAAATCAATATGTTTAAAGGAAACTATTGGACTTATTGGAGCCATATCAGGTAAGCTCAATACATTTTGGGTTTAGTACAAAATCAGTACAAACAGATGTTGCTACAAATATCGTCTGGAATGATTCAGAGATAAATCTCAATAAAAAGCCTATTATGTCACTTTTAAAAGAACTTTGTTTAACGAAAATAATTTATTAAACTTTTTAATATTTTTATAAGTGAAGTCTAAAACACGTATTTAAAGTATTTTTTTATTTAATGCCATCTAGACATTTTTTCAGAATTCAGTTGCAAGCTAACTTATACTTGCCACAGATTACTGTATGTTTTGTGCCACAGATGACATACGCGTCGTTTGTTTGCGTTCCATTTGATCGTATAGCACAAAATTATACCGATAATAATATTTTTAAATAAAGAAGCCTATTAATATGGTCAGAAAATATGTTAAAGATATTGAAACCCCGATTGAAATAAACATAATTATTCAAGTTCGATTAATAAAAAAATGACGATATGTTCTAATTATTACAACAAACTACTGAAAAGAAACATAATTGTTTGACAACTGTCAATCAAGGTGTCTATGTCTGAATTCAGATTCATTGAAATTTTATTCTTTTGGGTAATTTTTGTGTTTCTTGTGATGTTATTTATGACATTTGCATTGCCCCTGGATCCACTGAACACTCTTTAGACTCCCTTTCTGCAACCGCGACGCAGTATTTTTGGACTTTATTACTGCCACGTTGACTACGAGAAAATAAGGAAGGATTTAGCGCCATGTAAATGCGCGTTGGATGCAACAACTTGCATTCTGAATATTCGATGTTTTGATTTCCAATAAACGATAAAAATGTTTTGGAAAAGGTATTAAAATTTAACCAGGATTGAAAAAAAGAAAATATATATATACATATATATATATATACATAAATAATATTTATTTGAGTAAAAAGGCCATCTGACGTCTGATTGTAATGCTACATATTGACATAATAATAAATGAAGTACGTTTTTGAAAATATAACTAATTTAATTCAGTATTATCTGTAGTGTTAAAGCAATACTTAATATGTCTATCTAGCCTAATTTTTCGGGGCAGCAATATTAAAATGTAATAGGCCCATAAATTAAAGGAAATTTCACAATCAATTAAATATAAATATTGTTTCTCTAACTACATTATACGTGTAACGAAATATAAATATTTGAGTGACAAAATTATTTATTAAATATGTTTAATAAATAATTTTTAACAAGGCAAAAAAAAAAATAAATTGTAACAAGGTAAAGTAAGTACATAGTCTTCGCTGCCTTGTACTTCTGGTATCATATGAATTGTGGCAAGAGAATTAAGGATCTATGGCACTCGTTTGGAATTAAGGCCGATAATGAAGGAGATCTTCTTTTGCATGGTAGTAAATCGGCAATGGCCCTTGATAAGCCCGCTCTAATGTTACAGCCGAATGGCTTTCCCTTATTTTAATAACTTTAAATCCATCGTTCTGAGAGGCGCGCTGATATCAAGAGTGTGTTTAAAAACAATTTTTATAAGAGGCTGTTTTTATAAAATCCCATCTATTTCATTCTTAAAAAATACATTTTTCCATGTCAACCTCTGTTGTTTTTTTTTATTATTGATTTAATTTCAAAAATGTGGAAATTTGTAAAAAGATTTTTGATATATTTCATCTACGGCAAATGGGTTTTTCTCCTTACTATTCTGATGAATTGATACAATCCTCCCCTAATCCTCGTAGAGAAGTTATGACAATCCGTTGTAGTAAAGTTATGAGTTGAAAACTGCAAGCGCAAGTGTTTGACTTTTTCCAAATCGAATGCCAGATAGTTCTTGGATTTTTTGCGAGAAATGTTATCTTTCTTCTTCAGTTTGAACACCATATCCGCTTCAATTTTGTACTGGTCAAATTCATTCAACAGATCAATTTTGTTGTCGTTATTTTTCATTTGTTTTTATTGCAATTTGTAAGAATCGCATGTCTTATATGGGTCAGAGTGAAACTCATGGAATCGGAGCCAGTTTCACGAAACACTTTTTGAAGACGTTGCATGACTCCACAGTGCTCTCTTCACGTTTGTGTTCATCGTACACTTTTGTTATGTTCAAATAACATGGTAAACATAGACGTTTTGTACGGCTTCTTAAATAGTGGCTTTCCTGTTTTGGGTTTCTTATTAATCGGAGCAAGTCTCCCTTTTTTATCTAAAGTAGGTAACTTCCTCTAGCCACTTCCTCTATCTTGTAATTTTTTGGTAATTATGTCAATTTTGCCTCCACTTACACCATAAATCGTCTGGAACCTTTTTTAAACATTTTAGCCTTCTGTTTATCAATTTTAACTAAATAAGTAGCCGCGTATTCCAGGTTATTTGATTTCTCTGTGCCTTGTCCCCGACCCTTTCTTGTTTCGTTTTTCTTGCACCGTAAAATTCTGTGGTATAACATTTAATCTTGGCTGTTTTTAGGGAGTTTATGTTGAAATAAATATTTAAAATTGCCACTTTCCTAAGCTGATTGAATTTGTAAGCTAAAATTAAGGATTTTCTTGTTCTCGCGCCCTTATTTGTAATTCGCATTTACTCATAGGTATACTCCAACAAATGTATAAAATACTTTATAAAATTGTTTACTTCAACAGCATACGAAAGTTTTCAAATATTTTCAGTTAAATTTCGGCATTTGCTGAATTGTCGTATATCTTTCTGCAACACTTTCGTATGGGATGACATATTTTTGTCGGTATCTCTATTCCTTGAAGATTTATGAATTTCACCACAGACGTGTCAACTTTTTCTGAATTGAAATCATGTTACTTAATCCAAATATCACCTCTTGTCAAACATTCGGACATATCAACTATCTCCCTACTACTAATATTTTCTTACTTAATTCATGCTTTCTTAAGTAAAAAATGTAAATATTATAAAATTCCATTATTAAGTTTAAAAAAAATGTCTATATAAAGTTCATATTTTGAGTTCGTTCAACTAATACATAATTTAAAATATTAAAAAACGACAAAAACTGTAGGGCACATAACAAGATAAAATCATAATCTTAATATTGACAATGTAGAAATATTTAGAATAAGTTTGAATACGTTTTTTTCTTATTTACACAAGCCGTTATTTTTATTTTTTAATAAACAGATTAGAAATAATACTATCCATTCGCACATAAAGAAGGATGCCGTATTTACAAATACCCCTTGAAAATATTGATACGAATCAGTCAAAATAATTTTAATTGAAAATTCTAATTGAATATAAATCCAGAATTTCTTTAGATATTTCAAATCCACCGTTGAATAATCAGAGGGCAGTTGAAAAGAGAAGGCAATAACAGTGTTAACATATTAATATTATGAAGAGAACATTTTTTTATTTATTTTAGGGTTTGATACAGAAAAGTCTTCTCTGATTAATTTAAAACTTTTCCATTGTATAGCTTTTGTATCAGTATTGACGAAGGGAACAAAGTATATTTATCAAAGCTGGGATAGACAGTTACTAATATCTAGCTTACAAAACAACAACATATAATATCTAGCTTAAAAATATAATGAAATAAATTCCAAATTTCTTTAAACTGTGGTATAACATCATCGTTTGACAAGGTATAATAGTCAACAAAGATGAACTATCACAAAAAATAAATGTCCTCGCGCGTATTTTTTATTAATGTACGTATCACCCATACACCCCTTTGATAAGTCTTGCACCGACCCGCAAATTTACATGGAGAAATAAAATTGTGTTCGATTATTAATCAGCATTTTCATTATTTTTTATAACTAATTGTCGTTTAATTTGATTTTCCTAATGATTTAAAAAATAATATTTAGCGGAAAATAAACGTATATAAATCATACTCTATAAAATATTTGGTAATTTCTGAACAATAAAATATCCTTTGATGCAGAAGCTTCCAAAAGGTTGCGTCTATTTCATACAGTAATACTACACTTTAAATAAACAAAACTTCATTAAATATATACATAAATATTATTTATATCAGCGGCAAAAAGCTCAAATAAGAATTATCCCTGGTATACTGTACATAGATTACTATGTGCCACCACTCTCTTTCGTCATCATTAAATATATTAAGGTACATAAATAAACGTACCCTTATTTACATACATTTTAACAAGCGATGAAACTAAATTTCTCCGGATAGAGGTCTGTCCACATACATTCTCTCTTTTTAACAATTTTTTACAACAAAAATTATAAATGACAGCAAAACAAAGCAAAACGTATCACTATCATCTATACCTACACTATTATTAAAATAAAGTATTTAGAAAATATTTCTTACTTTTGTTACTAATTTACACTAAAATAACCTTTTTTTTAGCTTTCCTTTTTTATGATGTGCTTTTCTTTTCATGCTGTGATCACATATTCATAAAGGATGTAGTATTTTCTGTACTTATTTACGCCAAAATATTCTTTTAATATCCTAATTCAAAGATAAATAAATCATTGTTTATGTTCTGAAATTGCATATTTATAAACAATAAAAAATGAAAATAAAAGTAAACAAACGATTCTTGTTATTTTCAATTTAATTCACAACGAAATTAAATTTGTATTATTTTTATTGATAACCCGCTTTTTATGTGGGAAGATTGTACAATAGCATACATTTCCCATACCTTCAAACGTTTTCACTTCTAAATACACCAAAGAAGATATTCTGAAGTATGATAGACAGTAGCGACACTGTAGCAACTAATATATTGAAATAAATGCATTAGAAATTTAAATATATTGAAATAAATGCATTAGAAATTTAAATATATTGAAATAAATGCATTAGAAATTTAATATATTGAAATAAATGCATTAGAAATTTAAATATATTGAAATAAATGCATTAGAAATTTAAATATATTGAAATAAATGCATTAAAAATTTAAATATATTGAAATAAATGCATTAGAAATTTAAATATATTGAAATAAATGCATTAGAAATTTAAATATATTGAAATAAACGCATTAGAAATTTAAAAAGAAACTATCTTAAGTGTATATTAAAAATTATACACTTAAGATAGTTTCTTATGAGAAAAACGGAAATCGGTATCATCCAAATAAATAGTAATATGATAATTAATTGATACGTTCAAGTGATATACTTAATCATTTCTATTGAAAATATTGATCAAGCATCTGAATTACAAAACTGCAAAATTTGTTTAAAATCCGTCCAGTAAATTTGCGTGGTACGCGCACAGGCACGATTTCGCTACTAATCGCTGAAAAGTGAATTTTACGCAACGGTGTTCAATAATACTTGTATTGTCAATCAAGTCACTTTAGGTTAAGTTATTACAAGGAAAAAACATAATCATTTTCACAACATATATGTACTGTGATAATACATTATAAATGAAAATAATGCACTTAATCCGTCGAGGAATACGAAGTTTGAGGTATTTCTATATTTACGAAAAAACGCGACTTGAAATTCGAGCACAAATTCGTAAATTTTTCCATTAATATCAATAATTTAAATCTATATGAACGTAAGTTCAATAAAAAGAGTACGTATTTTTATAACAAAAGCAGAAAAGTTAAATAATACAATCATAAAGACATTCGATTAAAATTTACTGCTTCTTTATAAATAATCTTTATTATTTCATCAAAACTAAGCTAATATATATAAATATCTCGATTGACGATAGAATGATGTTAAATGTGTAGATGTATAAAAAGACTATTTACTTTTAAAAAAGCCTTTATTTACGTAAATATAAAATTTTGTGCGTTTAAGACCATAGAGTAGAAGCAAACACTTTTGAGACGATTAAAATCGTGGTGCGTAGGAGAGAAATTTTGGATTCAAAATTTAAAAAACAAATAAAATTAATTAAATATATAATAAATATTATATATTAATTCACACACACTGCTTGCAATCGATGAATCATATAAAACTCCGCCGATTTCAAAATTAAAATCTTAATAATATTATAATTTCCATAACCAACTAATTTTAACTCCGCGAGGTAGAACTCACATATCTCTACTGCGCCTGAAGCTTTTTAATGCCCTGATAAGCAGCAATGTCAATACAAATGTCAAACAGCAAATGCAACCGACTAACAGGAAATTGAAAACGTGGAAAAAGGTTTTTCATGTTTTCACATATTTCCATAAAAATTTACGTTATAACCACTTGCTCGGTCGGTCTGGTGCCGAATATAAGCTATAAGAGACGACCAGCCGACTCGAGGACAATATGCGCACTAATCTTCCGTTGCACTAATTCACGGAGACCAGACAGGGTCGGCGTCGCGTGATGCTGGACACACTTTATCTTATTTTTCCTAACAGTCAACAAAAATAGATGTAAGCTTACTTACTTGTTCATTTATCATAAATAACTGTATCTTTATGGATAACGGCGTTTATTAATGGTCATTCCTTGATAGCTTCCTTATCCTTATGAGATCACGACATGGTTAATATGTATTGTAGAACACAAATAAGCAAGATTCCTTTAAAAATGTTTTATCATTTATAAATTTAATTTATCTTTCAAAATCAAAACTCAATTTACAATAAAAAATAATATTAAATACATACAACATCAATATACCATATTTAGTTAAAATTTATCTTCAAGGTATAATTAGTAACACATTTCTGCCAAAGTAGAGCAAGCACTCCCTTAACGTCTTTTACTGAAAACAACTGGATATAATTTGAACTGATAACGCGTTCCAATAATTTTACTTAAACTGAGAATTTGCTCTCCAGTTTAATTCTCTCTTAAGAATCAATTTGTTCTTGTGGGATATGACAAGTAATATGGTGTCTAAAGGGCTTATGGATTATATGAAGATTAATATTGTTAACGCGTAAAATAAGTGCAATTTACCTGTTGTCGTCACAGTTTCCGGTTGAACCTTTCTTGTGTAAGGGAAGGATAATGGCTAAAATCCATTCTGTAAGCCATTCTCTGGTGGTCAATATATTGATACAGATACCTGTTGTGCAAAAGTTACTATTTCAGCATCTTCTAAAAATCCTTCTTCGAGTATAAAGTATTATTGTTCAATAACAACCCATTCTGATGTTTTACTGGTACTTGCACTTTAATTTGCATCCCAGTATAGCTGTGTACAGTACTTCTACCATCTTCCAGTGACTTGATTGTGTTCCGACAATTTATTGTTTTAGTCCTCTATTAACCTAGTTCTTGGGTTTAATCTTCCGAGTCATTAAGCGCGCCTTCTTAAATTAATACCAATCTATACGTTTTCATTGCGTCGCTGGATTTCAATGCAAATGTCCTCAACTTGTTTGTTTTTATCTTTATGGTAATTTCTTTTAAATATCGACTAAGGCAGATACATTTTCTATCCGTTGACGATTGCTCGCTGTTGCCATCAGCATATTACTTCTTTCTTGTGGTGAATGACTTCTCAAGTTTCATCAGGGTTCCACTTTTTATATTCTGAAGCTGGCGAATCGTTCTCAGTTATTTCTTTTATAGTATATATGAGAGAAGATACTTCAAGAAGCTACATGTTATTGGCTGCAGGGAAGAAGACAATCTTCTTCCCTACAGCCAATAACATGTTTTTTAGTATACACTCCACCGGTTGTTAAAAACTTTATTTTTGGTCTGACATAAATTTTCGAACCGCGCAATGGGTAGTGTTGTTTTACATTTTGCTTAGAAATAGAATTTTTACCAAACTATAAGAACTTTTTAATCATAACCACAGTGTGTTTCCATATATTTTCGTACTGATACCTGCATGTGGTGTAAAAATAAAACGAAAGGTAAAATGTCAATGAGCAAGAATATTTCTCTCTAAGAACATTGAGTATCGTATGTTTTATTCGTAAAAAATCTTTGCGTAGAGTTAGTATGGTATGTAATGAAGATATAAAATCTAGCTGAAGTAGGCTATATAACACGGCGAGTTAAAAAAATGGATCAGATTTTTTAACTTATAATCTGAGAAGAACCCATCATAAATATATTACCGCAACAATAAGTTTCCGTCGTCGGGTGAATAATATTTACGTAAGAAGAATTCAAAAATATCAAATTGATTTTAATATAAAAGTTTATTTAAACCGTTATATGTAAGTCTAATGTGATTTCATACGTACTAAGATACATTTAAAAAGTTCAGTATTCATCAGTACATACACTACAGCTGCATAGTATTTGGTCACTAAGAAAAAATGAATTTTATATAAGATTAAAAAAATTAAACAACTTTATGATAAATTAAATTATTTATTTGCAATAATTAGATACAATTAACAAATATTTTTAAATTTCAGGATCATCAATATGCCCACTCTTATTTATTACGACAGCATCACACATCTTAAGCACACAAGCAACTAATTTCTTCAATGTTGTCGTGGTCATACGTCTTGCAATACTCTCCACAAGTGTTCCTGAGATGTTGGTCAAGTTGTTCTCACTTGCTTGTCAAGCTGATCCTACAATAATTCTATCAGGTTCAAGTCAGATGATGTGGGGGCCATGTTATAACTTTCAAAACCTTTTGATATTCGTTTTCTATTAAAAGCTCGTGCACAGCTTTAATACGTGAGAAAGTGCTAGAAGACATTATTATTTCAGAAAATGTTCTTGTTAACTTCTTTTTTAATTCCTTATATTCTTACAAGATACATCACAGAGCCTCCACTATGCTTAGCTGAAGCCACAGTGCATCTTCCTTTACTCTTTCGTTAGCCTGTCGATGAACGAAGATTCTTTGACTCCAAAAACTTCAAACTTGGATTCATCACTCCAGAGGACTTTTTTCAGTTGTCAAGTGTCCAATTTATGTGTTCTCCCAATCCCTCCGCAATAATCCTTCACAACTAGGTCTCTTTTTCTTATTCATGGCTTTAAGACGTGATTTTAACTGCTATGCATTCCTCAAGGCCTTTATTGAGATGTCTTCTTTTGACTGTAGCTGACAGGTTTACTACGGACAATGTAGAATTCTACTGCTAATTTAAGTATAGTTAAACGTCTATTACATTTGCTCTTCACAACTATGCTTAAAGCTTCATTATATGTTGTTGCTCCTGATCTGCCTAGACGACTTTTGTTGGAAATTATACCATGATTCCCAAATTTCTTGACGATATTGTCAATGGTTTGCCTCGGTATCTTCTGGAATCTTGACATCTCATGATTACTTTTCACGATTACCGCTTTCATGAAGACCAATAATTATTCCTCTTGTCTCTTTAGAATGTTCCTTGCTTTTACCAATTCTGGGTATGAAACAAAATGAAGAGTTTTGATTGTTATTAGAAAGAAGCTTTTGCAATTCACAACAGCGTGTTTCCTAGTTAAACGACTTCTACTAAAGCAAAATTATTTTTAACGAATCTTTAAGACACTTTTTACCTTTACATTGCAAGAAATTTCCTTTGACAATATTATTTTCATTTTAAAACCAGGAGGCAGTATATAACAATGTGTTGTATAACTTCTTGGTATAAACAGGATTTTTGCGCCGAGATTCAAGTAAACAAACTCAATAAAACGGTAATAATTGTATTATTTTAGTACTATAAAGAAAAATGCATATGGCCAAATACTTTAGAACGGTATTGGGTGTATATATGCGTATATATATATTTATATGTGTGTGTGTGTGTGTGTGTGCGTGTGTACGTATTGCCTTGCACGATTCCAGATTCTCATCAGTAAGACGAATGATTGTGTAAGTCAAGAATACTACCTGTGTTATGAATTAATTTCATATTTGTTTTACTCCAGTATTTCTGTATAAAACATTGAAATTTTGAACTTCACAATTATTTGCTTTTTTTAAATTCAGTAATTTCATTTCAAAGTTTACATTGCCATCATTAAAGGCAGAAAAATTTAATTCTGTTATAGCGGCAATAACAGACTTTTCAACAAATGGTAACGTTGCTTTGTTTTTTCTGAATTCCTAAAAAGTGCCTTTTTTGAAATAGCGAATGTCAATATCGGAAAATAACGTCAATATTATTTTCTTGGTGATCTTTCAACAAGCTTGGAAAATGAACCAAAGTTTCTTTTTCAAAATATAGTTAAATTGATTTAGATGAGATCCTAGATGAGAAACCTCGATGAAACTGGCTCACATCGTTGAAAAGTGCCCTCTCACAGGAATGGGCGTTACCCTGTGAGTGACCTATTATATCGACCCTACTCGTGGGAACAATATGAATTCCAAACAAGAAACAATATCACAACCACAACAGAAATTACTTAAACAACAAGTACTTCATTAAAGCTACTTCTCTAGGCAAAGATCATCATCCCTCTCTGATATAAGCAGAGGACAGTCAACAACTTCAAAAAAACAACCTGAATCAGACCTGTTGCCTGTTGAAACTACAGCAATAAAAGATATCTCTCAACATCCTGCCCCACCCATATGGCAACATGTACCACTTCCTCGTGGCAATAAGAAGAGGAAAATGTACGATTATCCACCACCGTCTAATGGAATTGTAAATAAGAACCGGTTTAGCAACTTACCGCATGATGACATTGCCCTTTCAAAAACTCAGAAACCCAACAAACCACCACCAATAGTTCTGAGTGGTATAGAAGACGTGAACGAGTTAATAAAACTAATTGAAACTGTTAGCCAAAAAGATAATTATAAGCTCAAAATGATTACCAAAAATATCCTTCACGTGCTAATGAAAACTCCAGAAGAATATAAGAAAATTATCAATCTCCTCAGAGATAACGGGCTTATAGGGTATACTTTTACGCCTAAGGACTCCAAATGCTACCGAATTGTCATTAAGAACTTGCATCACCTCACACCTCATGAAGCTATTGTTGAGGCAGTTCAAGCGACCAACAACAAAGTCAGAGGTGAAATAATTAATGCACGATACGGCCCCGAAAAGAAACCGACTTCAACGTTCTTCGTCAATATCGAGCCTAACATTAACAATCCTGACGTTAAAAACATTGCATTTATCGCACAGCAAAAAATTAAGATTGAGGATCCCCGGAAATCAAAGTTCATTGTACAATGCCAACGCTGTCAACAATATGGTCATACCAAAAATAACTGCCTGAGACCATTTAGATGCGTGAAATGCGGTGAAGACCATAAAACCTCAGAGTGCAAAAAGAATAGGACAACTCCAGCCAAGTGTGCTTTATGCTGCTGCGACCACCCTGCTAATTATAAACGATGCCAAATATACAAAGAAATACTAGCTCGAAGGACCAAGAATCTCGCCTCTCGCGCTAGACTACCCTCTCAAACACCTGTTATCAACATACCAACTATCACCAACTTTGACACTAAGGGTCATAGTAACACCCACAAAACATCTTATGCCGATATTGCCAAAGGTAGGCAACCAACAACACAGCAATCTACTCACCAACAATCTAATAAATTAGAAGATATACTTGCCAAACAAAGTGAGTAAATGGATCTCTTAATTCAAAAAATAGGCTCCCTACTGGGACTTATAACTACCCTGATATCTAATCTGACAAAATGACTTCTCTACACTTCGCCACGTGGAACATAAACGGACTTGCTCCCAACACTAAAGAACTTGAGATGTTTTTGAGAACCAATAAGCTTGACGCCTGCCTTATATCAGAATCTCACACTACATCAAGATCACGCATATGCATTCGTGGATTCTGCGTTTACACAACTTCAAACCCCGAAGGGGAAGCTCATGGTGGTGCGGCAATAGTAATTAAGGAGAACATTAAGCATTGCCTACTCGAGTCTTGGGAAACCAAGTACCTGCAAGCTACAACTGTACGGATCGATGATCGTGCCGGACCCCTCATCCTCTCAGCAATATACTGTCCACCGCGTCACACCATTAAGGAGAATATGTTTACGGAGTTTTTCAAAGCTTTAGGAAACCGATTCATAGCCGGTGGAGATTGGAACGCTAAGCACACACATTGGGGATCTAGGTTAACAACTACGAGAGGTAGAGAATTAAAATGTAGTACTGAGATCAACAATCTAGCGACCATTTCAACCGGAGAACCTACATATTAGCCTACAGATACCGAGAAAACTCCTGATCTTATAGACTTTTTTTTCACAAAAGGCATTTGTCATCAAAATCTCCTAATCGAGTCAAACCTAGATGGATCTTCTGATCACACACCAATACTTCTTACTGTAAGCCCTATTGCGATACCCCGTGATACCCATAGCTCCTATCTAACTAACGCTAAAACCGATTGGAATGGTTTCCGAGAATACCTCGACGAAAATATCACTCTCAAACTTCCGTTAAAAACTGCTGAAGATGTAGACGATGCATGTCTATACATTACAAACCTGATCCAAGTGGCAGCGTGGACAAGCACACCCACACTGAAGCATTCATTTACGAATACACCGCTCCCGTTTGAAATCCGTCAAAAAATTTATGAAAAACGCCGCCTTCGTAGAGTTTGGTAACTTTCCCGTAACAGCGAAGACAAAACGCGACTGAACAAAGCAATAAAAGAGCTAAAGATTCTTCTTGCTGATGTCACTAACGCTGCAGTTAAACAAAGACTGGAAAAGATGTCACCCAATGGCCATGGGACCCATTCTTTATGGAAAGCTACCAGGAATATGCCACAGCCCCAACAATGTTCACCGCCAATCTGGAATGGCAATACATGGGCACGGACAGACCCAGAAAAAGCTGAGACCTTCGCCAGTCATCTTGCTAATGTCTTCAAACCTAACGAATCTGACAACCCTGAGGACCCTGAAATAGATCGGATCCTAAATCAGGACCTGCAGCTGTGTCTGCCGATAAGACCTACTTCCCCAAAGGAGCTGTCCAAAGAAATAGCCAGCTTGGACTCGAAGAAAGCTCCAGGATTTGACCTGATCACCCCGAAGGTACTCAAAGAGCTTCCTAGAAAATGTATTGTCTTCCTGGTAACCCTCGTTAATGCAACCTTCAGAACAAAACATGTCCCTGCTATTTGGAAAATATCCGAGGTAGTTGTGATTCATAAACCCGGTAAACCAGACAACGATGCATCCTCACACCGTCCTGTCAGCTTAACTCCTGTTCTAAGCAAATTGTGGGAAAAAATAATCCTTACTAGGATACATGCATACCTAGATATCAATCACGTCATACCAGATCATCAGTTCGGGTTTCGCAAGCAACATTCGACCCTAGAACAAGTACACAGAGTCTATCGTACTATACGAGACTGTTTGGAAAAGAAAGAATATTGTTCTGCTGCTTTCCTGGATGTCCAACAGGCATTCGATCGGGTCTGGCACAAAGGGTTACTATGCAAAATAACGCAAGCACTTCCACACTCTTTCTACCCCTTGATGGATTCTTACCTTAGAGACAGAATGTTTCGAGTAAAACACCGTGACGCCAGGTCTTCCTTGTATAGTTGCCACGCAGGAGTACCCCCCGGAATCGGTACTCGGTCCGGTGCTTTATAACATCTTCACGAATGACTTACCCCAGACACCTAATATTACAGTAGCAACCTATGCTGACGATGCTGCATTTCTCGCATGTAATAGCAGTCCAAAAGAGGCAAGTAAATTGCTGCAGGCACAACTCGATGACACAAATAAATGGTTGAACAAATGGCGTATAAGAGCTAGTGCCCAAAAATCTCACCACATCACGTTCACTCTGAGACGTGCAACTTGTCCTGCAGTCAACTTAGGTACCAACACCTTACCGCAATCGTCCTGAGTCAAATACCTGGGGTTTCATCTAGACCGAAGGATGACATGGAAAGAACACACACAATTTTCGATTTAGAAATTTGCTATGGCTTCTAGGAAGACAGTCAGCACTATCCCTAAGTTAACAAACTAAGAGTGTACTGCTCAGTAATAAAACCCATTTGGACATATGGGATTCAACTGTGGTCATCGGCCAGTAATTCGAACATACTCTGCCTACAAAGAGCCCAAAACAATATACTTAGGGTCATATCAGGTGCACCATGGTACTACCGCAATTCGGAAATCCACGAATACCTACAAATTTCAACCATCGTAGACGAAGCAAAACGCTACACAGCCACATACAAAGATCGTCTGACATTCCATCCTAACCCACTTTCGCACATGCTGTTGCAGCCCAACTCGATAAAGAGACTCAAGAGAGCTGACGTGCTTCATAATTAGAGCGATTAAGGGCACTGGCCCTATATTCGCCCAAACAAGATACATACCACAACCTACCTGCTTATAGTTCTAATGACTGATCGCAGGATACAAAGAGAAAAAAAAAAAAATTTAGATGGGATCTAACGTCTACCATGAAATAAAAATTTTAGTTCCACCGATATTTCGTTAGTTCTCTATAGTGAACACCCTTCTCAAAGAAAAATGCTTTAATTTTAGTTGATAAGGAAGCCAAACATTTCAGTACTTGTTATGCAGTAGAAGATATGTGTATACACTGTTCATTTCCCGTGAAAATTGTTTAAACTGGCGACAATTAATAGCTTTAGGTATAATGGAGTAGACAATCTTAGTCACCATTACCATAACTTTTCAAATTTTCTCCGGAAATTTCTGGGAACAAATCGCTACTTGATAAGTAAGCACCTCGTGTTTAAAGTCTGCTTCACAATAGTAACAAACCCGTTTCTTACGCCGGTCATGCTTTTCACCCCGTCATTAAGACAAGCTGGAAGGCCATTTATTTTTCGAATAAAGGCGAAAATCTCTTTGAATATGCGGTTTTCGCATCCGTTTTATTTTATTCTTCTTTATAGACGTATTAAATGGAGCATCTAAAAAATATTTCATTTCAAAATAATGACATCTTCAAATCATAATAATTACAAATCTAAAATTGATGACAAAAATACTGTAGCGGTTGTAGCCGCTATAAAAAATGCAGGTAAATTTATGTTTCACTGACTGGTACTAACCACTGTACAATGAGGCTGCTAATTGCTGACTAGCTTAATCAACTCATGTACATCGTGCGCACCCGCATCCCCTCCGCCGCGTTGCGTATCTCAAGGGAGAGGGGCGCAGGTGCGCGCAACATACGCGAGCGAGTTTGAAATTCAAAGAAGCTGATGCTTGATGAAGTTAAAATAAAAAAATGAACAAATCATTGCATAAAAATGAATGTAGTAAATTCATACTATATTAAATGCAGTTACTCCTATTTATTTTAACTCCAACTTTGCAACATTTAAAAAACCTTGGATCGTATCTAAATGTGTTTATGAAATTTCCAAAACATCCTAAACGTCTATCTAATTAGGCAATTATTTGTTATTTGAACACATTCTCAAATATCTTAACAGATATAATCGTTACTTACACATATTCCTCATATCATCCTCACAATCCCAACCACTTATCAAAAAAACAAGCAATAGCCTCAAAAAGAGCCGATGAAAACTTCTCAACAAATACGTCCGTTTTTGGCCGCTCACAGTCGGAAGCCACACCACTGTATACAAATCTGCCCGTAAATCTCAACTTCACTCCCTTCTGTTCTCGGCGACTATCAAGAGCGGAAGAGGAAACTCGACGGCCCTCGTCGGCGGAAAAAGCTGTCACATTCACTTTGAATAAGTAGATGAAAGGAGAATACTTTAAGTGGACTTGTAACCTTTCAGTTATAAGTTAATTAACGCACGTATTTACATAAAACAAGTGAAAGTAAAATCAGTATTTCCATGAAATCAAATAGCGGAAGAGAAGAAATTATTAAATCAAAACGGCGTACACAAAAGAAAATTTCATTTTATTTTCATGCCTTTTACTTCAAAAACTCAACCCAGTTCGTGGTAAAAAACTTAAAGAAAGTAGAAATAATACTAAATCACATAGTTTCATTTAATTGTCAACACACCTTGACTTAAATTGGTCATCGTATATACCATCACTTAAATTTATTTCGCTAACGAGATTGTATCGGTAGCGATGGAATGTTATATTTTCGCCCGACTGCACCTAAATAAAACAAACTACTTTATAAAGCACTAGTAAGGAGTCATGTGTCATTTTTTTCGTCCGTTTAAATCATGTTTTAGAGTTTCCCAAATCTTCGACGCCTATTTCCAAATGTTTACAAAATATGGTTCTGAATAAATGTAGAGATCATGGCTAGTACTACGATATTTTGAAAACAATTCAACGACTTTGTTGAAGGGGAACCAAGCTTTTCACTTGTCACTTAATGCGACCAAGTATTGCAGTGAGCACAAAGGTATCAAAACACAGTTCAAAACTTCTTAAACTTAAATGTGCTCACGTAAATTATACCTTTTTTACTTTTAAAATTCTTGTATTAAAAGGAAAAAACTGAATCATTATAAAAACACTCACGTGTCTGTCTGTCTATGAAAATCGATTTTCCCAGAAACCGCTTGACGTGAGAACTTGAAATATTGCATAATGTATCTTAATAGCCAACCCTTACAAAATAGATATATAGTAATTTTAGAGGTGTAGGAAGGACAATTTAGGTTCTAGATTTTTTTTTGTTAATGTCGTTTGAAAGGGCTAGTTATGAGGGCTTTAAAAATATTTTTATTTCATACATGAAGGTTTGATATCTAATGGATTTTTGCGCCAAAAATCAAAAAGTAAATTTTTTTACGAAAATACAATCTATATGCCAAGACTAATAATATCTAAATGGATTAAAACGCTTATTTTATTCTCATTTCTACACACACAGATATAAAATAGATAAGCGATTTAAGTGTAAATGTATTTGAGTTTTGAAACTGACTGTGTATGTGTGAGTGAGAGACGCGGGTTGCGCGGGTGTGAGCGAGAGAGGTGCGCGGAGTATTTTTGATTATTTATTTAGTCGCGTGAATAAACGGCAAAAAGGTGGACGCTACGTGATTTAATCAAAGCAGAAAATGTAAGATGGAAAATAAAGAAACGTCGATTATATGGAGAGGAGTACATAACGTCCACAAAAGTAACCGTCGCAATACGAACATTAAACGAGATAAGTTTGTGCACAGTATTTTAATTTACTTGTCTTGCTCTGTAGGTAATTAATTACTAAGGGTCACTCTGGTATCTTGTGTGTGTTCCAGTTCTATTAATTACCATAACAAATTTGAAGCTGAATTCTAAAACAGGAAAAAAAATTAACTATGGATAATTCTGCGTATTTCGTTATATACGCGTGTCTGTAGATTTCAGGTGGATTGCGAATATACTATTCTCCGGCGCCAGAAAAGACGGAATTTGTAAGAAATATTATAGCATAAAAGACGCTATAAAACAAGGTACATATGTTACTCGGCCTCATTCAAGTTGCAGTTGTAAAGCAAAGATGTCATCATATAAATCCGGGTACTAAGCTAGTTAATACCGTTGCAGCGATGATGAAAGATAATAATGTGTCTTAATAAAATGCGTCTCGGCCTCATTCAAGTTACATATATATTGTGAGCCCTCGAAAAGTCGCAGAAAGATATCAGCTACTTACACGCCGCCCGATGCCACTGGTAATCATGTTCAGATTTGCAGAAAAATGTTTAGATGTGTGTTTTCTATATCTCATAAAAAGGTACAGATATTATTTGAGAAAAAGAAGACCGGAGAAAATATTTTGGAGAGAATCCGGAAACAAATCAAGGTTTACTGCCGATTTATAAATTGTTGTCATCAACCATATCAAGTTATTTCTGAGAGAGCTTTTACAGCCAACATGATACCCAAAAGACCTAACTAAGTCCTGATTTGAGATTTAAACATTTATCGATGACATTTAAAGAAGAATATCCAGATCATTCTGTTAACTTGGTATATTACTATATCATATGCAAAAAACGCTCCCATAATTTGAAGTTTTGGAGCCCGAGGATTAATACCTGCCAAAAGTGCAATTCGATGCGGGCGAAAGTGAAAGGATCTAAAGAAAGAGATAAAAAAATATGCCACAGACCTAGAACTACATCATATATTAAATTAGCATTTAGACCCTTCAGATTTACAACCCTTCAATTGCAAATACTATTTCTTCAGATTGATACTGTAAGATATACAAAATATTATGTCCCTTCTCCTCTTATCTTATTTCAGAAACCATTAACTCTAAAATTATGAAAAAAATGAGATTTTAGAAATATACGTAAAGGTTATAGGAAAACTATAGCGTTGAACCTAAATATCATTTTTTTTTAATATATATATTTTATTACCCCTGCGAATGAAATAGTAGACTGGTTAATATACTTATGATAAATTATTATTTATAAATAGTTCAGTAGAAATACAATCTACCCTTAAGTACCTTATAAATAGTTCATTAGAAATACTATCTAACTCTCGCAATGCCACTCTTCTACTCGTACTTGTCAGCTTCTTATATATTTAAATGGGTACATTTGCCATAGCTATTACTTCTATAGCAAACTCTTTTCGTCAACAACGACAAGTAGTTTAGAGTTACGGATGTGGTCGAACCAACAGAATGTTTATTATTAGTGTGTATTTACAGGTAATCGCTTGAGGAAAATTATAAGATTTTTTTAAATTACATATAATAATATATAAAAACAAATTAGCAAAAAGCTCAGCTGACCTACACTTATCCCACACGTCCTAACTATTCTCTTTAAAAGTTTTATATATATTTTAAAAGCTGCTATAAAAATATAATATACAAGAGAAATTTCGTCCTTACATTATAACTTATGAGTACGCATTTACATAATGTAACAAAACGTGTTAAACTTCAACAAAATAACAACTTTTTTTAACAGAAAATACCCGATTCTGCTGTCTTATTAGGAAAAATCAAAATTGCATGAAAATAAAACAAACTACTTTGTTTAATTTCCTCCAAAAAGAAATTAATCTACAATTACTGAGACAAAAATAGGAAATAAATATACTTCATATGTAAATAGAGTAGAAAAATGTTATTTTATCTAAGAATACAATGTTTTAATACAAATAATATTGTCTTTTTGAATTTTCAAACTGATTTAAATTAAAAAATTCTTTAAACTGCGACATTGCCACTACTAACGGATTATTCAATCGAATATTGTTTGCATACAAAATTAATTCGATATTTGTTTAGCACAATGCATTCTGTATTTCCTGAGAACAAGATGTGACCTCGTTTGATACTTAAAACATAAAGTGTCATATGCAAGTTCGCACTAGCGACTTCAATAGAATTTCCTTTTATGGTGACCGCTTAGGTAATAGTTTGAATATATTGGTTTAAAAATAGAATTATATTGACTATATTAAAGTACGAACAAATCTCTAGCTGCGTGCCACTCTACATCCGTTTCATGGGTATTCCACCGAAAAACGGAATAATGGAAAAACAAAAACAAGAAACAATGAAATAAAAAGGTGGAAAACAAATTTTTTCTTCGTTTATTTGATAGAACGCGGTGAAACAAATCACAGGTTAGTTCTAGATTTTTTTTTAAATAACTTTTACAATATCTAATTTGATTTTCTTGCGGTATTACTTTTTAGTTTCTCTCAAAGTATCTAGAAGGCAAGAGTGGGATAACAATAGTGAGACAACAATATTTAGTTGTTCTTGTTACACTCGCCCTGTGTCAGTAAAGATAATCTAACCAAAACGAATTCGAATATGATTCCGCCATTATCTCCAGGAATCTCATTACTATCCATTCACGACTATGTCGTACACGCTCAGCTCATAATAATAACTGCATTTTTATCTGCTTTTTTCACTCGACGTCTCGTACCCCCGTTATTTAATATTGCAATGCGTGTGTATAGTTTCATAGTATTTGTGTACTCGCCAGATGCATACATTTTTCGTTCATTTTATAAGGGCATGACCTGTCTGTTCTAAATAATATATTCCCTTTGTGTGTCTCATTCATATATATATATAGCCATATCTCATGAAAATGTTGCAGGCAGAGACTACAATATTCACCAGACCAGTAAAGAGATCTGTATATAATTTTTATACCACTTGAGAAAATTTATATCCCGATTGATAATCGAACCTATATTTAAATATTAAGGATAACACTCGTACCCACCGGGTCGCAGCCACTACAAAGTAAATTGAATTTATTTCACTGAAACAACATTTAACATCCACAAAGACCCTATACACACGAACTTCTTCATAGGTGTCCCAACGCGCAGTCGGCACGCGATATCTAGTGAGAGGTAAAATATTTGTGTAAGAGAGTGCGTTCACGGCGACACTCGAGCCCCGACATTTCTGACGTAAAAAACATTCTATTATCGGCGCATTTTAATAATAAAAACATGTATAATTTTGTACGAAAAATACAAGCTATACATTGCAGTTTCATTTCAAGTAGTGGATATAAAATTCATTCAAAATCAAAAAATAAAAGAATGAACAGTCAAGCAGTACACAAAATTTTAATAACTTTTGTTATTATCATATGTTACTCTCGTTGAACTAAGTAAAATAATATTAAGATAACTCAATCAACAATCAAGATAAATCAAAGATAAAATAAACTTATAGTACAGAGCTGTACTGTAGTTTATTTTACCTTTGAGTTATGTTGCTTCACTCACGTTGTCGTTTTACCCAGAATCGATTGCCATAGTTGATTGGCACTCTCTCTCTCTCTCTCTCTACCCTATCAAAGTCATATACGTATTAATAATAAATAACCTCAACTTTCTGTAAACTAATTTAATCACAGTCCATCAATTTGCTTTTTTTACCCAATTCCACCAAAAATTCACTCTGAAATTTCAATAGTATTAAGTCTGAAATTTCACTTCATTTCTGTCTTTTATAAGACTGAGAATATTTATAGCAAATATCGTCTCTATGCTGTCAATCCGTAAAGTTATACTCATTCTGATATTTATATCAATCAACATTGACGTTAGTTACCGATATCTCATTTCGATTTGCAAGTCAGTTTACATATGACACTATACATTACTCTAATTGTGCTTCTAAACCACCAACATATTTACTGCAATGTGTCATTGCAGCGCAGAGACCAGCAACATTTCCAGCAATAAAAGTCAAACTATTGCAAGACACGATAATATTTTAGTATAACACGACCATATGTTACATGTTTGGTTTGGCCAGTGCATTTTATGCGTTGCGGACAAGAAGCCGGATGACCGCTTTGCAATCGAAAATACTGTGAAATTGTCCAGTCAACTCTATTGTTTAGTTATGTCGCATAAACGCATTCCATTCTGCCGCGATTAGTTGCTATATTTTTTGCTTTTTGTTGGTGTTTGTTTTAGCTTTGGAGAACTTTGAAGTTATTATTTATTAAAATTAGTAGTAGTTGCTCTAATGAAAGAATTATTGACTTTATTAATGATATGCATTTTACTCTGAGTTATAGAATGCGGAACCCAGATTAAGTAAAGACAGAAATATTAGCATTAGTTTGTTGTCGCCAAAATATTTGGTATATCAAGCGTGAAGGATTACAAAGAATCATAACCTTGAGAACTTACAGAAATAATGATGAGAAAAAGAAGAAAAGTGATAAAGCTGGCGGCAAACTAGTGAAATGAATTGCTTTCGATGCGATAACGTTTATTCTTACAGGACTGGATAGTGTAAATTCTGCAGCTAATGTAAGTATTTTTATTATCTGGTTCTTTGAAGTTACATACTATTTTAGGAAATCCCATGTTGAAATAGATCTACTCTTGCAAATATTTTAAGTTAAGGGAAATGCATTATCCGCCAGGACAACGTAGGGTGTTACCACTTCTCGACCAAGGAAGAATTCAGGATACAGTATGTTATGGTTTTGGCTCAGGAGTGCTTTCTCAAGAGCTGTATGTCTAAAAACTCTCCCACTCGATATTCCTCCCATAGAAAAAAAAATTATCGTGCATCTATTAGAACAAATAGCACTGTGATAAAAAACTGTTTGTATTTGGTGGACAAATAATTGCAATGTGCTTGCCATCCAAGTCACCTAAAGAGCGGCGAAAATTCCGACGATGCTCCAAATTTTTCTTTTTCCACTCGATCTATACTGATGACATCTGAATATATTAACTACACTTGCGTTTTCAGGTGAGTAAAGCCCTTCTGATATTAGTACTGAAAAAGTCATAGACTCGGGAACAATGGTAATATTTTTCCTCAATTATCTTTTCGAAACCACGTGCTTCTAAAAAATCTAAGTCTACAAGTCCAATTGGGGAAAAGACTCAATTACATGTTCTGTAAAAGCAGCATAGTCCTAGGGTAGAATTAAAAATAATGCAAATTCTGTTTGACTGTGATATGAGAATGTACATAAATCTGCTTTCGTACGTAAACACACACAGACCCCCGATAAGGATAGCAAAGCTGGAGCTAGCACTCTACAAAGCCAATATTCATGTACATTCTCTTCACATTCTGCGCTGCAAAATAATTTGCAGCAAATTTATGTTCATCAATCTCAACACTATGCAACACAAATCAAACCTAGTCAATGAAAAATTTTCTTTTAAAACAATGTAAGCTGCTGCAACTCGTGTGATTTCGTCAGCCGTTGTTGTCCGATTGTATAGCCCGTATACAAGCAAAACCCTAATGTATATATAGTGCCGAGATATATATTTTGTAACTATGTTCTACATTAAAATATTACTATAATAAACGGGCTATAGATGACAATATTATAGCCACGTAACTAAGGCCCGTTTAGACACACCTTAAACAAATAATTTTGCTATCAATTTTCATTTTGGCTATTTTCAAAAAACCTTGTTTAAAAAATCGCTCTGTTATAATTACCAGAATTGGTGTTAAATAGCACAGTAATCTTTGACACCATTTCCTCTCCTGTTATCAAAGAAGAATATTTAAGTAAGTTAGAAGACTTGAAATTTGTGAGTGTGTATCCGAAGATATGAACGGTTTAAAATTTGCGACCAATGCCAACTTTGTATTGTTTCAGTTCCCGTTGCATATCATAGTACGGACTGCCGAAATTAAATACATTCCTCATTATTTTAAATTGTCAGCGTGTATAATGAGCCTCATACTATCTCGTTAAATATTATTATAATTGCTTTTCAAGCACTTAGATTACATTTTACAGTCTCTCATCTTTTTCCTATGTACAATATTTGTACATGTACTTAAAAAAAAAGTTTATGGTTCCAGTTGAAAAATTTTACAATAACCAAATTCTAAAAATTATAATTTAATGGCCATCTGTTTTTATATTATAATTTTTTTTACAATATATCAAATCACCCGCCATCCATCGTTGTGGCAGAGCTTTCTTCTATTTCCATGTAAGGTTATAAATAAATATATGGGAATATATAAGCACTACACAGTATGCTTGAATCGTATAAAATGAAAGAGGTGTATACCAATAAGTTACAACTTCAAAAAACTTGTTAAGTAATCCAAATATTTTTATTGCCAGCAAATCCATCAATGTATATGCAAAAATCGTCTATGCGAAAGGCAAAAGCTACTAAACAAACATTTTATAAATTTTGAAATTCTACTACCAACCGTTTCGCATTTTTATTTAAATTAACATATCTTAACTAAGTTCAACACTGCTGGTCATTCAACATAGAAAATAGTGAAAAATGAAAAGGATAACAAATGAATGAGCTTAAACATTTAGGCTTAAAGGACTTAAGTCTGATAAGCGAGGATAATTTCTTTCAACTGTATTCGCAAAGAAAACTAAACGCAATATAAAAGCAGTCGCCACAGATTGTCGACGACCTTTTTTACACGGAAAACTTGGGCGATTAACAGTACAGTCTACGCTGAGCGTTTTCGATTTCAGCTTTATTCCTAATTCTTTTTTCTCTCATGAGCGACTTTGCGAATAAAAACAGGTATATATTTATTTTTTTTATTACGAAACTCCATCTTACACATTCAAATATACATTCGGTGAACTTTTTGCTTATGAACCTCTTCCCCTCAATCGTAATAGTTAAATTTACGAAGTTTACAGTTTACCATATATATATATATATATACATATATATATATATATATATATATATACATATATATATATATATATATATATATGTATATATGTATGACGGAAAAAAGTGTTTAAAAAATATGTGCGTGTTTCCACCGCCAAAATATAGTTTCTATTTCGAGAACTTTCGTAACTAGCAAAGATATTAAAGTTTGTGTTCGGCTTTTTGATTTTACTTATAAATCCAATAAGATCTTTTGACGTAATTCTTGAAACGAAATTGTTTCTTGCGTTTCTTGATACGATAAATAACTTTTGTTTCTTGATACGAACAAAACTGAATAAAAACTCCTGTCGGTCAGGAGTTGCTCGAATAGGTATATTCCCGTGAAAATTACTAAATGCCTGTCCCGAATTTGCTCGGGCACAAAGAATATATTTTAATTCATTCCTTTTTTTACAAAATAATTATTTACAATTAGTGATTTTCCAAAAACCTCCCAAACAGGTGTTTTTTTATTTCTATCTGAGAATCTAAATACAAATTGTTATGTCTCCAGATTTACTTCCTTCCAATTTCCACCCTCACATCATCTATTTTCACATCTTTAGAGGCTAAATTTTGAAAAAGCCTTTTTAAGTAGTTTTATAGTTCCGAAGATACACACTCAGTATGCGATACAATTTATTACACAACCGTGCGTGCGTGCTCCCGTGATTGTCTAACCCAGGTTTTTTAAATAAGTTGTCGTACCGTCAATTAGGTCTTTTTTGACCTACATCTTTTTAATTCTTTCAATTTCTATTATGTGGTGTTGGTTTAATTAATATCGTTTAGATAAAAGTTATATTAACTGATAACTTGAAATTGATTTAATCGATATTGTTTTTTATCAATATAAAATAAAAATATTTTAACACTGTTTTCGAATACTGATATTTTCATAGCTTACCTTAATTTTACTTTTGGGCATATCTTTGATTAAACATTCAGTGTATCTACCTTCATTTATTTATCATACTTTTAACTTTTTTTGTCTCATTTCTCAGAATAATTATAATTTATCTTATTTTAAATTGCATATTTATTCACTACTTATATTTTATTAGTCTATTTTGATAGACACCGATCGGAGAAAAATGAATACTGCGACTGTTTTATCTTACATTTTGGGGTATTGTGGAATTTAGTCTTTCAACAATAACATTTCCAAATTGCGCTCAAATATGGATTTCTTGTTGAATGTAAAGTAAGCTTAAATCAACTTAAGTGAGACTAGAAAAAATCAGCAAAATCTAAGGCTGACTCGCACATTGAAAATAATTTATACATCATATACCGCTATTAATAATATTTTTTAAAGTAAAAATATTTTATTTATCCCGAGTCGCTATTAATTATATTTAATCCATATTAGTGTATATTCATTTATCGTAGTATAATTGACATAGACTTTTTAGGGCAATAAATGTTTAGTAAAATCTACTACAATATATGTTATTGTGAACATCACAAAAATTATGTAATCTGGAACCATCGTTATGTTTTTCCTAGAACCTTCGCGTAGACTTCTGAAACCAAGTTTCTTTTCACAATTGTTGATTCGAGACAATCGTGTCGGGAACAGGTGTACAAATATATTTTTGTAAATATTTTTCAGTATATTCTTCTAATTAGACTTTTACACGACACGACACCCAGTGTAGGAATTTTAAAAATATTCAACAGTGTTTATTTTGGAAATAAAATATCGATCGTGAGAATAAATTATAAGATCTTCATTACCTCTCACATTTATTCATACTGTTGAAATTGAGAACCACAGTTTCTAGTTTTCTAAAATAGCTTTCAGGCTAAGGGATACGTTCTTCAAGATACACTATAAAATCTATGTTCAAAAAGAACTGATCCTGTGTTACATACTTGCACTTGGCCAGCTTTATTCATTAATTCAGCCCATAATTTTAGTCACGCGTCCACGGGCCATGGAATAAATGGTAAAATTATAATAAACCATCCACTCCATAAACAAACCATCCGACAAAATAGCCAAATAAAACGAGCGCAAAACAGCGGAAGGCAATTCAGTTTTTCCATCCTGCGATCCGCGCTGCATCTACAGCCACTTCAAAACATATCATGTATTTTTCAATATTTTCGTTGTTTATTTTAATTTTATGAACTAGAATACATGTTATCTTCTAGAATGAATAGAAGGAAATGACTTAAGAAAAATAAGGCTTTGGGAATGAATGGCATCATTATAAAATTCCTGAAGGTGGCACTATTGAAAAGGGTTGCATCTGATATGTAACGAGATTCTATTCAAGAGCAAAAATGCTAACGATGGAAGCGTTATTACAGTAGCATTATTTTAGTAGAAAGGCATAAAGATCTTGTTGAAAAACTATCAAACCATGTCACTGCTACATTTTCAGATCTATAAACTCGGTTTGAATTTATTAGCTAGTGGGGATATGGGTCGATAAATAGATAATCTAACAAAAAACTGCTATATGGTTTGACGAAAAAAGTTGCCGATCTGAAGAAACATTTGCCAACAACACACGCTGAGGAAGAAAAAAAATAAAGGTTAATCTTAACAAGCGAAGACGTATTCTATACTAATATACAAAGCGGAAAAGTTTGTTTGTTTGTTCACCCTGAACTCTAGAAGAACGTGTTCGATTTAAATATATGTATTTTATTAGAAACCTCCTTTTTTGGAAAGTTTGTAGATCATATATCATGATGCTATAGTTTATAAAAGTAGAGTAGAGAGTACGGTCATTAAAGCAGAGGTTTAGTGACCACGAAGGAGAAATGAAACTACGGGGACATGCTTGCCGTTTAATAAGATGAAAATATTGATAAATTAAAATGAATATTTGTAATAATCTGTAAAAACTAATGAAAGTTCGTTTCCCTTTTTTATTATAAACATAATTTCCAGGATTTTTGCAACTTGGTCGCATTTCCTGATAAAATCAATTACATTTTCTATTTTTCTAGTATATTTTTTTCATAACTCCAAATGTTTTGTGTTGGTAATGGTAGCTAAAACAATCATTTAACAATAGAATAATTACAGATTAACGGCGAGATTATGCGTTTAAGCAAAAATTAAAATTTTTGAAATATTTACTAAAATTAAAAAAGTTAATAAACATTTAATGCTATTTAAAATACATATGCGTTTAAATAGCAATCCGCTACTGGTAATATTAATATGAAATTACTATTGCAACGCTTCCAAACTTATTGAGTAAAAAGTACTGACGGCTGGCATTTACCAAAATTATAAAACACGCTATGTAACTTCGAAACTAGCCCCACTTTAATTGCGTCTTTATACAACATCTCATATCCTTTTAAACGGAAAAGCTTTCCCATCACCTCTACCATCGCCATGCAATGGTGTAAACAAACAAAATCATGTAAGTATTACTCGATAAGATGCTCAATATCTTTTCATGGATTTATATCCATGTATCTTTACATATTTTATATGCATGTACCTAAATATACATATATATGTATATATATATATATACATATATATATATATATATATATATATATATATACTTTAAAGCATACAAGGACACTGTAGAAGCAACTTGTGTATACTTGAGGCATTTTGTACGTCTTTCCCGTTCGAACCTACGTAATATCCTTTCCGCGTCTTCGACGGATTACGGCTGGATCTTCGTCGGCTAGACAGTCCGGTGTGGACGCAAAGTGTCTTCAAAACATAGCAGATTATGATGACATTTCCTTTGTCATCAATTTGTAAGGGTCATTTTGTGAGGATAACCTTGAAATATTGTTTGTGAAACTTGAGCGGATCAGAGAATTGTAGTTCGGAGCAGGGCTGGATTATGCAGAGGATGAGATTGATTGAAAAATGGATTTAATACAACCCGACAATTTGCCGACTGGATTCGCTGTCGCTCTCGGCTAAAGCAGATTAAAAAATTACAAACACTAACCGCCTTCATTCGCAGACGACATAAAACTCGTGTAGATAGACCAATAACTATTATTAATTTTGATATACCGCACTCAGTAGAAATGTAAAAACAAAGAATATAATCTAAATCAAGGCTATCCAGGATACAGTGAAAGTTATTCAAATGGACTGCTATGTACTACATAATCATCAATCAATAACATTTTACATCGCAAATCGGGAAAGAAAAATAAAACAATGGGAACTTGACCACATTAACGCTTACTAGAGGCCGCTAACTAACTTAATTCATTTATCTTTTAAAACGTAACCATATAAACCACATTAAACAGTAATATCGCTTCTCAATGTCCCTAATTACCAAAGAATCATTCAAAATATGAATAGCAAATTCGGAAATATATAAAATTAAGGACTATATATATAAACTATATATATATATATATATATATAATATAGAAACTTCAAGACTATTACATTAAATCACATCAAAAGGCACTATTTGATTTAATCATTTATGTGTTCAAAAACTAACCATGTGTCACTAAAGGAACTTTTTACAGTAATATATTATATATAATATATATAATTTATGTCTTTAGTTACCATCCAAGCCACAAAGTAGATATTATTAGAATTTTTATTCGCAAATACGAATAAATGCTATCTAACATAGTAACGCTCACCAGAAGGTCCTATTTACATAACTGGCTCATGTGTTAAAAATGAAACTATTAGTTTCTAAAAGAATATTAAATAATAATATCACTTGATATTTATAATAACCAAAGTATAGTTACTGATAATTTTCATCTCACCTCTGGAGAGAAAATAAAATGATGAGGGCTACCATATCAATATTAATCAGCAGTCATTACTTACTTAACTAACTTTTATGTTCAAAACGAATTCACAAATATTTAACGGAACATTAAACAGTTATACCCACTTTCTTGATGACTTTAATTATCATATAACAATTAGATAAATGTTTACTCGCTGCGAGAATATTCCGTCTCATGGACACATTTCATACAAATGGCTAAATAAGCCATTTATGTAAAAAATTACAATACCTGAATGTTGTTCCGCTCCACTCTGATCAAGAGCTCTAAGATGTAATTGCTTTCTGAACAATTTTTTCGTAACGGAACCCGCATGAAGCAATGATCCATAGCAATAAGAAGAGGTATCTTTTAACTGTTATTTATTCCATTCTGCAAAAAAACACCTTGTGCCTGGATATTATTCATTGCCTAGGAATTATCTTCACTAAATCGTGATTACTGATATTTTTCAACTTATATAATTTTTAGGATCACTCTATAAAGTAATCAACCCTAATAGATGCGTCGCAGTCTTGAACTTTCATTTTATAAATCATTATGGACGTAGATACGAAGACTGTGAAGACATAACAGAAGCTTCTGAAAACAATTGTTTAAAACTAAGATTGTTTTCCTTACTTTCAGTGCCTTTAAAATCCTATTTTTATGTCTTTTTAGGGCTTCTGCACACATTAATACATAGTGAAAAACATTGAAAATCTTAGCAATTATTGCACATTAGAAACCTTAGCAACAGGTTTCTAATGTTCAATAAATCTGTCGACATTTCCATTCTATGTTCTATTAACAAACATTTTTACGCAATAAATAGGCTACATTCCTGTTTACTTAACCGTCGAGATTTGGATTTAGGAAAAGAATTTTTTATTGACTATTGGGCAGCCATGATACTTGACAGGTTTATCAACATAAACTATATGTAATTTGTTTAAAAACTCTTGACTAAACCTTTAAAGCGACATGCACATCAAACATGTGGCTTGTCATTTTGTTTGCAAAACCTATGCAATGTAAATTAAACCTCCAAAATAAATGTGGCAATATGAGCAGGGAAATTAGTTAAATGACTTTATGATTAAATGAATTTCGTACTATACTCTTTAAATTTATATTCTATAGTTATATTTTACACTCAATTTAAATATTGCATTTTCTCTGTATACTTAAATATATATACTGTTCAGTTCTTCAACTATATTAATTTACAATAGTGATTAAATTTCATTTATAGCTATATCCAAACCAGAACAAAACAAGATCCATGAAACTGAATAGCAAATACGTTTACGTAAATAAAATAAATAACCCAATGTATTACTTTACCTCCCCTCCCCCCGTAATTATCCTGATAAAAAAACCAAGAATAACAACGCCGCCAACTCCTACATAGATCATCAACCCAAAAATAGTATATATAAACTATTTCTTAAAGAAAGTATGATACACTCGATCGTACTTAACAAAAAGTCGTACCAAATAAGGATAGTGTCCTTGATATTTAAAGTATATTAATTTAACGAATCGATTCTATATCTGCTTCAATACAACACTACAAATAAAGCTACATAAAGATTAAATAACTTCTTACGTTTTTACGCAAATCACGTGGGGCGATGTGACGACGTCAAACGAGAATTTCTGAATCGTTAGAAATCTAAGAAGTTTATCGTTTATTAATACCATCTGATATGGCGTACCGTTGCGCCTGCCACATCGATGAGAAATATTATCGGAGTAAAGTACAATTTTCACAAAATATAGGTTCCATGAACGATACATACTATGCATCTGCTGCTAAACCTCGAAAACTATTAATCTTAAAGAAAAAAGTTTGAGATTTTTGACGAATACCATTTCTTGCAATCTTTGGCGCGCTGTTTTTCGTAAATTAATAATTAAACAAAAGGGTTATATATACCAACAATTTTAAAAATATAATGCCGTGCGTCGTTTAAAAAAAAACGAAAATAATTTTGGAAACATTAACGCACTATAAGTAGTGTGTATGATAAGAGCTTAAAGACATTTTGAAAAATTTGAAGCTATACAAAAAATTATTTATTCATTTTTTTTTAAGTTTTCGCAAAGATTACTGATTCAAATAACTTCTCAGACCAAGGCGATTAAATTACTGCGATTGAATAAGCTGAATAAATTACTCGAGAGGTAACCCTTAACAATATTACAGTATTTTCTTGATGAAAAAAGGACATTCTTACTTGGTTATTATGATAATGGTAGGCAACTGGACCGTAAGCTATCAAAATTTAAACCAAAAGTGCGTAAAGATGAATCTACCAAATATATTTATTAACAAAGTAATAATCGTAATTAAATATGGGTAATAAAAATATTCTAAAATATTAAGGGGACGCCCGGATTTGAACCAGGGACTTATCGATCTGCAATCGAGAGCTCTGCCGCTGAGCTATGTCCCCGTTGAGTAAAAAAGGGAAAAAAGCTATCAAATCTTTATTTTCAATGACGTAACAATTTCTTAAAGCGTATGAAACGTAAACATGCGAAGCCAATGAAACGTTACTTTCATCGCGTAACTTCTGAGTGACGGAATAAATATCCCGCTGCGCTTAATTTAACGCAGAATGAAATATTTCTATTTTTGATTCTGTTTGGTGAAATTTTATTTTGATTTTAATTTAAAAAGTCGGTTTGTTTGATTCTTTTAAATTATAAAAAGCGGTTTGTTTACCTTGATAATAAATTTAAATTACAACCGTGTTCCCAAAGAAATTAAGACTCGAATTATTACGCTGTTAGTTCCAATTGTATTCTTACAATTTTATTCGCTAATGTACAGTTAATGTCCAATTTAAAACACCTTTTTGGTAAAATGTTATTAAAATTGTTGAATGCTTTTAATTTGTTCTAGATAACCGTTTTAGCCAACGCAATGATTGGACCGCCAATTTATAACCCCTGGAATGGGAATCAGCGGCCGCACAAAATGATCAAATTGGTACTACAGTTCAATTAAACAGTTCAGTTCGAGTATTCGATTCAGTTGAACAATTTGATAAAGTTTAACTTTGTAAACAGTTTTTGTTAAATATAAAATAACTTTTGCAACTTGGCTAGGAGCTTGTGTTGTTATATATATATATATATATATATATATATATATATATATATATATATATATATATATACATTTATATATATATATATATATATATATATATATATATATATATATTTTTTCATCAATAACGTCAAATAAATTACTGTTTAATGGAATGTTATTAAAAAGATAAATCTCGTTTTTATATGTATTGAGCATCCTACTAACTTTATTTAAACTGATTAAAAACCGAATTAAATTTTTTTTCAATTTTTTTCAAATTTTTATTTGTGCAATGTAAAAAAAACATATAAACTATATAAAATCCTTAATCCAAAAAAAAGCCAATTGCCTCGCATTCGACTCGAAGTACTTAGCGAGCTCCCTCCAGACTTTATAGTCAAAGGTGATAGATCTGGTTAACACTGTATAAATTCATTTAATTCAGCACATCCAAGTGCGGGGCTCTAACTATTGCTCATTATTCCGTACAAATCAGTATCGGGTACCAATTTTACGTATTATAATGATCATATTTTAACAACCAGGAGATGAATATGAAAAAAAATTAACTAGAGACTTATGTGGAACAAATTTACATAATAGAATTAAAAGTACAGATATTAGACGAGAATGCTGTGCGAAAAAAACATCTTTGTAATTATATGGAAAGGAATTTTGAAATAATTTAGCCAGGTTGAACGAGTGGAATAAAAAGAATGACAATAAATAAATATAGTGAAGAAACGAGTCAAAAGTTAAAAGCTACAAACCAAGTAAGTTATGGAAAGATTAGTGATCAGATTGTGGAATATTTAAAGGATGATGGTATAAAAAATCATAAATAAAGAAAAGAATTGAAAGCACCAATTAATAAAGCAAAAGAGGAGTGTAGTGTTTGACCGTCCTATTTAGACTATCTGGGTGAAAGATGGCAAAATAGATGGATATGATGAATTGTTTGTACCATACACCTGTTTGCCTTTAAGATGTGGAACAAATATTTGGTGCATAAGTGACGCTAATTAAATAACCTTTTCTCCATATTTTACATACGTTTTGAGGAATGTTTTTATTATACGAGTATACTTTCATCGATTTAATAAGTTACATGTGTTTTTACCCGGATTGATAATAATTAATCCACTTGTAAATAAAAGTAAGCTCCTAATTTTACTAAAATAAATACTGAAGTTAACAGTATATTAAGTCAATATGTTATTGACTTAATATACTATCAACTTTAGTATAATTAATTTTTCAAAATATAGATTATCTACTCATAAGATCTACATAGTCTCGTAGCATCCTCTCTTGCACACATGTATTGGGATTATATCTCAGCTAAAGCATGAGAATAATATTGAAACCCGCTCAAGAAGAAGATATTCCAATTCCACACAGAAATTTACGGAAATATGTATTATCGAAATACTAGAGTTCGGTTAGAGTTCGTTCGGTTTAAGACGAATAAATTACTTTTAAAGATTCTCAATGACGATTACAGTCAGTTATATTAACTGAAATTTGCTCATAAAATCAATAGACGATTTTGAGATATTTAAAGGCACGTATCAAGTTCTCCAATATGATCGTGTTCTAAGTGAAAAGACAGAGGAAACAGCGAACTCATTGCAGTATAGATTAAATACGAGTTTACATTGGTTTTCCTTTGCGCTCACTACTGACTGAAACAATGCTTCTGCAACATCTCAATCAGTTCAGTAGTAACCATAACGCATATGACAGAATCTTAGACTTATTTCTTTGTACCCTAGACTCAATCTAATACGATTTTCTGAAACACATACTAAAGAAGAGTCTTATCTTCTTCTCTTGTTTTTACACCCATTTTCACCAAGTTCTGAGTTTTTCAGGACCAAAATATATTAATAAATTCTAAAATCAATGCGAAATTTCGGTCATGTGAACAAAGTAGTAGATACAACCTGAACAAAGAACTTTTTGCCCACGACATAAAAGCAATTGTCTCCTCAGTAACTGTAATGATTATTAAAAGCCACTAAAAATATAATCAGAATTTTCCTTTCTGTTATTATATATATCTAATCAAATTAATTAAAAAAAATTAAATTTCCAGTATAAGATACAATAAACCCCGTGATTAAATATCTCATGAGATCCGTGACTGATTACCTCTTGCCTCCTGAGATCCAGGTGCAAACAGGAAATTAACTTATGCTTTAAAGGTAACCTTTCAAAGAAATTACTATTGAAAAATATTGTAAATCAACCAAAACAATTTTAGAATTAGTGTAAATTAAAAAAAAATTTGTTCCATCTTGCGAAAACTATGTCACAAAACAAATACGAACTTTTCTCATTCTTACAAGCCAAACAGAAACCCATCGTGCCTGCAAACATTAAACATCTACAAAGACGCAATACACAATGACATTACTTTTTTCTTCTTAAAAAATTGGATTATTCTTAACCGAGCCCATTATCATCGTATTCAAAAGGTCCTTACAGATTTGTATATTCCCCGAAAATTAGAAACGCCTGGATATTATCCCGATGTTTAAAAATGGGAAAAAATAACGTACCCAATTACAACCAGATATCGGTTTGTTTGGATACCGAAAATTTTCGAAAGACTTATTTATAAACAAATTTTGTCATTCATTCATCAATAACTAACTTCATACCTCCATTGTTTCCTACCCAAAAGGCGACATTAACCAACCTGACTTCTTATGTAAATACTTAAAGAATTTGTTGATTCCCGAAGTCAATATAAACAGATTTCATTAAAGCCTTCGATGATGCACATCACATAAAACTAATGAAAAGCTGCAAATAATTATAGTACTAGACGTTTTCACAAAGTAGATGAAACCATATCTTACTAACCCAAAGCAAATGGTGGTATCGCCTCTTCGGGCGCAAGGTTCACAACTAGTATATTTATTTTTGGATATGTAAAAAGTCGTATAAATACTTTTATACTACTGTCCTATATACAATATATAATATCAAATGGAGAGAATTCAACGCCGTTTCCTCCATCACTTAACGTACGATAAATACCTCTGTGAATAATTACCAACATATGTATCAGGGTTTCAGCGTAACAATGTGTATAAACACTCCAATTGTCGAACTTTTCCAAATGTATGTTACCTATTCAAACTTATAGCGGGATTTCTCGACCGTTCATATCCCATTTCAGCAAATCAGGTTCTACTGCCTCATCTCGAAGCCAGAATAAACCACTTTACTCTATTCGAATGCATGCACTATCAGATGAAGTTTGGAGATCTCATCCATTATTCCCAAGATATAAAATAATTTTATACCATTTGCATCTAGAATAGTATATCAAGCTAGAAAGCTCACCGTTTCGACCGGCATTTAACAAAGTTCAGTTTTTTGATCAATAATCCCAATAAATAATTGGATACATCGAATTGTCTCCAAAGAACACACACAAATACACAAATGCAAATTCACGCATTCATATATATATATATATATATATATATTAATATTTATATATATATATATATATATATATATATATATTTAAACACACATACAGACACATGCATACATTATGAATACATTTAATGTTTTCGTAATTGATATGTGTTTAAATGTGTATTTGTTCGTGTGTGTGCATATGTGTATGTTTGTGATATGTAATATGTTTAACATAATTTACATTTTTCAATGATTATATTCTAATATTATTTAAATTTCTACATCTTTTTATGGCTTAATGACACAAATATATACGCTTTACTCATCAAAATTCGATATGCTAATGATTTTAACGACTTAAATGTATTGTGATTAGTTCTAGATATCAGAGTAAATAAATAATAAAGCAAATAAATTAAATGTAGCTTTTCTAGTTGCTAGGAATAGATGTGTTTGGTTAATCCTAAAACTAACCCCAAAATTAATCCCAAAACTAAAATAATGTAAAAGTGTATTATGACTCTTTCCAAATTTTCTTCAAATAATGAATACCTTTCTCATTAGAAGTAAAAATAATTTAAAAAAACAATATTTAACCAAGGCACGTGAATAAAAAAAATATATACATCTATATATATATATATATATATATATATATATATATATATATACATATATATATATATATATATATATGTGTATATATATATATAAATATAATGTGTCTCAATTTCGCTGCATCGTGTCAGCGAGTAAAGCGGGATTAATTTGTTCATTCATTGTTCTCGTGTCGTTTAACCGTCACTCTTGTTGAACAGCAATATTTATTGAAACGTGAAAAACATGAGAAGAATTTTCGTATTCCCATTTTCAATTTCCCTTTCAATGATATCATAAAACGTGTCATTGTTTCCCAGACATATAGTAGAGTAAGATATTTTAATTGTATTTATATGTAGATTAATTCTAGCTTTGACCAAATTATATTGCTTGTTAAAAAGTTGAAAAACTTAGTTCAATAAGTCAAAAATGTAGAAAAATATTACAAGCTGACCTATCACAAAACTAAGACATCAATAGTTAAATTAAGCTATTTCAATACATTGTGAACACCACGATCGCCTTCCTATGGATGTCAATTGATCAGATCAGTTACGACAATAAAGAGAAGCGGAGATTAGAGTCCAGTGGAAAAAAAGCGTCAAAACAAGAAAATATTTTCTTCTTAAAGTAAAATTCGAACCAGTATACTGTCGACCAGATATAATTACTTATACAGCTGAAAAAATCTAATATAATATTTACTCACTTGTTTTAAATTCAATCGATATTATATATATATATATATATATATATATATATATATATATATATATATATATATAAAATATGTCAGTTTAAAACTTTAATATAACTTATCCAGCTTTTTGTAAATGCCAAATAATTCGCCGACTTTTAAATAATTCACTAATATACCGACTGTAATAACTAAAAGTCAGAACATACTCCCTTTAAGGAATATTGCCATTATTCATAAATGTTCTTTTTTTTATAATACAGTTACGATGTGTATTTATCAAACCATCTACAAAATAACTCCAGAGCTTGAATATTTTAACATGTAACTTATTTTTAATGCTGGAAATTCCGCAACCGTATGCTTTATTATCTATAAGCTCGCCAGTTTCGAGTTTTGACCATAGGAATAATTACAGTCATTTCAATAGTAATCAAATTTTAACACATGATTTTAAAAAGGATACTTTCCTCTAAAAATGTTTCTTTTTTCCAAGTAATTATTACCATCCAAATTTAAATTTTCCTTTCAAAAAAGGCATACCTTCATTGATCTGTACGTATGCGCGGAGGAGGACATGCTACAGGTTGCAATTCCCAACCCATCTGTATAATTTTTTTGTTCTTCCCCAATCAATAGAAGAAATAATCATTATCAGAATAAAATATTATTTATTTTCACAAACAGATTACTATTTTTAATAGCTTTCTTCATGCTCCGTCACAATTTTTCACCTATTTTGTTGCGCTTCTTCTCTGTCCCTTGTTGTTAACATTTATTTTAATTTTAACTTTTGTTTTGTATTTTTTTATTTAATAAACTATAAAAAGTACACTAAGGATTTTATTAAAAAATTTATAAAACCGAACTGTGCCCGAGATAAAATTTAATTATTCCGAAAAAAATTAAATGTGACCTTCGTTTTCCCAATTTGTAAACAAATCAAACTTCTTTGAAACACAAAATAGCGCACCTTGCGAGTGAGGTATATCAGAGTAATAGTATAAATATTCACCACATTGACTAAACTAAGAACATAACACTAGGAGTATTATCCTTCACCTGTTCCTTTCCCTTCGTTAGACAAACGTAACCAACTATCTTAGAACTAACTAACCCACAACCCATAGACTACACAGCTATGAAGTAAATATTAAATCTCTCTGTAAATATTAAATTCATAATTTCAAATACTGATATTCGGAGCGCAAAATTGCGCTAAATGTATATTTACTAAATTCCAAACTTGATATCTTACTAGTATTTTATAAATGAGCCTAAATTTGCTTCAGAAATATTTATTGAAGTGGATAATGGATAAATTTTTCGTCTTACTTGAAGTCAATAAAATATTAAAAATGTCTGTTATATTTGCATTGTTTTACTGTATTTATATATAAATGTAAGCGCAGAAATTATAATTCTATGTTTATTACTGTTAACAAAAATAATTTTCATTATGGATTCATTTATCTCTAGAAATTTAACAAACACTTCCATCATATTATTTCTATCGCCATAATATTTTTTTAATATATAAAGTAACCAATGAATAATATTATGGCACGGACTAAATCAAAAATTCAAAAGTTAAATCATCGGTAAAATACTTAAATCCGTTTTTTCTACAAAATCTTTCATTTTTAGCATTGCAAGTTACAAATATTCAGCAATAAGAAACGAAATTGTTAAACGAAAATAAAAATGAACAAACGATTCTAGTTATTGAAATTGCATTGCGTCGACTTTTAAAAATGCGAATTTTTATTCGAAAATCGTTTCTAATAATCAATTAATTTAAGTAAATAGGAGGAAATATACATTTTTTATATAATTTGTTTTTTAAAAGATGCTTTAAAGTCTAATAGACAGTGAAAATACTATGACAACTAGTATACTAAACTAAATCCATTAGTAATTTAAAAAAAAATTCAGATAAAATAAAAACCGCCATCTTGTGAGGCATGGCAAAAATACACACTTACGATAGTTTCTTATGAAAGAAACAGATGTAATAAATACACTTATCCAGAGAGAAACTATGTACGTCTTCATAATAACATTGGACATTATATACTAAGTATATCCCAGACGAGGGAGAGGGTGAGTTATATTTGAATTCTATTAATAAATAATATTTTTATACAACAAAAATAAAACAACTAAAGAAGCTCAAACAGTGAAATTAGAACAAAAACCGCCGAGAGTTTCTTTGTTTTTATTAATCCATATCTAGACATGTAGGCAATTAAAACATATAATTATATATGGATATATAATTACATTTTTGACAAATTCATGATTTCCGTACCTAATCCAGTGCTTTGTCACTACGCTTAATGACATTGGGCGAAATATCGAAATAAAAATTTACTTACTAAGTCGTCTCCTCCCATTCGATTACACAAAGTGTAACAATGAGTATACCCGAAGTTGAACTATTTGGAAATTCTCGGCCAACTGCCGACATGGCCATTAGCATGGCTCGACAGCGATATCGCAAAAAAAATAGACAAGGTGATCCAAAAGAAGTTTTCACTTCAATAAAAATTTATGTGAAACGACAAAAAAAACGAAAAGCGTGTCAGAACATAAATAATGTCCATACGTGTGTCGGAACACGTATAAAAAGAAAAAAAATGCTCAATTTAATCGTAAATGTTTCTTAAAAGTATTGATGCAAGATGAGTGAAATAATTTATTAATTTAGAAGATTTAGAATAATAATTCAAAGTTCTAATCGAATGCCACACAGTAATTTTTTTCTGATTTTTTTCAAATTTATGGTTAACATAAAGTTGGAACCTCAACAAGCTAAAAAGAATTTCGCTTCCAATTTACACGCATAATAAGGTACATTTTTAATATTTGCACATATTCACTGTAGCACAAAGGTTAAAAACTGTAGAACTAAGATGAACCGAAGAGCAGACGTGTTAAAAATTATTCGAGTGCATTGTTTTTCTACGAAAACTAAAAGTGAAAACAACCGAATATTAAACAGAATAGTAAATATAATTCGATAGCGAATCGGTTAACAATTGTTTATTAATTTGTAAACGCCAATAAAACATATGTAAGCTGAACGCAGATTCCACGGTAATCTATACATATAATAAAACTGTAACAGAATTAATTCTGTGTATTGAAAATATTTTAAAACCTGTGATCAGTTTAGCCTGTAGAAACCAGAAAATCTATTTTTAGATTTTTTGTCTGTCTATTGTTGATTTTTTCTTCAATCACTAAAACTACTTTACGCATTTTGATGAAATTTGGTATAATAATAGTTTATACCCTCGAACAACATATAGGATACATTTTATCTGAATATTTCAGATGTAAAAACACTCTATCTTGGTGAATTATGATATCGATACTGCCAACACCATCTATTAGCCTTTTTATTAAGCTATATGCTCATAAATAAATCACAATACGGTACTGCCAAAGTCATATCTTGGCGATTTTAGTAAACTTTATCCTCACAGATTTTTGAGGAAAAAAATAAAGAACACAAATCAATTCCTAAAAACTTTTCTTATATTTAATTCCACGCGTACGAAGTTGCGTCGGCACATTTAGTTGTTTATGAAAATATTCTCATCTTTACCTGCTTGCAACCGATGAATGGAATAAAACTCCGCCAATCTCAAAATTGAAATTTTAACAATATTATCGTTTCTCACGGAAATTTAACCAACTGATTGTTGGGAACAATATACGTATTTCACATTCGTCTAATGTTTTTTGATGCCCTGATAAACAACGATGGGCTAATAAAAAGGAAATTGAAAACTTGGGAAAAAAGGTTTTAATGTTTTCAGATATTTCCTTAAATATTGACGTTATAACTACTTGTTCTGTCGATCTGGTGCCGAATATTACTATAAGAGGCGACCAGCCGTCTCGAGGATAATGAACACATTAATCTTCCGTTTCGCTGATTCACGGAGACTAGATAGTGTCGGCGTCGCGTGATGCTGGACATACTTGCTTTATCTTATTTTTCCTGACGGCCAACAAAAACATACATAACCTTACTTATTTATTCATTTCTCATAGATAACTGTATCTTGATGGATAATGGTGTTATTAGTTATTATTCCTCGATAGCTTCCTTATTTTGTATCCTTATGAGATCACGACGTGGTAATATATATTGCAGTTCACATATTATTACGATTTCCCTAAATTTGTTTTTATATTTATACATTTATCTATTAAAATTGAAACTCTACTCTTTACACAACAGAGTTTTCACTAAACTATTAGAAGTTTATGCTTATAACCACAGTGTGCTTCCATATATTTTCGTACTGAAGAAGATGCCGTAAAATCGAGTGTTGGAAGTTATACAATCAATTTGATTATGGCATCGATTTCCTGGTGACATCATTAAATATTTTCCGCGACATTTATATTTCACGCATATTATCACATATATATAGCATATTTCACGCGACATATTTCCATCGACATATTTAAATATTTTCCGCGTCGACAATAAACCTGGTATTTTCGACGCGGAAAATATTTAAATAGCATGCTTTAGATTGATAGTTTGATCTACACAGGAGTTCAAAAGCTGCTCATCTCTATTGTTCTGGGTTCCTAAACCGTATCTTCGAGCAGTGATATAAATATGATCGTCGCTGTTAGTACATATAACTTATTTTAGTGTTGCAGTCACTCATCAACAGAAGAAATTTGTATTTATATATCAGTACTATTATAGTTTCAAAACATTAATAACAGTTTGTGATGTCTTACTCCAACGATTGAGTGGTTAGTACTTACAATCATGTGACATTGATGGCTAGAAGTTTGGAGTTCAGCCTTAAGTTATTATTCTGTCTGATACCATATTGTAAAGTTTGACATATTTATTAATACTAAAATGGCTGGAGCAATTTTTAATCCAAACGGGAGGAATGTCCACTGGGAATGCCCTTCTTGTGTAATAAATGCAGTGTTGTATTTATCTTGAATATGACCACATTCTTTATTCAAATCTTTAATCCACTGGTAGGTATTTGAGTTTCTGCCAGTTTTTTAATCATGAAAAATTATGAATTTATTTCTAAATTTTGAGCTCCAGATGTTTTTTTTCTTTAAGTAATTTCTCTAACAGTTTTTCCAATGTTTGACTGAGTGTAGATTCAGAATTATTTGTTTTTTCTGAAATTTCTTCTGGGTAAAAATCATTAACTGCAAGTTTTGTTCTCTATCCAAATATATTTCTAATATATTCTCTGTCAAAGTTATCCATATTTTTTATTTAACTATTTCCTTTCCTTGGCATAGTTGGAAGTATTTGCAATTACTTGATGTAGATTTGCAGGTTACTACTTGGTTGATATTCCAAAAATCTGTCCATTATTTGAAGCATGTGACATTTTAATGTTTTTTTGCAGTACAAAAGCGTGGCTGAAATTGTGTAACAGGGAGAATAGGGCAGTTAATTGGAATGACCTCCTCGGACGTAAATATAGAGTCTGGGGAAGACAATTAATAATGAAAATTTTAAAACTTTCCAGCCTAGGAGATACAGTGATGCTACACCGAGCCAGTATTTGGCAACACCGACTTAAGAAACCATAGCAGCATTCGAACAACCAAGTATGAGCTCAGATACAGTTGCGAGAGGAAACTACCAGTAGCCAGAGTTTGGTAGTGTGGCACAGCTTCCAGAAAAAAACATATCTAGAATAATTAATCTTATATTGATAGAAAAATTGATGAATATTCATATTGATGCATATTAATAAAGACCTATGATTAAAGCAAATATTTCATGTTACATGATTTTTTAATACTATGTAAATTTCAAAAATTAGATGATTGTGAATGAAATAGTTTTTTTGACTGCGCCGGCAGCTGCTAATTCTCTTCACAAAAAATGCTGGCTATGTCAATGTCTATATGTAGTGTTATTGTACTGTGTTTCACTAAATTTTAATTCAATTCCTTAACCTACCCACTTCCTCTTCCTTTCCAATCCCGATGGAAGATACCCTCCACCTTCCCGTGGTTTCCATTCAGAAATGGTACTGATATGTGGGATTTTGAAATATATCAAGTCACAGAATATCACATGTTATTGGTCAACTGTGGGGTTTTGTGTACGTTTTACACAAAGATAGACGTGATTATAGTGATATCTATTAGTGGTTGAAGTATATTTTCAAACTCGTTAAAACCCCACACTTGACCAATAACATGTGATATTCTGTGACTTGATATTTTATTTTCAGATGTATGCAATTACCACCTAGTTGATTCCAGAGTGCTACCTGTAGACGCCTGATACTTTTTATAATTGTACTTTCGAATTTATTTCAATTTTCTTGAATTGTATTTTCATAATAATGATATTTACACTAAATTGTATAGTAAGTTTTAACATTTGTATTTTGTGAAATATTTTTGTTATGATTTTAATAAATAAATTTATGAAAAAAAATTACTTCATACTTTGACAACGCCATCTGTGAGCAATAAAAAAAAGAGATTACGCCATATATGCGCATTAATAATAATTGCACATGCTTTGGTCACGAGGGAGACTTTATATGGCTTTTTCATCGACAGTAACAGCTAGAGTAATGTAACAAAGTAAAAGTCACAGTCAAAATTGTTTCTTCAACTTTGTTACTTTTACTTTTCCTCTAACTTTTGCCGCTAACCTTTACTAGTCATTACGGTGCTGTAATTGTAAAAGTTAGGCGACGTCTATCAAAATTTTGTAGGTTATTTCGAAACGTCTCTAAGATCTACGAGCGAAAGTTCAACAGATAATTCTTCGGATGATGAATTAATTGTTAATTATATAACATATAGACGTGAAAAGTTCAGTATCCGCAGATTTTTGTTGACAGATTCTGAATTTTTATTTCGTTACAGAATGTCTTAAAGTCTGTGAATAGTTACAAAATAGATTGGCAACTGTTACTACAAAGTAAGTTTTAGTATATTTGTGTCAATAATTTAGCTGTTATTTAGTAATTAATTCATTATTTAAAACCATCTAATCAAGTTGTTTCAACAAATTTGTTTGAAGAATAAGGCCCTTTCTGTACAAGAACAACTTTTGTTGGCTTTACGTTTTTATGCAACGTGATCAATGCAGCAAGTTGTTGGAGACATTTTCGGTGTATATAAAAGTACAGTGTGTAAATGTATATTTAAAGTATCGTCTGTTATAGCATCTCTAGCAGAATTTCATAAACAAATGCCAGGAACTAGCGAGGCAATGCCAGGAACTATTGAGGTTATGCATGTGACATTTGATTTTTCATTGCTGTTGGTTTCACAGAAGAAACGAAAGAAAAAAATTTAAATTTTTTTTTAAAAGTAAACCTCAACTTTTCCATGTTTCTTGAAATACTTGCAGAAAATGTAGTTTTATGGTAATTGATAATTTTTACTTGATACTTTATGGAAATATTGAACCAAAAACGTAATTGTTTTTCTTTGTGAAAACAAAAGAAACAACGTTTATTTCAGGTATATTTTAGTAATTTTATAAAGCAAAATTTCTTGCAACAATAATAACCTCTACCTTATATTTCTACAAAAATCACAACTGTACAGGATCTGACTATAACGTGGCAAATGGTTTTCGTTACATATAATTATATATATATATATATATATATATATATATATATATATATATATATATATATATATATTTATATACATATACCCATACAAATTCTTGAAACTTTTATAAGTATTTTAGTACGTACGTAACCTCATTAGGATTACACCTAACAGGTGTATTATATTGAATTAAAAAAGTTTTATATCAAAATATATTTGATGTTGCCGAATCCTTAATACGTAAATATCGTACACCTGACGACGAACACCCAATGTTGTAATAAATTTTGTATGAATTCTTTTCAAAATAAAAATTAAAGGCCAATTTTACTTTTTTTAACCGAGCCGAATTACATAGAGTAATTAAACTAGGTTTTACGTCTTATTTTCACGGCATATTAACTTTACGTAAAGGTTTTTTTACCAACAATCCAGACGATACCAAATTTAAACAGAGAAATATTCTTGATTATCGACATTCTCCCTTTCGTTTTCTTTCTGCATCGCACACCTTATCCAGTGTGAGATACATATATACATATATATATCCATTTTTACCCAGAAGAAATTTCAGAAAAAACAAATAATTCAGAATCTACACTCAGTCAAATATTGGAAAAACTCTTAGAGAAATTACTTAAAGAAAAAAAACATCTGGAGCTCAAAATTTTGAAATAAATGCATAATTTTTCATGATTGAAAAATTCACTGGCAGAAACTCAAATACTTACCAGTGGATTAAATAGTTTAATAAAGAATGTGGACACATTCAAAATGAATTGTATTAGAAGAATCCAAAAAACTAGAGGTGCCACTATTAATAAAAGTAAGGGTACTATTAAATGACAGTTTAAAAGTTTCTGAAATTTATGATTGTGGTTGAAATATGTCAATAACTAATACTAAATTATTAAATATACAACCAAAAAAAATACAAGTAATATACAAATGGTAAAATAGAAGACTATTAATGGTAAGAAGAAAACAAAAGTCCCATATCATTTGATACCAAAAAAAAATATGGTAACATTAAAAGTAAAAATATGTAATATTGAAAGAATTATGGTTATTTTTATAATAGATAATGAAAATTTTAATTACGATTTTCTAAATGGTTTAGATTGTATTAAAAATTTTAATTCAATGTACAATGAAGAATTAAAGATCATACAATGTAGCAAGCAAAAAGAAAAGTAACCTAACCTCAAATAAAGATGACATGAAAGACAGTAACTAGTCAGAGACAATGATGTTTCAAATATGACAAATTTCAAAATTCCTGGTGTACAAAAATGAAGAAGGATTTTTTTTACACTCTAAGATATTAAAACAAGAAAAAAAAGAATCCACAAACAAATGTGAAATAAATTTCAATGAACATATAAACTCGGATGAATTTGAAATAGTAGTAAATCACTTAGATTTATATCAACAATCAGAAATTATTATGTTGATAGAAAAATACAAACCAATCTTTGCCAATTATAAATATGATATCGGCACAGTACGGGATTATGAAGCTCACATTGACTTGAGGGTTGTTAAATACTGTTACAGTCGTCCATATAGATGCTCAACTGAAGATAGAAATAGAAATATAAAATGAAATATTAAATTACAAGAGTCAGAAAGAATCATATAACCCATCTGCTGCCCCAGTAACTCTAGCATATACAAAAGAAGATGAAAGAAAAACAAGGTTATGAATAGATTTCAGCGGATTGAACAAAATTGTGGTCCATGAATCATATCAATTTCCATTGATTGAAGATTTAATGATATAAACTGTAATCTGTAAATATTTTTCTACTTTCTATAAAAATTCAGCATTTTGGTAAATTTCTTTGAAAATTCAAGATAAATACAACACTGTATTTATTACACAAGAAGGGCATTTCCAGAGGGCATTCCTCCCATTTAGATTAAAAATGCCATTCATTGCCATTCATCTCCAGCCATTTTCCAAAAAATGTAGAGCAACATCATAAAAAAATACAAACTCTCTAGTTTTGCAGTAATTTTTTCAGACGACATCTTAATTTTTTTGAAAACTTTTGAGGAACATATACTACACCTATCAAGATGGCTTAAAGAGGGCTTTAGACTAAAATTTTCCAAATTTATTTTTGCAAATCATTATGCCAAGTATTTAGACCACATAATAGGAAACAATTCAGTGAGACCTCTGAAATATTATTTAACCGTTGTCAAAAGTTTTCAGTTCCAGAAACAAGAAAAAATATACGTCAATTCCTAGGAAAAATAAATTTTCATCATAAGTTCATGCCACACAGTGCAATTATGCTAGACACAATTTATTACGGAAAGAAGTAAAATTCATATGGTCTGCAGAATGTCAGAAATCATTTGATAATATAAAAGTATCGCTATGCTCAAAACCGATTCCGAAAAGTTTTGATCCTGAACTACCAGTAAACATTTACACGGATGCAAGCATAAAACGAGTGGAACTGGTATTAAAACAAACAAATGAAAACGGAGACAATAAACCAGATGCTTATTTTTGAAAAAAAAATATCTGAAGATCAAAAAAAAACAAAGCAATATACCTAGAATGTCTGGTAATAAAAGAAGCCAAAAATTCTTTTATGCTGAAGCCGAAATTTTTTTTTAAGAGAATTTTCAGTATTCTCATATCATAAACAATTAGAAAATACGTACATTAAGGCTAAAACTGATGATGTACTCAGTAATTTAACATATTATTTACGCCAATTCAATTTTAAAATTAATTATAACCCAGGAAAAGCAAATCAAGAAGCGGACGGTTTAAGCAGAAATCTAGTTCTACATCCTTATGACAATGCTGATGACGTTTTGAAAAGCAAAAACAAACTTGTATTGGAAGATGAAATTTACTACAAAAAAATAAAAGATGGAAAAAATAATGCTATCGTAAGAACTTAGTAAGACTATAATAAGAAACGTCCACCTAACTTATAGCCACTTCGGGACAACACATATGACAAATAAAATAACCCCATTCTACACAACAAAGAATATAATTGCAAACGTTAAACAAATGTGTGATGAATGTGAAATTTATATAAAAGAAATCAAGAAAAATGTAAAAATTGGCTTAATGTCACATTTAGGTCCAGTAAGACGCCCATATCAATACCATCGGAGGCTTCGGGAGATCACGGTCAACAAAAAAGTATCTTCAACTTCTATTTTGACATGAAGAAATCAAAACGCAAATGATTTTATTAAAGTTATAAAAAATGTAACACGAAGTTACAATACTGATATGATATTAACGGACCAATACCCTGGCATAAATTCCAAAGAATTTAAAGAATTTCTGAAAGGGAATAATATGAGAATAGTTTTCACTGCTGTGGATCAATAAGATAAGATGCAAAATATATGAAAGTGATAGGAAAACAGCATAGACAACTATTGTACAGAAATGTGTAGAAAAATATAACGAAACAGAACACACAATAATAAAGTTTGCTCCATAATACCTTTTGGAAGCCGAAGATGTGAATATTCTACCACCGGAATTGAAATCAAGATGTAGAAGAAAAACCAGAAAAGAGATAGAAAATTAGCCTATAAACACACAACGAAATCTCACCATTATAATAAGAAAGTTTTCGACCTGCATAATAAAGAATATAAATTTGAAGTGGAAGATAGAGTCTATGTAGAAAATGGAATTCGAATAAATGGGAAGAAAATGATAGAATTGAGAAATGGACCCTAGAAAATCTTGAAGAAAATTTCCGATTCAATCCATCAAGTTGATGCTGGGCACAGGAAAGGGGAATCAAACTTCTATCACATTACCAAACTATTCAAATGTCGGTTAGAAAATGAACAATTACATGCATATCACTTGCAATTGCTTCTGTCAAAGAGGGGAGATGTAAAGAAAACCACTACTGGTATACTAGTGTCATCGCGTTCCTTAAATTTAAATTTGCCGCGTTATGATATGTAGATGACACGGTTGACAGTTGTGATTTCTGTTAAAATACGAGATAAAAGTTATTATTATTGTAAGAAACTTTGCTTTATAAAATTACTAAAACAGCCCTGAAATGAGGGCTTTAAATGTTGTTTCTTTTGTTTTCAGAAGTGAGTAAATGATTGGTATATGAATAATGTAATTAGGTTATTGTTGTCAAAACGTATTGTAAATAAAACTTTTGTTTTCACAGAGAAATGCAATTACGTATTTGTTTCAATAGTAAAAAATATCAATTTTATATATATATATATATATATATATATATATATATACATATATATATATATATATATATATTTATATATATATATATATATATATATATATATATATATAAAACTTTTTCAACATTGAAAAAATTTTGTTTTCTTTCTCCGTTAGGTTATGATTAAACTGATTTAAATTATACACAAAGTTTTACCATGAAATAAAACTTTGGATCCACTTATCGTTCGTTAGTTCTGTATAATGAATATAGTTCTCAAGGAGAAATGCTACTAATTTCCGTTAATAATGCAGCGAAATATTTCAAAATGTTTCTTCTTAATAATCAATGTACCATATCATGCAGCAGAAGATCTGCGCACTCACTCTATATTTCAAATATAATCTCTTTAAATTGGTGATGATTAATAGCTTTAGCTATAATAAATTTGACAATCTTAATCACTAACACCATAACTTTGCAAATTGCTTCTAGAAATGTCTGGCACAAAAGCACTTGATGAATGATACAATGGTAATTAAGCATCTTGTAATTAATTTTTTATTTCAAAATAGCAAGCAACCCGTTACTTGCATCGGTCATACTTTTCACCCCGTCTGTTGAAATTAAAACAATTTTTTGAGTGGAATATGAGGTTTTCCAACGCACTCAATTACAACATTTGCTATATCCTCTCCATACATTTGACCTTTAAATGGCAATAGTTCTAAAACTTCTTCTTTAGAAACGTTAGATTAAATAAATTGTACAAAAAGTGAAACTTGCACTATGGCATTCATGCCAAAAGACTCGTCAACTCTTCTTGATAAAGCTGTGATCAAACTAAGATTGCTGTTTAGTTATATTAGAACAAATTTTGAATGTTTTATCTTTTTCTAATTTACAGTTTCGTCTTTTTCTATTTTACAGACAATGGTAGAAGCACTTTAATTTTTTTGGAATATCTACTTTGTTCAAAAAAATCCCGAATAGCTCTTCGGATGCATTCACAAAACAATTTTTTACGTTTTCGCTGTCTGTATATAGTTTTCCTCTCTTAACAATCCCTTGACTAACCACAAAACTTGCAATATTAATATCGTTGGAAGGTTCTATCAAGTAATTAACACGTGATTAGTTGGAATGTTCTCATCAAATTTAATTTGTTTGTTATGCGGAAATTTTTCCTTACCAATAAGACACGTCGGAAGACCATTTAAGTCTCGAATATACGCGAAAGTCTCAGTTCATTCAATTATAAATTCGCAGTTTTCACCTTCCGTTTTATTTTTTTGTATTAAAATAATAAAGCCTCCCACACAAAATAATTACAATTCTAAAAGTTTTGACAAAATAACTACAATTTTCAGTTGATAGGAAAAATTCAGGTAACCTTATGGTTCGAGTAGATTTATTTGTCACCCACACACAATTTGTGAATTTGTGACAATCTGTTTGCAGCTAGCACTGACCACTTCACAACGAGACTGCTGACTGACTGGTACACTCAAATGCGTATCCCGTGAGCCCGCCTACGCTGCGTGTTCCGTCGCCCAACCGTCCGATGTCCCCGCGCGTACATTCCCGCATTTGATATTTTATAGAAGAACCACACTTAAATGGCCAAACAATCATATGTGTCTCGTGAGGCGCGATTTTTCAACCACTGGCTTAGTACATTTTCACAAGCGTTAACAACTTGATTATCTATATCCTTAATCTTCTTACTAAACGTACCCAAACTACGTACTAAATGTCATTATTGTGATATTTTTGACCTGCATGGTTAAGGAAAGAGAAACTAAACCACATTTTTAATACATTTATCAAGTGAAAGAAACGTTGCATCACAAAATGCCGCGAAAAACAATCATCTCCCAAGCCCGATGCTTGAAAATTTTAAATATTTTTTGTTTTTACGTTTTTATTTTATGTAACTACGTTTCACATCACAGTCACAGTCATCACAGTCGCTCTTAAACTGAAAAAATGATGATTCTGTGACAAGCGGAGAGACGGCTTTAAGATGTATAGAGTAATTTTTATCTACACTACTACGGAATCTTAAAAGTCACTTCCCACCTTGGCACTATATTCGTATACAATAAAACTAAGAAAATCCAAAGAAGGTGATGCTTGATGAAGTTGAAATAAAAAAGCAAACATCTAAAGCACACAAACTAATATAGTGAATTCATACTATATCATGTTTACTTTATCATTTATGTACAGCATCGTAACTTTCAAACAACATTGGATCGTATCTAACATCCTAAACATCTATCTAAGTAGGTAACTCTTTGTTATTTGAACACATTCTCAAATATCTTAATGGATATAATCATTATTTACACATTTATTCATGTAATTCTCAAAATCGCAAAGACTTGCCAAAAAAGCATGCAATCCCCTCAAAAACAGTCGGGAAAAATATCTCAACAAATACATCCGATTGTTAATGGTTTACAGTCGGGCACCACAGCGCTGCATACAAAACTATCCGGAAATCTCAACTTCCCTCTATTCCGCTCTCGGCACCCATCGTGAGTCACAATTGACGGAAGAGGAAACTCGACGGCCCTCGGCAGCTGAAAAAGCTGTTACCTTCACCTTTCTATACATAAACCAAGTAAAAGTACAATCAGTATTTTCATAAAATAAAATTACAGAAGAGAAGAAATTATTATATTAATCAAATACAAGTAATTAATGAGAATAATTCCTAACAAATAATAAAACAGCAAACGACTTTTAAAATTAATTTCGCTAGTTAATTTTTTTTATCTATTTTCACTCTTGCGTAAACCATGTACAAAACTAAACTCTTTTTGAAAAAAAAATCAAACAAAAGACGATAGTGTAATTAAATTGGCATAATTAGATAAAAGAAAACACCTCTAATATGTGATACAACTTAATATTTATAAACTGACTATGGTACTCCAAGTAATAATATTAGATTTAATACACATCTTTCCAACAGTGTAATAAACGAAACTCCAATTTCGGATCTCCATAAATGTATTTAGAAACATACGAAACCGCGTGCACGAGAAATAATTACATTTCATTATGATACGTTTAAATTTAAAAATCGACGCAAATGACGAAAATATGAATTTCTTCCTATTTATAACAAAGTTTCACTGGGTCTAAAATACATTTTTCAACAAGAACAAGCTGAGGCGGTAGAAATATTAAAGACACATTTCAGGCCGCTGTCGTTATGTACAGAAACCAAAGACGATAGTCGACATCAGTTCGGAGGCTAGACGTCTGTTAGCTTGTATGATAGTACGCATATAGTAACTTTTAATCGTAGGGCGTTATTATAAATCCTATTAAGATGATGTGGGATGTGTGTGATGTGGATACATCATTTAAATATATCATCGTATTTTACTCTCTGTTCTGTGGCATATACCATCACTTAGATTAGTTTAGACTTTATCGACAATAAGGAAATATTATATTTTCGTCCAATATCGACTAAATAAAACAAATAACATCGTAATAAACAAATAACATCGTAATAAACAAATAACATCGTAATAAACAAATAACATCGTAATAAACAAATAACATCGTAATAAACAAATAGCATTGTAAATAGCCGTGCGTCATTTTTGTTCGTCAGATTGAATCATGTATTAGAGTTGTCTAAATCGTCGACGCCTATTTCCAAATCTTTACATATATATGGTTCCGAATAAATTTATGTATTATGGCTAATGCTACGAAATTTTGAAAATAGATCAACGACTTTTGTTGAACGGTAACAAAGGTCCTTGTCGCTCGATGCGACAAAGCGAACAGCATAACGTCGCCGAGACAAAATATTGCAGTGAGCATAAAAATGGCAAAACGGAATTCAAAATTTCTTAAACTTAAATGGGCTCATTTAAATTATACCTTTGTTTACTTTTAAACTTCCGTAACTCGAAAGGAAAAACGAATCATTATAAAATCACTCACGTATTTGTCTGTGGGTCGCAACTGCTTTTCTCAGAAATCGCTTGACGTAGAAATTTGATATTTGACATAATATACATGTCTCAAAAACTAACCCTCATAAAATATTCATGTAGTAATGTTATAGGGGTGATAAGGGTAAATTAAGTTCTCGAATTTTTTTTTAATTTGTACCTGTGTAGCGTGGGATAACGTTTGAAATTATTACTAGGGCTTCAAAAATATTTTTATTTCATAATTGTATTTATAATTTTTTCAGATTATACTGAAAGATATGCAAAATAATACGCCTCCTCCCCCCCCCTCCCCCCACTTGAAACTGTAGTATTATGAAAAGAAAAACAAATTTTAGAAACCTACGCAGAGGTTGTAAGATAAACTGTAGCGACGAATACGCGTTATTTCAAATATATTCCTTTTCACAATTACCTAAATGAAGCTACGTGATGTAGTATTATTTCTACTTTATTAAGTTCTTTACCACGACCTAGGTTTCGTTGTATTACAAAATCTTCAGGTGGGCTATTAGCAAAGATTCTTCCAATTCCAAAAAAACATTCTGCAATCTTTACTAATAGCCACCTGAAGATGTTGTAATACAACGAAACCTAGGTCTTGGTAAAGAACTTAAAGAAAGTAGAAATAATACATCACATGATTTCACTTAATTATGAATAATGGATTTCTACAATATTAACTCCAAATATATTCAATATACTCCTTTTATTAAGCCTGCGAAGGATAGTGTAGACTAGTGATTTATTTACCTTGTGGTAAAATTAATATTTGTAAATAGATTAATGGACATACTTAACAGACAATATTAATGGACATACTTAACAGACAATATTAATGGACATACTTAACAGACAATATTTATGGCTGCATACCGTTAAATATTTATAAGTACCTAAATGTGTACGGAACGCCCGCAATGCGACTCTTCTACTCGTACTTGTCAGCTTTTTATATACTTAGTGGGGTACATATGGCAGAGATATTACTAATTTAGCAAACTCTTTTAGTCACCAGCAAAAAGTTTAGAGTAACAAATGTGGTATATATAAAATAGTGTTTAATATCGACATTTATTTATGAGAGTAATTTTATAAAGAAAAAAACTGAAAATAATTCTTGCACTAAAATAATAATACTTAAAAACAAATTAATGAAATTAAAAGAAGAAAATTTATCTGACATATGTATATTCCATATTATCGCAACTATTCTCCTTAAGTTCACCATTAAAAGTTTTACATATATTATAAAAACAGCTACAAAAACTCATTACATGAAAGTTATTTTATCATTACGTCATAACTTACCAGTGCGCATCTATATAATGTGACAAAACATGATTCTGTGTCCTTATGCATACATAAATAACAATTGCATAAAAATAAATAAATTACTTCAATTTATTTCTTCCAAAAAGTACAAACAGTCCCACATTCATAGAGAAAAAAGAGCGAATAAGAAATACTAATACGTAAATATTTTAGAAAAATGTGACTTTATCTTTTATATTTTCCATATTAAAACACTGAAGATTGAAGATCTTTTATATTAAAACATTGAAGATTTGAACACTATATTCCTCAGAATTTTATTGCATAGAAAAAATATAATTTTCTCTTTGAATTTTCAAACTGGTTTGTATTAAAAAATCCTTTAAACTGTGAAATTGTCACCACTAACAGATTATTTAGTCGAATATTGTTTGTGTACAAAATTAAATTTATATTTTATGAAATATTAGCACAATGCATACAGTATTTCCTGAAAATACATCAAGACGTGATTTTGTCTGACACTTGAATATCTGTTGACATATTGTATACAAACTTATACCCGCGACTTCGATCAAATTTCCTATTATGTTGACCGCTTAGGTAATAATTTGAATACATTGATTGAAAAATAGAATTACATCCACCATATTAATTAAAGTGAGAGCAAGTTTCTACATCCATTCCACTCTACATCCTTTCAACTGAGATTCCGTCGTGAAACTGGTCAGCCAAAAAGCAAGTACGCAAGGAATGTTGAAATAGAAATAGGGAAAATAAAATTTTCCGTCATTCATAAGTCCGGTGAAAAAGCCACAGGTTAGTTTCAGGTTTTTCTTCTATAGATTAACTTTTATCCAATCGTATTTGTGCCAATTCATTTCAAATCTTTGCTTCACGTGTAATATACATCTGTTACAAAAAAAAATAATCGAAGTGCAAACAGACTCGGATTGTCATAAACCTCACCTCAACTCGAATATTTCTCCCTACCATTTACTAAAGTGCCTCGTAAATACAAATTTCCAACCATAAAGCCAAGTTTACGATGATATTTTTACCATAAAATGACAATTTCCACCTCACCTTCCATATCGACTACCTGCGCCATTCATCCCGCACTGTCACAAACGTATCGCACAGCAGGCACACGTAGGCACAGCTGCGGAGATTCGCCTCGCGTATATTATTATGACGCATTATTATCTATTACATTACAAATGCCACTGTACTACAATTTCCGGGTACACAAAGCACTTTTAACCTAAACTAGCTAAATACCCGAAGTTATAGGAGAACTATCATTGTATGATTTTTGACACATAGTGAGGGTTTGCCCTGTTACAGTTTGTTTTTAAAAATAAACATCGAAATGCCCTAGTACGCTATGACAAAGTGTTTTAATTAATCGACACCGCCAGAAAATGTGCGCAAATAACATTGTATCCGTAAATACATACAAATAATATTTCATTTTATTTTCTTGCGTATTACTTTTTGATTTATCTCAAACAATCTAGAAGGCAAGAGTTGGATAACAATAGTGAGACAGCAATATTTAGTTGTTCTTGTTACATAATCCGATCAAAACCGAATTCCAAAATGATTCCGCCATTATCTCCAGAAAATTGGCTAATCCGATTCTCGTTACTATCCCATGTCCTACTCGCTCACCTCATAATTATAACTGTTTTTTTCATACCACCATTTAATATTTGAATGTGTGTTTATAAATTCATAGTATTTGTGTGTTGACTAGGTGGAACTATATTTTTCGTTCATTTTATAAAGGCGTAACCTGTTTATTAATATAATGCCATTGTTCTGTGTTTTAGCCCCATAACAAACCACTGTCAACAATTCTCAAAAAACCGTCGCATATAACAAACAAAATCGAAACGGAGTATTTAGGTTCATAGTTCATTAAAACATATAAATAAATTTTTCCACGTATTTTATACCAATAGTGTGTTTATATTAACTTGGGCTATACATTAATTTACTAATAACCATTCTTAGATCTTAACTAAAACTACTTTAAACATTTGAACAACCAGAATAATGGCGAAATATCTAGTTATTTTTCGACATTATTATTATTTTAATGAATATGTCTCACTTGTAAAATGAGCAATAACTTAATACTCAAATGTTTACAAAATATATAAAAATGTACTCTTGTATGTATTTCCATTTTGTTTTGAGCTAAACGACGCCTTAAATATGGACAACTAAATTTATTGTGTGTTTATATATATATATATATATATATATATATATATATATATATATATATATATATATAACCAACTATTCGATGGAAGCCGTGGCACGCATTGATATCAATATCTCATGAAAATATTGTAGTCAGAGACTATCATATTCACCAGATCAATAAACAAATCTGTATATAATTTTTGTACCACTTGAGACAATTTACCCATTGATAGTTTAACCTATACTTACATATTAAGGGCAACGCTCCTACGCACCGGGTCACAGCCACTACAAAGTAAATAGAATTTATTTGACTGAAACAGTATTTAACATCCGTAAAGACTTGGCACACACGAACCTCTTCATAGGTGTCGCAACTCGCAGTCGGCACGCGACAACTAGTGAGAGATAAAATATTTGCATAAGAGAGTGCGTTCACGGCGATACTCAAGCCCTTCGCTCCCTCGTGACATTACTCGAGGTGCTACAACAACACGGAGTTCCCCCAAGCGCTCCCCTGAACGCCTCTTAACGAATCGACCGTAAGCCTACTACATAAAGTCGTCCAAAGATCGAGGGTTTGTCATATGCCAAGGCGTTTTCTTCGTCTTTTATTTCGCGTATTGAGTTTGGACCTGACAAATGGTCAGCCTTTCAGGTGATGTGTGAAAGAAATATTTTGTTTTCAGTATTAATAAAGCGGCTATTAATAAATCAATAAAGCGGCTTTGGCTTTACTTTTATCTGATTATATTTCTACAAAGGTTTATATTGTATTTATGTTCTTTCAGGCTTTATTTTAGGCTCTGGTAATCTCATCATAATATACTTTGAGTTTCAAAATAAAATAAGCAATGTTAAATTAGGCAATAGCTCAAAACATTATGCGAGAAATTAATGTATTAAACAAATATTAAAACTAATAAGTAATAAATGTAACAAATATTAAAACAAATATTTGTTTAACAAACAAATAAGTTAAACAAATATTTTACTTAATAATATTCAGCTCTACAAAAGCAACATAGTGTAGAGATATAATTAAGAATAAAGCAAATTCTCTTTGACCATGATATGGAAATGTACATAAATCCAGTTTTGTCTGTAAACACGCAAAACCCTCGTTGCGATAGCAGAGCTGGATCTAATACTTCCCAAAGTCAATATTCAAACATATCCTCTTCGCATTCTACACTGCAAAATAATTTGCAGCATATTTACGTTCCCTCGCATGTTTATGCTACACCAAATCAAACCTGGCCAATAAATAATACTTTGCATCGCTATGCCGTTCTAGATAAAACTACAAACTCTACTTATCAGAAAGTTGTGATTCTTGTGATTCGCAAATTAATCGATTCTATTTAGAACAAAACCATTTTGTTTATTATTAATGTTACTTAATAAATCAATGTTAACTTATTTTGGTATATTCTTTTAATCTTTCTATTAAAGCTGCACAAATTTCTAGAACAACAACAAAAATACAATATTCTGAACATATATTAAACACTTAAGCAAATCTCCAGTTGCTAAAAACAGTGTATCTGTAGCTAATTTTATGATAATGGGCATTGCATTCCTTGTGTTTTCACCTTTTCTTTTTATTTTTGATTAAATTTTGTTTATAAGGAATTCGAATATTGAATATATTTGGCGTTAATTTTGTAGAAATACATTATTCACAATTAAATGAAACTACGTGATGTAGTATTATTTCTACTTTCTTTAAGTTCTTTACCACGACCTAGGTTTCGTTGTATTACAACATCTTCAGGTGGGCTATTAGCAAAGATTTAAAATAATGAGAAATATATATAATACAAGAGGCCAATCTTTATAGATATAAGATGTTGTAATACAACGAAACCTAGGTCGTGGTAAAGAACTTAAAGAAAGTAGAAATAATTCTACATCATGCAGTTTCATTTAATTGTGAAGGAATTCGAAATCACCCCTAGATATTAATGTAAAGTTTTTTATATAATTGAATATCAAGGCTTATTTCTTGACTTTGGCTATTTATAGAATTACGCGTATTGAATCCGCATTCTTATCTTTTTTCGTTTCAAAATTTTCTATAAAAAAAAAGGGTGCGTGTACTTATGTACGCGCGTGAGAAGTTATACTTCTTTGGCATCATTAAATAATACATACGGATAGATAATCTCAATTATATTGGAGCACTTGAAAAAGTCTATAAACACAATTTTTTCACTAATATTTACGAATAGTAAATATATTAATTAAAATGTTGAATTTAAATCACTACTGAATATAATTTATCAGCACATATATAAATCGCACTTATATGAAACTAAAACACGTGTGTGAATGTAGACACTAGAAACATGTGGATAAATACTATGAATATGAAAACAGTGAACAGAGGCGACGATGGTGCCAATGGCTTTTGTTTCGAGACTGCAACCGCTGCAACTTCATACTGTAACTTTTGTGTGACGAATCTTAAAATTTCACTCTCATCATTTTTTCATAACGCGCCTAAAGAAGTATAACTTCAAAAACAATATTAGGCGCTACTACTCATGTGATTTCGTTAGCTATTGTTTCCCCATTGTATAGCCCGTGTATGAGACAAAACTGTATTGCAGATATATTGCTGGGATATATATTTTCCAACTCTTTTGCTGCATTAAAATGTTACTATGAAATCCGTACTATAATTGATAATCTTCTAACCACGTAACCAATGCCCGTTTAGACACATCCCAAACAAATCGTGTTGCTGCCAATTGTCATTTCTACTACACTCAAAAAACTTCTTTAAAAAAGTCAAAAATCTTATTCAAAAACTCGTTCTGTTATAATTATCGCAATTGATGCTAAATAGCACAATAATCTTTGACAGCAATTACCTTTAATTGACACGCCGGACGTGTGCTCTCCTATTATCGACGAGGAATATTTTAATAAGTTAGAAGATTTTTGAAAATTTATAAATACTTGTCCTAAAATATAAACCGTTCAAAATTTTCAACCGATGCCAATTTCGTATTCTTTTGGTTCCCGTTACATTTAATAGTCTGTGTACATAATTGGCCTCCTGTATTGAATATATTTCTCATTACTTTAAATAGTCAGTCTAAAACGTCTCATGTTATTTCGTTAACTATTTCAAAAACGTATCTTCTCAAGTACTTGGGTAACGTTCTACAAATTCTCTTATCTTATTTCCATATATAATATATGTACCTGTACTGTTAAAAAAATCGTTTGTGATCCACGTCGCAAAATTTTCCAATAATCAAATTCTAATACTTATAATTTATTTGGCGATTTGTTATTATTTTCTAAAACATATCAATTTCCCCTACCCCGCCCATCATTGTGGAAGAGATTTCTTATCTTGTTATGTAAATTTATAAGTAAATAAATAGGAATATGAAAGTATTATATAGTACTCTATAACCCTAAGAAACGGAGAAGGTGTATATCAATAAGCTACAACTTCAAGAGACTTTTTGATTAACCAAACGATGATTATCAACAGCAACTGCGCCAACGTATACTCAAAAATCGTCCACGTAAAAAACAAAAGCTACTAAATAACATCCTTGGACTTTACTCCTTAATAACCGATATTCATATACAACAAATATATGAAGTTTTACGAGGACTAAAATCAGAAGTTCGGAGCGTACGAAGTTCAGAGCGTTAAAAAAGTGTAAACATTAGATGGCCTCTCCATGCAACATTTCTGCGCATCTTTAGAGTGAGATATCAATATGTTTATTTAGCATTTTTTTTTTGACGTACTTTTGAGTTTGACATAGGCTCGCACTAATTGACAAAACATAAAACCAGATTAAATCGCGATTATGTAAGTCTATATTAATATAAACTGTCGTATTATGTCTCCGACAGTTCAAGATACGCATATTAAACTAGTTTTAACTAATCGAGTTTGGAAAATAAAATATTAGCCGATCGGAGATTTATGTTTTGATTCAATACTTTCGCCTGCGCAGTACGTACTGCGCATCAATCGTTAGCTAATTTCAGGCACATCTTGACATATCGAATTATTTATTAACAGTTGTAAGCACAGATCATATATTAAAGTTGTAAGAGTCGCTTCTTTTTGCGTTTAACAACAAAGTAGTAAAATGAATAAAAAAAGAAACTACACGGAAACAGAGAAAAGGCTTTTGTTATAGATATTGGATCCTTACAAAGATTTAATTGAAAATAAACGCTCCGTCGGACAAGGAAAAAAATGCTTGGTATCCTATTGCCGAGAAATATAATGCTAGTGATATTGTTAATTGAAGGGTAAGTACAATCATAATTACATGTTTATAATGAAAATAGAATACAGAATTAATTTGTTTGCACGAATGTATTTCTTTTTATATTTATATAAAGTGCATTATTACATATACATTCCAAAACAACCGTACAACTCCAGTCGCGCGTCGCAACCGACAGGCACAATTTTTAATATTTCAGTATTCTACTCTCAACCGTTATTCACATTTTTATTTTAATTAACATGTCTTAACTAAATTCAACACTACTAGTCATTAAGCGTAGAAAATAGTGAAAAATGAATAGAGCAACAAATGAATGAGCTCAAAAGACTTAAGTTTACTCCACGAGGATATTTTCTTTCAACCGTATTCGCAACGAAAGCTAAAGCACAAGATGAAAGCCTGACACAGATTGTCGACGGCCTTTTTTAAATGGATCACTTGGGCAATTAACACAAGGTTGCCCAGTCTAGCCTGAGCGTTTACGATTTCAGCTCTAATTCAAATTCATTCCCATTTTTTTTTCATTTACGAGCTACTTTGCGAATGAAGATAATGATATATTTATTAATTTTTACGAATTTTAATGTGCACATTCAAATATACATTTGGTTGACCTACTGGTTTATGAATCCCTTCGCCTCAATCTTAATGTTTAAGTTTGCAAAATTTAAAATAACTGTTTACCACTAAATCTGTATATGTATTTTACAAAATATTTGCCTTTAACGCGAAAAAATTAGTGAAATAATGTATGCGTGTTTCCGCCGCGAAAATGTAGTTTTTTGCAACTTTCATATCAAGCAAAGATATTAAAAGTGGTGTTTGGCTTTTCGATTTTAATTATAAAACCAATAGGGCCTCCTAGGTAAATTCTGGAAGCGAAATTGTTTCTTGCGTTTCTTAATACGACTTATAATAAAGACGACATGAAAACTTCTATCCGTCAGGAGGTGCTCGCTTATTTATATTCGCGTAAAAATTACTAGCTGACGGTCCCGACTTTGCTCGGGAAAAACCATGGCACATTTTAATTTGTACGCTTTTTTATATAATAATTATATTTACAATTGGCGATATTTCAAAATCGGCCCAAATAGATGTTTTTAATTCCATCTGAGAGTCATAATATTTAGACTTTAGAATTTTAATCCCAAAATTTATTTCTTTTGATTTTTCCACCCTCACATCATTAATTTTGGCATTTTTAGGGGTTGAATTTCGAAAAATCCTTTTTTTAAGTAGTTTTATGATTTTGGAGATAGACACTCAGTGTGCGGCAAAACATATTTATTATATGCGCGTGCGCGTGCGTGCGTGATATAATAAAAATATTACATTTATTTTATTTAAAATATTATATTTATTTTATTTATTTATCACTTTTATGCATAGTGCATATGACGAACTTATTGCTACATGAGCAATCTCTTCCAGTCAATCATAAAAATTGGTGTTGAAATTTAATCAGTAGACTGTAAGTGATTTTACGAAGAAAATTGTGTGCAACACATTAGACAAAAAAAATTTTAAAAATACAAAAGTATAAGTAGTACAAAATATTGACATGATTTAGGATGGGTGTAAGTGATTTTACGAAGAAAATTGTGTGCAACACATTAGACAAAAAAAATTTTAAAAATACAAAAGTATAAGTAGTACAAAATATTGACATGATTTAGGATGGGAAAGACAGGAAAGGGCGAGGGCACAAAGGAAATGGTTTCAGGAGAGGCAGGACTTTTTCACTCGAACTTTGAAAATGTTTACGGACGTTATTTTCCTGACATCAGGATCCAGGTGATTTCAATTTTTTGCTGCTTAGACAGTGAAGGATTTTTCGTAAGTGGTAGAGGTACGTTTAGGAATAAGTATGGTGAATGAACTTTCAGATCGTAGCCCAATGCCATGAGCAGACAAATCTTCAAATATACCAGCAAGATAATTTGGGCTCTGAAGATTTCTTAATATATTAAAAAGAAGTGTAATTATATGAAGTTGGCGTCGATCACAAATCTTCAGCCATTTGAGAAGTGTCCTGTATTCGGAAATATTATCTAAATATACTGACTAGATAATAAAAATATTTTATTGATGACTTTATAGTCTTATTGTAAATTGGATAAACAAAACAAATTACAACTACACAATTTTCTTTGAAAATATTTTACGTCGGAAAATATCAAAACGGTATTGACATCACAAATCTATGGGTCACAAAGTTACGTAACGCTTGAAAAAACAAATGCCGAAAGCATTTGGTCGGCGGCGGAATCAGCCGAGCGCTAACAATATGGCTGTTTAGAGCATCAAAAATTATACGCTAATTTTTCAATGACCCAGCAGATTTTAAAATGCAGTACACAAAATAAAACCACGACTAAAAGCGCGAAAATTGGTTACCACCGATTTTCGCGCCTTTAGTCGTGATTTTGTTTTGTGTACTGTATTTTTTGTACAGTACAGCAAGTGAGTTTGATAATTATTCAATAACTTCGAGTAACGTTTATTAAGTATAATACTATTAATTAATTAAAATATAATTTCGATCAGGATAACAAGAAAGAACATACTCATCGATAACTAATGATTATTGTAAATTATTATCTAACATGAACCGTTAAAAGAATTCATTTTATTTGTGAGATTACGTAGGTTATGTTCGTAACTTTTTTAATCAGTTATATTTATAAATTTGTAACAAATATTGACGAAATAATAATATTGAATATTATAAGGACGCCGCATGCCAAAGTTTACAATCTCAGTTGTTCCATCCTTTCTTTTTACTACAAGTGATCATGTTTTGTACAATTAAAGATACATGAAAATCTAAAACTTGTATCTTAAAAAAGTATCTCCTTTTAAACTGAATGATGAACCATATCTTCATCATACATGCTTATTTATATGATGTCCGAACATATAACCAAGAAAAATGTGATATAATTTTTATATATAAATTAGAATACTTCTTCGTAAATAAATTAATTTATTGTACAACACCTCGTTTAAATTTTTAGATATTAAAGTTGGGACCACAATAAAACATTTCGCTAGACAAAATAATTGTACGAAGAAAAAGATATTGAAAACATCTGCGTAATGATAAAATTAAAGTCCTTTCCATTTTAATGACTCCAAAGTCTTTAACTCTGACAGAATCTTAATTATTACATAGTAAACAATTGTTAAGAAGCTCTAGTAAGTTTTTCTGACGTGAAGAAAAGAAATCACAGCCACGCAAATTTAGATCAATTCTTTGATATATTATTTTAATTAAACTAAGTTAAATATATCGGAATTTTTTTTTCTTAAAAACCATTTTCAATTAATTTACGTAATACATTTGCATTCAATGTATTGAAAGGAAGGGTTAAAAATAGGTATCTGTTTTAAACACAACAATATAAATCCGGCACGGTGCGATTAGCACCACTGTAATTAGTTTTAGCATCCCCATTCAAACACATTTTACCTGCTCATTTTCAATTACCTACACCTTTAAAATTAGGGAACAAAGCGAACGAACGTCTCTGGAATATTGTAATAATGTAACAGTTGTTTCGGACAGAAAGCTGGTGGTAACATGTTTACAAAGAAGAGAATGGCTTTCGTCCGACTAGGATGACCATGTTAAATCGTTACGCAGCACTGTGGCGAGAAAAAGCACATTCGAATTGATACTATTTATTTTTTTAATAAATATGTTTCAAAATTAAATAAATATAGTATGCACAAATGTTTGGTTCAATATATCCAACAAGCGAAGTGAAACCGGTATTTGGTTTTTTAACGTGTATAACTGGAACTTTGCGCAGAGACAATATCGAAAGTCGTAACCAATGAATTTTATCAGAGTTTATCAGATGATTATTACCAATCGAGAACGACGAAGTCAAGAATCGAATAATCAAATTCTTTATCAAAAGAACGAAGGAACGCTTTATTAAAGAAATAATAATATTGGTTACACTTATCTGACCGATATATGTTCGTTATTATCCAAAAAAAAAGCGTCGAAATTAAATATGAGGTATCACATACTTGGGTATGTGCTTGGTAACAAGCTGATATATACGTATATTTAATTGAACACCTACACATATATACTCGTACGTATACTTATTTGAACACTTACACATATATACTCGTACATATACTTATTTGAACACTTACACATATATACTCGTACGTATACTTATTTGAACACTTACACATATATACTCATACGTATACTTATTTGAACACTTACACATATATACTCGTACGTATACTTATTTGAACACTTACACATATATACTCATACGTATACTTATTTGAACACTTACACATATATACTCGTACATATACTTTTTTGGACACTTACACATATATACTCGTACGTATACTTATTTGAACACTTACACATATATACTTGTACGTATACTTATTTGAACACTTGTTCAAAGTTTAAATAAGCGTAAAAAATCAATACTATATTGTACTTCACCATTGACCTATTCATCTCGATAAAAAGTCTAAATTTACTTAAATTGAATATATACACTACTTGCCGTTAAATATAATAACGTTTTTCAATTGGGACATACACAATATAACGTAAACATGGGAATAATTATAAAGAAGCCAAAATGCGTAATTGGGCGAGAATTAACTGATTGAATCACACTAAAGCTTCGTCATTCCATTACTCCAGTGACCAAGGTTTTCAATTGTAACTAATAACGAAATACATGCGTGCGTATATCGAAAGTAATCTATATGAAAAAGATTGTAATTTAGCTAATTTAAATAGGCTTTTCCCTATGCTATAAACGATAGAAGGTCGTATCTACTTCTTTTCAACATACGGAATTTTTCTTGTAACAACTTTAGCGTGCCATAATGGCCCATCAAAGCGATGAGATAGTGAAATGAAATCGATCGGCAATTAATCAATTCCGCATCAATGAGCCGTTTCAAGAAGAATATCGAGAAAACTGTACCTAACCTAATTCGCTTTCATCGCGTTCACCTTCCCCCGCTTCCTTCTCTTCCTCCGCCCTATTCCCGTCTTATTAAACGTTTTGTCACTTGTTCTTTTTTCATCTTTGTTTTATTTCGGGGCTTTCTGAAACTGTAGAAGTTCAGTACATTGTGAAAATATAAGATTTCAAAGAGAGGAGTTAAGTGTTAATTTAAATTTTCAACGATAATTGTGATCAGCTTTGAGTTTTTCTTTACATTGATAAGTACACGTTAAGCTATTTCGGAACCGGTTACTTCAATCCATTGGCGTAACGTGTTTGAAGTAAAGTAATCAAAATTACGACTTTCTGTAAATTTATATCTTTCTGTAAATTTATACCTTTCTGTAAATTTATACCTTTCTATAAATTTATATCTTTCTGTAAATTTATATCTATCTGTAAATTTATACCTTTCTGTAAATTTATATCTTTCTGTAAATTTGTATATTTCTGTAAATTTATACCTTTCTGTAAATTTATACCTTTCTATAAATTTATATCTTTCTGTAAATTTATATCTTTCTGTAAATTTATACCTTTCTGTAAATTTATATCTTTCTGTAAATTTATATCTTTCTGTAAATTTATATCTTTCTGTAAATTTATACCTTTCTGTAAATTTATACCTTTCTGTAAATTTATATCTGTCTGTAAATTTATATCTTTCTGTAAATTTATATCTTTCTGTAAATGTATACCTTTCTGTAAATTTATACCTTTCTGTAAATTTATACCTTTCTTTAAATTAATACACATAAATAAAATTGAAGTGACTGAATATTGAATTCAATACAGGATACCTAAACATAAACAACGCTTTGGAGGATTTCTATATGAATATCTATTTGTCCGAAATAAAATCGGAAACGACCGTGAATAAGTGTCGGACAAAAAAAAACTTAATTCCTTGACTGAAAAATAATTGATTGTCTTTAAAATAAAATTTACAAGAAGCCTTTATTTTCAGAAAATTGAAAATAATATTCATAATTATATGTCATCTTTTTCGCACACAATATACTTGCGCACATTGTTCAGCCCCGCTCGAAGGAGTAACACTTGAACAGCTGCGAAGATATTGCCACTGCAGGTAAACACCGCACTTCGGGCAAGTATTAGGTGCGTTATAAAGAGTTATGTGTAATATTTTTTTACACTCAATTAGAAAAAGGGCCTGTTTCACGTTTTCTTTCAACGACAATTTATTCCTTAGCCAACGAATAAAGTCTTCCTTTGTTCGACATCTATTCCCGGACACCGTGTGTGTATATATATATATATATATATATATATATATATATATATATATATATATATATATATTTATATATATATGTATGTATGTATGTATAATACTATTTTGATATTTCAACGGGTATTGTTGGAGGACAATGGGCAGCGGCGGGTTGTAAGAAATCGCGGGAGTGGGGAAAAAGAGAGGCACAAGCCGATCCGCGCGGGATTTAAACTGAACTGTTAATTTGTATCTAACAACAGAACATGAAATAAACGCGTTAAAAAACTGAAATTGTATTTTGGAGGACGAAGCAGAAAGTTAGGGTTAATCCGTACATATAGTAAAACAGTAAATTTTTCAGTTTTATACATTATAAATATTTTAAAAAAAAAATAGTTGGGGAGATGAAGAGTACGTGATAGAATGCATAGGAATTATTTTTGGATCTTTGTTTTCTTTTTGTGCGTTTGTGTAAAAAGCGTACCAGGTAAAAATTACTCACTCAATTCAAATGCATTTTTTTGGAAAATATAGGGATCATCTTAAAAACCTTGTGTTTAGTTTTTCCCCATCAGATCACGCAACCGGAAGATATGCTAATTTAATATTTTCGAAAATTTATTTACATTACATCAATTCAACAACAACAAAGAAGTGACTAGCTACCCAAAGCGTCTTAATTCCAAAAATATATATTGTACTTATGTGCACTAATAGATGGCATTACGTGTATTTTAAATCGCGCAATCAATATTTTCCACCCGCTTATATAAGATCGAAAGTTAGCGAGCCAGAAGTGCAACATTGAGTGATATGCACAGGTTTAGTAGATCTATAAACAAGGTTGCTAAATTCTTTATTGTTTATACAGATAATAAAACTACAGAATAGGCCTGTCTGTACGTTGAAGGTATTTACGATAAAAATATTCAAAAGGAGCATAACAAATTCAAATAACGTTTTCACTAGTGGATTCCACTAGATTTGGAGTAAGATAATCTTTATTACATAAAAATCGACGAACTCAAAAATTACATGTAGTAATTTTACATTTCAATGTAAAGGTTTATGTTTATCATCTTTAGGTATAATAAAACAAACTCGATAATCGACATAAACAGACACGTACTTAGATTTTCTTTATTACATCGTAATAAAACGGTTTATGATGATCATTTGGCTTCTTCTTCATATCAAACTCATTGTTTATCGTGAGAAAATTTACCTAAAAATTCAATGCTTGCAATTGTCATGCATTAAACTGCAAACGCTATTGCTTTCGCGTTTCTATATTTCCAGAAATTTGCTTTTTCCATCCAACTTTTTATGATACTTATTAGGAAAATGAATGTTGAATAAACTATTACTTTAGTCAAAATGTAATTTTTATTTTCAATATTTCAAAATAGTATTGACAGTTAATTGGTTATACAAACGAGTTGTATAGACTTGTAATGTGGATAATTTTTAAAATTTTTACAATTAATTAAAAATACAGTTTGCTTACTAACATAGCAATATAATACATATATTTTCTCATTAAATATTTCCATTCCACTGTTGAGTAAATAAAGTGAAATACCTTCTATTTTTATCAAATCAAAGATTGTCAAAAACAGAAATTAAACACACAGTTATGGGTCGGAAATGAATATCGATGACAGCGCCAAATAAATAACTAACATATACGCGTATATACGCGTATTCAATTAAGAGTCTGTATCGAACATAGTATATAAAAGCTTTGTTTTTAAATATCTGTAATACCTATAATAGGTAGATTATTTAAAACTAGCGCATTCGCAGTACTAAAAGAAAGGCATTTTCATATACTGAAAAAATATAAATTTTTGTTAACACGTACCATGCTCAGAAACGAAGACATTTCCGTATATAAAATGCTGGTCACTTTTGCTGACTTTTGAAAATATATTAATAAAATAAAAAATCTTGTCTGAAAAAATGCAAAGGCTGTTCAGTAATTTATTTTGTTACCTTTTTTCTGGCCGAAATTATCATTTTACATACACATCTATATACTAATTGTCCTATTTCATTCTACATTGAAATCTGTAATTAAAAAACTCTGTAATTAAAAAATGACATAGCAAACATGCTAACCGTTAATACTATTCAGAATGGCAACATAATTGTATTGTGCTGTTTAAATCCCCTCGGTTTGAAGAATTAGACGCAGACGATTCGACATCAAAATAGCCTTTTATTACAATGCTATTGGTGTAATTAACAACCTTTAGATCTACAACGATATATTGTTTTCTCATATTGTTTCGTATTGTTCCAAACGTTTCCGAATATTGACTACGTTTATTTTTAAATTAATATTCAGCGATCTGTAAGTTAAATTTAAGATTTTAAAGCAACTTTACACCTAATAATACCCCATAGTAATTCAATAGGGTTTGGCCCTGCTTGGTAATTGGGAATAAACAATAAAAAAACTCATCACATCATTTCCTTAATCGACCACTAACTGATTAGTTCAAAGGATTGAAATAATCACGCTGTATTTTACATCGCTAGCAATAAACAATGCAACAGTAGTCTATGTCGCGCTCATAAGTGTATGCGAGAAAAACAATTTTTTCATAATGCCTATACAATGTGATGTCGTGTCCATCTTTCTCACAATTACGATACAATCGCAGTGTGAAATATTGTGTATACGCTCGCTTTGAATAAATACGTAACTAAAATTTTTTCCCAATTTAAAATTCTGACCTCAAATTGTTCATTCCATTATCCTGAACTTGATTAGATGTGTATACAATTTATATTGTTACAACAACGCTTTCTTGCAAACAATTAAAGTTATTTCATATCGATTTCATACAAATTATATATATATATATGTTAATATAATTGATTTTCACGCATTACTCACGGATTTTGTATATATATATATATATATATATATATATATATATATATATATATATATATGTACAAAAGCAACGAATGTTCAAACAGATAAACTTGAATTGAATCCTTATTTTTTTGAACCACTACACAAATCATTGGTACCATTCATTTTTCAGGCTATAAAATTATGCTTACTTTCATTAATAGTACTGTCATTTGATTTTTTGGTCATACAATTGAGTATACCGTTTCAGGCACTATCGTAATATAATTTCATTCCCTATTGTCTGTCCGTCCCGTCTTTTTCCAGAACAACCTGTCAAGAACTAGTAGAACTCGCTCTACGAGAGTTAAGCACTTATTAACATTTAAGAGTGATTAACATAAAAACAAACTAATTATAAATATATATAATTATACATAGAATTAGAGATCATTAAATTTTAGATTTTGAATAAAATTTTTTGTAGATCTCATTATCGTATACTTAACTCATTGACACCTCTAGCAATTTCTGAGAAAAAGGAACCTAGATAGACGGATGATCAGGTTACCAATGCGCTGGTTATCAAAAAATTAATTAAAACACAAACAATTTCTTTCTTTGTGTGGATAAGCTCAACGCATGCCAGGTATTCGAAATAAATATATTATTGCATTAAATTGAGAATCACGCGAAAGAAGCCGCGGGCAATATTTAGTCTATAATAATTTAAAAGGTTACCTCCAAAAAGCACCCGGCACACTTCCTCTCTCTAGTTAAAACATTATTGCTCATTACTCGAAACTCTGAAACAATATTACATTACCTACGTATATTTAAATACTATAAACTGTGCAATAATATTACGAAACTTCCATTTAAATTGGATGGGCTTGTTGTATATAAATCAAATACTAATAAACAAGCAAACAAATAAAATTTTGTTCTCTATAAATATGATAATGATTTTATCAGTATTTACAGTTCGATTTCTCTATTTCTCAGTACGTAATACAGCCAAGTTTCAGAGAAAAGAATACAGCCAAGATTCACAGATCGAATACCGTCAACAAGAATAAAAAAATAACTCAAATAAAAAAATCCTCGTTAATGGCTGTTTCCATTTGTCTTTATTGGCATTTGGCAATTTGCGGTGCCACGCATCGATGGGACTCGGGATGGATTGCCGATCGCTGGTCGAGCGAAGCTGGACTGGTGTTTTGGTCGGCTGTAAGAGATTGCCCTTGTAACAAAAGTCTGCCATACGTGTCCAATGTATACATTAAAATTCTTGAATAAATAAATTATGGGCAAAATGAAAATAATAAAAAATGAATTACTATTAAAATACGCAAATTCTTGTTCGCGATTCAACTAACGTATGGTGAACTTAAACCTCTCCCAGCTGAAATGCAGGTCACGTAACGCAGACGAGTTCGCACACTCGGACAGCGCTGGGACACAGATTCGGTTTCGCACAACGAAAGCTGAATTCCATCTCTGATTGCGAGCCTCCAGGACTCGAAGTCCGGACGTGGAGATAAAGTTTAAATTAGCAGGATCAAACTTGGAGTTTTAGAATGCGCGCTATGGATCAGGATACGAATCCTCTCTTATAAATACCTAAAAGTCTGATTCTTTTATTTAAGAAGAAGAGTATTTGAAAGAACGGTGAAATGTTTTATAGATTACAAGATATTACCTCTTACCTCATTTCTTCAAAAATAATATAAAAATGCAAAATGACAAATTAAAAAGTGATTCAAAGAAGAAGTATTGATTATATTATGAGCTTGCAAAATATTTGAAGAAGAAAATAATATTTAAAATTGCTCTAGAAATAGACAAATCGAAATGAAGACCTTTAAATCTATTAAAAAACCCGGAAGATGATGCTTTCACGAACGGGTGATAATATCTCTAATTTTTTTCCCCACAAGGCAAAAAAAAACAATTTATAAATAAATTTATCTTGATAATATAAAGAAAGGATAATATAAGACACGACAGGGTTAAAATTAAATTGCTAAAATATCTTGGTTGATAGATTAAAAACATTATACAATTACGTTTAAGATGATTAAGAAAGGGGGACGGAAGAAAGGAATTTCAGCAAAAAAAAAGAAAGGGGGACGGAAGAAAGGAATTTAGAAAAGGGGACGGAAGAAAGGAATTAAGAACGAAGAAAGGAATTAAGAAATTAAGAAAGGGGGACGGAAGAAAGGAATTTCAGCAAAAATATCGAATAAGTTGTTACAATAAGGTTAATTGTGCAATGTCGCTTAGAGAATACTATTTCCTATTATTAATAACATCCACTGACTTTGCCTTAAAGATATATAGAAAGACAACTCAACCCATTTCTAGCAGATCATAATTGAAACTCCGCTGTAGTAACTTCCTATTTTTCTAATTTTGATAATCAATCTAATACACAATTATATCAACACAGATAAAAAAACTGAAGATTTATAGCAAGACAACTCGACATATTTCTAGCAGAGTTTTAATTAAAACTCAACTATAGTAACTTGCCATTTTGTTAATTTTGATAATCAATCTAATACATCAACACATAAAAAAAAACTGAAGATTTCTAGCAAGACAATTCAATCCATTTCTAGCAGATCATAATTAAAACTCAGCTGTAGTAACTTGTCATTTTGCTAATTTTGATAATCAATCTAATACACAATTATATCAACACAGATAAAAAAATTGAAGATTTATCGAAAGACAACTCAACCCACTTCTAGCAGAACCATAATTAAAACTCAGCTGTAGTAACTTACCATGTTGTTAATTTTGATAATCAATCTAATACACAATTATATCAACACAGATAAAAAAACTGAAGATTTATAGCAAGATAACTCAACCCGTTTCTAGCATAGTTATAATTAAAACTCATCTATAGTAACTTGCCATTTTGTTATTTTAAATAATCAATCTAATACACAGTTATATCAACACAAATAAAAAAACTGAATATTTATAGCAAGACAACTCAACCCATTTCTAGCAGAGTTATAATTAAAACTCAGCTATCGTAACTTGCCATTTTTTTATTTTAGATAATCAATCAAATACACAATTATATCAACACTGATAAAAAAAACTGAAGATACGTAGAAAAACAACTCAACCCATTTCAATCTAATAACCCTGCAAATTCTAAAATTACTGCATATACTGTATATACATGTAATTTTCGAATTTGCAGGTTTTAAGCACTTTTCCGTTTGCATATTCAATTATTAAAACGAATTTAATGTTAAATATACGTCGCTGCCTCTCTGTGTATAAGAACGAATTTAACTCTAAAATTACTGTAGCTATTGACATAAACTATAGAAAGTAATCTTGGGACCAACTTAGTTTTTGTTTTATCGTGGTATCTCAAACAGTTCCAAAGTTATGATGGTGTCGATATCGGGATCCGTTAAATATGTCTACACATTTATTTTCGAAACCGTGATACCTAAACTACGCATTGCATAAACCATAATGTTTATCTAATGCAGGTTAAATACAGTGGAATATATAAATAGTATTTTATGGAAGTATATAATTATAGTTATTATGATTATATTATATTATATTGTAATTATATTTATTCTTCTTATATTTTAATTATATTTATTCTCTTATATTTATTCGGTACCTAATATATTAGTTAAGCTGTATCAACATTTTCAATTATATTACAGAGAACGCCATCTATGAAGCAATAGCAAAACCCATGACTATCAAAAACTTTTTTGATGAAATTCCATAGGGTGCATTCTATGGTGCAGTAGGAAAACTAGAGGTTAATTACATATGTTCTTATCTTACTTAATTTTTTTTTCAAATAACTTATCTAAACTAATCCGAATGTCGAAACGCGAACGAAGTTGTAGGCGCAGCTAGTTTTAAATATATTTTTTTAATTATTACGGAGCTAGTCAAGTGTAACGTAAACGTTGAACTTAAGTATTTTTACGTTTATGATATATAATTAATAATCTGAAAACATTATAATTGTGGTATGCAAATTTATCCCTGAGATATCAGAAACATTACCAACACGCATAATGAAAAAATACAATACGAATAGAAACAATACAAATGTGTGCAGTGAAACAATACGCTACTAAAGGTAAATGTCAATCGAACGCCAACAGATTACATGTGAGAAGAGAAATATTTATATTTAATACATAATAAAGTTATTTACAATTTTGAACAAATGGAGTTAGATATAGCTACAGCTGTTAAATATAATTTGTAAATTGAACAAATGGGCTGTTACTTTTTGTCAATTGAACAAATGGAGTTAGATACAGCTACAGCCGTTAAATATAATTTGTAAATTGAACAAATGAACTGTTACTGCATTTCTACAAGAGGGCATAGACACTAAATTATTTATGATCTAACTGCAGACTTATGAAAATGCAGATGAAGTATGTGAAATGAATAAATCCAATTATGGATTAAAACAGGCGAGCCGTCAGTGGGATTTGAAACCTACTTCCGTGTTAAGGAACCTGGGATTAAAAAGCTCATCTGTGAGCCTTTGTGTATACTACTAGATTAATAATGAAAATATTTTCTTTATTTTAATCTGTGTTGATTAATTTCTATTTTTTATAATAATATTCAAAAAGGGGAAGAAATGAAACATCAGCTCAAAAGCAAATTTAATATGAAAGGACTTGGTCCAGTGCATCATTTTATTGTTCGAAAGATAAAGCAACATTTGGATAGAAGTGAGCTCATTGTTGATCAAACCACTATATTGAAAGAGTTCTGCAGAGATTTAAAAAGACTGAATGCAATTCAGTCTTTCACCATGTAATCCTATTACGAAATTAATTAATACATAAAATGAAAAAATATAACTACATATATAAGATATCAAGAAGTGATTCAAGGCTCGCTTTACCTATTACAAGGCCCGTGATATGATATATGTTTCACAGTAAATTAATTGAGTAGCTTCAATAATAATCCAAAACTACATTGACTAGCAGTTAAGAGAGTCCTGGGGTATATAAAAGGAACAAAAGAATATAGATTAATATATAGCCAGAATAAAGAAAAACAAAGTATGTTTGGCTACTGTGATTCTGACTTGGTTTCAGATATTGACACCCAGAGATCACACTCTGGCTATATTTTTTTGTTTGTTTCAGGCATAAAGCAGTTTGTAGCATGGTGTTCTAAGCACTGAAACACTGTTGCCTTAAAGACCATAAAGGGATAGTATATGGCATTAACTACTGCGGTACAAGAGGCAATGTGGTTGCGCTACTTGGAATATGAATTGTACTGAGACGTCAAAACTTCACCTTCTGTCATATATTGTGATAATGAAAGTGGAATCAAATTCACAAGTACTTATGCTTATTGTGAGCGCAGCAAATATAAGTATATATCGTAATAAGATACCATTTTCTTCCAGAGAAAGTTGCCAATAAGGAAATTGAAGTTAACTATGTTGGAACACAGAATATGCTTAAGTCACCTCTCGGCAGAAGTTTGGGACTTTTACGGGGCAACAGGTTTGTACTTCTAGGGAGGATATTAAAATATTAATTGTAACCTAACACCGCGAGCGATAACTATATATCTAATCAAAATATCTGTCATGTATTACTGGCCTCTAAACAAAAAAATAAATGACTTTTATCACTGTCTCGCATTCTCTGACCTTTTACTATTGCTATCCCTTTTCTATAATTAATAATAAGTCTTTTGTCGCTGAAATATTTATTAAAATAACAATAAAAATAAAAGCTACGTCTTTATTACATTTATATAATTGTTGATTCGAATAAGTCAAAGAAAGAATATACAATGTCATCATTGTGTTTCTAGAGTTCTCATTAATAATTCTGAACAGACTTCACGAAAACTCCCGGACTTAAATACTAATGTGAAAATATTCCAACAGAATGAACGGAACTTATATGCCAGCGTGCGTGCGTGCGTGGCTGCGTGCGTGAGTGCGAGCTTGCATGTGCGCATCCGTGTGTACCAGCTGCTTGCATGCATGCCTGCGTGAGTGCGTGCGTGCGTGCGAGTGTGCGTGCATGCGAGTGTGCGAGCGTGCTTGTATGCGTGCGTGTATGCATGCGTGCGTGCGTGCGGGCGTGAGTGTGTGCGTGCATGCGTGCGTACGTGCGTGAAAATTTAATAAAAAAGATTAGTTTATTAAATGCTAGTCAAATATGTGATTTAATTTTACTACTGATCGGTCAACTGTAGGTTTACAACTATGTTAACTGTATTAAAACAAATTAATTTCATACATATATAACAAATTATTCAAAAGATATAAACCTGTGGTTAAATACGGAGGTCAATATACACCTGTGGTTAAATACGGAGGTCAATATACACCTGTGGTTAAATACGGAGGTCAATGTACATATGTTTGTGGCATAAGTCTTGAAAATATTTGAAATGCTAAAGAAAGGAAATTACTTCCTTTTTGTGACGTCGTAATATTTCGTTTCACTGAATATTAATATTGCAATCAATATGGCTTCACTGGTGCCGACTGCTACCGCGGATCAAACAATTTTTATTTATTATCGTTTTTTATGTCAAAATATCTAAATGCGAAAGGTAATCTGAGCTGTGGAGTACGTAAAGAACAATAAAACGAGAACTTTCGTCACTTTTTACACCTTAGTTATAAAACTTTGTAAATTATAAATTTAATATAAAATAAAACATACGCCAATTATTTAAAATGTTAAATTACTTTGACACGTAACGAGCGCTCTCAAACATTTTAGTAACTTTAAAAATTTAGAAACGACTTCATTAATCAGAAGATCGTCAGAAACTGTTTTCGCTTCATGAATCAAAGACTGCTTTTCAATGGAGAATAAATAATTAAATCACTGAAATTAATATAATTTTCACTATAATTAGTAGTATTCTATTTATACTAAATAACGGAGCAGATACGAGAGGATTTTTTTTTGCATCACCGTTAAGCTAGTGCTTATTTCACTATATCTCATATTAGCATACCTACAGACTTCTCGGTTAAAACATCTTAACGAAAATTGGCTCCTAAAGTGCAATGACAATTGGCTTCTTTAAAGTGCAATGAATATTTTTCCAAAAATTAAAGAATATTACGATAATTAAAGTGTTTGCAGAACAAAATAAATATTGTTACCTAAATTAATTTAATCAAATTAAAAGCCTCACCCAAAATAACACGAATTTAATAAGAAATCAAAATAAATTTCAAAAGCTGTTTAAAGAAAATGTTAGTAAAACAGAAACCGCTATCGTGAAGACATTTACTTAAACACAAACATGTTAACAACGTGCACGTGACGGGCTTGTTGCCATGAAAGTAAATTTCTAGTCGAACGAAAAGAAATTTATTTTGTCGATTAGTGGCTTGGTGGACTGCAAATGATTGTGACCACAATACAAAAAAAAATAAAAAGATGGTAGATGTGGGGTAGATGGGGTAAATAGGAAGAATATAAATATGATCAGCTTTCATTTTTGAGACCTCTTTTGAATTTGTACATTGACGAGTCACTTGTAATGTGCATGATCCAGTTTATTGCAAAATTTGTTAACATACACAATAAACGAATATTTTCAAAGAATTTCCTTTTTTTTTGGAACAAGCAACCTTATTGAAAAATAAACTAATTCGTTTATGTTCAGTGTGAACCGTTAAATAAATTTTCATACAAAGACAAATCAACGGAAAACAATAATTACAACTGTTTGATACACTGGAACGGTAGAACACACTTGTAATATTATTTTCTCTGCCTTACATTCTCGTCTGCTGTCTGCAAAGGGCCTACCACCATAAAATATTTCAGATTCTTATAGCGACTGTAAATTTAGGAGTTTTTCGAGAACGTCTCGACATAATTACTTTGAAATACTTAATTATGACGTGTTATGTACGTTTACTTGCAATTTGCGAATAAATAACTACATGAATTTTATATAAAATAGACACACTAACATTATTTATATGCTGCTGAAGACGTCACTTGGTAAGTCCAACACACAACTTGCATTCTCCACTGCCGCTGCCTTATTCCGTTACACATTTTCGTAACGCTGCCTAAACCATTTATACCCTACTGCGCGATAAAAAGTTTCCCTTCCAAAGTATCCTTCGTACAAATGAGAGATATTTTTATAGGTCCATATATTAATACTGTAACGTCGTCTTGTCTTTCTATATAACAATCGTTTTCTCACAAAATTATTTCATATGTTTTGTGAAAACGTAATCCAAACTGACGTACAGATACTTATATTAAATAAAAAAGGATTCACAGTCAGTAATTTACGTGTCCTTTTTATTAAAATAAAAAGGGACACATGTAAATTATTGACCGTGCTTGTACCTCTTCTTTCCCTTCAAAAATAACAAACCCTAATTGCAATAAGATAATACAGTAGGAAAATAAACGTGACAAAAGTTAATATCCTAATATATTTTCGTTAAACGTGATAAAAGTTAATATCCTAATAATAATATATTTTCCTACTGTATAAATACAGATTATATACATCCTTTGCCGCGTTGCGTCAAAATTCACGAAGACAAATTCAAAACACTTCTTCAAAAGATCAAAGACAATGGAGCCATTCAGACTATCATTATATTTAAGCGTGAAAAACGCTCTCACAATCGGTGTCAAAAACGCGTTCTATTGAGAGAAGGAAAATCCATTCCTATCCATTATCCCTTCTTATGCCTGAACAATTGTCAATTTCTCAAAGTACGAAAGCAAGAGTTCTTATGGCTGGAGTAGGTTCGTATTTCTCAATTCGTAGATGTAAATCGACTATTTTTCTGATATTTTATTTGGAATTGTTTTTAACTGACTGGCGTTTATAGGCATTTACAGGTTTTTCAATAACATTACTGGCTTTTATAGGTTTTTCGATAACTACTACAGCTGTAGATTAGGTATCATACAGTAAACGGTCATGGTATAACAGTTTTAATATTTAGTTATTATATTGGCAAATTCTAAATATATTTTATTCCTTGAGTTAATTCATTAATTCATTGTACTAATTCCACTGTTACTGTTAAAATCTAACAATTTTTAAATTGTTCTTAATTTGTTTAATATTGCAACTAAAATCTTTTATTTCCACTTTTCTGCAATTAGTCTCTGCGATGTTTTTCTACGATTTTTCTGCGATTTGTTAACGATATGTACATAGAGGTGAAAAATTTGGAACCGCTTACTTGTAAAATAGATTATTTTCCCAAATATGGAAAATATTTAATATAAATTATATCTAACATAAATGTAAGTTTTCATATAATACAAAAAAAGGTATACAAACATAACAGTACCAAACATTCAAGATTTTATCAATCGTTATTATACTCTCTCAATGTTAATTTTAAATAAAAAGGATACGTAAAGAAAAAGGAAATGCATATCTGACGTCTTTGAATAAAGTAGAAACATATTGATACTGTTTTTTTTCACAAGTTATACTATAATTGCAAAGTATTATGATACTAAGAAATAATAAATACAGGTGATCCATTTACAGTGATCCAAAAAAAATTTTAGGTAATGAACATCGTGATAAGTCATTTAAAAATTATTAGTTCTGCGAAAATCAATAATTTCGAAGTTATGATTTCTTTGTACTTTTTTGAAAAATGTTTACCCCAGTTACATAAATCAATTTTGTTCAAAAACTATTTCACTAAATCATATGAAATTCATTTTTCAAGTATAGTTGTCATATAGCAAGTACGCAGTGAGCTGTTTTTGTGTGCATTCTTACCTTTTGCTATTATTTGAAACTTTATATTAATTTTTTTCTTTTTTCCAAAGAAAAACGTACATTTATATAAAATCACTAGACTAAAATCTGTACAACTAGAGATTTGCTTATGACCTTATAAACTACCTTCGTACATGCCGGCAGTCTAGACAATAAACCGAAGTGTTGTAACTACAGCAATATCTTCAGAAATTAACATCATATCATTAAGTACTAAATGTAGAATATCTACCATAATCGCAATTTTAGCAAAACTGTATTTCCTTTAAAAAGGTATTAATTCAAATTATATTTATTTAAATTAATCTCAAATCAATATTTATTAGTCTTAAGATACGCAAAATGTGTTGAGGTACCTCTGTAAATGAACCAGTGTGTTGAGGTACCACTGTATCTAAAAAAAATTTGGACCGCTATAAATTGGCCAGCCTGTATAAAAACCTGGATTTAACACAAGGTTCACTACCAAAAAAAAATATGTACCGCTATAAATTGACCAACCTGTATAAAAACCTGAGTACCTCTCAGCTAAGTATGCATGTACCCGGATACATAACTTTATTGTTATTTACATATCATATTCAACAAAATAGTAAATAATAACTAATAATAAATTATACCAATATTATTACACAAAGCATGCCTTTTATCGTGATTTTCAATAAAAACTATGGATAATTGTAAAAAAATAGTCGCATGTTATAAATTAACAATTAAAAATGCCAGCAAATAAAATGACTATAACAAAGACACTAAAAAAATAATTCGCGTGTTCCTTGAGACGACTGACAAAAAAAACTGATTGCAGTTTGTGTTTACAAAAATATATATTGAAGTAATAATCAACATATTATCATGATTAATAACATATTCATAAGCCCACTTTGTACCCGCATTCATTAAGAACATTAGATACTGGCTGCATCAAAACACAGAGTCTACTTAAAAAATGCTACACTCTTAAATAAATCTAGTCAACATTCACAATTAAATGAAACTACGTGATATAGTATTATTTCTACTTTCTTTAAGTTCTTTACCACGACCTAGGTTTCGTTGTATTACAACATCTTCAGGTGGGCTATTAGCAAAGATTAGAAAGATCTTTGCTAATAGCCTACCTGAAGATACTGTAATACAACGAAACCTAAGTCGTGGTAAAGAAGATAAAGAAAATAGAAATAATACTACATCACGTAATTTCATTTACTTGCGAATAATGAATTTTTACAAAATTAACGCCAAATATATTCAATATCTAGTCAACATGTTTGAACTAGTTTCGTCAACTGTAATTAGTGGCAGTCAGCGAGCAAAATCGAGTTTTCGCAGAGGCAAAATTCCGCTCTGTGATTTAGTTAAGCCAATTAAATTGTACATTGTCAGAAGGATCAAAGCGATAGAAGTGATTCGGTCTCGAGAGCTCGCGTTTGTCCTGTAACGACGTTATGTCCCTTAGGACTTCACTCGTTGTCATTTGGGCGTGTATGGAAACGGGGTTGTCTACATGTAAAATATAAAGGGGACGTGCAGACAACATGTATAATACAAAGAATATCGTCAGCGTGTAACCTATTTGTTATATTATGTACATGCAAATTTATTGATATATTTTTTTTACGTTTGCTGCAATAAGCCGCCTTATTGTCAATTTAATACTGACTCGTACATTATTAATAATTAAACTTAAGTATTGAATATATTTGACGTTAATTTTGTAGAAATTCATTTTTCACAATTAAATGAAACTACGTGATGTAGTATTATCTCTACTTTATTTAAGTTCTTTACCACGAACTAGGTTTCGTTGTATTACAACATCTTATATAACAGCCCACCTGTAGATGTTGTAATACAACGAAACCTAAGTCGTGGTAAAGAACTTAAAGAAAGTATATATAATACTACATCACGTAGTTTCATTTAATTTTGAATTACACTTAAAACTAAATATACGTATCGATTTAGACATCTTAAATCACACGATTTTTCTGACATTTTTATATTATTTAAAGTAATTAAACAATTAACAAAATGTATACATTTATTTTGAGTACTACAAGATTAAATTAGTAACCCATCGACTGTTGGTTTTGATGTCACATTGTCCGAAATTATTTTGAGCAAACGAGAGGACAAAACTAATTCATTAAACGATTGTGCTTCTTTAGGATTATAATTACGAAACACTTCTTGGTTTACAAGGCACTGACAATTTATGTTATATTTCATGGTTTCGCTATTCAATATTTTTATATCTCCGTAATTGTATTTTCCCTTAAACAAACGAGAGATGGCAAAGATCCTATTGGAAAACTAAATAAAATTAATAAACCTTTTTTGTCCGACGTCCTCTTTCGTGTGTTTCAGTTATCACGTTCCGACAACAAAATCATGCAGAAAACAAGCTCTCCAGGAAAATGTCGGTTGAAAATTCCACGAAAATATTTTCCAAGCTATTTTTGTTGTATTTACATATACATATATAATACATTTACGACATCGTCGGCAAAGAGTAAAAATTTTCTTACTGAGTCTGTTCACTTTTTCGAGTTGGCGGAATTTAAGTTTGTGTGTTTATAGTAAACTGTTTTGTATGTTATTCGGGATAAACAATTTCTGTAAATATATACTATTATTCACTATGTATTTCTATAAATATATGAGCGACTCGGACTAAGGCAGTAAATATAAATCTGAGTATTGAAAACTATCTCCTTAATAATGTGTGTACACCACAGTCCAATAATCTGTCAAAGGTATTGGGTAAATAAAAAAGGTCCCTAACAATGGCCTATGCTTCATGTCATTAATGGAGAGTAGGGGTATTTGTAAACACGTATTCTATTTTGATAATAACAAATATTTAAAAAAAACATGTATTGGAAAAAAACTACATCGATTTTAGGTAAAATACATTAGTTTAATTATTACATAATAATTTTGTAATAATTTAATTATTCGTTTAATTTATGTTATCTAGCAGAGATTTCTTTAAAAAAATAACCTATTCTATATTGTTATATGTACTGATTACGTTAATACTTTCAATATACAAATTTTTAAAAACTTGTACTAAAGATTTTTTTCTGGAGTAATATTAAATACTTTTCTTTTTTTACGTTATAATAAGAGGAAAATTCTTGTAAGTCTGCATAAATCGAGAATTATTGAATGTCGTTAAATCTATTTGAATTACGAGAGTTCAGTACATATTGAGAAGCATTTAACAGTATAAACGAGGGTACATTGTTTTTTTTAATTAATTTTTCTACATTACTTTTCACTATGGTATATAATATTTCACAGATGTAAGACTAATAACTTGGATGTCTTGGACCGAAATCATTTCGCAATGAAGAACATACTGAAAGCCGTTATGGTGATATTATTTTCTGATGTCCACACATTTGGTTAAAAATGTTAAGGAGGCGACCCAACATTTTGGTGAAGCGTATCTCGCTAAGGAGACAGATCAAAAAACTGGAGACTACATCGGAAAATGTTACGAGACATTTTCGAATGCATTTTAAAGGAACTTTTCAATATCATCCCAGTGGATGGTGTCCATAAGACAATAAATTTCACTCCTCTATGTGGATTCGAATTATAGTGAAGTACTTAAAAAAATATTTTTAAGTATTTTGTCTTCGTGTAATTCAATGAGGTCTTCCTGTTAATTTCACCACAATCGGCCTTAAACTGAAAGAGCTAAGATACTGCGACATACGGATGGACAAACAGATGGTCCGTCCATGGTGAAATTACAAGTGTTCCGTTCGGCACATACGTCAAAAATCTGAAAAAAAACCAGGATAGCGACATTTAGTAAATATTCAATGTAATATTATATCACTGTATATATATATATATATATATATATATATATATATATATATATATATATATATATATATATATATATATATATATACATTGATAGAAACACCAAACTTAAACTTTCATTTGCACCTAAATATACAGGGAATCCTAGTAATGCGTATTCCGCTCGTACTTTACAGAATTTTTTTCTGCATTTATGATTTAATTATTCTCCATTTCAGTGAAAAATTTATAAACCCTTTTGCTAACATTTCATAATTAGGAATTAAACAAAATATTTGAGACGATTTAAAGTAGATTTTTTTTCTGCAATCTTATAATACGGTAAATGATTTTTGCATGCGATAGATGCTACAATTGTTCAAACAGTTCGCAGTTGGTTTACGACAGAGCCACTTTATACAAGGAGCTGTTGCCCCAAAGCAGACACAAACAAATTGGTATACAATTATTAAAAATAATTCCCTAACCTCAAGATTTAACAATATTTTTCATCAATAACTTGACCAAAAGTATAGGAAAACCATTACATCGATCAATAATTATCTTAAGTTTCAATAACTCGTATAAGTGTGTTAAGCCAAATTTTTGATAAATATTTATATGTATTAATTAATAGGATCCTCACCCCGACCTGAGCATCAATCTCGTATGAGGCATTTTCACAATATTCGACAGGACAAGTGCAAGACGTCAAGAATATGGGCTCTGATTGCAACACGGCGGCGATACGACATTGACCATTTCAACCTAACCTAACCAACTTCGATACCAATACGATGGTCTGCTGAAGACGCATAGAAGCAATAGCAAAGCGAATAAGCAGTTATCACACATTGACGTTTTATGTTTGACGATTTAGTGTCAATTTATTAGTAAATATAAAAAAAATAATATTAAAGGGCTGTATTTTCACATAACAACGATTATAACCAATTATTTGAAAAATAACATTGAAATATGCATTTTCTCAAGAATAATTTTTTTTGTCGGTTGATGAATGATTAAGTAAACAGTGCGCAATATTTTTGGCGCAAGCATATAGCTACACTTAAATGTACCTAAATGATGAGAAATGAAATAAAAACTTTTGGTTTTATTTTAATTTAGGGAAAGTTCCACGTGAAAATGAGCATTTTGAGAAAACTTTTTTATAAACAGGTATACTGGTTGGAAAGATAATTTGAATGGCGAAAATGAAAAATGTTGTAACCGTCCACTTACTACAGACACAAACCTAAAATGAATAAAAAATTCCTCGGTATACTGTGCGTAAAATTGCTTCCGCTTTAAGAATTCTGGAAATAACCATCATTAATTATATGATGAAATTGACTTACGTCAGTCGTTCAGATGTATGTATACCTTCCTCATGACTTATGAGCGAAATATATTTGATGGCGTTTTCACGTATAATTTGCTTTTTCATCCATATAACTACGAAAATGTTTTAAACAGGATAATTACTGGAGATGTGCGTTGTAATACTTTATGCTAGCTAATATTCACCATAAAAGCTTTTCAACCAACTGTAAAGATCCTTTATTTGTCATACAAAAAAAAATTTTTACATTTATTGAAATTAAAAACCGTCGTTTTTATAAGTTCCCTCCACATGGTGAAAAGATCAATTTAAGGCTGTACTGTAGTCAATTAGATAAGCGATGCCATGAAACTTCCAAAATTAGCGAATAGACGAAGCGTTATTCTCTAACGCAAGGCTCAATGTGAATTAAACCGTCAGAAATAAACTGTTGCAGTATAAGTGTGATATTCTACGACATACTTAATATCCTCATCATCACTATTCGGATATTAGCGCTTTTCATTACTAATCAAATTCCCTTCATTAAACGTTTCTATCCGTGGTAAAAGATTTAATTCGGGAAATGTTATAAAACTGCAGCTTCTTCAATACTTTACTAACAAACCTCAAAAGTTTTGAAAAGATAGCATTTTGGCGTTTTCGCGAGGATGAAGGAAAATCCTGAAATAGATCACAGGGATCATATAAAATTTAATAAGACATAGAAACAATTATTTTTTCTTGTGACTGTTGAAGATGTACTAGAATATATGTGTATGGTTTAGTTATATAACATCGTAACGTTAATTAAATACAAGAATAAAAAACAGTGCCAACAAGAATGGCCATTAATATTTGTTAATTAGACATACTTATGGCATCTATAATATGTTCAAACCATTCATGTTATTACCCTCTTGACCATTGCCTTGACAATGATCAACATCTTATTGGCGACTGTTTTTATCAGACGAAAATTAGCACTCGTAAAATTCATTGCTTTATTTATAATTACAAACGAGTGTTATATATACGTTATAGTTTTTCAATTTTCTCCAAAAAATTAATTAGTTATTGCATATCATTACAATCAGGACTCATAACCGAATTGAACTCATTGATTTTACTTGATCATTGAGGCTAAGCAACGAAAGCATTGCTCGGTAATTTGATGAGTGATCATTAGTTGTAAATCTTAACAATATCCTTAGGAGCGCAACAATATCTAATGGAGCTTTTGGATGGGAGTTACAACGTTCTGATGTTACGTCGCGACGGGCCATTTGGCTGGCTTCGCGTCTTGTCAGCTCCTTCCAACTTAAGAGGCAGATATCCGCCAGGGTAAATATCAAAAAAGGCGTGGCTACTGCAAAGTGGAAAGAGAGTCGGGTACAGTCTGTTTCAAAAAGTTAAACAGCACTGTAATTTAAAACAAAACAACACAGATCTAATTACCAAATATGTATCGCACGACGTTTATGAAAATATGTTTCGAGAAGGAGTTTTCAAACAAAATTATCAATGTAAAACCAATTTTTAAGGCTATTCACAAAGTGGTATATGTGTATTTAGCGAGTTTTTCTTTTTACATATTTGATTCATAATTTTATTTATTTACAATCACATACCGAAAAAAACGCCTCTGTTGTATTATCAATATGTCGTGAATAGAAACATGAGAACAATAATATGTTGCTAATAGAAAGATATAATATAAGTGTAATATTTGATCTGTAATTTACTTTTACATATGTTTATGTTAATTCTTTTATTATTTATCCATAATAATCAATGTTTACTTATTTTTATCTGTAAAATAAATATCCAACTTTTATAATAAACCATCAACACACAGTCAAAATATATTAACTAAACCAAGTAATTGTCATCTCAATAATCAACGAATATGTGAAATTAATTCAATTCTGTAAAAAAATTCAAATAAACCAGTCTATTTGTAATTATCAGTTAAATCAGTAAAATTTTCTGAGTATAGATTTATGCAGCAAATAAAACTTTTTTATGCCATTTAAAAAACAAAACGATAGCAAGTTTTATTTTATGCAAAATATAGCTATTGCCTACTTATTTTGCTGAACATGGTGAAACATTATATAAATATACGATTAGTTTTAAATTTATTTAAGTCATGGCTGATTATTAATCTTAATATAACCAATAAGTACTAAAGAATATTTTATGTTTTACGCGCGTAACAGCCATACGCAAAAACTGTGCATAAACACTTTTCTCCTATTCCTAACGGAAATTATACTGAATATACGGTCTATAAGTCTATTGTTCATAGAACACTTAATATGAATTATATTTTTTTGTAACAACTGTAGGGATCGATTTTACAATTAAAATTATTCATTTAGTATTTTCGACTATTCCAACTTCTATTTATTTTAGAATTTAAACTCTGCGGGTTTTCTTTTCTGAATACACTAAATATTTTTTCGACACCCCCGCAAGTCCTGGAACTATTTTCTTGAAAAAAACATTTATCCATAATTGTTATTTATCATATTCATTCCGAATTTCAATTCTGTAGATTTTATTTTTAATAAATGCAAAATATTTATTTTCCACGCTCCCGCAAACTCGAATAGAAATCGATGATCTTATCATTTTTTTTATTCTTATTTTTTCATGCTCCAACGAAAATTATTTTTAAATTATTTGTCGCTATTGAAATTTTTGTCAATATTCGTAGAATCATAGTTTTTATGTAAAGCTTGCTCGAACTAGTTTTTTTTTGTAAAACTGAAAGATCTTTCCGCCGTAAAAAGTATTTTTGATTACGACCCTGATGATAAGTTATTACCGAACCATAAGGTATCACCATTCATTAGAGTCAGTCCATTAATTTTTGCATGATTGACGCACAAACAGTCAATCAGAAAAAAAATCTAAAAACTATATTATTGTTGCAACATGTAACCTGTTGCAACTACTTTTTTGAAAAACAATTTCATGTACGGATTATTTTCTAGTTTATTATACACACACAAACACACACACACACACACACGCTCACACACACGCGCACACGCGTGCACACACACACACATACACACACACACACACACACACACACACACACACACACACACACACACACATATATATATATATATATGTGTGTGTGTGTGTGTGTGTGTGTGATTTCAGAACATAAATCAAATGCATCTGAGATACCATCTATAATTTTGAGTTGACTGTATCTAAACGACTTAATTGCTGTAATATTTCGCCGATAAAGAAATTTAGCGAGTTTTTACAATGTTTTCGTGCCACGTGCGGCACAACCTTCCCCTTCAAAGGCTCACGGGCGAGTGATGGAAACCGTCTCGATCAATAAGCCGCTTATGATGGTTATTTTGTGGAGCAAAAGTATGGAAAACAGGTTTTTCTCAGTATTTCTATAATCAATCCATATTTTGAAAAACCTTTTGTCCAGCCATAATATATTATTAGAGTTAGATATTCTTAAAAACCAAAATGAACTCTTACTTTTTCATGTAGATAGGTACCTAGGTACATGGATTAATTACGTGCTGCCACCAACGATCAATTTCATTGCTGGTTTAAGTTTATGTAAAAAAGAATATTAAAATATAATAGAAATTTCAAGGCATTTTAAATTTCGTTTATTGTTTTATTTACTTAATTCGTATTTATTTACTTAAGTCTTGCAAATTACAGTAAAAAATATTATAAAGCAATCAACTTCTTGAACCGAAAAAAATTGCCATAATCATAATTTCTGACATCTTGGCAAAGACATGCTTGAAATACGGGACGACACTATTGTGTACATTTGTAATTTATTATTTTTTCAATATTGGTAATTTTGAAACTCCTACAGATATTAATCGCTGAACTAATCGAAAATAGGCGCCATACCGCCGATGTACTTACTGTTTTTGAACTCTACCAGAGACGAACGATGCAGCCAGTAGCTATTGAAAGTTACTCGCGTTTCTATGATATGTCTTACAGATGTCTCTGTCATTTAAAATTATCTTATATTTGATTTATCTACTTTTTTCTAATAAATATAGAATCCTCAATATAAATAATAACATATTTTAATGGTTCAAAATGTATATAGCTCTGTGATCAGTTTTCAAACAAGGCCATAATACAATTTCGGATATGATTAAAATATTCATATTAATTTCTTTTATTACGATTAGATGGCAGTATATTTTTCGGGTTGTATTGTAGATTAACATACATGCATAAATTAATTAAATCAAAATTTTATCTGGAATATTAATATATTTTCATGTACCTTTTACTTTTTGTCTCCCTAGGGTCAAAATCAATATGTTTAAAGGAAACTATTGGACTTATTGGAGCCATATCAGGTCAACTCAATACATTTTGGGTTTAGTACAAAATCAGTACAAATAGATGTTGCTACAAATATCGTCTGGAATGATTCAGAGATAAATCTCAATAAAAAGCCTATTATGTCACTTTTAAAAGAACTTTGTTTAACGAAAATAATTTATTAAACTTTTTAATATTTTTATAAGTGAAGTCTAAAACACGTATTTAAAGTATTTTTTTATTAAATGCCATCTAGACATTTTTTCAGAATTCAGCTGCAAGCTAACTTATACTTGCCACAGATTACTGTATGTTTTGTGCCACAGATGACATACGCGTCGTTTGTTTGCGTTCCATTTGATCGTATAGCACAAAATTATACCGATAATAATATTTTTGAATAAAGAAGCCTATTAATATGGTCAAAAAATATGTTAAAGATATTGAAACCCCGATTGAAATAAACATAATTATTCAAGTTCGATTAATAAAAATATGACGATATGTTCTAATTATTACAACAAACTACTGAAAAGAAACATAATTGTTTGACAACTGTCAATCAAGGTGTCTGTCTGAATTCAGATTCATTAAAATTTTATTCTTTTGGGTAATTTTTGTGTTTCTTGTGATGTTATTTATGACATTTGCATTGCCCCTTTTTTACTTTATCTTTCCGCCGTAAAAAGTATTTTTGATTACGACCCTGATGATAAGTTATTACCGTACCATAAGTTATCACCATTCATTAGAGTCAGTCCATTAATTTTTGCATGATTGACGCACAAACAGTCAAACAATCAGACAATCAGAAAAAAAATCTAAAAACTATATTATTGTTGCAACATGTAACCTGTTGCAACTACTTTTTTGAAAAACAATTTCATGTACGGATTATTTTCTAGTTTATTATACACACACAAACACACACACACACACGCTCACACACGCTGACACACACGCGCACAGCCGCGCACACACATACACACACACACGCACACACATATATATATATATATATATGTATATGTGTGTGTGTGTGTGTGTGATTTCAGAACATAAATCAAATGCATCTGAGATACCATCTATAATTTTGAGTTGACTGTATCTAAACGACTTAATTGCTGTAATATTTCGCCGATAAAGAAATTTAGCGAGTTTTTACAATGTTTTCGTGCCACGTGCGGCACAACCTTCCCCTTCAAAGGCTCACGGGCGAGTGATGGAAACCGTCTCGATCAATAAGCCGCTTATGACGGTTATATTGTGGAGCAAAAGTATGGAAAATATGTTTTTCTCAGTATTTCTATAATCAATCCATATTTCGAAAAACCTTTTGTCCAGCCATAATATATTATTATAGTCTTTATTTTAGTGCAGATTCCAATGAAATAGGAAAATAAATAGCTCCAAAACAACTAAATATATTTTGAAAACAGAGTTATTTCAGCAATAAATATTAGAAACGGCCATAGTTCAAGAAATCGAAACATTTTTTTTCGGTTAGGTATCTTTAAGTTTGAGAAGAGTTAGTTTCAAGGAATTCAATATGATTAAATTTTTTTTCAAATTTTACGTATCACAATTTTTTAGATATTCTTAAAAATCAAAATGAACTCTTACTTTTTCATGTAGATAGGTACCTAGGTACATGGATTAATTACGTGCTGCCACCAACGATAAATTTCATTGTTGGTTTAAGTTTATGTAAAAAGGAATATTAAAATATAATAGAAATTTCAAGGCATTTTAAATTTCGTTTATTGTTTTATTTACTTAATTCGCATTTATTTACTTAAATCTTGCAAATTACGGTAAAAAATATTATAAAGCAATCAACTTCTTGAACCGAAAAAGATAGCATAATAAAATTGCCATAATCATAATTTCTGACATCTTGGCAAAAACATGCCTGAAATACGGGACAACACTATTGTGTACATTTGTAATTTATTATTTTTTCAATTTTGGTAATTTTGAAACTCCTACAGATATTAATCGCTGAACTAATCGAAAATAGGCGCCATACCGCCGATGTACTTACTGTTTTTGAACTCTACCAGAGACGAACGATGCAGCCAGTAGCTATTGAAAGTTACTCGCGTTTCTATGATATGTCTTACAGATGTCTCTGTCATTTAAAATTATCTTATATTTGATTTATCTACTTTTTTCTAATAAATATAGAATCCTCAATATAAATAATAACATATTTTAATGGTTCAAAATGTATATAGCTCTGTGATCAGTTTTCAAACAAGGTCATAATACAATTTCGGATATGATTAAAATATTCATATTGATTTCTTTTATTACGATTAGATGGCAGTATATTTTTCGGGTTGTATTGTAGATTAACGTACATGCATAAATTAATTAAATCAAAATTTTATCTGGAATATTAATATATTTTTATGTACCTTTTACTTTTTGTCTCCCTAGGGTCAAAATCAATATGTTTAATGGAAACTATTGGACTTATTGGAGCCATGTCAGGTCAGCTCAATACATTTTGGGTTTAGTACAAAATCAGTACAAATAGATGTTGCTACAAATATCGTCTGGAATGATTCAGAGATAAATTTCAATAAAAAGCCTATTATGTCACTTTTAAAAGAACTTTGTTTAACGAAAATAATTTATTAAACTTTTTAATATATTTATAAGTGAAATCTAAAACACGTATTATAGTATTTTTTTATTTAATGCCATCTAGACATTTTTTTCAGAATTCAGCTGCAAGCTAACTTATACTTGCCACATATTGCTGTATGTTTTGTGCCACAGATGACATACGCGTCGTTTGTTTGCGTTCCATTTGAATATACCGATAATAATATTTTTAAATAAAGAAGCCTATTAATATGGTCAAAAAATATGTTAAAGATATTGAAACCCCGATTGAAATAAACATAATTATTCAAGTTCGATTAATAAAAAAATGACGATATGTTCTAATTATTACAACAAACTACTGAAAAGAAACATAATTGTTTGACAACTGTCAATCAAGGTGTCTATGTCTGAATTCAGATTCATTGAAATTTTATTCTTTTGGGTAATTTTTGTGTTTCTTGTGATGTTATTTATGACATTTGCATTGCCCCTGGATCCACTGAACACTCTTTAGACTCCCTTTCTGCAACCGCGACGCAGTATTTTTGGACTTTATTACTGCCACGTTGACTACGAGAAATAAAGGAAGGATTTAGCGCCATGTAAATGCGCGTTGGATGCAACAACTTGCATTCTGAATATTCGATGTTTTGATTTCCAATAAACGATAAAAATGTTTTGGAAAAGGTATTAAAATTTAACCAGGATTGAAAAAAAAATATATATATACATAAATAATATTTATTTGAGTAAAAAGGCCATCTAACGTCTGATTGTAATGCTACATATTGACATAATAATAAATGAAGTATGTTTTTGAAAATATAACTAATTTAATTCAGTATTATCTGTAGTGTTAAAGCAATACTTAATATGTCTATCTAGCCTAATTTTTCGGGGCAGCAATATTAAAATGTAATAGGCCCATAAATTAAAGGAAATTTCACAATCAATTAAATATAAATATTGTTTCTCTAACTACATTATACGTGTAACGAAATATAAATATTTGAGTGACAAAATTATTTATTAAATATGTTTAATAAATAATTTTTAACAAGGCAAAAAAAAAAATAAATTGTAACAAGGTAAAGTAAGTACATCGTCTTCGCTGCCTTGTACTTCTGGTATCATATGAATTGTGGCAAGAGAATTAAGGATCTATGACACTCGTTTGGAATTAAGGCCGATAATGAAGGAGATCTTCTTTTGCATGGTAGTAAATCGGCAATGGCCCTTGATAAGCCCGCTCTAATGTTACAGCCGAATGGCTTTCCCTTATTTTAATAACTTTAAATCCATCGTTCTGAGAGGCGCGCTGATATCAAGAGTGTGTTTAAAAACAATTTTTATAAGAGGCTGTTTTTATAAAATCCCATCTATTTCATTCTTAAAAAATACATTTTTCCATGTCAACCTCTGTTGTTTTTTTTTATTATTGATTTAATTTCAAAAATGTGGAAATTTGTAAAAAGATTTTTGATATATTTCATCTACGGCAAATGGGTTTTTCTCCTTACTATTCTGATGAATTGATACAATCCTCCCCTAATCCTTGTAGAGAAGTTATGACAATCCCTTGTAGTAAAGTTATGAGTTGAAAACTGCAAGCGCAAGCGTCTGACTTTTTCCAAATCGAATGCCGGATAGTTCTTGGATTTTTTGCGAGAAATGTTATCTTTCTCCTTCAGTTTGAACACCATATCCGCTTCAATTTTGTACTGGTCAAATTCATTCAACAGTTCAATTTTGTTGTCGTTATTTTTCATTTGTTTTTATTGCAATTTGTAAGAATCGCATGTCTTATATGGGTCAGAGTGAAGCTCTGAATCGGAGCCAGTTTCACGAAACACTTTTTGAAGACGTTGCATGACTCCACAGTGCTCTCTTCACGTTTGTGTTCATGGTACACTTTTGTTATGTTCAAATAACATGGTAAACATAGTCGTTTTGTACGGCTTCTTGGATAGTGGCTTTCCTGTTTTGGGTTTCTTATTAATCGGAGCAAGTCTCCCTTTTTTATCTAAAGTAGGTAACTTCCTCTAGCCACTTCCTCTATCTTGTAATTTTTTGGTAATTAGGTCAATTTTTCCTCCACTTACACCATAAATCGTCTGGAACCTTTTTTTAACATTTTAGCCTTCTGTTTATCAATTTTAACTAAATAAGTAGCCGTGTATTCCAGGTTATTTGATTTCTCTGTGCCTTGTCCCCGACCCTTTCTTGTTTCGTTTTTCTTGCACCGTAAAATTCTGTGGTATAACATTTAATCTTGGCTGTTTTTAGGGAGTTTATGTTGAAATAAATATTTAAAATTGCCACTTTCCTAAGCTGATTGAATTTGTAAGCTAAAATTAAGGATTTTCTTGTTCTCGCGCCCTTATTTGTAATTCGCATTTACTCATAGGTATACTCCAACAAATGTATAAAATACTTTATAAAATTGTTTACTTCAACAGCATACGAAAGTTTTCAAATATTTTCGGTTAAATTTCGGCATTTGCTGAATTGTCGTATATCTTTCTGCAACACTTTCGTATGGGATGACATATTTTTGTCGGTATCTCTATTCCTTGAAGATTTATGAATTTCACCACAGACGTGTCAACTTTTTCCGAATTGAAATTATGTTACTTAATCCAAATATCACCTCTTGTCAAACATTCGGACATATCAACTATCTCCCTACTACTAATATTTTCTTACTTAATTCATGCTTTCTTAAGTAAAAAATGTAAATATTATAAAATTCCATTATTAAGTTTAAAAAAAATGTCTATATAAAGTTCATATTTTGAGTTCGTTCAACTAATACATAATTTAAAATATTAAAAAAACGACAAAAACTGTAGGGCACATAACAAGATAAAATCATAATCTTAATATTGACAATGTAGAAATATTTAGAATAAGTTTGAATACGTTTTTTTCTTATTTACACAAGCCGTTATTTTTATTTTTTAATAAACAGATTAGAAATAATACTATCCATTCGCACATAAAGAAGGATGCCGTATTTACAAATACCCCTTGAAAATATTGATACGAATCAGTCAAAATAATTTTAATTGAAAATTCTAATTGAATATAAATCCAGAATTTCTTTAGATATTTCAAATCCACCGTTGAATAATCAGAGGGCAGTTGAAAAGAGAAGGCAATAACAGTGTTAACATATTAATATTATGAAGAGAACATTTTTTTATTTATTTTAGGGTTTGATACAGAAAAGTCTTCTCTGATTAATTTAAAACTTTTCCATTGTATAGCTTTTGTATCAGTATTGAAGAAGGGAACAAAGTATATTTATCAAAGCTGGGATAGACAGTTACTAATATCTAGCTTACAAAACAACAACATATAATATCTAGCTTAAAAATATAATGAAATAAATTCCAAATTTCTTTAAACTGTGGTATAACATCATCGTTTGACAAGGTATAATAGTCAACAAAGATGAACTATCACAAAAAATAAATGTCCTCGCGCGTATTTTTTATTAATGTACGTATCACCCATACACCCCTTTGATAAGTCTTGCACCGACCCGCAAATTTACATGGAGAAATAAAATTGTGTTCGATTATTAATCAGCATTTTCATTATTTTTTATAACTAATTGTCGTTTAATTTGATTTTCCTAATGATTTAAAAAATAATATTTAGCGGATAATAAACGTATATAAATCATACATTGTAAAATATTTGGTAATTTCTGAACAATAAAATATCCTTTGATGCAGAAGCTTCCAAAAGGTTGCGTCTATTTCATACAGTAATACTACACTTTAAATAAACAAAACTTCATTAAATATATACATAAATATTATTTATATCAGCGGCAAAAAGCTCAAATAAGAATTATCCCTGGTATACTGTACATAGATTACTATGTGCCACCACTCTCTTTCGTCATCATTAAATATATTAAGGTACATAAATAAACGTACCCTTATTTACATACATTTTAACAAGCGATGAAACTAAATTTCTCCGGATAGAGGTCTGTCCACATACATTCTCTGTTTTTAACAATTTTTTACAACAAAAATTATAAATGACAGCAAAACAAAGCAAAACGTATCACTATCATCTATACCTACACTATTATTAAAATAAAGTATTTAGAAAATATTTCTTACTTTTGTTACTAATTTACACTAAAATAACCTTTTATTTAGGTTTCCTTTTTTATGATGTGCTTTTCTTTTCATGCTGTGATCACATATTCATAAAGGATGTAGTATTTTCTGAACTTATTTACGCCAAAATATTCTTTTAATATCCTAATTCAAAGATAAATAAATCATTGTTTATGTTCTGAAATTGCATATTTATAAACAATAAAAAATGAAAATAAAAGTAAACAAACGATTCTTGTTATTTTCAATTTAATTCACAACGAAATTAAATTTGTATTATTTTTATTGATAACCCGCTTTTTATGTGGGAAGATTGTACAATAGCATACATTTCCCATACCTTCAAACGTTTTCACTTCTAAATACACCAAAAAAGATATTCTGAAGTATGATAGACAGTAGCGACACTGTAGCAACTAATATATTGAAATAAATGCATTAGAAATTTAAATATATTGAAATAAATGCATTAGAAATTTAAATATATTGAAATAAATGCATTAGAAATTTAAATATATTGAAATAAATGCATTAGAAATTTAATATATTGAAATAAATGCATTAGAAATTTAAATATATTGAAATAAATGCATTAGAAATTTAAATATATTGAAATAAATGCATTAAAAATTTAAATATATTGAAATAAATGCATTAGAAATTTAAATATATTGAAATAAATGCATTAGAAATTTAAATATATTGAAATAAATGCATTAGAAATTTAAAAAGAAACTATCTTAAGTGTATATTAAAAATTATACACTTAAGATAGTTTCTTATGAGAAAAACGGAAATCGGTATCATCCAAATAAATAGTAATATGATAATTAATTGATTCGTTCAAGTGATATACTTAATCATTTCTATTGAAAATATTGATCAAGCATCTGAATTACAAAACTGCAAAATTTGTTTAAAATCCGTCCAGTAAATTTGCGTGGTACGCGCACAGGCACGATTTCGCTACTAATCGCTGAAAAGTGAATTTTACGCAACGGTGTTCAATAATACTTGTATTGTCAATCAAGTCACTTTAGGTTAAGTTATTACAAGGAAAAAACATAATCATTTTCACAACATATATGTACTGTGATAATACATTATAAATGAAAATAATGCACTTAATCCGTCGAGGAATACGAAGTTTGAGGTATTTCTATATTTACGAAAAAACGCGACTTGAAATTCGAGCACAAATTCGAAAATTTTTCCATTAATATCAATAATTTAAATCTATATGAACGTAAGTTCAATAAAAAGAGTACGTATTTTTATAACAAAAGCACAAAAGTTAAATAATACAATCATAAAGACATTCGATTAAAATTTACTGCTTCTTTATAAATAATCTTTATTATTTCATCAAAACTAAGCTAATATATATAAATATCTCGATTGACGATAGAATGATGTTAAATGTGTAGATGTATAAAAAGACTATTTACTTTTAAAAAAGCCTTTATTTACGTAAATATAAAATTTTGTGCGTTTAAGACCATAGAGTAGAAGCAAACACTTTTGAGACAATTAAAATCGTGGTGCGTAGGAGAGAAATTTTGGATTAAAAATTTAAAAAACAAATAAAATTAATTAAATATATAATAAATATTATATATTAATTCACACACACTGCTTGCAATCGATGAATCATATAAAACTCCGCCGATTTCAAAATTAAAATCTTAATAATATTATAATTTCCATAACCAACTAATTTTAACTCCGCCAGGTAGAACTCACATATCTCTACTGCGCCTGATGATTTTTAATGCCTGATAAGCAGCAATGTCAATACAAATGTCAAACAGCAAATGCAACCGACTAACAGGAAATTGAAAACGTGGAAAAAGGTTTTTCATGTTTTCACATATTTCCATAAAAATTTACGTTATAACCACTTGGTCGGTCGGTCTGGTGCCGAATATAAGCTATAAGAGACGACCAGCCGACTCGAGGACAATAAGCGCACTAATCTTCCGTTGCACTAATTCACGGAGACCAGACAGGGTCGGCGTCGCGTGATGCTGGACACACTTTATCTTATTTTTCCTAACAGTCAACAAAAATAGATGTAAGCTTACTTACTTGTTCATTTCTCATAAATAACTGTATCTTTATGGATAACGGCGTTTATTAATGGTCATTCCTTGATAGCTTCCTTATCCTTATGAGATCACGACATGGTTAATATGTATTGTAGAAAACACATAAGCAAGATTCCTTTAAAAATGTTTTATCATTTATAAATTTAATTTATCTTTCAAAATCAAAACTCAATTTACAATAAAAAATAATATTAAATACATACAACATCAATATACCATATTTAGTTAAAATTTATCTTCAAGGTATAATTAGTAACACATTTCTGCCAAAGTAGAGCAACCGCTCCCTTAACGTCTTTTACTGAAAACAACTGGATATAATTTGAACTGATAACGCGTTCCAATAATTTTACTTAAACTGAGAATTTGCTCTCCAGTTTAATTCTCTCTTAAGAAATCAATTTGTTCTTGTGGGATATGACAAGTAATATGGTGTCTAAAGGGCTTATGGATTATATGAAGATTAATATTGTTAACGCGTAAAATAAGTGCAATTTACCTGTTGTCGTCACAGTTTCCGGTTGAACCTTTCTTGTGTAAGGGAAGGATAATGGCTAAAATCCATTCTGTAAGCCATTCTCTGGTGGTCAGTATATTGATACAGATACCTGTTGTGCAAAAGTTACTATTTCAGCATCTTCTAAAAATCCTTCTTCGAGTATAAAGTATTATTGTTCAATAACAACCCATTCTGATGTTTTACTGGTACTTGCACTTTAATTTGCATCCCAGTATAGCTGTGTACAGTACTTCTACCATCTTCCAGTGACTTGATTGTGTTCCGACAATTTATTGTTTTAGTCCTCTATTAACCTAGTTCTTGGGTTTAATCTTCCGAGTCATTAAGCGCGCCTTCTTAAATTAATACCAATCTATACGTTTTCAGTGCGTCGCTGGATTTCAATGCAAATGTCCTCAACTTGTTTGTTTTTATCTTTATGGTAATTTCTTTTAAATATCGACTAAGGCAGATACATTTTCTATCCGTTGACGATTGCTCGCTGTTGCCATCAGCATATTACTTCTTTCTTGTGGTGAATGACTTCTCAAGTTTCATCAGGGTTCCACTTTTTATATTCTGAAGCTGGCGAATCGTTCTCAGTTATTTCTTTTATAGTATATATGAGAGAAGATACTTCAAGAAGCTACATGTTATTGGCTGCAGGGAAGAAGACAATCTTCTTCCCTACAGCCAATAACATGTTTTTTAGTATACACTCCACCGGTTGTTAAAAACTTTATTTTTGGTCTGACATAAATTTTCGAACCGCGCAATGGGTAGTGTTGTTTTACATTTTGCTTAGAAATAGAATTTTTACCAAACTATAAGAACTTTTTAATCATAACCACAGTGTTTTTCCATATATTTTCGTACTGATACCTGCATGTGGTGTAAAAATAAAACGAAAGGTAAAATGTCAATGAGCAAGAATATTTCTCTCTAAGAACATTGAGTATCGTATGTTTTATTCGTAAAAAATCTTTGCGTAGAGTTAGTATGGTATGTAATGAAGATATAAAATCTAGCTGAAGTAGGCTATATAACACGGCGAGTTAAAAAAATGGATCAGATTTTTTAACTTATAATCTGAGAAGAACCCATCATAAATATATTACCGCAACAATAAGTTTCCGTCGTCGGGTGAATAATATTTACGTAAGAAGAATTCAAAAATATCAAATTGATTTTAATATAAAAGTTTATTTAAACCGTTATATGTAAGTCTAATGTGATTTCATACGTACTAAGATACATTTAAAAAGTTCAGTATTCATCAGTACATACACTACAGCTGCATAGTATTTGGTCACTAAGAAAAAATGAATTTTATATGAGATTAAAAAAATTAAACAACTTTATGATAAATTAAATTATTTATTTGCAATAATTAGATACAATTAACAAATATTTTTAAATTTCAGGATCATCAATATGCCCACTCTTATTTATTACGACAGCATCACACATCTTAAGCAAACAAGCAACTAATTTCTTCAATGTTGTCGTGGTCATACGTCTTGCAATACTCTCCACAAGTGTTCCTGAGATGTTGGTCAAGTTGTTCTTACTTGCTTGTCAAGCTGATCCTACAATAGTTCTATCAGGTTCAAGTCAGATGATGTGGGGGCCATGTTATAACTTTCAAAACCTTTTGATATTCGTTTTCTATTAAAAGCTCGTGCACAGCTTTAATACGTGAGAAAGTGCTAGAAGACATTATTATTTCATAAAATGTTCTTGTTAACTTCTTTTTCAATTCCTTATATTCTTACAAAATACATCACAGAGCCTCCACTATGCTTAGCTGAAGCCACAGTGCATCTTCCTTTACTCTTTCGTTAGCCTGTCGATGAACGAAGATTCTTTGACTCCAAAAACTTCAAACTTGGATTCATCACTCCAGAAGACTTTTTTCAGTTGTCAAGTGTCCAATTTATGTGTTTTCCCAATCCCTCCGCAATAATCCTTCACAATTAGGTCTCTTTTTCTTATTCATGTCTTTAAGACGTGATTTTAACTGCTATGCATTCCTCAAGGCCTTTATTGAGATGTCTTCTTTTGACTGTAGCTGACAGGTTTACTGCGGACAATGTAGAATTCTACTGCTATTTTAAGTATAGTTAAACGTCTATTACATTTGCTCTTCACAACTATGCTTAAAGCTTCATTATATGTTGTTGCTCCTGATCTGCCTAGACGACTTTTGTTGGAAATTATACCATGATTCCCAAATTTCTTGACGATATTGTCAACGGTTTGCCTCGGTATCTTCTGGAATCTTGACATCTCATGATTACTTTTCACGATTACCGGTTTCATGAAGACCAATAATTATTCCTCTTGTCTCTTTAGAATGTTCCTTGCTTTTACCAATTCTGGGTATGAAACAAAATGAAGAGTTTTGATTGTTATTAGAAAGAAGCTTTTGCAATTCACAACAGCGTGTTTCCTAGTTAAACGACTTCTACTAAAGCAAAATTATTTTTAACGAATCTTTAAGACACTTTTTACCTTTACATTGCAAGAAATTTCCTTTGACAATATTATTTTCATTTTAAAACCAGGAGGCAGTATATAACAATGTGTTGTATAACTTCTTGGTATAAACAGGATTTTTGCGCCGGGATTCAAGTAAACAAACTCAATAAAACGATAATAATTGTATTATTTTAGTACTATAAAGAAAAATGCATATGGCCAAATACTTTAGAACGGTATTGGGTATATATATGCGTATATATATATATATATATATATATATATATATATATGTGTGTGTGTGTGTGTGTGTGTACGTATTGCCTTGCACGATTCCAGATTCTCATCAGTAAGACGAATGATTGTGTAAGTCAAGAATACTACCTGTGTTATGAATTAATTTCATATTTGTTTTACTCCAGTATTTCTGCATATGCATAAAAACATTGAAATTTTGAACTTCACAATTATTTGCTTTTTTTTAATTCAGTAATTTCATTTCAAAGTTTACATTGCCATCATTAAAGGCAGAAAAATTTAATTCTGTTATAGCGGCAATAACAGACTTTTCAACAAATGGTAACGTTGCTTTGTTTTCTCTGAATTCCTAAAAAGTGCCTTTTTTGAAATAGCGAATGTCAATATCGGAAAATAACGTCAATATTATTTTCTTGGTGATGTTTCAACAAGCTTGGAAAATGAACCAAAGTTTCTTTTTCAAAATATAGTTAAATTGATTTAGATGAGATCCTAGATGAGAAACCTCGATGAAACTGGCTCACATCGTTGAAAAGTGCCCTCTCACAGGAATGGGCGTTACCCTGTGAGTGACCTATTATATCGACCCTACTCGTGGGAACAATATGAATTCCAAACAAGAAACAATATCACAACCACAACAGAAATTACTTAAACAACAAGTACTTCATTAAAGCTACTTCTCTAGGCAAAGATCATCATCCCTCTCTGATATAAGCAGAGGACAGTCAACAACTTCAAAAAAACAACCTGAATCAGACCTGTTGCCTGTTGAAACTACAGCAATAAAAGATATCTCTCAACATCCTGCCCCAACCATATGGCAACATGTACCACTTCCTCGTGGCAATAAGAAGAGGAAAATGTACGATTCTCCACCACCGACTAATGGAATTGTAAATAAGAACCGGTTTAGCAACTTACCGCTTGATCCAAATGATGACATTGCCCTTTCAATAACTCAGAAACCCAACAAACCACCACCAATAGTTCTGAGTGGTATAGAAGACGTGAACGAGTTAATAAAACTAATTGAAACTGTTAGCCAAAAAGATAATTATAAGCTCAAAATGATTACCAAAAATATCCTTCACGTGCTAATGAAAACTCCAGAAGAATATAAGAAAATTATCAATCTCCTCAGAGATAACGGGCTTATAGGGTATACTTTTACGCCTAAGGACTCCAAATGCTACCGAATTGTCATTAAGAACTTGCATCACCTCACACCTCATGAAGCTATTGTTGAGGCAGTTCAAGCGACCAACAACAAAGTCAGAGGTGAAATAATTAATGCACGATACGGCCCCGAAAAGAAACTGACTTCAACGTTCTTCGTCAATATCGAGCCTAGCATTACCAATCCTGACGTTAAAAACATTGCATTCATCGCACAGCAAAAAATTAAGATTGAGGATCCCCGGAAATCAAAGTTCATTGTACAATGCCAACGCTGTCAACAATATGGTCATACCGAAAATAACTGCATGAGACCATTTAGATGCGTGAAATGCGGTGAAGACCATAAAACCTCAGAGTGCAAAAAGAATAGGACAACTCCAGCCAAGTGTGCTTTATGCTGCTGCGACCACCCTGCTAATTATAAAGGATGCCAAATATACAAAGAAATACTAGCTCGAAGGACCAAGAATCTCGCCTCTCGCGCTAGACTACCCTCTCAAACACCTGTTATCAACATACCAACTATCACCAACTTTGACACTAAGGGTCATAGTAACACCCACAAAACATATTATGCCGATATTGCCAAAGGTAGGCAACCAACAACACAGCAATCTACTCACCAACAATCTAATAAATTAGAAGATATACTTGCCAAACAAAGTGAGAAAATGGATCTCTTAATTCAACAAATAGGCTCCCTACTGGGACTTATAACTACCCTGATATCTAATCTGACAAAATGACTTCTCTACACTTCGCCACGTGGAACATAAACGGACTTGCTCCCAACACTAAAGAACTTGAGATGTTTTTGAGAACCAATAAGCTTGACGCCTGCCTTATATCGGAATCTCACACTACATCAAGATCACGCATATGCAGTCGTGGATTCTGCGTTTACACAACTTCACACCCCGAAGGGGAAGCTCATGGTGGTGCGGCAATAGTAATTAAGGAGAACATTAAGCATTGCCTACTCGAGTCTTGGGAAACCAAGTACCTGCAAGCTAAAACTGTACGGATCGATGATCGTGCCGGACCCCTCATCCTCTCAGCAATATACTGTCCACCGCGTCACACCATTAAGGAGAATATGTATACGGAGTTTTTCAAAGCTTTAGGAAACCGATTCATAGCCGGTGGAGATTGGAACGCTAAGCACACACATTGGTTATCTAGGTTAACAACTACGAGAGGTAGAGAATTAAAATGTAGTACTGAGATCAACAATCTAGCGATCATTTCAACCGGAGAACCTACATATTGGCCTACACATACCGAGAAAACTCCTGATCTTATAGACTTTTTTATCACAAAAGGCATTTGTCATCAAAATCTCCTAATCGAGTCAAACCTAGATGGATCTTCTGATCACACACCAATACTTCTTACTGTAAGCCCTATTGCGATACCCCGTGATACCCATAGCTCCTATCTAACTAACGCTAAAACCGATTGGAATGGTTTCCGAGAATACCTCGACGAAAATATCACTCTCAAACTTCCGTTAAAAACTGCTGAAGATGTAGACGATGCATGTCTATACATTACAAACCTGATCCAAGTGGTAGCGTGGACAAGCACACCCACACTGAAGCATTCATTTGCGAATACACCGCTCCCGTTTGAAATCCGTCAAAAAATTTATGAAAAACGCCGCCTTCGTAGAGTTTGGCTACTTTCCCGTAACAGCGAAGACAAAACGCGACTGAACAAAGCAATAAAAGAGCTAAAGATTCTTCTTGCTGATGTCACTAACGCTGCAGTTAAACAAAGACTTGAAAAGATGTCACCCAATGGCCATGGGACCCATTCTTTATGGAAAGCTACCAGGAATATGCCACAGACCCAACAATGTTCACCGCCAATCTGGAATGGCAATACATGGGCACGGACAGACCCAGAAAAAGCTGAGACCTTCGCCAGTCATCTTGCTAATGTCTTCAAACCTAACGAATCTGACAACCCTGAGGACCCTGAAATAGATAGGATCCTAAATCAGGACCTGCAGCTGTGTCTGCCGATAAGACCTACTTCCCCAAAGGAGCTGTCCAAAGAAATAGCCAGCTTGGACTCGAAGAAAGCTCCAGGATTTGACCTGATCACCCCGAAGGTACTCAAAGAGCTTCCTAGAAAATGTATTGTCTTCCTGGTAACCCTCGTTAATGCAACCTTCAGAACAAAACATGTCCCTGCTATTTGGAAAATATCCGAGGTAGTTATGATTCATAAACCCGGTAAACCAGTCAACGATGCATCCTCACACCGTCCTGTCAGCTTAACTCCAGTTCTAAGCAAATTATGGGAAAAAATAATCCTTACTAGGATACATGCATACCTAGATATCAATCACGTCATACCAGATCATCAGTTCGGGTTTCGCAAGCAACATTCGACCCTAGAACAAGTACACAGAGTCTATCGTACTATACGAGACTGTTTGGAAAAGAAAGAATATTGTTCTGCTGCTTTCCTGGATGTCCAACAGGCATTCGATCGGGTCTGGCACAAAGGGTTACTATGCAAAATAAAGCAAGCACTTCCACACTCTTTCTACCCCTTGATGGATTCTTACCTTAGAGACAGAATGTTTCGAGTAAAACACCGTGACGCCAGGTCTTCCTTGTATAGTTGCCACGCAGGAGTACCCCCCGGAATCGGTACTCGGTCCGGTGCTTTACAACATCTTCACGAATGACTTACCCCAGACACCTAATATTACAGTAGCAACCTATGCTGACGATGCTGCATTTCTCGCTTGTAATAGCAGTCCAGAAGAGGCAAGTAAATTGCTGCAGGCACAACTCGATGACACAAATAAATGGTTGAACAAATGGCGTATAAGAGCTAGTGCCCAAAAATCTCACCACATCACGTTCACTCTGAGACGTGCAACTTGTCCTGCAGGCAACTTAGGTACCAACACCTTACCGTAATCGTCCTGCATCAAATACCTGGGGTTTCATCTGGACCGAAGGATGACATGGAAAGAACACATCAAAAATAAGCGTAACGTAATCAATTTTCGATTTAGAAATTTGCTATGGCTTCTAGGAAGACAGTCAGCACTATCCCTAAGCAACAAACTAAGAGTGTACTGCTCAGTAATAAAACCCATTTGGACATATGGGATTCAACTGTGGTCATCGGCCAGTAATTCGAACATACTCTGCCTACAAAGAGCCCAAAACAATATACTTAGGGTCATATCAGGTGCACCATGGTACTCCCGCAATTCGGAAATCCACGAATACCTACAAATTTCAACCATCGTAGACGAAGCAAAACGCTACACAGCCACATACAAAGATCGTCTGACATTCCATCCTAACCCACTTTCGCACATGCTGTTGCAGCCCAACTCGATAAAGAGACTCAAGAGAGCTGACGTGCTTCATAATTAGAGCGATTAAGGGCACTGGCCCTATATTCGCCCAAACAAGATACATACCACAACCTACCGGCTTATAGTTCTAATGACTGATCGCAGGATACAAAGAGAGAAAAAAAAAAAAAAAATTTATATGAGATCTAACGCCTACCATGAAATAAAAATTTTAGTTCCACCGATATTTCGTTAGTTCTCTATAGTGAACACCCTTCTCAAAGAAAAATGCTTTAATTTTACTTGATAAGGAAGCCAAACATTTCAAAACATTTTTCTTCTATCGTACTTGTTATGCAATAGAAGATATGTGTATACACTGTTCATTTCCCGTGAAAATTGTTTAAACTGGCGACAATTAATAGCTTTAGGTATAATGGAGTAGACAATCTTAGTCACCATTACCATAACTTTTCAAATTTTCTCCGGAAATTTCTGGGAACAAATCGCTACTTGATAAGTAAGCACCTCGTGTTTAAAGTCTGCTTCACAATAGTAACATACCCGTTTCTTACGCCGGTCATGCTTTTCACCCCGTCATTAAGACAAGCTGGAAGGCCATTTATGTTTCGAATAAAGGCGAAAATCTCTTTGAATATGCGGTTTTCGCATCCGTTTTATTTGATTCTTCTTTATAGACGTATTAAATGGAGCATCTAAAAAATATTTCATTTCATAATAATGACATCTTCAAATCATAATAATTACAAATCTAAAATTGATGACAAAAATACTGTAGCGGTTGTAGCCGCTATAAAAAATGCAGGTAAATTTATGTTTCACTGACTGGTACTAACCACTGTACAATGAGGCTGCTAATTGCTGACTAGCTTAATCAACTCGTGTACATCGTGCGCACCCGCATCCCCTCCGCCGCGTTGCGTATCTCAAGGGAGAGGGGCGCAGGTGCGCGCGACATACGCGAGCGAGTTTGAAATTCAAAGAAGCTGATGCTTGATGAAGTTAAAATAAAAAAATGAACAAATCATTGCATAAAAATGAATGTAGTAAATTCACACTATATTAAATGCAGTTACTCCTATTTATTTTAACTCCAACTTTGCAACATTTAAAAAACCTTGGATCGTATCTAAATGTGTTTATGAAATTTCCAAAACATCCTAAACGTCTATCTAATTAGGCAATTATTTGTTATTTGAACACATTCTCAAATATCTTAATAGATATAATCATTACTTACACATATTCCTCATATCATCCTCACAATCCCAACCACTTATCAAAAAAAACAAGCAATAGCCTCAAAAAGAGCCGATGAAAACTTCTCAACAAATACGTCCGTTTTTGGCCGCTCACAGTCGGAAGCCACACCACTGTATACAAATCTGCCCGTAAATCTCAACTTCACTCCCTTCTGTTCTCGGCGACTATCAAGAGCGGAAGAGGAAACTCGACGGCCCTCGTCGGCGGAAAAAGCTGTCACATTCACTTTGAATAAGTAGATGAAAGGAGAATACTTTAAGTGGACTTGTAACCTTTCAGTTATAAGTTAATTAACGCACGTATTTACATAAAACAAGTGAAAGTAAAATCAGTATTTCCATGAAATCAAATAGCGGAAGAGAAGAAATTATTAAATCAAAACCGCGTACACAAGAGAAAATTTCATTTTATTTTCATGCCTTTTACTTCAAAAACTCAACGCAGTTCGTGGTAAAAAACTTAAAGTAGAAATAATACTAAATCACATAGTTTCATTTAATTGTCAACACACCTTGACTTAAATTGGTCATCGTATATACCATCACTTAAATTTATTTCGCTAACGAGATTGTATCGGTAGCGATGGAATGTTATATTTTCGCCCGACTGCACCTAATAAACAACAAGGAGTCATGTGTCATTTTTTTCGTCCGTTTAAATCATGTTTTAGAGTTTCCCAAATCTTCGACGCCTATTTCCAAATGTTTACAAAAATATGGTTCTGAATAAATGTAGAGATCATGACTAGTACTACGATATTTTGAAAACAATTCAACGACTTTGTTGAAGGGGAACCAAGCTTTTCACTTGTCACTTAATGCGACCAAGTATCGCAGTGAGCACAAAGGTATTAAAACACAGTTCAAAACTTCTTAAACTTAAATGTGCTCACGTAAATTATACCTTTTTTTACTTTTAAAATTCTTGTATTAAAAGGAAAAAACTGAATCATTATAAAAACACTCACGTGTCTGTCTGTCTATGAAAATCGATTTTCCCAGAAACCGCTTGACGTGAGAACTTGAAATATTGCATAATGTATCTTAATAGCCAACCCTTACAAAATAGATATATAGTAATTTTAGAGGTGTAGGAAGGACAATTTAGGTTCTCGATTTTTTTTTGTTCATGTCGTTTGAAAGGGCTAGTTATGAGGGCTTTAAAAATATTTTTATTCCATAAATGAAGGTTTGATATCTAATGGATTTATGCGCCAAAAATCAAAAAGTAAATTTTTTTACGAAAATAAAATCTATATGCCAAGACTAATAATATCTAAATGGATTAAAACGCCTATTTTATTCTCATTTCTACACACACAGATATAAAATAGATAAGCGATTTAAGTGTAAATGTATTTGAGTTTTGAAACTGACTGTGTATGTGTGAGTGAGAGACGCGGGTTGCGCGGGTGTGAGCGAGAGAGGTGCGCGGAGTATTTTTGATTATTTATTTAGTCGCGTGAATAAACGGCAAAAAGGTGGACGCTACGTGATTTAATCAAAGCAGAAAATGTAAGATGGAAAATAAAGAAACGTCGATTATATGGAGAGGAGTACATAACGTCCACAAAAGTAACCGTCGCAATACGAACATTAAACGAGATAAGTTTGTGCACAGTATTTTAATTTACTTGTCTTGCTCTGTAGGTAATTAATTACTAAGGGTCACTCTGGTATCTTGTGTGTGTTCCAGTTCTATTAATTACCATAACAAATTTGAAGCTGAATTCTAAAACAGGAAAAAAAAATTAACTTTGGATAATTCTGCGTATTTCGTTATATACGCGTGTCTGTAGATTTCAGGTGGATTGCGAATATAATTTTTAGTGTAAACTATTCTCCCACGCCAGAAAAGAGGGAATTTGTAAGAAATATTATAGCATAAAAGACGCTATAAAACAAGGTACATATGTTACTCGGCCTCATTCAAGTTGCAGTTGTAAAGCAAAGATGTCATCATATAAATCCGGGTACTAAGCTAGTTAATACCGTTGCAGCGATGATGAAAGATAATAATGTGTCTTAATAAAATGCGTCTCGGCCTCATTCAAGTTACATATATATTGTGAGCCCTCGAAAAGTCGCAGATAGATATCAGCTACTTACACGCCGCCCGATGCCACTGGTAATCATGTTCAGGTTTGCAGAAAAATGTTTAGATGTGTGTTGTCTATATCTCATAAAAAGGTACAGATATTATTTGAGAAAAAGAAGACCGGAGAAAATATTTTTGGAGAGAATCCGGAAACAAATCAAGGTTTACTGCCGATTTATAAATTGTTGTCATCAACCATATCAAGTTATTTCTGAGAGAGCTTTTACAGCCAACATGATACCCAAAAGACCTAACTAAGTCCTGATTTGAGATTTAAACATTTATCGATGACATTTAAAGAAAAATATCCAGACCATTATGTTAACTTGGTATATTACTATATCATATGCAAAAAACGCTCCCATAATTTGAAGTTTTGGAGCCAAAGAACTAATACCTGCCAAAAGTGCAATTCGATGCGGGCGAAAGTGAAAGAATCTAAAGAAAGAGATAAAAAAATATGCCACAGACCTAGAACTACATCATATATTAAATTAGCATTTAGACCCTTCAGATTTACAACCCTTCAATTGCAGATACTATTTCTTCAGATTGATACTGTAAGATATACAAAATATTATGTCCCTTCTCCTCTTATCTTATTTCAGAGACCATTAACTCTAAAATTATGAATAAAATAATATTTTCGAAATATACGTAAAGGTTATAGGAAAACTATAGCGTTGAACCTAAATATCATATTTTTTTAATATATATATTTTATTACCCCTGCGAATGAAATAGTAGACTTGTTAATATACTTATGATAAATTATTATTTATAAATAGTTCAGTAGAAATACAATCTACCCTTAAGTACCTTATAAATAGTTCATTAGAAATACTATCTAACTCTCGCAATGCCACTCTTCTACTCGTACTTGTCAGCTTCTTATATATTTAAATGGGTACATTTGCCATATCTATTACTTCTGTAGCAAACTCTTTTCGTCAACAACAACAAGTAGTTTAGAGTTACGGATGTGGTCGAACCAACAGAATGTTTATTATTAGTGTGTATTTACAGGTAATAGCTTGAGGAAAATTATAAGATTTTTTTAAATTACATATAATAATATATAAAACAAATTAGCAAAAAGCTCAGCTGACCTACACTTATCCCACACGTCCTAACTATTCTCTTTAAAAGTTTTATATATATTTTAAAAGCTGCTATAAAAATATAATATACAAGAGAAATTTCGTCCTTACATTATAACTTATGAGTACGCACTTACATAATGTAACAAAACGTGTTAAACTTCAACAAAATAACAACTTTTTTTAACAGAAAATACCCGATTCTGCTGTCTTATTAGGAAAAATCAAAATTGCATGAAAATAAAACAAACTACTTTGTTTAATTTCCTCCAAAAAGAAATTAATCTACAATTACTGAGACAAAAATAGGAAATAAATATACTTCATATGTAAATAGAGTAGAAAAATGTTATTTTATCTAAGAATACAATGTTTTAATACAAATAATATTGTCTTTTTGAATTTTCAAACTGATTTAAATTAAAAAATTCTCTAAACTGCGACATTGCCACTACTAACGGATTATTCAATCGAATATTGTTTGCATACAAAATTAATTCGATATTTGTTTAGCACAATGCATTCTGTATTTCCTGAGAACAAGATGTGACCTCGTCTGATACTTAAAACATAAAGTGTCATATGCAAGTTCGCACTAGCGACTTCAATAGAATTTCCTTTTATGGTGACCGCTTAGGTAATAGTTTGAATATATTGGTTTAAAAATAGAATTATATTGACTATATTAAAGTACGAACAAATCTCTAGCTGCGTGCCACTCTACATCCGTTTCATGGGTATTCCACCGAAAAACGGAATAATGGAAAAACAAAAACAAGAAACAATGAAATAAAAAGGTGGAAAACAAATTTTTTCTTCGTTTATTTGATATAACGCGGTGAAACAAATCACAGGTTAGTTCTAGATTTTTCTTTTATATAACTTTTACAATATCTAATTTGATTTTCTTGCGGTATTACTTTTTAGTTTCTCTCAAAATATCTAGAAGGCAAGAGTGGGATAACAATAGTGAGACAACAATATTTAGTTGTTCTTGTTACACTCGCCCTGTGTCAGTAAAGATAATCTAACCAAAACGAATTCGAATATGATTCCGCCATTATCTCCAGGAATCTCATTACTATCCATTCACGACTATGTCGTACACGCTCAGCTCATAATAATAACTGCATTTTTATCTGCTTTTTTCACTCGACGTCTCGTACCCCCGTTATTTAATATTGCAATGCGTGTGTATAGTTTCATAGTATTTGTGTACTCGCCAGATGCATACATTTTTCGTTCATTTTATAAGGGCATGACCTGTCTGTTCTAAATAATATATTCCCTTTGTGTGTCTCATTCATATATATATATAGCCATATCTCATGAAAATGTTGCAGGCAGAGACTACCATATTCACCAGACCAGTAAAGAGATCTGTATATAATTTTTATACCACTTGAGAAAATTTATATCCCGATTGATAATCGAACCTATATTTAAATATTAAGGATAACACTCGTACCCACCGGGTCGCAGCCACTACAGAGTAAATTGAATTTATTTCACTGAAACAACATTTAACATCCACAAAGACCCTATACACACGAACTTCTTCATAGGTGTCCCAACGCGCAGTCGGCACGCGATATCTAGTGAGAGGTAAAATATTTGTGTAAGAGAGTGCGTTCACGGCGACACTCGAGCCCCTCGCTCCCTGCGGATCTCGTGAAGTGACTCGAGGTGCTTCAACAACACGGAGTTCTCCCGGGAACTTCCGTGAACGACGCTACTTAACGCATCGACCGTAAGCCCGCTACATAAATTCGTCCAAAAATCGGGTGTTTGTCATATTTACAGGACATTTTATTTGTCTTTTATTCCTCGTAGTGGCCTTGGATAAGAAAAATAATCAGCCTTTCAGGTAATGTTGTAAAGGAATTGTTTGTTTTCAGTGTTGAATAAATAAAACTGCTTTGTCTGTACTTTTACCTAATTATATTTCTGCGAGAGGGATATTTTATATCTATATTCCTTCAGTATTTATTTTAGAATATACGCCAAAAATTGGATATAATTTGCTTGAACATTTAAAGAAAAATATCCAGATCATTCTGTTAACTTGGTATATTACTATAACATATGCAAAAAACGCTCCCACGATTTGAAGTTTTGGAGCCCAAGGACTAATACCTGCCAAAAGTGCAATTCGATGCGGGCGAAAGTGAAAGAATCTAAAGAAAGAGATTAAAAAATATGCCACAGACCTAGAACTACATAATATATTCAATTAGCATTTGGACCCTTCAGATTTCCAACCCTTCAATTGCAGATACTATTTCTTTTTATTAATCTTGCCTGGTGATATATTTGCAATATACTTGTGACCGTTTCAAAATAAAGTAAGAAATAATAATTCAAATTTGGACTTCTCGTGTACTGTACATGCTACTTCCATCGTTGCTGATATGAACAAAGTAGAGAAATGGAATTATCTTTCTTATGGAATAAGTTCTTATTTCCTTCTTGAAAATTAAACTATTATCTTTATCAGATTAGAGAGACGTAAATTAACCTTGGCGTAACTTTGCGTATTACTTTATATAAATTTTTTTTTTAAATATATAAATTAACAAAGTAAGTAAGAAGTTCGATAATAAAATAGTAAGTCAAACATCCCTTTCGCGTTTTAAGTGAAAATGTCATATTATCCACGTTTCAAATTTTTGGGGTAAAATCATAAACATGTGTAAATGCGTAAAGATGCTAAAACGTTATTAATCAAATCGTTTTTATAAAAGCCACATATATTGAGAAACTGCACTTACGGCATTAGTAATACAAAAAAGAACAATAAGTACAACAGTTCAAGAAGAAAAGGCGTAGGTACAGAAACTACTACAAAATTGACCGAATCTAGTATGGAAGCCGACATGATAGTATGGTAATCGATATTAATAATAGAATTATCTAAATTCAGAAAATTGTGCTTTCGAAATTTTATTTCTGCCATTCCTCCAAAATTGATAATTGCAGATGACCAAAAAAAAAACGGTTCTCGTTGCAACTTTACGCAAAAATACTGGATTCATGTTGACAAGGTTTTCATTATTGAGATGGAGAACATAGGGAATTACTTCACACTATAGTTTAGAAGATTGAACAGCAGTAGTCATTATTTTCTTATTGGAAGTTACTCGATTCGTTTGGACTTACTAAAATATTATTAATTAAATGAAATTCTAACCATTACATTACTACTTTAAAAATTGATTTTTAAAATGAGTTCGTCGAGGAAATTTCTCAAAAACATCAAAGAAATAACCGATACAGCATTTAATAGATCCTGATAGAGTAGTTTAAATGACAAATTAGCCGAGAAAAGCAAAGCTAAAAGTAAAGCTAATTACTACAAACTGTATATTATTTGGTTAGAATATAATAGACATTTCTGACGTAAAAAACATTCTATTGTCGGCGCGTTTTAATAATAAAAACATGTATAATTTTGTGCGAAAAATACAAGCTACACATTGCAGTTTCATTTCAAGTAGCGGATATAAAATTCATTCAAAATCAAAAAATAAAAGAATGAACAGTCAAGCAGTACACAAAATTTTAATAACTTTTGTTATTATCATATGTTACTCTCGTTGAACTAAGTGAAATAATATTAAGATAACTCAATCAACAATCAAGATAAATCAAAGATAAAATAAACTTACAGTACAGAGCTGTACTGTAGTTTATTTTACCTTTGAGTTATCTTGCTTCACTCACGTTGTCGTTTTACCCAGAATCGATTGCCATAGTTGATTGGCACTCTCTCTCTCTCTCTCTCTCTCTCTCTCTCTACCCTATCAAAGTCATATACGTATTAATAATAAATAACCTCAACTTTCTGTAAACTAATTTAATCACAGTCCATCAATTTGCTTTTTTTACCCAATTCCACCAAAAATTCACTCTGAAATTTCAATAGTATTAAGTCGGAAATTTCACTTCATTTCTGTCTTTTATAAGACTGAGAATATTTATAGCAAATATCGTCTCTATGCTGTCAATCCGTAAAGTTATACTCATTCTGATATTTATATCAATCAACATTGACGTTAGTTACCGATATCTCATTTCGATTTGCAAGTCAGTTTACATATGACACTATACATTACTCTAATTGTGCTTCTAAACCACCAACATATTTACTGCAATGTGTCATTGCAGCGCAGGTACCAGCAACATTTCCAGCAATAAAAGTCAAACTATTGCAAGACACGATAATATTTTAGTATAACACGACCATATGTTACATGTTTGGTTTGGCCAGTGCATTTTATGCGTTGCGGACAGGAAGCCGGATGACCGCTTTGCAATCGAAAATACTGTGAAATTGTCCAGTCAACTCTATTGTTTAGTTATGTCGCATAAACGCATTCCATTCTGCCGCGATTAGTTGCTATATTTTTTGCTTTTTGTTGGTGTTTGTTTTAGCTTTGGAGAACTTTGAAGTTATTATTTATTAAAATTAGTAGTAGTTGCTCTAATGAAAGAATTATTGACTTTATTAATGATATACATTTTACTCTGAGTTGTAGAATGCGGAACCCAGATTAAGTAAAGACAGAAATATTAGCATTAGTTTGTTGTCGCCAAAATATTTGGTATATCAAGCGTGAAGGATTACAAAGAATCATAACCTTGAGAACTTACAGAAATAATGATGAGAAAAAGAAGAAAAGTGATAAAGCTGGCGGCAAACTAGTGAAATGATTTGCTTTCGATGCGATAACGTTTATTCTTACTCGAGGTACCTAAATACAGGACTGGATAGTGTAAATTCTGCAGTTAATGTAAGTATTTTTATCATCTGGTTCTTTGAAGTTACATACTCGTTTAGGAAATCCCATGTTGAAATAGATCTACTCTTGCAAATATTTTAAGTTAAGGGAAATGCATTATCCGCCAGGACAACGTAGGGTGTTACCACTTCTCGACCAAGGAAGAATTCAGGATACAGTATGTTATGGTTTTGGCTCAGGAGTGCTTTCTCAAGAGCTGTATGTCTAAAAACTCTCCCACTCGATATTCTTCCCATAGAAAAAAAAATTATCGTGCATCTATTAGAACAAATAGCACTGTGATAAAAAACTGTTTGTACTTGGTGGACAAATAATTGCAATGTGCTTGCCATCCAAGTCACCTAAACTAAAATTCCAACGATGCTCCAAATTTTTCTTTTTCCACTCGATCTATACTGATGACATCTGAATATACTAACTACACTTGCGTTTTCAGGTGAGTAAAGCCCTTCTGATATTAGTACTGAAAAAGTCATAGACTCGGGAACAATGGTAATATTTTTCCTCAATTCTCTTTTCAAAACCACGTGCTTCTAAAAAATCTAAGTCTACAAGTCCAATTGGGGAAAAGACTCAATTACATGTTCTGTAAAAGCAGCATAGTCCTAGGGTAGAATTAAAAATAATGCAAATTCTGTTTGACTGTGATATGAGAATGTACATAAATCTGCTTTCGTACGTAAACACACACAGACCCCCGATAAGGATAGCAAAGCTGGAGCTAGCACTCTACAAAGCCAATATTCATGTACATTCTCTTCACATTCTGCGCTGCAAAATAATTTGCAGCAAATTTATGTTCATCAATCTCAACACTATGCAACACAAATCAAACCTAGTCAATGAAAAATTTTCTTTTAAAACAATGTAAGCTGCTGCAACTCGTGTGATTTCGTCAGCCGTTGTTGTCCGATTGTATAGCCCGTGTACAAGCAAAACCCTAATGTATATATAGTGCCGAGATATATATTTTGTAACTATGTTCTACATTAAAATATTACTATAATAAACGGGCTATAGATGACAATATTATAGCCACGTAACTAAGGCCCGTTTAGACACACCTTAAACAAATAATTTTGCTATCAATTTTCATTTTGGCTATTTTCAAAAAACCTTGTTTAAAAAATCGCTCTGTTATAATTACCAGAATTGGTGTTAAATAGCACAGTAATCTTTGACACCATTTACTCTCCTGTTATCAAAGAAGAATATTTAAGTAAGTTAGAAGACTTGAAATTTATGAGTGTGTATCCGAAGATATGAACGGTTTAAAATTTGCGACCAATGCCAACTTTGTATTGTTTCAGTTCCCGTTGCATATCATAGTACGGACTGCCGAAATTAAATACATTCCTCATTATTTTAAATTGTCAGCGTGTATAATGAGCCTCATACTATCTCGTTAAATATTATTATAATTGCTTTTCAAGCACTTAGATTACATTTTACAGTCTCTCATCTTTTTCCTATGTACAATATTTGTACATGTACTTAAAAAAAAAGTTTATGGTTCCAGTTGAAAAATTTTACAATAACCAAATTCTAAAAATTATAATTTAATGGCCATCTGTTTTTATATTATAATTTTTTTTACAATATATCAAATCACCCGCCATCCATCGTTGTGGCAGAGCTTTCTTCTATTTCCATGTAAGGTTATAAATAAATATATGGGAATATATAAGCACTACACAGTATGCTTGAATCGTATAAAATGAAAGAGGTGTATACCAATAAGTTACAACTTCAAAAAACTTGTTAAGTAATCCAAATATTTTTATTGCCAGCAAATCCATCAATGTATATGCAAAAATCGTCTATGCGAAAGGCAAAAGCTACTAAACAAACATTTTATAAATTTTGAAATTCTACTACCAACCGTTTCGCATTTTTATTTAAATTAACATATCTTAACTAAGTTCAACACTGCTGGTCATTCAACATAGAAAATAGTGAAAAATGAAAAGGATAACAAATGAATGAGCTTAAACATTTAGGCTTAAAGGACTTAAGTCTGATAAGCGAGGATAATTTCTTTCAACTGTATTCGCAAAGAAAACTAAACGCAATATAAAAGCAGTCGCCGCAGATTGTCGACGACCTTTTTGCACGGAAAACTTGGGCGATTAACAGTACAGTCTACGCTGAACGTTTTCGATTTCAGCTTTATTCCTAATTCTTTTTTCTCTCATGAGCGACTTTGCGAATAAAAACAGGTATATATTTATTTTTTTTATTACGAAACTCCATCTTACACATTCAAATATACATTCGGTGAACTTTTTGCTTATGAACCTCTTCCCCTCAATCGTAATAGTTAAATTTACGAAGTTTACAGTTTACCATATATATATATATACATATATATATACATGTATATATATATACATATATATATATATATATATATATATATATGTATAAATGTATGACGGAAAAAAGTGTTTAAAAAATTTGTGCTTGTTTCCACCGCCAAAATATAGTTTCTATTTCGAGAACTTTCGTAACTAGCAAAGATATTAAAGTTTGTGTTCGGATTTTTGATTTTACTAATAAATCCAATAAGATCTTTTGACATAATTCTTGAAACGAAATTGTTTCTTGCGTTTCTTGATACGATAAATAACTTTCGTTTCTTGATACGAACAAAACTGAATAAAAACTCCTGTCGGTCAGGAGTTGCTCGAATAGTTATATTCCCGTGAAAATTACTAAATACCTGTCCCGAATTTGCTCGGGCACAAAGAATATATTTTAATTCATTCCTTTTTTTACAAAATAATTATTTACAATTAGTGATTTTCCAAAAACCTCCCAAACAGGTGTTTTTTTATTTCTATCTGAGAATCTAAATACAAATTGTAATGTCTCCAGATTTACTTCCTTCCAATTTCCACCCTCACATCATCTATTTTCACATCTTTAGAGGCTAAATTTTGAAAAAGCCTTTTTAAGTAGTTTCATAGTTCCGAAGATACACACTCAGTATGTGATACAATTTATTACACAACCGTGCGTGCGTGCTCCCGTGATTGTCTAACCCAGGTTTTTTAAATAAGTTGTCGTACCGTCAATTAGGTCTTTTTTGACCTACATCTTTTTAATTCTTTCAATTTCTATTATGTGGTGTTGGTTTAATTAATATCGTTTAGATAAAAGTTATATTAACTGATAACTTGAAATTGATTTAATCGATATTGTTTTTTATCAATATAAAATAAAAATATTTTAACACTGTTTTCGAATACTGATATTTTCATAGCTTACCTTAATTTTACTTTTGGGCATATCTTTGATTAAACATTCAGTGTATCTACCTTCATTTATTTATCATACTTTTAACTTTTTTTGTCTCATTTCTCAGAATAATTATAATTTATCTTATTTTAAATTGCATATTTATTCACTACTTATATTTTATTAGTCTATTTTGATAGACACCGATCGGAGAAAAATGAATACTGCGACTGTTTTATCTTACATTTTGGGGTATTGTGGAATTTAGTCTTTCAACAATAACATTTCCAAATTGCGCTCAAATATGGATTTCTTGTTGAATGTAAAGTAAGCTTAAATCAACTTAAGTGAGACTAGAAAAAATCAGCAAAATCTAAGGCTGACTCGCACATTGAAAATAATTTATACATCATATACCGCTATTAATAATATTTTTTAAAGTAAAAATATTTTATTTATCCCGAGTCGCTATTAATTATATTTAATCCATATTAGTGTATATTTATTTATCGTAGTATAATTGACATAGACTTTTTAGGGCAATAAATGTTTAGTAAAATCTACTACAATATATGTTATTGTGAACATCACAAAAATTATGTAATCTGGAACCATCGTTATGTTTTTCCTAGAACCTTCGCGTAGACTTCTGAAACCAAGTTTCTTTTCACAATTGTTGATTCGAGACAATCGTGTCGGGAACAGGTGTACAAATATATTTTTGTAAATATTTTTCAGTATATTCTTCTAATTAGACTTTTACACGACACGACACCCAGTGTAGGAATTTTAAAAATATTCAACAGTGTTTATTTTGGAAATAAAATATCGATCGTGAGAATAAATTATAAGATCTTCATTACCTCTCACATTTATTCATACTGTTGAAATTGAGAACCACAGTTTCTAGTTTTCTAAAATAGCTTTCAGGCTAAGGGATACGTTCTTCAAGATACACTATAAAATCTATGTTCAAAAAGAACTGATCCTGTAAGACATACTTGCACTTGGCCCGCTTTATTCATTAATTCAGCCCATAATTTTAGTCACGCGTCCTCTAGCCACGGAATAAATAGTAAAATTATAATAAACCATCCACTCCATAAACAAACCATTCGACAAAATAGGCAAATAAAACGAGCGCAAAACAGCGGAAGGCAATTCAGTTTTTCCATCTTGCGATCCGCGCTGCATCTACAGCCACTTCAAAACATATTATGTATTTTTCAATATTTTTGTTGTTTATTTTAATTTTATGAACTAGAATACATGTTATCTTCTAGAATGAATAGAAGGAATTGACTTAAGAAAAATAAGGCTTTGGGAATGAATGGCATCATTATAAAATTCCTGAAGGTGGCACTATTGAAAAGGGTTGCATCTGATATGTAACGAGATTCTATTCAAGAGCAAAAATACTAACGATGGAAGCATTATTACAGTAACATTATTTTAGTAGAAAGGCTACATTTTCCATTCACCATGTCACTGCTACATTTTCGGATCTATAAACTCGGTTTGGATTTATTAGCTAGTGGGGATATGGGTCGATAAATAGATAATCTAACAAAAAACTGCTATATGGTTTGGCGAAAAAAGTTGCCGATCTGAAGAAACATTTGCCAACAACACACGCTGAGGAAGAAAAAAAAAAAGGGTTAATCTTAACAAGCGAAGACGTATTCTATACTAATATACAAAGCGGAAAAGTTTGTTTGTTTGTTCACCCTGAACTCTAGAAGAACGTGTTCGATTTAAATATATTTATTTTATTAGAAACCTCCTTTTTTGGAAAGTTTGTAGATCATATGTCATGATGCTATAATTTATAAAAGTAGAGTAGAGGGTACGGTCATCAAAGCAGAGGTTTAGTGACCACGAAGGAGAAATGAAACTACGGGAACATGCTTGCCGTTTAATAAGATGAAAATATTGATAAATTAAAATGAATATTTATAATAATCTGTAAAAAGTAATGAAAGTTCGTTTCCCTTTTTTATTATAAACATAATTTCCAGGATTTTTGCAACTTGGTCCCATTTCCTGATAAAAGCAATTACATTTTCTATTTTTCTAGTATATTTTCTAGTATATTTTCGTTTAAGCAAAAATTAAAATTTTGGATATATTTACTAAAATATCGGTTAATAAACATTTAATGCTATTTAAAATACATATGCGTTTAAATAGCAATCCGCTACTGGTAATCTTAATATGAAATTACTATTGCAACACTTCCAAACTTATTGAGTAAAAAGTACTGACGGCTGGCATTTACCAAAATTATAAAACACGCTATGTAACTTCGAAACTAGCCCCACTTTAATTGCGTCTTTATACAACATCTCATATCCTTTTAAACGGAAAAGCTTTCCCATCAGCTCTACCATCGCCATGCAATGGTGTAAAAAAAACAAAATCATGTAAATATTACTCGATAAGATGCTCAATATCTTTTCATGGATTTATATCCATGTATCTTTACATATTTTATATGCATGTACCTAAATATACACACATATATATATATATATATATATATATATATACACATATATATATATATATATATATATATATATATATATATATATATATATATATACTTTAGAGCATACAAGGACACTGTAGAAGCAACTTGTGTATACTTGAGGCATTTTGTACGTCTTTCCCGTTCGAACCTACGTAATATCCTTTCCGCGTCTTCGACGGATTACGGCTGGATCTTCGTCGGCTAGACAGTCCGGTGTGGACGCAGAGTGTCTTCAAAACAAAGCAGATTATGATGACATTCCCTTTGTCATCAATTTGTAAGGGTCATTTTGTGAGGATAACCTTGAAATGTTGTTTGTGAAACTTGAGCGGATCAGAGAATTGTAGTTCGGAGCTGGGCTGGATTATGCGGAAGATGAGATTGATTGAAAAATGGATTTAATACAACCCGACAATTTTCCGACGGGATTCGCTGTCGCTCTCGGCTAAAGCAGATTGAAAAATTACAAACACTAACCGCCTTCATTCACAGACGACATAAAACTCGTGTAGATAGACCAATAACTATTGTTAATTTTGACATACCGCATGCAGTAGAAATGTAAAAACAAAGAATATAATCTGAATCAAGGCTATCCAGGATACAGTGAAAGTTATTCAAATGGACTGCTATGTACTACATAATCATCAATCAATAACATTTTACATCGCAAATCGGGAAAGAAAAATAAAACAATGGGAATTTGACCACATTAACGCTTAATAGAGACCGCTAACTAACTTAATTCATTCATATTTTTAAACGTAACCGTATAAACCACATTAAACAGTAATATCGCTTCTCAATGTCCCTAATTACCAAAGAATCATTCAAAATATGAATAGCAAATTCGGAAATATATAAAATTAAGGACTATATATATAAACTATATATATATATATATATATATATATATATATATATATATATATATATATGTAATATAGAAACTTCAAGACTATTACATTAAATCACATCAAAAGGCACTATTTGATTTAATCATTTATGTGTTCAAAAAGTAACCATGTGTCACTAAAGGAACTTTTTTTACAGTAATATATTATATATAATATATATAATTGATGTGTTTAGTTACCATCCAAGCCACAAAGTAGATATTATTAGAATTTTTAATCGCAAATACGAATAAATGCTATCTAACATAGTAACGCTCACCAGAAGGTCCTATTTACATAACTCGCTCATGTGTTAAAAATGAAACTATTAGTTTCTAAAAGAATATTAAATAATAATATCACTTTATATTTATAATAACCAAAGTATAGTTACTGTTAATTTTGCATCTCACCTCTGGAGAGAAAATAAAATGATGAGGACTACCATATCAATATTAACCAGCAGTCATTACTTACTTAACTAACTTTTATGTTCAAAACGAATCCACATATATTTAACGGAACATTAAACAGTTATACCCACTTTCTTGATGACTTTAATTATCATATAACAATTAGATAAATGTTTACTCGCTGCGAGAATATTCCGTCTCAAGGACACATTTCATACAAATGGCTAAATAAGCCATTTATGTGAAAAATTACAATACCTGAATGTTGTTCCGCTCCACTCTGATCAAGAGCTCTAAGATGTAATTGCTTTCTGAATAATTTTTTCGTAACGGAACCCGCATGAAGCAATGATTCCATTCTGCAAAAAAAACACCTTGTGCCTGGATATTATTCATTGCCTAGGAATTATCTTCACTAAATCGTGATTACTGATATTTTTCACCTTATATAATTTTTAGGATCACTCTATAAAGTAATCAACATTAATAGATGCGTCGCAGTCTTGAACTTTCATTTTATAAATCATTATGGACGTAGATACGAAGACTGTGAAGACATAACAGAAGCTTCTGAAAACAATTGTTTAAAACTAAGATTGTTTTCCTTACTTTCAGTGACTTTAAAATCCTATTTTTATGTCTTTTTAGGGCTTCTGCACACATTAATACATAGTGAAAAACATTGAAAATCTTAGCAATTATTGCACATTAGAAACATTAGCAACAAGTTTCTAATGTTCAATAAATCTTTCGATATTTCCATTCTATGTTCCATTAACAAACATTTTTACGCAATAAATAGGCTACATTTCCTGTTTACTTAACCGTCGAGATTTGGATTTAGGAAAATAATTTTTATTGACTATTGGGCAGCCATGATACTTGACAGGTTTATCAACATAAACTATATGTAATTTGTTTAAAAACTCTTGACTAAACCTTTAAAGCGACATGCACATCAAACATGTGGCTTGTCATTTTGTTTGCAAAACCTATGCAATGTAAATTAAACCTCCAAAATAAATGTGGCAATATGAGCAGGGAAATTAGTTAAATGGCTTTATGATTAAATGAATTTCGTACTATACTCTTTAAATTTATATTCTATTGTTATATTTTACATTCAATTTAATTATTGCCTTTTCTCTGTATACTTAAATATATATACTGTTCAGTTCTTCAACTATATTAATTTACAATAGTGATTAAATTTCATTTACCCGTCTAAACTACTTGCCAACTGTGACCAAACTTTATGCCTTTAAATATTCCAGTAACGTTGAAGCTATTTAATGGCAACTGCCATATGGTCGACTTGTCTATTCATTAGCGTTATTCAAGCTACTTGTAACCCTTGAGTGCAACATAAGGCATAGACTAGACTAGACCGAGTAGCATAAGATTTGGACTAGAAAAACTAATCAATAAACTGTTAAATGAAAATGGAAATTTTAAGATAAAAATAAGCCTGTCGTAGATTATGTCAGCACTTTCAATGTTAAATTTTAAAAAATGGAATCAATATAAAAATGAGGCGTATGGAAATATCTTCAATATTTACAGAACTATGAAGTTTGAGACATTACTATACTTAAATTCAAATATGCTGTACTTTCTAATAGAGCATGAATAATGAAGCATGAAGAACCTTCCAACGTGACTTGATATGAAACAAATTTAATTAGGTAGAATATAGAAAATCTTGTAGTCAAAAGAAAAAGAAAAAATATAAATGAAAAGCCTTTTTTTAAACTGCATTATTAATAATTTAAAATTGTTCAATATGTTGCATATTAAATAATTTAAAATTAATCAATATGTCGTAGATTTTTCAATGTGGTTTAATGTTTACTTCTATTAAAAAATTACCGCACCTGGCATTGTGGATTGTTTCTCGAACGAAATTTAATTACTATTATTTCAGTAAAAAAATATAGCCAATTAATGTGCAGTTTCTCAAAAGTTCAGTCAAAAAGTAAATTGGAAATATCAAAGTACAAAAGTAGAGAAAATTTTTTTTTTTTCATTTTCATTACAAACTAAAAAATATTACACACATTTGTATAAAAGAGATCGTTTTAAATAAATATATTTATTAAATGTCAGAAAATTCTTGTAACGAGATAGATGAATGAAAAATATGTGACCAATTTCTATGCCTACAATAAACTGTTACCAACTGTTAAATGGTGAATATTTTAAATGGATTCATCGGTTTTCAAGTTTAATTTAATGCCGCATGGCAAACATTTTGGAAATAACGTTTTATTAAAATCCCTATATTTATAACAATATTTAAAAAACATTTTTCGTTACCATGTATAAATTATGCTATGGTGGATCAATAGATAGTTGAGTAACTGAACGCGTTAGAAAATTTAACCGCATTGATATAATTCAATTTTATATGGACGAGCGAACGAACGCAAAACCAATCCACAAGTTCATTCCCCAATCCGGCGCGAACACACTCGGCGTGAAAACTAGATGAGTCCAGATAACGGAGTCGTGTCAAAATATGCTTAATTCTTAAATTGCTTAATTTAGTTTAAAGCGATTAAACTAATTAAATATATTGAAAGTCACAAGCAGGCTTTATGAAATTATAAAAATACAATAGCATATGGTGTAAAAGAAACTGTATGAACATTTTGCTGTATTTAAAAAGGTAAAAGAGTATAAATACATTTTGATCTGTTACCAAAATATGTATCATATTTAAGATCCCTTAACTGAAAATTAATCTCCAAATTGCAAGATTATGCGAAGCAAAATGTTTATTTCCTTACAATAAGAATAATTATCTATATATATATATATATATATATATATATATATATATATATATATATATATAGATATATATACATATATATATATATATATATATATATATATATGTATATATATCTATATATATATATATATATATATATATATATATACATATATACATATTTCATGTAGAGTAACAGCGGTAGACAAGCAATTTCATTTAGTTAGAGGTATTTGTTAAAATAGTGCTAATAAACTTCTCACGGCTATGTTCAAATATTAATTGTAAACAAAATTGGTATTTCGAATAAAAAAAATGTATTTAAAGACAATAAAAAACCTTAGTAGATGTGGTGCGTTAATTTAAACAATTAATTACATTAGATGGATAAGCGTGAAATAAAACCATTTTAAAATGAATTTAACTTTATAAACCCACGTTACTCCTATTCTAACATCGATCACTGTTTCAAATTAATTTTTTTTTATTCTATGATATCATATGATAAACAAAAATATGGAAATCTTGTTTTGATAATTTTCTCTATATCCGTATTTTTCTTAAATTGTACACTTTTGTTATTTACACCAATTTATTTTCCAACTTACTGCTCAACAACTAAAGCATAAAATAGCCAACGAATTAATGTATGTTAAGGATTTCTTAGATAAAAAAATATATTAAAACTATAACAAAAATTAGTAATTACTACGTGATTATATTTGGCCAAAATCATTAAAATATGCCATGATCACGTTGCCGAAATCATGGATTAAACAAGAAGTATATTAGCTATATCCAAATCAGAACAAAACAACTCCTACATAGATCATCAACCCAATCTGAGATTCATTTCAAAAATAGTATATATAAACTATTTCTTAAAGAAAGTATGATACACTCGATCGTACTTAACAAAAAGTCGTACCAAATAAGGATAATGTCCTTGATATTTAAAGTATATTAATCTAACGAATCGATTCTATATCTGCTTCAATACAACACTACAAATAAAGCTACATAAAGATTAAATAACTTCTTACGTTTTTACGCAAATCACGTGGGGCGATGTGACGACGTCAAACGAGAATTTCTGGATCGTTAGAAATCTAAGAAGTTTATCGTTTATTAATACCATCTGATATGGCGTACCGTTGCGCCTGCCACAGCGATGAGAAATATTATCGGAGTAAAGTACAATTTTCACAAAATATAGGTTCCATGAACGATACATACTATGCATCTGCTGCTAAACCTCGAAAACTATTAATCTTAAAGAAAAAAGTTTGAGATTTTTGACGAATACCATTTCTTGCAATCTTTGGCGCGCTGTTTTTCGTAAATTAATAATTAAACAAAAGGATAACCCTTTTGAAATATAAAATACCGTGCGTCGTTTAAAAAAAAACGAAAATAATTTTGGAAACATTAACGCACTATAAGTAGTGTGTATGATAAGAGCTTAAAGACATTTTGACAAATTTGAAGCTATACAAAAAATTATTTATTCATTTTTTTTTAAGTTTTCGCAAAAATTACTGATTCAAATAACTTCTCAGACCAAGGCGATTAAATTACTGCGATTAAATAAGCTGAATAAATTACTCGAGAGGTAACCCTTAACAATATTACAGTATTTTCTTGATGAAAAAAGGACATTCTTACTTGGTTATTATGATAATGGTAGGCAACTGGACCGTAAGCTATCAAAATTTAAACCAAAAGTGCGTAAAGATGAATCTACCAAATATATTTATTAACAAAGTAATAATCGTAATTAAATATGGGTAATAAAAGTATTCTAAAATATTGAGGGGACGCCCGGGTTTGAACCAGGGACCTATCGATCTACAATCGAGAGCTCTGCCGCTGAGCTATGTCCCCGTTGAGTAAAAAAGGGAAAAAAGCTATCAAATCTTTATTTTCAATGACGTAACAATTTCTTAAAGCGTATGACGAAACGTAAACATGCGAAGCCAATGAAACGTTACTTTCATCGCGTAACTTCTGAGTGACGGAATAAATATCCCGCTGCGCTTAATTTAACGCAGAATGAAATATTTCTATTTTTGATTCTGTTTGGTGAAATTTTATTTTGATTTTAATTTAAAAAGGCGGTTTGTTTGATTCTTTTAAATTATAAAAAGCGGTTTGTTTACCTTGATAATAAATTTAAATTACAACCGTGTTCCCAAAGAAATTAAGACTCGAATTATTACGCTGTTAGTTCCAATTCTATTCTTACAATTTTATTCGCTAATGTACAGTTAATGTCCAATTTAAATCACCTTTTTGGTAAAATGTTATTAAAATTTTTGAATGCTTTTAATTTGTTCTAGACAACCGTTTTAGCCAACGCAATGATTGGACCGCCAATTTATAACCCCTGGAATGGGAATCAGCGGCCGCACAAAATGATCAAATTGGTACTACAGTTCAATTAAACAGTTCAGTTCGAGTAATCGATTCAGTTGAACAATTTGATAAAGTTTAACTTTGTAAACAGTTTTTGTTAAATATAAAATAACTTTTGCAACTTGGCTAGGAGCTTGTGTTGTTATATATATATATATATATACATATATATATATATATATATATATACATTTATATATATATATATATATATATATATTTTCATCAATAACATCAAATAAATTACTGTTTAATGGAATATTATTAAAAAGATAAATCTCGTTTTTATATGTATTGAGCATCCTACTAACTTTATTTAAACTGATTAAAAACCGAATTAAATTTTTTTTCAATTTTTTTCAAATTTTTATTTGTGCAATGTAAAAAAAACATATAAACTATATAAAATCCTTAATCCAAAAAAAAAGCCCATTGCCTCGCTTTCGACTCGAAGTACTTAGCGAGCTCCCTCCAGACTTTATAGTCAAAGGTGATAGATCTGGTTAACACTGTATAAATTCATTTAATTCAGCACATCCAAGTGCGGGGCTCTAACTATTGCTCATTATTCCGTACAAATCAGTATCGGGTACCAATTTTACGTATTATAATGATCATATTTTAACAACCAGGAGATGAATATGAAAAAAAATTAACTAGAGACTTATGTGGAACAAATTTACATAATAGAATTAAAAGTACAGATATTAGACGAGAATGGTGTGCGAAAAAAACATCTTTGTAATTATATGGAAAGGAATTTTGAAATAATTTAGCCAGGTTGAACGAGTGGAATAAAAAGAATGACAATAAATAAATATAGTGAAGAAACGAGTCAAAAGTTAAAAGCTACAAACCAAGTAAGTTATGGAAAGATTAGTGATCAGATTGTGGAATATTTAAAGGATGATGGTATAAAAAATCATAAATAAAGAAAAGAATTGAAAGCACCAATTAATAAAGCAAAAGAGGAGTGTAGTGTTTGACCGTCCTACTTAAACTATCTGGGTGAAAGATGGCAAAATAGATGGATATGATGAATTGTTTGTACCATACACCTGTTTGCCTTTAAGATGTGGAACAAATATTTGATGCATAAGTGACGCTAATTAAATAACCTTTTCTCCATATTTTACATACGTTTTGAGGAATGTTTTTATTATACGAGTATACTTTCATCGATTTAATAAGTTACATGTGTTTTTACCCGGATTGATAATAATTAATCCACTTGTAAATAAAAGTAAGCTCCTAATTTTACTAAAATAAATACTGATGTTAACAGTATATTAAGTCAATATGTTATTGACTTAATATACTATCAACTTTAGTATAATTAATTTTTCAAAATATAGATTATCTACTCATAAGATCTACATAGTCTCGTAGCATCCTCTCTTGCACACATGTATTGGGATTATATCTCAGCTAAAGCATGAGAATAATATTGAAACCCGCTCAAGAAGAAGATATTCCAATTCCACACAGAAATTTACGGAAATATGTATTATCGAAATACTAGAGTTCGGTTAGAGTTCGTTCGGTTTAAGACGAATAAATTACTTTTAAAGATTCTCAATGACGATTACAGTCAGTTATATTAACTGAAATTTGCTCATAAAATCAATAGACGATTTTGAGATATTTGAAGGCACGTATCAAGTTCTCCAATATGATCGTGTACTAAGTGAAAAGACAGAGGAGACAGCGAACTCATTGCAGTATAGATTAAATACGAGTTTACATTGGTTTTCCTTTGCGCTCACTACTGACTGAAACAATGCTTCTGCAACATCTCAATCAGTTCAATAGTAACCATAACGCATATGACAGAATCTTAGACTTATTTCTTTGTACCCTAGACTCAATCTAATACGATTTTCTGTAACACATACTAAAGAAGAGTCTTATCTTCTTCTCTTGTTTTTACACCCATTTTCACCAAGTTCTGAGTTTTTCAGGACCAAAATATATTAATAAATTCTAAAATCAATGCGAAATTTCGGTCATGTGAACAAAGTAGTAGATACAACCTGAACAAAGAACTTTTTGCCCACGACATAAAAACAATTGTCTCCTCAGTAACTGGAATGATTATTAAAAGCCACTAAAAATATAATCAGAATTTTCCTTTCTGTTATTATATATATCTAATCAAATTAATTAAAAAAAATTAAATTTCCAGTATAACATACAATAAACCCCGTGATTAAATATCTCATGAGATCCGTGACTGATTACCTCTTGCCTCCTGAGATCCAGGTGCAAACAGGAAATTAACTTATGCTTTAAAGGTAACCTTTCAAAGAAATTACTATTGAAAAATATTGTAAATCAACCAAAACAATTTTAGAATTAGTGTAAATTAAAAAAAAATTTGTTCCATCTTGCGAAAACTATGTCACAAAACAAACACGAACTTTTCTCATTCTTACAAGCCAAACGGAAACCCACCGTGCCTGCAAACATTAAACATCTACAAAGACGCAATGCAAAATGACATTACTATTTTCTTCTTAAAAAATTGGATTTTTCTTAACCGAGCCCATTATCATCGTATTCAAAAGGTCCTTAAAGATTTGTACATTCCCCGAAAATTGGAAACGCCTGGATATTATCCCGATGTTTAAAAATGGGAAAAAATAACGTACCCAATTACAGATATCGGTTTGTTTGGATACCGAAAATTTCCGAAAGACTTATTTATAAACAAATTGTGTGATTCATTCATCAATAACTAACCTCATACCTCCATTGTTTCCTACCCAAAAGGCGACATTAACCAACCTGACTTCTTATGTGAAGACAAAGAATTTGTTGATTCCTGAAGTCAATATAAACAGATTTCAGTAAAGCCTTCGATGATGCACATCACATAAAACTAATGAAAAGCTTCAAATAATTATAGTACTAGACGTTTTCACAAAGTAGATGAAACCATATCTTACTAACCCAAAGCAAATGGTGGTATCGCCTCTTCGGGCGCAAGGTTCACAACTAGTATATTTATTTTTGGATATGTAAAAAGTCGTATCAAATACTTTTATACTACTGTCCTATATAGAATATATAATATCGAATAGAGAGAATTCAACGCCGTTTCCTCCATCACTTAACGTACAATAAATACCTCTGTGAATAATTACCAACATATGTATCAGGGTTTCAGCGTAACAATGTGTATAAACACTCCAATTGTCGAACTTTTCTAAATGTATGTTATTCAAACTTATAGCGGGATTTCTCGACCGTTCATATCCCATTTCAGCAAATCAGGTTCTACTGCCTCATCTCGAAGCCAGAATAAACCACTTTACTCTATTCGAATGCATGCACTATCAGATGAAGTTTGGAGATCTCATCCATTATTCCCAAGATATAAAATAATTTTATACCATTTGCATCTAGAATAGTATATCAAGCTAGAAAGCTCACCGTTTCGACCGGCATTTAACAAAGTTCAGTTTTTTGATCAATAATCCCAATAAATAATTGGATACATCGAATTGTCTCCAAAGAACACACACAAATACACAAATGCAAATTCACGCATTCATATATATATATATATGTTTAAACACACATACAGACACATGCATACATTATGAATACATTTAATGTTTTCGTAATTGATATGTGTTTAAATGTGTATTTGTTCGTGTGTGTGCATTTGTGTATGTTTGTGATATGTAATATGTTTAACATAATTTACATTTTTCAATGATTATATTTTAATATTATTTAAATTTCTACATCTTTTTATGGCTTAATGACACAAATATATACGCTTTACTCATCAAAATTCGATATGCTAATGATTTTAACGACTTAAATGTATTGTGATTAGTTCTAGATATCAGAGTAAATAAATAATAAAGCAAATAAATTAAATGTAGCTTTTCTAGTTGCTATTAATAGGTGTGTTTGGTTAATCCTAAAACTAACCCCAAAACTAAAATAATGTAAAAGTGTATTATGACTCTTTCCAAATTTTCTTCAAATAATGAATACCTTTCTCATTAGAAGTAAAAATAATTTAAAAAAACAATATTTAACCAAGGCACGTGAATAAAAAAAATATATACATATATATATATATATATATAAATATAATGTGTCTCAATTTCGCTGCATCGTGTCAGCGAGTAAAGCGGGATTAATTTGTTCATTCATTGTTCTCGTGTCGTTTAACCGTCACTCTTGTTGAACAGCAATATTTATTGAAACGTGAAAAACATGAGAAGAATTTTCGTATTCCCATTTTCAATTTCCCTTTCAATGATATCATAAAACGTGTCATTGTTTCCCAGACATATAGTAGAGAAAGATATTTTAATTGTATTTATATATAGATTAATTCTAGCTTTGACCAAATTATATTGCTTGTTAAAAAGTTGAAAAACTTAGTACAATAAGTCAAAAATATAGAAAAATATTACAAGCTGACCTATCACAAAACTAAGATATCAAGAGTTAAATTAAGCTATTTCAATACATTGTGAACACCACGATCGCCTTCCTATGGATGTCAATTGATCAGACCAGTTACGACAATAAAGAGAAGCGGAAACTAGAGTCCAGTGGAAAAAAAGCGTCAAAACAAGAAAATATTTTCTTCTTAAAGTAAAATTCGAACCAGTATACTGTCGACCAGATATAATTACTTATACAGCTGAAAAAATCTAATATAATATTTACTCACTTGTTTTAAATTCAATCGATATTATATATATATATATATATAAAATATGTCAGTTTAAAACTTTAATATAACTTATCCAGCTTTTTGTAAATGCCAAATAATTCGCCGACTTTTAAATAATTCACTAATATACCGACTGTAATAACTAAAAGTCAGAACATACTCCCTTTAAGGAATATTGCCATTATTCATAAATGTTCTTTTTTATAGTTAATACAGTTACGATGTGTATTTATCAAACCATCTACAAAATAACTCCAAAGCTTGAATATTTTAACATGTAACTTATTTTTAATGCTGGGAATTCCGAAGCCCTGTGCTTTATTATCTATAAGCTCGCCAGTTTCGAATTTTGACCATAGGAATAATTATAACTAGAGTCATTTCACTAGTAATCAAATTTTAACACACGATTTTAAAAAGGACACTTTCCTCTAAAAATTTACCTTTTTTCGAAGTAATTATTACCATCCAAATTTAAATTTTCCTTTCAAAAAAGTCATACCTTCATTGATCTGTACGTATGCGCGGATGAGGACATGCTACAGGTTGCAATTCCCAACCCATCTGTATAATTCTTTTTTTCTTTCCTAATCGATAGAAGAAATAATCATTATCAGAATATATATATATATATATATTGCAATTCCCAACCCAACTGTATAATTCTTTTTTTCTTTCCCAATCGATAGAAGTAATAATCATTATCAGAATAAAATATTATTTATTTTCACAAACAGTTTACTATTTTTGCTAGCTTTCTTCATGCTTGGTCACAATTTTTCACCTATTTTCTTGCGCTTCTTTTCTATCCCTTGTTGTTAACATTTTTTTTAATTTTAACTTTTGTTTTGTATTTTTTTATTTAATAAACTATAAAAAGTACACTATGGATTTTATTAAAAAATTTATAAAACCGAACTGTGCCCGAGATAAAATTTAATTATTCCGATAAAAATTAAATGTGACCTTCGTTTTCCCAATTTGTAAACAAATCAAACTTCTTTGAAACACAAAATAGCGCACCTTGCGAGTGAGGTATATCAGAGTAATAGTTCAAATAGTCACCACATTGACAAAACTAAGAACATAATACTAGGAGTATTATCCTTCATCTGTTCCTTTCCCTTTGTTAGACAAACGTAACCAACTATCTTAGAACTAACTAACCCACAACCCATAGACTACATAGCTATGAAGTCAATATTAAATCTCTCTGTAAATATTAAATTCATAATTTCAGATGCTGATATTCGGTGCGCAAGATTGCACTAAATGTATATTTACTAAATTCCAAACTTGATATCTTACTAGTATTTTATAAATGAGCCTAAATTTGCTTCAGAAATATTTATTGAAGTGGATAATGGATAAATTTTTCGTCTTACTTGAAGTCAATAAAATATTAAAAATGTCTGTTATATTTGCATTGTTTTACTGTATTTATATATAAATGTAAGCGCAGAAATTATAATTCTATGTTTATTACTGTTAACAAAAATAATTTTCATTGTGGATTCATTTATCTCTAGAAATTTAACAAACACTTCTATCATATTATTTCTATCGCCATAATATTTTTTTAATACATAAGGTAACCAATGAATAATATTATGGCACGGACTAAATTAAAAATTCAAAAGTTAAATCATCGGTTAAATGTTGAAATCCGTTATTTCTACAAAATCTTTCATTTTTAGCATTGCAAGTTACAAATATTCAGCAATAAGGAACGAAACTGTTAAACGAAAATAAAAATGAACAAACGATTCTAGTTATTGAAATTGCATTGCGTCGACTTTTAAAAATACAAATTTTTATTCGAAAATCGTTTCTAATAATCAATTAATTTAAATAAATAGCAAGAAATATACATTTTTATTATAATTTGTTTTTTAAAAGATGCTTTAGAGTCTGATGGACAGTAAAAATACTATGACAACTAGTATATTAAACTAAATCCATTAGTAGTTTAAAAAAATTTCCAATAAAATAAAAACCGCCATCTTATGAGGCATGACAAAAATACACACTTATGATAGTTTGTTATGAAAGAAACAGATATCTCTATTAGCTAAATAAATAGTTACGTTTTAATTCACTAAGAAGTACATTCAAGTAATAACCTTAATAAATTCAGATAACAGATATCTCTATTAGCTAAATAAATAGTTACGTTTTAATTCACTAAGAAGTACATTCAAGTAATAACCTTAATAAATTCAGATAACAGATATCTCTATTAGCTAAATAAATAGTTACGTTTTAATTCACTAAGAAGTACATTCAAGTAATAACCTTAATAAATTCAGATAACAGATATCTCTATTAGCTAAATAAATAGTTACGTTTTAATTCACTAAGAATTACATTCAAGTAATAACCTTAATAAATTCAGATAACAGATATCTCTATTAGCTAAATAAATAGTTACGTTTTAATTCACTAAGAAGTACATTCAAGTAATAACCTTAATAAATTCTGTAGAAGATACTAATCAAGCTTCTGAAATAGAAAACTGCAAGGCTCTTTTAAAATCCGTCGAGTAAATCTGCCATTTTCGAAAAAAAAAATATTTATATATACATATATATATATATATATATATGTATATATATATATATATATATATATATACGCATCATGACATTTAGGGACAAATTCAAAAAATGTTTCCCTTCGAAGAAAATTTTAAATTATAAAAATAAATTGTTTCCATGGAAAATAATATATATTTTTATAATAAAAGCGGAAAAGTTAGCTAGAATGGAGACACCTTAAGTACGTTAAGGGGTAGCAGTCACACTGCGATTCCGCAACACATGAAGCCATAAAAACATTCCATTCACATTTATCTAAATATATATATTTCGATGAAATAATAAATATTATTTATTATTTCATCAAAAATAAGGTCTTGTTTAACGATACAATAATATTATTAATAAAAAGATGATTTATATTAAAAAAAAATTATTGGACTGAAAAAATGTATGCCTTTAAGAACACATCACAACTAAAAACTTTTGCAACAATTGTAATCATGGTGTTTAGATAGGAAATTTTGAATGTGAAAAATAAAAAAAACAGTAAATTGTTTTCTTTCTCCGTTAGGTTATGATTAAACTGATTTAAATTATACACAAAGTTTCACCATGAAATAAAACTTTGGATCCACTTATCGTTCGTTAGTTCTGTATAATGAATATAGTTCTCAAGGAGAAATGCTACTAATTTCCGTTAATAATGCAGCGAAATATTTCAAAATGTTTCTTCTTAATAAGCAATGTACCATATCATGCAGCAGAAGATCTGCGCACTCACTCTATATTTCAAATAAAATCTCTTTAAATTGGTGATGATTAATAGCATTAGCTATAATGAATTTTACAATCTTAATCACCAACACCATAACTTTGCAAATTGTCTCTAGAAATGTCTGGCACAAAAGCGCTGCTTGATGAATGATACAATGGTAATTAAGCATCTTGTAATTAATTTTTTATTTCAAAATAGCAAGTAACTTCGTTACAGCGTTACTTGTTTCGGTCATACTTTTCACCCCGTCTGTTGAAATTAAAACTTCGAATTGAGTTTTGAGTGGAATATGAGGTTTTCCAATGCACTCAATTACAACATTTGCTATATCCTCTCCATATATTTGACCTTTAAATGGCAATGGTTCTAAAACTTCTTCTTTAGAAACGTTAAATTAAATAAATTGTACAAAAAGTGAAACTTGCACTATGGCATTCCTGCCAAAAGACTCGTCAAGAGTTGTTGATAAAGCTGTGACCAAACTAAGATTACTGTTTAGTTATATTAGAACAAATTTTGAATGTTTTATCTTTTTCTAATTTACAGTTTTGTCTTTCTCTATTTTACATACAACTGTACCACTTTAATTTTTTTGGAATATCTACTTTGTTCAAAAAAATCCCGAATAGCTCTTCGGATGCATTCACAAAACAAATTTTTATGTTTTCGCCGTCTGTATATAGTTTTCCTCTCTTAACAATCGCTTGACTAACCACAAAACTTGCAATATTAATATCGTTGGAAGGTTGTATCAAGTAATTAACATGTGATTAGTTGAAATGTTCTCATCAAATTTTATTTTTTTGTTATGCGGAAATTTTTCCTTACCAATAAGACACGTCGGAAGACCATTTAAGTTTCTAATATACGCGAAAGTCTCAGTTCGTTCAATTATAAATTCGCAGTTTTCACCTTCCGTTTTATTTTTTCTTATTCAAATAATAAAGCCTCCCACACAAAATAATTACAATTCTAAAAGTTTTGACAAAATAACTACAATTTTCAGTTAATCGGAAAAATTCAGGTAACCTTATGGTTCGAGTAGATTTGTTTGTCACCCACACACAATTTGTGAATGCAGCTAGCACTGACCACTGCACAACGAGACTGCTGACTGGTACACTCAAATGCGTATCCCGTGAGCCCGCCTACGCTGCGTGTTCCGTCGCCCAACCGTCCGATGTCCCCGCGCGTACATTCCCGCATTTGGTATTTTATGAAAGAACCACATTTAAATGGCCATATCATTATATGGCCAATCATATGTGTCTCGTGGAGCGCGATTTCCCAACCACTGGCTTAGTACATTTTCACAAGCGTTAACAACTTGATTATCTATATCCTTTATCTTCTTACTAAACGTACCCAAACTACGTACTAAATGTCATTATTGTGATATTTTTGACCTGCATGGTTAAGGAAAGAGAAACTAAACCACATTTTTAATACATTTATCAAGTGAAAGAAACGTTGCATCACAAAATACCGCGAAAAACAATCATCTCCCAAGCCCGATGCTCGAAAATTTTAATTTTTTTTATTTTTACGTTTTTATTTTATTCAACTAAGTTTTTATTAAATTTTCATCACTAAAAAAGTCACTTTCCACCTTGGCACTATATTCGTATACAATAAAACTAAGAAAATCCAAAGAAGGTGATGCTTGATGGAGTTGAAATAAAAAAAGCAAACATCTAAAGCACACAAACTAATATAGTGAATTCATACTATATCATGTTTACTTTATCATTTATGTACAGCATCGTAACTTTCAAACAACATTGGATCGTATCTAACATCTTAAACATCTATCTAAGTAGGTAACTCTTTGTTATTTGAACACATTCTCAAATATCTTAATGGATATAATCATTATTTACACATTTATTCATGTAATTCTCAAAATCGCAACGACTTGCCAAAAAAGCATGCAATCCCCTCAAAAACAGTCGGAAAAAACATCTCAACAAATACATCCGATTCTTGATGGTTTACAGTCGGGCACCACAGCGCTGCATACAAAACTATCCGGAAATCTCAACTTCCCTCTATTCCGCTCTCGGCACCCATCGTGAGTCACAATTGACGGAAGAGGAAACTCGACGGCCCTCGGCCGCTGAAAAAGCTGTTACCTTCACCTTTCTTTACATAAACCAAGTAAAAGTACAATCAGTATTTTCATAAAATAAAATTACAGAAGAGAAGAAATTATTATATTAATCAAATACAAGTAATTAATGAGAATAATTCCTAACAAATAATAAAACAGCAAACGACTTTTAAAATTAATTTCGCTAGTTAATTTTTTTTTATCTATTTTCACTCTTGCGTAAACCATGTACAAAACTAAACTCTTTTTGAAAAAAAAATCAAACAAAAGACGATAGTGTAATTAAATTGGCATAATTAGATAAAAGAAAACACCTCTAATATGTGATACAACTTAATATTTATAAACTGACTATGGTACTCCAAGTAATAATATTAGATTTAATACACATCTTTCCAACAGTGTAATAAACGAAACTCCAATTTCGGATCTCCATAAATGTATTTAGAAACATACGAAACCGCGTGCACGAGAAATAATTACATTTCATTATGATACGTTTAAATTTAAAAATCGACGCAAATGACGAAAATATGAATTTCTTCCTATTTATAACAAAGTTTCACTGGGTCTAAAATACATTTTTCAACAAGAACAAGCTGAGGCGGTAGAAATATTAAAGACACATTTCAGGCCGCTGCCGTTATATTCAGAAACCAAAGACGATAGTCGACATCAGTTCGGAGGCGAGACGTCTATTAGCTTGTATGATAGTACGCATACAGTAACTTTTAATCGTAGGACGTTATTATAAATCCTATTAAGATGATGTGGGATATGTGTGATGTGGGTATATCACTTAAATATATCATCGTATTTTACTCTCTGTTCTGTGGCATATACCATCACTTAGATTAGTTTGATTTTATCGACAATAAGGAAATATTATATTTTTGTCCAATATCGACTAAATAAAACAAATAACATCGTAATAAACAAATAACTTCGTAATAAACAAATAACATCGTAATAAACAAATAACATTGTAAATAGCCGTGCGTCATTTTTGTTCGTCAGATTGAATCATGTATTAGAGTTTTCTAAATCGTCGACGCTTATTTTCAAATCTTTCCAATTATATGGTTCTGAAGAGATGTATGTATTATGTCTACTGCTACGATATTTTGGAAATAGATCAACGACTTTTGTTGAAGGGTAACAAAGGTCCTTGTCGATCGATGCGACAAAGCGAACAGAATAACGTCACCGAGACAAAATATTGCAGTGAGCATAAAAATGGCAAAACGGAATTCAAAATTTCTTAAACTTAAATGTGCTCAGGTAAATTACACCTTTGTTTACTTTAAAACTTCCGTACCTCGAAAGGAAAAACGGATCATTATAAAATCACTCGTGTTTGTCTGTGGATCGCAACCGCATTTCTCAAAAATCGCTTGACGTAGAAACTTGATATTTGACATAATATACTTGTCTCAAAAACTAACCCTTACAAAATATTCATGTAGTAATGTTATAGGGGTGATAAGGGTAAATTAAGTTCTCGATTTTTTTTTTTAATTTGTACTATGCAGCGTGGGACAAATTAACAAAAAATTTGAAATGGTTATTAGGGACTCATTGGGAATGGAATGGTTATTAGGTTCCTTAATAACCACTTCACTCCTCCACTCCTAACTCTAGGAATGGTTATTAGGGTCTCTAATAACCATTTCAAGACATTTGAAATGGTTATTATAACTTATTATTTTTTCAGGTTATACTGAAAGATATGCAAAATAATACGTCTCCCCCCCTCACCTCCCACTTCTAAGACTGTAGTATTATGAAAAGAAAACAAGTTTTTAGAAGCCTACGCAGAGGTTATAAGAAAACTGTAGCTACGAATCTAGATGTCATATTTATTTTTCCTTTTCTTATACCGGTTATGGATATAGCAGACTAGTATTTACGTTCTGGGAAAATTAATATATGTAAATGGTTTAATAAACATACTTAACAGACAATATTTATGGCTACATACCGTTAAATATCTATAAGTACCTAAATGTATACGGATCCCCGCAATGCGACTCTTCTACTCGTACTTGTCAGCTTTTTATATACTTAGTGGGGTACATTTGGCAGAGATATTACTTCTTTAGCAAACTCTTTTAGTCAACAGCAAAAAGTTTAGAGTAACCGATGTGGCATATATAAAATAAAGTTTAATATCAACATTTATTTATAAAAATAATTTTATGAAGAAAAAAACTGAAAATCATTTTTTTTCTTGCACTATGATAATAATAATTAAAAACAAATTAATGAAATTAAAAGAAGAAAATTTATCTGACATGTATTTTCCATATTATCGCAACTATTCTCCTTAAGAGCACCATTAAAAGTTTTACATATATTATAAAAACCACTACAAAAACTCATTAAATGAAAGTGATTTTATCATTACGTCATAACTCACCAGTGCGCATCTATATAATGTGACAAAACATGATTCTGTGTCCTTATGCATACATAAATAACAATTGCATAAAAATAAATAAATTACTTTATTTTATTTCTTCCAAAAAATACAAACAGTCCCACATTTATAGAGAAAAAAGAGCAAATAAGAAATACTAATACGTAAATATTTTAGAAAAATATTGCTTTATCTTTTATATTTTCCATAATAAAACGCTGAAGATTGAAGATCTTTTATATTAAAACATTGAAAATTTGAACACTATATTCCTTAGAATTTTATTGCATAGAAAAAAATATAATACAGATAATATTTTTTTCTCTTTGAATTTTCAAACTGCTTTGTATTAAAAAATCCTTTAAACTGTGAAATTGTCACCACTAACAGATTATTTAGTCGAATATTGTTTGTGTACAAAATTAATTCTATATTTTATGAAATATTAGCACAATACATGCAGTATTTCCTGAAAATACATCAAGACGTGATTTTGTCTGACATTTGAATTTCTGTTGACATATTGTATACAAACTTATACCCGCGACTTCGATCAAATTTCCTATTATGGTGACCGCTTAGGTAATAATTTGAATATATTGATAGAAAAATAAAATTACATTCACCATATTAATTAAAGTGAGAGCAAGTTTCTACATCCATTCCACTCTACATCCTTTCAACTGAGATTCCGTCGTGAAACTGGGCAACCAAAAAGCAAATACGCAAGGAATGTTGAAATAGAAATAGGGAAAATAAAATTTTCCGTCATTCATAAGTCCGGTGAAAAAGGCACAGGTTAGTTTCAGGTTTTTCTTCTATAGATTAACTTTTATCCAATCGTATTTGTGCCAATTCATTTCAAATCTTTGCTTCACGTGTAATATACATCTGTTACAAAAAAAAATAATCGAAGTGCAAACAGACTCGGATTGTTATAAACCTCACCTCAACTCGAATATTTCTCCCTACCATTTACTAAAGTGCCTCGTAAATACAAATTTCCAACCATAAAGCCAAGTTTACGATGATATTTTTACCATAAAATGACAATTTCCACCTCACCTTCCATATCGACTACCTGCGCCATTCATCCCGCACTGTCACAAACGTATCGCACAGCAGGCACACGTAGGCACAGCTGCGGAGATTCGCCTCGCGTATATTATTATGACGCATTATTATCTATTACATTACAAATGCCACTGTACTACAATTTCCGGGTACACAAAGCACTTTTAACCTAAACTAGCTAAATACCCGAAGTTATAGGAGAACTATCATTGTATGATTTTTGACACATAGTGAGTGTTTGCCCTGTTACAGTTTGTTTTAAAAAAATATCCATCGAAATGCCCTAGTACCCTATGACAAAGTGTTTTAATTAATCGACACCGCCAGAAAATGTGCGCAAATAACATTGTATCCGTAAATACATACAAATAATATTTCATTTTATTTTCTTGCGTATTACTTCTTGATTTATCTCAAACAATCTAGAAGGCAAGAGTTGGATAACAATAGTGAGACAGCAATATTTAGTTGTTCTTGTTACATAATCCGATCAAAACCGAATTCCAAAATGATTCCGCCATTATCTCCAGAAAATTGGCTAATCCGATTCTCGGTACTATCCCATGTCCTACTCGCTCACCTCATAATTATAACTGCTTTTTTCATACCACCATTTAATATTTGAATGTGTGTTTATAAATTCATAGTATTTGTGTGTTGACTAGGTGGAACTATATTTTTCGTTCATTTTATAAAGGCGTAACCTGTTTATTAATATAATGCCATTGTTCTGTGTTTTAGCCCCATAACAAACCACTGTCAACAATTCTCAAAAAACCGTCGCATATAACAAACAAAATCGAAACGGAGTATTTAGGTTCATAGTTCATTAAAATATATAAATAAATTTTTCCACGTATTTTATACCAATAGTGTGTTTATATTAACTTGGGCTATACATTAATTTACTAATAACCATTCTTAGATCTTAACTAAAACTACTTTAAACATTTGAACAACCAGAATAATGGCGAAATATCTAGTTATTTTTCGACTTTATTATTATTTTAATGAATATGTCCCACTTGTAAAATGAGCGATAACTTAATGCCCAAATGTCTACAAAATATATAAAAATGTACTCTTGTATGTATTTCCATTTTGTTTTGAGCTAAACGACGCCTTAAATATGGACAACTAAATTTATTGTGTGTTTATATATATATATATATATATATATATATATATATATATATATATATATATATATATATATATATATATATATATATATATCCAACAATTCGATGGAAACCGTGGCACGCATTGATATCAATATCTCATGAAAATATTGTAGTCAGAGACTATCATATTCACCAGATCAATAAACAAATCTGTATATAATTTTTGTACCACTTGAGAAAATTTACCGATTGATAGTTTAACCTATACTTACATATTAAGGGCAACGCTCCTACGCACCGGGTCACAGCCACTACAAAGTAAATAGAATTTATTTGACTGAAACAGTATTTAACATCCGTAAAGACTTGGCACACACGAACCTCTTCATAGGTGTCGCAACTCGCAGTCGGCACGCGACAACTAGTGAGAGATAAAATATTTGCATAAGAGAGTGCGTTCACGGCGACACTCGAGCCCTTCGCTCCCTCGTGACATTACTCGAGGTGCTACAACAACACGCTCCCCTGAACGCCTCTTAACGAATCGACCGTAAGCCTACTACATAAAGTCGTCTAAAGATCGAGTGCTTGTCATATGCCAAGGCGTTTTCTTCGTCTTTTATTCTGCGTATTGAGTTTGGACCTGACAAATGGTCAGCCTTTCAAATGATGTGCGAAAGAAATATTTTGTTTTCAGTATTAAATCAATAAAGCGGCTTTGACTTTACTTTTATCTGATTATATTTCTACAAAGGTGTATATTGTATTTATGTTCTTTCAGGCTTTATTTTAGGCTCTGGTAATCTCATCATAATATACTTTGAGTTTCAAAATAAAATAAGCAATGTTAAATTAGATAATAGCTCAAAACATTATGCGAAAAATGAATATATTGGTTTTAGAGATCATGAAGCAAATAAGTTAAACAAATATTTTACTTAATAATATTCAGCTCTACAAAAGCAACATAGTGAAGAGGTATAATTAAAAATAAATCAAATTCTGTTTGACCATGATATGGAAATGTACATAAATCCGGTTTTGTCTGTAAACACGCAAAACCCTCGTTGCGATAGCAGAGCTGGATCTAATACTTCACAAAGTCAATATTCAAACATATCCTCTTCACATTCTACACTGCAAAATAATTTGCAGCATAGTTACGTTCCCTCGCATATTTATGCCACACCAAATCAAACTTAGTCAATAAATAATACTTCGCATCGCTATGCAGTTCTAGATAAAACTACAAACTCTACATTTTTTTTGTTATTAATGTTACTTAATAAATCTATGTTAACTTACTTTGGTATATTCTTTTAATCCTTAAATTAAGTCTGCACAAATTTCTAGAACAACAACAAAAATACAATACTCTGAACATATATTAAACACATAAGCAAATCTCCAGTTGCTAAAAACAGTGGATCTGTAGCTAATTTTATGATAATGAGCATTGCATTCCTTGCGTTTTCACCTTTTCTTTTTATTTTTGATTTAATTTTGTTTATAAGGAATTCGAATATTGAATATATTTGGCGTTAATTTTGTAAAAATTCATTTTTCACAATTAAATGAAACTACGTGATGTAGTATTATTTCTACTTTCTTTAAGTTCTTTACCACGACCTAGGTTTCGTTATATTACATCATCTTCAGGTGGGCTATTAGCAAAGATTTAAAATAATGAGAAATATATATAATACAAGAGGCCAATCTTTATAGATATAAGACGTTGTAATACAACGAAACCTAGGTCGTGGTAAAGAACTTAAAGAAAGTAGAAATAATTCTACATCATGTAGTTTCATTTAATTGTGAAGGAATTCGAAATCACCCCTAGATATTAATGTAAAGTTTTTTATATAATTGAATATCAAGGCTTATTTCTTGACTTTGGCTATTTATAGAATTACGCGTATTGAATCCGCATTCTTATCTTTTTTCGGTTCAAAATTATAAGTACAGGTACTTATGTACGCGCGTGAGAAGTTATACTTCTTTGGCATCATTAAATAATACATATGGATAGATAACCTCAATTATATTGGAGCACTTGAAAAAGTCTATAAACACAATTTTTCACTAATATTTACGAATAGTAAATATATTAATTAAAATATTGAATTTAAATCACTACTGAATATAATTTATCAGCACATATATAAATCGCACTTATATGAAACTAAAACACGTGTGTGAATGTAGACACTAGAAACATGTGGATAAATACTATGAATATGAAAACAGTGAACAGAGGCGACGATGGTGCCAATAGCTTTTGTTTCGAGACTGCAACCGGTGCAACTTCATACTGTAACTTTTGTATGACGAATCTTAAAATTTCACTCTCATCATTTTTTCATAACGCGCCTAAAGAAGTATAACTTCAAAAACAATATTAGCCGCCGCTACTCGTGTGTTTTCGTCAGCTATTGTTTCCCCATTGTATAGCCCGTGTATGAGACAAAACTGTATTGCAGATATATTGCCAGGATATATATTTTCCAACTCTTTTGCTGCATTAAAATGTTACTGTGAAATCCGTACTATAATTGATAATCTTCTAACCACGTAACTAATGCCCGTTTAGACACATCCTAAACAAATCGTGTTGCTGCCAATTGTCATTTCTACTACACTCAAAAAACTTCTTTAAAAAAGTCAAAAATCTTATTCAAAAACTCATTCTGTTATAATTATCGCAATTGATGCTAAATAGCACAATAATCTTTGACAGCAATTACCTTTAATTGACACGCCGGACGTGTGCTCTCCTATTATCGACGAGGAATATTTTAATAAGTTAGATTTTTGAAAATTTATAAATACTTGTCCGAAAATATAAACCGTTCAAAATTTGCAACCGATGCCAATTTCGTATTCTTTTGGTTCCCGTTACATTTAATAGTCTGTGTACATAATTGGCCTCCTGTATTAAATATATATCTCATTATTTTAAATAGTCGGTATGTATAAAACGTCTCATATTATCTCGTTAACTATTTCAAAAACGTATCTTCTCAAATACTTGGGTAACGGTCTACAAATTCTCTTATCTTATTTCCATATATAATATATGTACCTGTACTGTTAAAAAAATCGTTTGTGACCCAAGTTGCAAAATTTTCCAATAACCCAATTCTAATAATTATAATTTATTTGGCGATTTGTTTTTATTTTCTAAAACATATCAATTTTCCCTACCCCGCCCATCATTGTGGAAGAGATTTCTTATCTTGTTATGTAAATTTATAAGTAAATAAATGGGAATATGTAAGTATTATATAGTACTCTAGAACCCTAAGAAACGAAAAAGGTGTATATCAATAAGTTACAACTTCAAGAGATTTTTTGATTAACCACACGATGATTATCAACACCAACTGCGTCAACGTATACTCAAAAATCGTCCACGTAAAAAACAAAAGCTACTAAAGAACATCCTTGGACTTTACTCCTTAATAATCGATATTCATATACAGCGCCCTGTATGAAGTTTTATGAGGACTAAAATCAGAAGTTCGGAGCGTACGAAGTTCAGAGCGTTAAAAAAGTGTAAACATTAGATGGCCTCTCCATGCAACATTTCTGCGCATCTTTAGAGTGAGATATCAATATGTTTATTTAGCATTTTCTTTCGACGTAATCGCAATAACAGAGTTTGACATAGGCCCGCATTAATAGACAAAACATAAAACCAGATTAAATCGCGATTATGTAAGTCTATATTAATATAAAGTGTCGTATTATGTCTCCGACAGTTCAAGAGGCGAATATTAAACTAGTTTTAACTAATCGAGTTTAGAAAATGAAATATTAGCCGATCGGAGATTTATGCTTTGATCCAATACCTTCGCCTGCGCAATACGTACTGCGCATCATTCGTAAGCTAATTTCAGGCACATCTTGACATATCAAATTATTTATTAACAGTTGTAAGCACAGATCATATACTAAAGTTGTAAGAGTCGCTTCTTTTTGCGTTTAACAACAAAGTAGTAAAATGAATAAAAAAAAAGAAACTACACGGAAACAGAGAAAAGGCTATTGAAATAGATATTGGTTCCTTAAAAAGATGTAATTGAAAATAAACGCTCCGACGGACAAGGAAAAAAATGCTTGGGATCCTATTGCCGAGAAATATAATGCTAGTGATATTGTTAATTGAAGGGTAAGTACAATCATAATTACATGTTTATAATGAAAATAGAATACAGAATTAATTTGTTTGCACGAATGTATTTCTTTTTATATTTATATAAAGTGTTGCCTATTTTATACATTCCAAAACAACCGTACAACTCCAGTCGCGCGTCACAACCGACACGCACAATTTTTAATATTTCAGTATTCTACTCTCAACCGTTATTCACATTTTTATTTTAATTAACATATCTTAACTAAATTCAACACTACTAGTCATTAAGCGTAGAAAATAGTGAAAAATGAATAGAACAACAAATGAATGAGCTCAAAAGACTTAAGTTTACTCCACGAGGATATTTTCTTTCAACCGTATTCGCAACGAAAGCTAAAGCACAAGATGAAAGCCTGAAACAGATTGTCGACGGCCTTTTTTAAATGGATCACTTGGGCAATTAACAGAAGGTCGCACAGTGTAGCCTGAGTGTTTTCGATTTCAGCTCTAATTCAAATTCATTTCCATTTTTTTCATTTACGAGCTACTTTGCGAATGAAAATAATGATATATTTATTGATTTTTACGAATTTTAATGTGCACATTCAAATATACATTTGGTGGATCTACTGGTTTATGAATCCCGTCCCCTCAATCTTAATGTTTAAGTTTGCAAAATTTAAAATAACTGTTTACCACTAAATCTGTATATATATTTTACAAAATATTTGCCTTTAAAGCGAAAAAATTAGTGAAATAATGTGTGCGTGTTTCCACCGCGAAAATATAGTTTTTTGCAACTTTCATATCAAGCAAAGATATTAAAAGTGGTGTTCGGCTTTTCGATTTTAATTATAAAACCAATAGGACCTCCTAGGTTAATTCTGGAAGCGAAATTGTTTCTTACGTTTCTTAATAAGACTTATAATAAAGACGACATGAAAACTTCTGGTCCCGACTTTGCTCGGGAAAAACCATGGCACATTTTAATTTGTTCGCTTTTTTATCTAATAATCATATTTACAATTGGTGATATTTCAAAATCGGCCCAAATAGATGTTTTTAATTATATATGAGAGTCATAATATTTAGACTTTAGAATTTTTATCCCCAAATTTATTTCTTTTGATTTTTCCACCCTCACATCATTCATTTTAACATTTTTAGGGGTTGAATTTCGAAAAATCCTTTTTTTAAGTAGTTTTATGATTTTGGAGATAGACACTCAATGTGCGGCAAAATATATTATATGCGCGTGCACGTGCGTGCGTGATATAATAAAAATATTATATTTATTGTATTTGTTTATTTATCACTTTTATGCATAGTGCATATGACGAACTTATTGCTACATGAGCAATCTCTTCCAGTCAATCAAAAATTGGTGTTGAAATTTAATCAGTAGACTGTAAGAGATTTTACGATGAACATTTTTTGTAACACATTAGACAAAAAAAATTTTAAAAATACAAAAGTATAAGTAATACAACATATTGACATGATTTAGGATGGGAAGGACAGGAAAGGACAAGGACACAAAGGAAATGGTTTCAGGAGAGGCAGGACTTTTTCACTCGAACTTTGAAAATGTTTACGGACGTTATTTTCCTGACGTCAGGATCCAGGTGATTCCAATTTTTTGCTGCTTCGACAGTCAGGAATTTTTCGTAAGTGGTAGAGGTACGTTTAGGAATAAGTATGGTGAGTGAACTTTCAGATCGTAGCCCAAGGTATGAGCAGACAAATCCTCAAATATACCAGTAAGATAATTTGGGCTCTGAAGATTTCTTAATATATTAAAAAGAAGTGTAATTATGTGAAGTTGGCATCGATCACAAATCTTCAGCCATTTGAGAAGCGTCCTGTATTCAGAAATATTATCTAAATATACTGACTAGATAATAAAAATATTTTATTGACTAGACTTTATAGTCCTTTTGTAAATTGGATAAGCAAAACAAATTACAACTACACAATTTTCTTTGAAAACATTTTATGTCCGAAAATATCAAAACGGTGTTGACATCACAAATCTATGGGTCACAAAGTTACGTAACGCTTGAGAAAACAAATGCCGAAAGCATTTGGTCGGCGGCGGAATCAGCCGAGCGCTAACAATATGGCTGTTTAGAGCATCAAAAATTAAACGCTTATTTTTCAATGACCCAGATTTTAAAATGCAGTACACAAAATAAAACCACGACTAAAAGCGCGAAAATTGGTTACCACCGATTTTCGCGCCTTTAGTCGTGATTTTGTTTTGTGTACTGTATTTTTTGTACAGTACAGCAAGTGAGTTTGATAATTATTCAATAACTTCGAGTAACGTTTATTAAGTATAATACTATTAATTAATTAAACTATAATTTCGATCAGGATAACAAGAAAGAACATACTCATCGATAACTAATGATTATTGTAAATTATTATCTAACATGAACCGTTAAAAGAATTCATTTTATTTGTGAGCTTACGTAGGTTATGTTCGTAACTTTTTTAATCAGTTATGTTTATAAATTTGTAACAAATATTGACGTAATAATAATATTCAATATTATAAGGACGCCGCATGCCAAAGTTTACAATCTCAGTTGTTCCGTCCGTTCTTTTTACTACAAGTGATCATGTTTTGCACAATTAAAGACACATAAAAATCTAAAACTTGTATCTTAAAAAAGGATCTCCTTTTAAACTGAATGATGAACCATATCTTCATCATACATGCTTATTTATATGATGTCCGAACATATAACCAAGAAAAATGTGATATAATTTTTATGTATAAATTAGAATACTTCTTCGTAAATAAATTAATTTATTGTACAACACCTCGTTTAAATTTTTAGATATTAAAGTTGGGACCACAATAAAACATTTCGCTTGACAAAATAATTGTACGAAGAAAAAGATATTGAAAACATCTGCGTAATGATAAAATTAAAATTCTTTCCATTTTAATAACTCCAAATTCTTTAACTCTGACAGAATCTTAATTATTACATAGTAAACAATTGTTAAGAAGCTCTAGTAAGTTTTTCTGACGTGAAGAAAAGAAATCACAGCCACGCAAATTTAGATCAACTCTTTTATATATTATTTTAATTAAACTAAGTTAAATATATCGGAATTGTTTTTCTTAAAAACCATTTTCAATTAATTTACGTAATACATTTGCATTCAACGTATTGAAAGGAAGGGTTAAAAATAGGTATCTGTTTTAAACACAACAATATAAATCCGGCACGGTGCGATTAGCACCACTGTAATTAGTTTTAGCATCCCCATTCAAACACATTTTACCTGCTCATTTTCAATTACCTACACCTTTAAAATTAGGGAACAAAGTGAACGAACGTCTCTGGAATATTGTAATAATGTAACAGTTGTTCCGGACAGAAAGCTGGTGGTAACATGTTTACAAAGAAGAGAATAGCTTTCGTCCGACTAGGATGACCATGTTAAATCGTTACGCAGCACTGTGGCGAGAAAAAGCATATTCGAATTGATACTAGTTAATTTTTTAATAAATATGTTTCAAAATTAAATAAATATAGTATGCACAAATGTTTGGTTCAAAATATCCAACAAGCGAAGTGAAACCAGTATTTGTTTTTTTAACGTGTATAACTGGAAACTTTGGGCAGAGACAATATCGAAAGTCGTAACCAATGAATTTTATCAGAGTTTATCAGACGATTATTACCGATCGAGAATGACGAAGTCAAGAATCGAATAATCAAATTCTTTATCAAAAGGGTTAGGGTACGAAGGGACGCTTTATTAAAGAAACAATAATATCGGTTACACTTATCTGACCGATATATGTTCGTTATTATCCAAAAATAAGCTTTGAAATTAAATATGAGGTATCACATACTTGGGTATGTGCTTGGTAACAAGCTGATATATACGTATATTTAATTGAACACTTACACATATATACTCGTACATATACTTATTTGAACACTTACACATATATACTCGTACGTATACTTATTTGAACGCATACACATATATACTCGTACATATACTTATTTGAACAGTTACACATATATACTCGTACGTACACTTATTTGAACACTTACACATATATACTCGTACGTATACTTATTTGAACACTTACACATATATACTTGTACGTATACTTATTTGAACACTTGTTCAAAGTTTAAATAAGCGTAAAAGATCAATACTATATTGTACTTCACCATTGACCTATTCATCTCGATAAAAAGTCTAAATTTACTTAAATTGAATATATACACTACCTGCCGTTAAATATAATAACGTTGTTCAATTGGGACATACACAATATAACGTAAACATGGGAATAATTATAAAGAAGCCAAAATGCGTAATTGGGCGAAAATTAACTGATTGAATCACACTAAAGCTTCGTCATTCCATTACTCCAATGACCAACGTTTTTAATTGTAACTAATAACGAAATACATGCGTGCGTATATCGAAAGTAATCTATATGAAAAAGATTGTAATTTAGCTAATTTAAATAGGCTTTTCCCTATGCTATAAACGATAGAAGGTCGTATCTACTTCTTTTCAACATACGGAATTTTTCTTGTAACAACTTTAGCGTGCCATAATGGCCCATCAAAGCGATGAGATAGTGAAATGAAATCGATCGGCAATTAATCAATTCCGCATCAATGAGCCGTTTCAAGAAGAGTATCGAGAAAACTGTACCTAACCTAATTCGCTTTCATCGCGTTCACCTTCCCCCACTTCTTTCTCTTCCTCCGCCCTATTCCCGTCTTATTAAACGTTTTGTCACTTGTTCTTTTTTCATCTTTGTTTTATTTCGGGGCTTTCTGAAACTGTAGAAGTTCAGTACATTGTGAAAATATAAGATTTCAAGAAGAGGAGTTAAGTGTTAATTTAAATTTTCAACAATAATTGTGATCAGCTTTGAGTTTTTGTTTACATTGATAAGTACGCGTTAAGCTATTTCGGAACCGGTTACTTCAATCCGTTGACGTAACGTGTTTGAAGTAAAGTAATCAAAATTACGACTTTCTGTAAATTTATATCTTTCTGTAAATTTATATCTTTCTGTAAATTTATACCTTTCTGTAAATTTATACCTTTCTATAAATTTATATCTTTCTGCAAATTTATATCTTTCTGTAAATTTATATTTTTCTGTAAATTTATACCTTTCTGTAAATTTATATCTTTCTGTAAATTTATATCTTTCTGTAAATTTATACCTTTCTGTAAATTTATATCTTTCTGTAAATTTATATCTTTCTGTAAATTTATATCTTTCTGTAAATTTATATCTTTCTGTAAATTTATATCTTTCTGCAAATTTATATCTTTCTGTAAATTTATATCTTTCTGTAAATTTATATCTTTCTGTAAATTTATATCTTTCTGTAAATTTATATCTTTCTGTAAATTTATACCTTTCTGTAAATTTATATCTTTCTGTAAATTTATATCTTTCTGTAAATTTATACCTTTCTGTAAATTTATATCTTTCTGTAAATTTATATCTTTCTGTAAATTTATATCTTTCTGTAAATTTATACCTTTCTGTAAATTTATACCTTTCTATAATTTTATATCTTTCTGCAAATTTATATCTTCCTGTAAATTTATATCTTTCTGTAAATTTATATCTTTCTGTAAATTTATATCTTTCTGCAAATTTATATCTTTCTGTAAATTTAAATCTTTCTGTAAATTTATATCTTTCTGTAAATTTATATCTTTCTGTAAATTTATATCTTTCTGTAAATTTATACCTTTCTGTAAATTTATATCTTTCTGTAAATTTATATCTTTCTGTAAATTTATATCTTTCTGTAAATTTATATCTTTCTGTAAATTTATATCTTTCTGTAAATTTATACCTTTCTGTAAATTTATACCTTTCTGTAAATTTATATCTTTCTGTAAATTTATATCTTTCTGTAAATTTATATCTTTCTGTAAATTTATACCTTTCTGTAAATTTATATCTTTCTGTAAATTTATATCTTTCTGTAAATTTATATCTTTCTGCAAATTTATATCTTTCTGTAAATTTAAATCTTTCTGTAAATTTATATCTTTCTGTAAATTTATACCTTTCTGTAAATTTATATCTTTCTGTAAATTTATATCTTTCTGTAAATTTATACCTTTCTGTAAATTTATATCTTTCTGTAAATTTATATCTTTCTGTAAATTTATATCTTTCTGTAAATTTATACCTTTCTGTAAATTTATACCTTTCTATAATTTTATATCTTTCTGCAAATTTATATCTTTCTGTAAATTTATATCTTTCTGTAAATTTATATCTTTCTGTAAATTTATACCTTTCTGTAAATTTATATCTTTCTGTAAATTTATATCTTTCTGTAAATTTATACCTTTCTGTAAATTTATATCTTTCTGTAAATTTATATCTTTCTGCAAATTTATATCTTTCTGTAAATTTATACCTTTCTGTAAATTTATACCTTTCTGTAAATTTATATCTTTCTGTAAATTTATATATTTCTGTAAATTTATACCTTTCTGTAAATTTATACCTTTCTGTAAATTTATACCTTTCTGTAAATTTATATCTTTCTGTAAATTTATATCTTTCTGTAAATGTATACCTTTCTGTAAATTTATACCTTTCTGTAAATTTATACCTTTCTGTAAATTTATACACATAAATAAAATTGAAGTGACTGAATATTGAATTCAATACAGGATACCTAAACATAAACAACGCTTTGGAGGATATCTATATGAATATTTGTTTGTCCGAAATAAAATCGGAAACGTTAATTAGCTATAGGTGTCCGTTAATAAGTGTCGGACAAAAAAAAACTTTATTCCATGACTGAGAAATAGTTAATTGTCGTTAAAACAAAATTTACAAGAAGCCTTTATTTTCAGAAAATTTAAAATAGTATTCACAATTATATGTCATCTTTTTCGCACACAATATACTTGCGCACATTGTTCAGCCCCGCTCGGGGGAAAAACACGTGAACAGCTGCGAGGACATTGCCACTGCAGGTAACCACCGCACTTCGGGCAAGTATTAGGTGCGTTATGAAGAGTTATGAATAATATTTTTTTTACACCCGATTAGAAAAAGGGCATGTTTCACGTTTTCTTTCAACGACAATTTATTCCTTAGCCAACGAATAGCGTCTTTCTTTGTTCGACATCTATTCCCGGACACCGTGTATATATATATATATATATATATATATATATACACATATATATGTATGTATGTATAATACTATTTTGATATTTCAACGGGTATTGTTGGAGGATAATGGGCAGCGGCGGATTGTAAGAAATCGCGGGAGTGGGGAAAGAAGAGAGGCACAAGCCGATCCGCGCGAGATTTAAACTGAACTGTTAATTTGTATCTAACAACAGAACATGAAATAAACGCGTTAAAAAACTGAAATTGTATTTATACATTATAAATATTTGCAAAAAAAATAGTTGGGGAGATGAAGAGTAAGTGATAGAATGCATAAGAATTATTTTTGGATCTTTGTTTTCTTTTTGTGCGTTTGTGTAAAAAGCGTACCAGGTAAAAATTACTCACTCAATTCAAATGCATTTTTTTTTTGGAAAATAGAGGGTCATCTTAAAAACCTTGTGTTTAGTTTTTCCCCATCAGATCACGCAACCGGAAGACATGCTAATTTAATATTTTCGAAAATTTATTTACATTACATCAATTCAACAACAACAAATAAGTGACTAGCTACCCAATGCGTCTTAATTACAAAAATATATATTGTGCTTATGTGCACTAATAGATGGCATTACGTGTATTTTAAATCGCGCAATCAATATTTTCCACCCGCTTATATAAGGTCGATAGTTAGCGAGCCAGAAGTGCAACATTGAGTGATTTGCACAGGTTTAGTAGATCTATAAACAAGGTTGCTAAATTCTTTATTGTTTATACATATAATAAAACTACAGAATAGGCCTGTCTGTACGTCAAAGGTATTTACGATAAAAATATTCAAAAGGAGCATAATAAATTCGAATAACGTTTTCACTAGTGGATTCCACTAGATTTGGAGTAAGATAATCTTTATTACATAAAAATCGACGAACTCAAAAATTACATGTAGTAATTTGACATTTCAATGTAAAGGTTTATGTTTATCATCTTTAGGTATAATAAAACAAACTCGATAATCGACATAAACAGACACGTACTTAGATTTTCTTTATTACATCGTAATAAAACGGTTTATGGCGATCATTTGGCTTCTTCTTCATATCAAACTCATTGTTTATCGTGAGAAAATTTACCTAAAAATTCAATGCTTGCAATTATCATGCATTAAACTGCAAACGCTATTGCTTTCGCGTTTCTATATTTCCAGAAATTTGCTTTTTCCATCCAACTTTTTATGATACTTATTAGGAAAATGAATGTTGAATAAACTATTACTTTAGTCAAAATGTAATTTTTATTTTCAATATTTCAAAATAGTATTGACAGTTAATTGGTTATACAAACGAGCTATATAGACTTGTAATGTGGATAATTTTGAATTTTTACAATTAATTAAAAATACAGTTTGCTTACTAACATAGCAATATGTTATATATATTTTCTCATTAAATATATCCATTCCACTGTTGAGTACATAAAGTAATACCTTCTATTTTTATCAAATCAAAGATTGTCAAAAATAGAAATTAAACACAGTTATGGGTCGGAAATGAATATCGACGACAGCGCCAAATATATAACTAACATATACGCGTATATACGCGTATTCAATTAAGAGTCTGTATCGAACATAGTATATAAAAGCTTTGTTTTTAAATATCTGTAATACCTATAATAGGTAGATTATTTAAAACTAGCGCATTCGCAGTACTAAAAGAAAGGTATTTTCATATACAGGTCATTGAAAAAATATAAATGTTAACCCGTACCATGCTGAAAAACGAAGACATTACCGTATATAAAATGCTGGTCACTTTTGCTGACTTTTGAAAATATATTAATAAAATAAAAAATCTTGTCTGAAAAAATGCAAAGGCTGTTCAGTAATTTATTTTGTTACCTTTTTTCTGGCCGAAATTATCATTTTACATACACATCTATATACTAATTGTCCTATTTCATTCTACATTGAACTCTGTAATTAAAAAATGACATAGCAAACATGCTAACCGTTAATACTATTCAGAATGGCAACATAATTGTACTGTGCTGTTTAAATCCCCTCGTTTGAAGAATTAGACGCAGACGATTCGACATCAAAATAGCCTTTTATTACAATGCTATTGGTGTAATTAACAACCTTTAGATCTACAACGATATATTGTTTTCTCATATTGTTTCGTATTGTTCCAAACGTTTCCGAATATTGACTACGTTTATTTTTAAATTAATATTCAGCGATCTGTAAGTTAAATTTAAGATTTTAAAGCAACTTTACACTTAATAATACCCCATAGTAATTCAATAGGGTTTGGCCCTGCTTGGTTCTCTAAATCGAATAAACAATAAAAAAACTCATCACATCATTTCCTTAATCGACCACTAACTGATTAGTTCAAAGGATTGAAATAATCACGCTTTATTTTACATCGCTAGCAATAAACAATGCAACAGTAGTCTATGTCGCGCTCATAAGTGTATGCGAGAAAAACAATGTTTTCATAATGCCTATACAATGTGATGTCGTGTCCATCTTTCTCACAATTACGATACAATCGCAGGGTGAAATATTGTGTATACGCTCGCTTTGAATAAATACGTAACTAAAATTTTTTCCCAATTTAAAATTCTGACCTCAAATTGTTCATTCCATTATCCTGAACTTGATTAGATGTGTATACAATTTATATTGTTACAACAACGCTTACTTGTAAACAATTAAAGTTATTTCATATCGATTTCATACAAATTATATATATATATATATGTTAATATAATTGATTTTCACGCATTACTCACGGATTTTGTATATATATGTATATATATATATATATATATATGTACAAAAGCAACGAATGTTCAAACAGATAAACTTGAATTGAATCCTTACTTTTTTGAACCACTACACAAATCATTGGTACCATTCATTTTTCAGGCTATAAAATTATGCTTACTTTCATTAATAGTACTGTCATTTGATTTTTTGGTCATACAATTGAGTATACCGTTTCAGGCACTATCGTAATATAATTTCATTCCCTATTGTCTGTCCGTCCCGTCTTTTTCCAGAACAACCTGTCAAGAACTAGTAGAACTCGCTCTACGAGAGTTAAGCACTTATTAACATTTAAGAGTGATTAACATAAAAACAAACTAATTATAAATATATATAATTATACATAGAATTAGAGATCATTAAATTTTAGATTTTGAATAAAATTTTTTGTAGATCTCATTATCGTATACTTAACTCATTGACACCTCTAGCAATTTCTGAGAAAAAATAACCTAGATAGACGGATGATCAGGTTACCAATGCGCTGGTTATCAAAAAATTAATTAAAACACAAACAATTTCTTTCTTTGTGTGGATAAGCTCAACGCATGCCAGGTATTCGAAATAAATATATTATTGCATTAAATTGAGAATCACGCGAAAGAAGCCGCGGGCAATATTTAGTCTATAATAATTTAAAAGGTTACCTCCAAAAAGCACCCGGCACACTTCCTCTCTCTAGTTAAAACATTATTGCTCATTACTCGAAACAATATTACATTACCTACGTATATTTAAATACTATAAACTGTGCAATAATATTACGAAACTTCCATTTAAATTGGATGGGCTTGTTGTATATAAATCAAATACTAATAAACAAGCAAACAAATAAAATTTTGTTCTCTATAAATATGATAATGATTTTATCAGTATTTACAGTTCGATTTCTCTATTTCTCAGTACGTAATACAGCCAAGTTTCAGAGAAAAGAATACAGCCAAGATTCACAGATCGAATACCGTCAACAAGAATAAAAAAATAACTCAAATAAAAAAATCCTCGTTAATGGCTGTTTCCATTTGTCTTTATTGGCATTTGGCAATTTGCGGTGCCACGCATCGATGGGACTCGGGATGGATTGCCGATCGCTGGTCGAGCGAAGCTGGACTGGTGTTTTAGTCGGCTGTAAGAGATTGCCCTTGTAACAAAAGTCTGCCATACGTGTCCAATGTATACATTAAAATTCTTGAATAAATAAATTATGGGCAAAATGAAAATAATAAAAAATGAATTACTATTAAAATACGCAAATTCTTGTTCGCGATTCAACTAACGTATGGTGAACTTAAACCTCTCCCAGCTGAAATGCAGGTCACGTAACGCAGACGAGTTCGCACACTCGGACAGCGCTGGGACACAGATTCGGTTTCGCACAACGAAAGCTGAATTCCATCTCTGATTGCGAGCCTCCAGGACTCGAAGTCCGGACGTGGAGATAAAGTTTAAATTAGCAGGATCAAACTTGGAGTTTTAGAATGCGCGCTATGGATCAGGATACGAATCCTCTCTTATAAATACCTAAAAGTCTGATTCTTTTATTTAAGAAGAAGAGTATTTGAAAGAACGGTGAAATGTTTTATAGATTACAAGATATTACCTCTTACCTCATTTCTTCAAAAATAATATAAAAATGCAAAATGAAAAATTAAAAAGTGATTCAAAGAAGAAGTATTGATTATATTATGAGCTTGCAAAATATTTGAAGAAGAAAATAATATTTAAAATTGCTCTAGAAATAGACAAATCGAAATGAAGACCTTTAAATCTATTAAAAAACCCGGAAGATGATGCTTTCACGAACGGGTGATAATATCTCTAATTTTTTTCCCCACAAGGCAAAAAAAAACAATTTATAAATAAATTTATCTTGATAATATAAAGAAAGGATAATATAAGACACGACAGGGTTAAAATTAAATTGCTAAAATATCTTGGTTGATAGATTAAAAACATTATACAATTACGTTTAAGATGATTAAGAAAGGGGGACGGAAGAAAGGAATTTCAGCAAAAAAAAAGAAAGGGGGACGGAAGAAAGGAATTTAGAAAAGGGGACGGAAGAAAGGAATTAAGAAAGAAGAAAGGAATTAAGAAATTAAGAAAGGGGGACGGAAGAAAGGAATTTCAGCAAAAATATCGAATAAGTTGTTACAATAAGGTTAATTGTGCAATGTCGCTTAGAGAATACTATTTCCTATTATTAATAACATCCACTGACTTTGCCTTAAAGATATATAGAAAGACAACTCAACCCATTTCTAGCAGATCATAATTGAAACTCCGCTGTAGTAACTTCCTATTTTTCTAATTTTGATAATCAATCTAATACACAATTATATCAACACAGATAAAAAAACTGAAGATTTATAGCAAGACAACTCGACATATTTCTAGCAGAGTTTTAATTAAAACTCAACTATAGTAACTTGCCATTTTGTTAATTTAGATAATCAATCTAATACACAATTATATCAACACATAAAAAAAAACTGAAGATTTATAGCAAGACAATTCAATCCATTTCTAGCAGATCATAATTAAAACTCAGCTGTAGTAACTTGTCATTTTGCTAATTTTGATAATCAATCTAATACACAATTATATCAACACAGATAAAAAAATTGAAGATTTATCGAAAGACAACTCAACCCACTTCTAGCAGAACCATAATTAAAACTCAGCTGTAGTAACTTACCATGTTGTTAATTTTGATAATCAATCTAATACACAATTATATCAACACAGATAAAAAAACTGAAGATTTATAGCAAGATAACTCAACCCGTTTCTAGCAGAGTTATAATTAAAACTCATCTATAGTAACTTGCCATTTTGTTATTTTAAATAATCAATCTAATACACAGTTATATCAACACAAATAAAAAAACTGAATATTTATAGCAAGGCAACTCAACCCATTTCTAGCAGAGTTATAATTAAAACTCAGCTATCGTAACTTGCCATTTTGTTATTTTAGATAATCAATCAAATACACAATTATATCAACACTGATAAAAAAAACTGAAGATACGTAGAAAAACAACTCAACCCATTTCAATCTAATAACCCTGCAAATTCTAAAATTACTGTATATACTGTATATACATGTAATTTTCGAATTTGCAGGTTTTAAGCACTTTTCCGTTTGCATATTCAATTATTAAAACGAATTTAATGTTAAATATACGTCGCTGCCTCTCTGTGTATAAGAACGAATTTAACTCTAAAATTACTGTAGCTATTGACATAAACTATAGAAAGTAATCTTGGGACCAACTTAGTTTTTGTTTTATCGTGGTATCTCAAACAGTTCCAAAGTTATGATGGTGTCGATATCGAGATCCGTTAAATATGTCTACACATTTATTTTCGAAACCGTGATACCTAAACTACGCATTGCATAAACCATAATGTTTATCTAATGCAGGTTAAATACAGTGGAATATATAAATAGTATTTTATGGAAGTATATAATTATAGTTATTATGATTATATTATATTATATTGTAATTATATTTATTCTTCTTATATTTTAATTATATTTATTCTCTTATATTTATTCGGTACCTAATATATTAGTTAAGCTGTATCAAAATTTTCAATTATATTACAGAGAACGCCATCTATGAAGCAATAGCAAAACCCATGACTATCAAAAACTTTTTTGATGAAATTCCATAGGGTGCATTCTATGGTGCAGTAGGAAAACTAGAGGTTAATTACATATGTTCTTATCTTACTTAATTTTTTTTTCAAATAACTTATCTAAACTAATCCGAATGTCGAAACGCGAACGAAGTTGTAGGCGCAGCTAGTTTTAAATATATTTTTTTAATTATTACGGAGCTAGTCAAGTGTAACGTAAACGTTGAACTTAAGTATTTTTACGTTTATGATATATAATTAATAATCTGAAAACATTATAATTGTGGTATGCAAATTTATCCCTGAGATATCAGAAACATTACTAACACGCATAATGAAAAAATACAATACGAATAGAAACAATACAAATGTGTGCAGTGAAACAATACGCTACTAAAGGTAAATGTCAATCGAACGCCAACAGATTACATGTGAGAAGAGAAATATTTATATTTAATACATAATAAAGTTATTTACAATTTTGAACAAATGGAGTTAGATATAGCTACAGCTGTTAAATATAATTTGTAAATTGAACAAATGGGCTGTTACTTTTTGTCAATTGAACAAATTGAGTTAGATACAGCTACAGCCGTTAAATATAATTTGTAAATTGAACAAATGAACTGTTACTGCATTTCTACAAGAGGGCATAGACACTAAATTATTTATGATCTAACCGCAGACTTATGAAAATGCAGATGAAGTATGTGAAATGAATAAATCCAATTATGGATTAAAACAGGCGAGCCGTCAGTGGGATTTGAAACCTACTTCCGTGTTAAGGAACCTGGGATTAAAAAGCTCATCTGTGAGCCTTTGTGTATACTACTAGATTAATAATGAAAATATTTTCTTTATTTTAATCTGTGTTGATTAATTTCTATTTTTTATAATAATATTCAAAAAGGGGAAGAAATGAAACATCAGCTCAAAAGCAAATTTAATATGAAAGGACTTGGTCCAGTGCATCATTTTATTGTTCGAAAGATAAAGCAACATTTGGATAGAAGTGAGCTCATTGTTGATCAAACCACTATATTGAAAGAGTTCTGCAGAGATTTAAAAAGACTGAATGCAATTCAGTCTTTCACCATGTAATCCTATTACGAAATTAATTAATACATAAAATGAAAAAATATAACTACATATATGATATCAAGAAGTGATTCAAGGCTCGCTTTACCTATTACAAGGCCCGTGATATGATATATGTTTCACAGTAAATTAATTGAGTAGCTTCAATAATAATCCAAAACTACATTGACTAGCAGTTAAGAGAGTTCTGGGGTATATAAAAGGAACAAAAGAATATAGATTAATATATAGCCAGAATAAAGAAAAACAAAGTATGTTTGGCTACTGTGATTCTGACTTGGTTTCAGATATTGACACCCAGAGATCACACTCTGGCTATATTTTTTTGTTTGTTTCAGGCATAAAGCAGTTTGTAGCATGGTGTTCTAAGCACTGAAACACTGTTGCCTTAAAGACCATAAAGGGATAGTATATGGCATTAACTACTGCGGTACAAGAGGCAATGTGATTGCGCTACTTGGAATATGAATTGTACTGAGACGTCAAAACTTCACCTTCTGTCATATATTGTGATAATGAAAGTGGAATCAAATTCACAAGTACTTATGCTTATTGTGAGCGCAGCAAATATAAGTATATATCGTAATAAGATACCATTTTCTTCCAGAGAAAGTTGCCAATAAGGAAATTGAAGTTAACTATGTTGGAACACAGAATATGCTTAAGTCACCTCTCGGCAGAAGTTTGGGACTTTTACGGGGCAACAGGTTTGTACTTCTAGGGAGGATATTAAAATATTAATTGTAACCTAACACCGCGAGCGATAACTATATATCTAATCAAAATATCTGTCATGTATTACTGGCCTCTAAACAAAAAAATAAATGACTTTTATCACTGTCTCGCATTCTCTGACCTTTTACTATTGCTATCCCTTTTCTATAATTAATAATAAGTCTTTTGTCGCTGAAATATTTATTAAAATAACAATAAAAATAAAAGCTACGTCTTTATTACATTTATATAATTGTTGATTCGAATAAGTCAAAGAAAGAATATACAATATCATCATTGTGTTTCTAGAGTTCTCATTAATAATTCTGAACAGACTTCACGAAAACTCCCGGACTTAAATACTAATGTGAAAATATTCCAACAGAATGAACGGAACTTATATGTATGTGTATGTGTGCATGCCCGCGTACGTGCGTGCGTGCGTAGGTGCCTGCGTGCCTGCATGCGTGCGTGCGTTCGTGCAACCGTGCGTGCATGCGTGCCAGCGTGCGTGCGTGCGTGGCTGCGTGCGTGAGTGCGAGCTTGCATGTGCGCATCCGTGTGTACCAGCTGCTTGCATGCATGCCTGCGTGAGTGCGTGCGTGCGTGCGAGTGTGCGTGCATGCGAGTGTGCGAGCGTGCTTGTATGCGTGCGTGTATGCATGCGTGCGTGCGTGCGGGCGTGAGTGTGTGCGTGCATGCGTGCGTACGTGCGTGAAAATTTAATAAAAAAGATTAGTTTATTAAATGCTAGTCAAATATGTGATTTAATTTTACTACTGATCGGTCAACTGTAGGTTTACAACTATGTTAACTGTATTAAAACAAATTAATTTCATACATATATAACAAATTATTCAAAAGATATAAACCTGTGGTTAAATACGGAGGTCAATATACACCTGTGGTTTAATACGGAGGTCAATATACACCTGTGGTTAAATACGGAGGTCAATGTACATATGTTTGTGGCATAAGTCTTGAAAATATTTGAAATGCTAAAGAAAGGAAATTACTTCCTTTTTGTGACGTCGTAATATTTCGGGTCACTGAATATTAATATTGCAATCAATATGGCTTCACTGGTGCCGACTGCTACCGCGGATCAAACAATTTTTATTTATTATCGTTTTTTATGTCAAAATATCTAAATGCGAAAGGTAATCTGAGCTGTGGAGTACGTAAAGAACAATAAAACGAGAACCTTCGTCACTTTTTACACCTTAGTTATAAAACTTTGTAAATTATAAATTTAATATAAAATAAAACATACGCCAATTATTTAAAATGTTAAATTACTTTGACACGTAACGAGCGCTCTTAAACATTTTAGTAACTTTAAAAATTTAGAAACGACTTCATTAATCAGAAGATCGTCAGAAACTGTTTTCGCTTCATGAATCAAAGACTGCTTTTCAATGGAGAATAAATAATTAAATCACTGAAATTAATATAATTTTCACTATAATTAGTAGTATTCTATTTATACTAAATAACGGAGCAGATACGAGAGGATTTTTTTTTGCATCACCGTTAAGCTAGTGCTTATTTCACTATATCTCATATTAGCATACCTACAGACTTCTCGGTTAAAACATCTTAACGAAAATTGGCTCCTAAAGTGCAATGACAATTGGCTTCTTTAAAGTGCAATGAATATTTTTCCAAAAATTAAAGAATATTACGATAATTAAAGTGTTTGCAGAACAAAATAAATATTGTTACCTAAATTAATTTAATCAAATTAAAAGCCTCACCCAAAATAACACGAATTTAATAAGAAATCAAAATAAATTTCAAAAGCTGTTTAAAGAAAATGTTAGTAAAACAGAAACCGCTATCGTGAAGACATTTACTTAAACACAAACATGTTAACAACGTGCACGTGACGGGCTTGTTGCCATGAAAGTAAATTTCTAGTCGAACGAAAAGAAATTCATTTTGTCGATTAGTGGCTTGGTGGACTGCAAATGATTGTGACCACAATACAAAAATAAATAAAAAGATGGTAGATGTGGGGTAGATGGGGTAAATAGGAAGAATATAAATATGATCAGCTTTCATTTTTGAGACCTCTTTTGAATTTGTACATTGACTAGTCACTTGTAATGTGCATGATCCAGTTTATTGCAAAATTTGTTAACATACACAATAAACGAATATTTTCAAAGAATTTCCTTTTTTTTTGGAACAAGCAACCTTATTGAAAAATAAACTAATTCGTTTATGTTCAGTGTGAACCGTTAAATAAATTTTCATACAAAGACAAATCAACGGAAAACAATAATTACAACTGTTTGATACACTGGAACGGTAGAACACACTTGTAATATTATTTTCTCTGCCTTACATTCTCGTCTGCTGTCTGCAAAGGGCCTACCACCATAAAATATTTCAGATTCTTATAGCGACTGTAAATTTAGGAGTTTTTCGAGAACATCTCGACATAATTACTTTGAAATACTTAATTATGACGTGTTATGTACGTTTACTTGCAATTTGCGAATAAATAACTACATGAATTTTATATAAAATAGACACACTAACATTATTTATATGCTGCTGAAGACGTCACTTGGTAAGTTCAACACACAACTTGCATTCTCCACTGCCGCTGCCTTATTCCGTTACACATTTTCGTAACGCTGCCTAAACCATTTATACCCTACTGCGCGATAAAAAGTTTCCCTTCCAAAGTATCCTTTGTACAAATGAGAGATATTTTTATAGGTCCATATATTAATACTGTAACGTCGTCTTGTCTTTCTATATATCAATCGTTTTCTCACATAATTATTTCATATGTTTTGTGAAAACGTAATCCAAACTGACGTACAGATACTTATATTAAATAAAAAAGGATTCACAGTCAGTAATTTACGTGTCCTTTTTATTAAAATAAAAAGGGACACATGTAAATTATTGACCGTGCTTGTACCTCTTCTTTCCCTTCAAAAATAACAAACTCTAATTGCAATAAGACAATACAGTAGGAAAATAAACGTGATAAAAGTTAATATCCTAATAATAATATATTTTCCTACTGTATAAATACAGATTATATACATCCTTTGCCGCGTTGCGTCAAAATTCACGAAGACAAATTCAAAACACTTCTTCAAAAGATCAAAGACAATGGAGCCATTCAGACTATCATTATATTTAAGCGTGAAAAACGCTCTCACAATCGGTGTCAAAAACGCGTTCTATTGAGAGAAGGAAAATCCATTCCTATCCATTATCCCTTCTTATGCCTGAACAATTGTCAATTTCTCAAAGTACGAAAGCAAAAGAGTTCTTATGGCTGGAGTAGGTTCGTATTTCTCAATTCGTAGATGTAAATCGACTATTTTTCTGATATTTTATTTGGAATTGTTTTTAACTGACTGGCGTTTATAGGCATTTACAGGTTTTTCAATAACATTACTGGAATTTATAGGTTTTTCCATAACTACTACAGCTGTAGATTAGGTATCATACAGTAAACGGTCATGGTATAACAGTTTTAATATTTAGTTATTATATTGGCAAATTCTAAATATATTTTATTCTTTGAGTTAATTCATTAACTCATTGTACTAATTCCACTGTTACTGTTAAAGTCTAACAATTTTTAAATTGTTCTTAATTTGTTTAATATTGCAACTAAAATCTTTTATTTCCAGATAGACTTTTCTGCAATTAGTCTCTGCGATGTTTTTCTACGATTTTTCTGCGATTTGTTAACGATATGTACATAGAGGTGAAAAATTTGGAACCGCTTACTTGTAAAATAAATTATTTTCTCCAAATATGGAAAATTTTTAATATAAATTATATCTTTAACATAAATGTAAGTTTTCAAATAATACAAAAAAAAAGCTATACAAACATAACAGTACCAAACATTCAAGATTTTATCAATCGTTATTATACTCTCTCAATGTTAATTTCAAATAAAAAGGATACGTAAAGAAAAAGGAAATGCATATCTGACGTCTTTGAATAAAGTAGAAACATATTGATACTGTTTTTTTTCACAAGTTATACTATAATTGCAAAGTATTATGATACTAAGAAATAATAAATACAGGTGATCCATTTACAGTGATCCAAATAAAATTTTAGGTAATGAACATCGTGATAAGTCATTTAAAAATTATTAGTTCTGCAAAAATCAATAGTTTCGAAGTTATGATTTCTTTGTACTTTTTTGAAAAATGTTTACCCCAGTTACATAAATCAATTTTGTTCAAAAACTATTTCACTAAATCATATGAAATTCATTTTTCAAGTATAGTTGTCATATAGCAAGTACGCAGTGAGCTGTTTTTGTGTGCATTCTTACCTTTTGCTATTATTTGAAACTTTATATTGATTTTTTTCTTTTTTCCAAAGAAAAACGTACATTTATATAAAATCACTAGACTAAAATCTGTACAACTAGAGATTTGCTTATGACCTTATAAACTACCTTAGTACATGACGGCAGTCTAGACAATAAACCGAAGTGTTGTAACTACAGCAATATCTTCAGAAATTAACATCATATCATTAAGTACTAAATGTAGAATATCTACCATAATCGCAATTTTAGCAAAACTGTATTTCCTTTAAAAAGGTATTAATTCAAATTATATTTATTTAAATTAATCTCAAATCAATATTTATTAGTCTTAAGATACGCAAAATGTGTTGAGGTACCACTGTAAATGAACCAGTGTGTTGAGGTGCCACTGTATCTAAAAAAAATTTGGACCGCTATAAATTGGCCAGCCTGTATAAAAACCTGGATTTAACACAAGGTTCACTACCAAAAAAAAATATGTACCGCTATAAATTGACCAACCTGTATAAAAACCTGAGTACCTCTCAGCTAAGTATGCATGTACCCGGATACATAACTTTATTGTTATTTACATATCATATTCAACAAAATAGTAAATAATAACTAATAATAAATTATACCAATATTATTACACAAAGCATGCCTTTTATCGTGATTTTCAATAAAAACTATGGATAATTGTAAAAAAATAGTCGCATGTTATAAATTAACAATTAAAAATGCCAGCAAATAAAATGACTATAACAAAGACACTAAAAAAATAATTCGCGTGTTCCTTGAGACGACTGACAAAAAAAACTGATTGCAGTTTGTGTTTACAAAAATATATATTGAAGTAATAATCAACATATTATCATGATTAATAACATATTCATAAGCCCACTTTGTACCCGCATTCATTAAGAACATTAGATACTGGCTGCATCAAAACACAGAGTCTACTTAAAAAATGCTACACTCTTAAATAAATCTAGTCAACATTCACAATTAAATGAAACTACGTGATATAGTATTATTTCTACTTTCTTTAAGTTCTTTACCACGACCTAGGTTTCGTTGTATTACAACATCTTCAGGTGGGCTATTAGCAAAGATTAGAAAGATCTTTGCTAATAGCCTACCTGAAGATACTGTAATACAACGAAACCTAAGTCGTGGTAAAGAAGATAAAGAAAATAGAAATAATACTACATCACGTAATTTCATTTACTTGCGAATAATGAATTTTTACAAAATTAACGCCAAATATATTCAATATCTAGTCAACATGTTAGAACTAGTTTCGTCAACTGTAATTAGTGGCAGTCAGCGAGCAAAATCGAGTTTTCGCAGAGGCAAAATTCCGCTCTGTGATTTAGTTAAGCCAATTAAATTGTACATTGTCAGAAGGATCAAAGCGATAGAAGTGATTCGGTCTCGAGAGCTCGCGTTTGTCCTGTAACGACGTTATGTCCCTTAGGACTTCACTCGTTGTCATTTGGGCGTGTATGGAAACGGGGTTGTCTACATGTAAAATATAAAGGGGACGTGCAGACAACATGTATAATACAAAGAATATCGTCAGCGTGTAACCTATTTGTTATATTATGTACATGCAAATTTATTGATATATTTTTTTTACGTTTGCTGCAATAAGCCGCCTTATTGTCAATTTAATACTGACTCGTACATTATTAATAATTAAACTTAAGTATTGAATATATTTGACGTTAATTTTGTAGAAATTCATTATTCACAATTAAATGAAACTACGTGATGTAGTATTATCTCTACTTTATTTAAGTTCTTTACCACGAACTAGGTTTCGTTGTATTACAACATCTTATATAACAGCCCACCTGTAGATGTTGTAATACAACGAAACCTAAGTCGTGGTAAAGAACTTAAAGAAAGTATATATAATACTACATCACGTAGTTTCATTTAATTTTGAATTACACTTAAAACTAAATATACGTATCGATTTAGACATCTTAAATCACACGATTTGTCTGACATTTTTATATTATATAAAATAATTAAACAATTAACAAAATGTATACATTTATTTTGAGTACTACAAGATTAAATTAGTAACCCATCGATTGTTGGTTTTGATGTCACATTGTCCGAAATTATTTTGAGCAAACGAGAGGACAAAACTAATTCATTAAACGATTGTGCTTCTTTAGGATTATAATTACGAAATACTTCCTGGTTTACAAGGCACTGACAATTTCTATTTTATTTATGTTATATTTCATGGTTTCGCTTTTCAATATTTTTATATATCCGTAATTGTATTTTCCCTTAAAGAAACGAGAGATGGCAAAGATCCTATTGGAAAACTAAATAAAATAAATAAATCTTTTTTGTCCGACGTCCTCTTTCGTCTGTTTCAGTTATCACGTTCCGACAACAAAATCATGCAGAAAACAAGCACTCCAGGAAAATGTTGGTTGAAAATTCCACGGAAATATTTTCCAAGCTATTTTTGTTGTATTTACATATACATATATAATACATTTACGACATCGTCGGCAAAGAGTAAAAATTTTCTTACTGAGTCTGTTCACTTTTTCGAGTTGGCGGAAATTAAGTTTGTGTGTTTATAGTAAACTGTTTTGTATGTTATTCCGGATAAACAATTTCTGTAAATATATACTATGTATTTCTATAAATATATGAGCGACCTGTACTAAGGCAGTAAATATAAATCTGAGTATTGAAAACTATCTCCTTAATAATGTGTGTACACCACAGTCCAATAATCTGTCAAAGGTATTGGGTAAATAAAAAAGATCCATAACAATGGTCTATGCTTCATGTCATTAATGGAGAGTAGGGGTATTTGTAAACACGTATTCTATTTTGATAATAACAAATATTTTAAAAAAACATGTATTGCAAAAAAACTACATCGATTTTACGTAAAATACATTAGTTTAATTATTTCTTAATAATTTTGTAATAATTTAATTATTCGTTTAATTTATGTTATCTAGCAGAGATTTCTTTAAAAAAATAACCTATTCTATATTTTTATATGTACTGATTACGTTAATACTTTCAATATACAAATATATAAAAACTTGTACTAAAGATTTGTTTCTGGAGTAATATTAAATACTTTTCTTTTTTTACGTTATAATAACAGGAACATTCTTGTAAGTCTGCATAAATCGAGAATTATTGAATGTCGTTAAATCTATTTGAATTACGAGAGGTCAGTACATATTGAGAAGCATTTAACAGTATAAACGAGGGTACATTGTTTTTTGTAATTAAGTTTTCTACATTATTTTTCACTATGATATATAATATTTCACAGATGTAAGACTAATAACTTGGATGTCTTGGACCGAAATCATTTCGCAATGAAGAACATACTGAAAGCCGTTATGGTGATATTATTTTCTGATGTCCACACATTTGGTTAAAAATGTTAAGGACGCGACCCAACATTTTGGTGAAGCGTATCTCGCTAAGGAGACAGATCAAAAAACCGGAGACTGCATCGGAAAATGTTACGAGACATTTTCGAATGCATTTTAAAGGAACTTTTCAATATCATCCCACTGGATGGTGTCCATAAGACAATAAATTTCAAAAAATATTTTTAAGTATTTTGTCTTCGTGTAATTCAATGAGGTCTTCCTGTTAATTTCACCACGATCGGCCTTAAACTGAAAGAGCTAAGATACTGCGACATACGGATGGACAAACAGATGGACGGACATGGTGAAATTACAAGTGTTCCGTTTTTCCATTCGGCACATACGTTAAAAATCTGAAAAAAAAATCAGGATAGCGACATTTAGCAAATATTCAATGTAATATTATATCACTGTATATATATATATATATATATATATATATATATTTATATATATATATATATATAGATATATATATACATATATAGTTATATATATATATATATATATATATATATATTTATATATATATATATATATAGATATATATATACATATATAGTTATATATATATATATATATATATATATATATATATATATATATATATATACATTGATAGAAACACCAAACTTAAACTTTCATTTGCACCTAAATATACAGGGAATCCTAGTAATGCGTATTCCGCTCTTACTTTACAGAATTTTTTTTCTGCATTTATGATTCTATTATTCTCCATTTCAGTGAAAAATTTATAAACCCTTTTGCTAACATTTCATAATTAGGAACTAAACAAAATATTTGAGACGATTTAAAGTAGATTTTTTTTCCGCAATCGTGCTTATAATACGGTAAATGATTTTTGCATGCGATAGATGCTACAATTGTTCAAACAGTTCGCAGTTGGTTTACGACAGAGCCACTTTATACAGGGAGCTGTTGCCCCAAAGCAGACAAACAAATTGGTATACAATTATTAAAAATAATTCCCTAAATTCAAGATTTAACAATATTTTTCATCAATAACTTGACCAAAAGTATAGGAAAACCATTACATCGATCAATAATTATCTTAAGTTTCAATAACTCGTATAAGTGTGTTAAGCCAAATTTTTGATAAATATTTATATGAATTAATTAATAGGATCCTCACCCCGACCTGAGCATCAATCTCGTATGAGGCATTTTCACAATATTCGACAGGACAAGTGCAAGACGTCAAGAATATGGGCTCTGATTGCAACACGGCGGCGATACGACATTGACCATTTCAACCTAACCTAACCAACTTCGATACCAATACGATGGTCTGCTGAAGACGCATAGAAGCAATAGCAAAGCGAATAAGCCGTTATCACACATTGACGTTTTATGTTTGACGATTTAGTGTCAATTTATTAGTAAATATAAAAAAAATAATATTAAAGGGCTGTATTTTCACATAACAACGATTATAACCAATTATTTGAAAAATAACATTGAAATATGCATTTTCTCAAGAATAATTTTTTTTGTCGGTTGATGAATGATTAAGTAAACAGTGCGCAATATTTTTGGCGCAAGCATATAGCTACACTTAAATGTACCTAAATGATGAGAAATGAAATAAAAACTTTTGGTTTTATTTTAATTTAGGGAAAGTTCCACGTGAAAATGAGCATTTTGAGAAAACTTTTTTATAAACAGGTATACTGGTTGGAAAGATAATTTGAATGGCGAAAATGAAAAATGTTGTAACCGTCCACTTACTACAGACACAAACCTAAAATGAATAAAAAATTCCTCGGTATACTGTGCGTAAAATTGCTTCCGCTTTAAGAATTCTGGAAATAACCATCATTAATTATATGATGAAATTGACTTACGTCAGTCGTTCAGATGTATGTATACCTTCCTCATGACTTATGAGCGAAATATATTTGATGGCGTTTTCACGTATAATTTGCTTTTTCATCCATATAACTACGAAAATGTTTTAAACAGGATAATTACTGGAGATGTGCGTTGTAATACTTTATGCTAGCTAATATTCACCATAAAAGCTTTTCAACCAACTGTAAAGATCCTTTATTTGTCATACAAAAAAAAATTTTTACATTTATTGAAATTAAAAACCGTCGTTTTTATAAGTTCCCTCCACATGGTGAAAAGATCAATTTAAGGCTGTACTGTAGTCAATTAGATAAGCGATGCCATGAAACTTCCAAAATTAGCGAATAGACGAAGCGTTATTCTCTAACGCAAGGCTCAATGTGAATTAAACCGTCAGAAATAAACTGTTGCAGTATAAGTGTGATATTCTACGACATACTTAATATCCTCATCATCACTATTCGGATATTAGCGCTTTTCATTACTAATCAAATTCCCTTCATTAAACGTTTCTATCCGTGGTAAAAGATTTAATTCGGGAAATGTTATAAAACTGCAGCTTCTTCAATACTTTACTAACAAACCTCAAAAGTTTTGAAAAGATAGCATTTTGGCGTTTTCGCGAGGATGAAGGAAAATCCTGAAATAGATCACAGGGATCATATAAAATTTAATAAGACATAGAAACAATTATTTTTTCTTGTGACTGTTGAAGATGTACTAGAATATATGTGTATGGTTTAGTTATATAACATCGTAACGTTAATTAAATACAAGAATAAAAAACAGTGCCAACAAGAATGGCCATTAATATTTGTTAATTAGACATACTTATGGCATCTATAATATGTTCAAACCATTCATGTTATTACCCTCTTGACCATTGCCTTGACAATGATCAACATCTTATTGGCGACTGTTTTTATCAGACGAAAATTAGCACTCGTAAAATTCATTGCTTTATTTATAATTACAAACGAGTGTTATATATACGTTATAGTTTTTCAATTTTCTCCAAAAAATTAATTAGTTATTGCATATCATTACAATCAGGACTCATAACCGAATTGAACTCATTGATTTTACTTGATCATTGAGGCTAAGCAACGAAAGCATTGCTCGGTAATTTGATGAGTGATCATTAGTTGTAAATCTTAACAATATCCTTAGGAGCGCAACAATATCTAATGGAGCTTTTGGATGGGAGTTACAACGTTCTGATGTTACGTCGCGACGGGCCATTTGGCTGGCTTCGCGTCTTGTCAGCTCCTTCCAACTTAAGAGGCAGATATCCGCCAGGGTAAATATCAAAAAAGGCGTGGCTACTGCAAAGTGGAAAGAGAGTCGGGTACAGTCTGTTTCAAAAAGTTAAACAGCACTGTAATTTAAAACAAAACAACACAGATCTAATTACCAAATATGTATCGCACGACGTTTATGAAAATATGTTTCGAGAAGGAGTTTTCAAACAAAATTATCAATGTAAAACCAATTTTTAAGGCTTTTCACAAAGTGGTATATGTGTATTTAGCGAGTTTTTCTTTTTACATATTTGATTCATAATTTAATTTATTTACAATCACATACCGAAAAAAACGCCTCTGTTGTATCATCAATATGTTGTGAATAGAAACATGAGAACAATAATATGTTGCTAATAGAAAGATATAATATAAGTGTAATATTTGATCTGTAATTTACTTTTACATATGTTTATGTTAATTCTTTTATTATTTATCCATAATAATCAATGTTTACTTATTTTTATCTGTAAAATAAATATCCAACTTTTATAATAAACCATCAACACACAGTCAAAATATATTAACTAAACCAAGTAATTGTCATCTCAATAATCAACGAATATGTGAAATTAATTCAATTCTGTAAAAAAATTCAAATAAACCAGTCTATTTGTAATTATCAGTTAAATCAGTCAAATTTTCTGAGTATAGATTTATGCAGCAAATAAAACTTTTTTATGCCATTTAAAAAACAAAACGATAGCAAGTTTTATTTTATGCAAAATATAGCTATTGCCTACTTATTTTGCTGAACATGGTGAAACATTATATAAATATACGATTAGTTTTAAATTTATTTAAGTCATGGCTGATTATTAATCTTAATATAACCAATAAGTACTAAAGAATATTTTATGTTTTACGCGCGTAACAGCCATACACAAAAACTGTGCATAAACACTTTTCTCCTATTCCTAACGGAAATTATACTGAATATACGGTCTATAAGTCTATTGTTCATAGAACACTTAATATGAATTATATTTTTTTGTAACAACTGTAGGGATCGATTTTACAATTAAAATTATTCATTTAGTATTTTCGACTATTCCAACTTCTATTTATTTTAAAATTTAAACTCTGCGGGTTTTCTTTTCTGAATACACTAAATATTTTTTCGACACCCCCGCAAGTCCTGGAACTATTTTCTTGAAAAAAACATTTATCCATAATTGTTATTTATCATATTCATTCCGAATTTCAATTCTGTAGATTTTATTTTTAATAAATGCGAAATATTTATTTTCCACGCTCCCGCAAACTCGAATAGAAATCGATGATCTTATCATTTTTTTTATTCTTATTTTTTCATGCTCCAACGAAAATTATTTTTAAATTATTTGTCGCTATTGAAATTTTTGTCAATATTCGCAGAATCATAGTTTTTATGTAAAGCTTGCTCGAACTAGTTTTTTTTTGTAAAACTGAAAGATCTTTCCGCCGTAAAAAGTATTTTTGATTACGACCCTGATGATAAGTTATTACCGAACCATAAGGTATCACCATTCATTAGAGTCAGTCCATTAATTTTTGCATGATTGACGCACAAACAGTCAATCAGAAAAAAAATCTAAAAACTATATTATTGTTGCAACATGTAACCTGTTGCAACTACTTTTTTGAAAAACAATTTCATGTACGGATTATTTTCTAGTTTATTATACACACACAAACACACACACACACACACACACGCTCACACACACGCGCACACGCGTGCACACACACACACATACACACACACACACACACACACACACACACACACACACACATATATATATATATATATATGTGTGTGTGTGTGTGTGTGTGATTTCAGAACATAAATCAAATGCATCTGAGATACCATCTATAATTTTGAGTTGACTGTATCTAAACGACTTAATTGCTGTAATATTTCGCCGATAAAGAAATTTAGCGAGTTTTTACAATGTTTTCGTGCCACGTGCGGCACAACCTTCCCCTTCAAAGGCTCACGGGCGAGTGATGGAAACCGTCTCGATCAATAAGCCGCTTATGATGGTTATTTTGTGGAGCAAAAGTATGGAAAACAGGTTTTTCTCAGTATTTCTATAATCAATCCATATTTTGAAAAACCTTTTGTCCAGCCATAATATATTATTAGAGTTAGATATTCTTAAAAACCAAAATGAACTCTTACTTTTTCATGTAGATAGGTACCTAGGTACATGGATTAATTACGTGCTGCCACCAACGATCAATTTCATTGCTGGTTTAAGTTTATGTAAAAAAGAATATTAAAATATAATAGAAATTTCAAGGCATTTTAAATTTCGTTTATTGTTTTATTTACTTAATTCGTATTTATTTACTTAAGTCTTGCAAATTACAGTAAAAAATATTATAAAGCAATCAACTTCTTGAACCGAAAAAAATTGCCATAATCATAATTTCTGACATCTTGGCAAAGACATGCCTGAAATACGGGACGACACTATTGTGTACATTTGTAATTTATTATTTTTTCAATTTTGGTAATTTTGAAACTCCTACAGATATTAATCGCTGAACTAATCGAAAATAGGCGCCATACCGCCGATGTACTTACTGTTTTTGAACTCTACCAGAGACGAACGATGCAGCCAGTAGCTATTGAAAGTTACTCGCGTTTCTATGATATGTCTTACAGATGTCTCTGTCATTTAAAATTATCTTATATTTGATTTATCTACTTTTTTCTAATAAATATAGAATCCTCAATATAAATAATAACATATTTTAATGGTTCAAAATGTATATAGCTCTGTGATCAGTTTTCAAACAAGGCCATAATACAATTTCGGATATGATTAAAATATTCATATTAATTTCTTTTATTACGATTAGATGGCAGTATATTTTTCGGGTTGTATTGTAGATTAACATACATGCATAAATTAATTAAATCAAAATTTTATCTGGAATATTAATATATTTTCATGTACCTTTTACTTTTTGTCTCCCTAGGGTCAAAATCAATATGTTTAAAGGAAACTATTGGACTTATTGGAGCCATATCAGGTCAGCTCAATACATTTTGGGTTTAGTACAAAATCAGTACAAATAGATGTTGCTACAAATATCGTCTGGAATGATTCAGAGATAAATCTCAATAAAAAGCCTATTATGTCACTTTTAAAAGAACTTTGTTTAACGAAAATAATTTATTAAACTTTTTAATATTTTTATAAGTGAAGTCTAAAACACGTATTTAAAGTATTTTTTTATTTAATGCCATCTAGACATTTTTTCAGAATTCAGCTGCAAGCTAACTTATACTTGCCACAGATTACTGTATGTTTTGTGCCACAGATGACATACGCGTCGTTTGTTTGCGTTCCATTTGATCGTATAGCACAAAATTATACCGATAATAATATTTTTGAATAAAGAAGCCTATTAATATGGTCAAAAAATATGTTAAAGATATTGAAACCCCGATTGAAATAAACATAATTATTCAAGTTCGATTAATAAAAATATGACGATATGTTCTAATTATTACAACAAACTACTGAAAAGAAACATAATTGTTTGACAACTGTCAATCAAGGTGTCTGTCTGAATTCAGATTCATTAAAATTTTATTCTTTTGGGTAATTTTTGTGTTTCTTGTGATGTTATTTATGACATTTGCATTGCCCCTTTTTTACTTTATCTTTCCGCCGTAAAAAGTATTTTTGATTACGACCCTGATGATAAGTTATTACCGTACCATAAGTTATCACCATTCATTAGAGTCAGTCCATTAATTTTTGCATGATTGACGCACAAACAGTCAAACAATCAGACAATCAGAAAAAAAATCTAAAAACTATATTATTGTTGCAACATGTAACCTGTTGCAACTACTTTTTTGAAAAACAATTTCATGTACGGATTATTTTCTAGTTTATTATACACACACAAACACACACACACACACGCTCACACACACGCTGACACACACGCGCACAGCCGCGCACACACATACACACACACACACACGCTCACACACACGCTGACACACACGCGCACAGCCGCGCACACACATACACACACACACACACGCACACACATATATATATATGTATATGTATATGTGTGTGTGTGTGTGTGTGATTTCAGAACATAAATCAAATGCATCTGAGATACCATCTATAATTTTGAGTTGACTGTATCTAAACGACTTAATTGCTGTAATATTTCGCCGATAAAGAAATTTAGCGAGTTTTTACAATGTTTTCGTGCCACGTGCGGCACAACCTTCCCCTTCAAAGGCTCACGGGCAAGTGATGGAAACCGTCTCGATCAATAAGCCGCTTATGACGGTTATATTGTGGAGCAAAAGTATGGAAAATATGTTTTTCTCAGTATTTCTATAATCAATCCATATTTCGAAAAACCTTTTGTCCAGCCATAATATATTATTATAGTCTTTATTTTAGTGCAGATTCCAATGAAATAGGAAAATAAATAGCACCAAAACAACTAAATATATTTTGAAAACAGAGTTATTTCAGCAATAAATATTAGAAACGGCCATAGTTCAAGAAATCGAAACATTTTTTTTCGGTTAGGTATCTTTAAGTTTGAGAAGAGTTTGTTTCAAGGAATTCAATATGATTAAATTTTTTTTCAAATTTTACGTATCACAATTTTTTAGATTTTCTTAAAAACCAAAATGAACTCTTACTGTTTCATATAGATAGGTACCTAGGTACATGGATTAATTACGTGCTGCCACCAACGATCAATTTCATTGTTGGTTTAAGTTTATGTAAAAAAGAATATTAAAATATAATAGAAATTTCAAGGCATTTTAAATTTCGTTTATTGTTTTATTTACTTAATTCGTATTTATTTACTTAAGTCTTGCAAATTACGGTAAAAAATATTATAAAGCAATCAACTTCTTGAACCGAAAAAGATAACATAATAAAATTGCCATAATCATAATTTCTGACATCTTGGCAAAGACATGCCTGAAATACGGCACAACACTATTGTGTACATTTGTAATTTATTATTTTTTCAATTTTGGTAATTTTGAAACTCCTACAGATATTAATGGATGAACTAATCCAAAATAAGCGCCATACCGCCGATGTACTTACTGTTTTTGAACTCTACCAGAGACGAACGATGCAGCCAGTAGCTATTGAAAGTTACTCGCGTTTCTATGATATGCCTTACAGATGTCTCTGTCATTTAAAATTCTCTTATATTTGATTTATCTACTTTTTTCTAATAAATATAGAATCCTCAATATAAATAATAACATATTTTAATGGTTCAAAATGTATATAGCTCTGTGATCAGTTTTCAAACAAGGTCATAATACAATTTCGGATATGATTAAAATATTCATATTGATTTCTTTTATTACGATTAGATAGCAGTATATTTTTCGGGTTGTATTGTAGATTAACGTACATGCATAAATTAATTAAATCAAAATTTTATCTGGAATATTAATATATTTTTATGTACCTTTTACTTTTTGTCTCCCTAGGGTCAAAATCAATATGTTTAATGGAAACTATTGGACTTATTGGAGCCATGTCAGGTCAGCTCAATACATTTTGGGTTTAGTACAAAATCAGTACAAATAGATGTTGCTACAAATATCGTCTGGAATGATTCAGAGATAAATCTCAATAAAAAGCCTATTATGTCACTTTTAAAAGAACTTTGTTTAACGAAAATAATTTATTAAACTTTTTAATATATTTATAAGTGAAATCTAAAACACGTATTATAGTATTTTTTTACTTAATGCCATCTAGACATTTTTTCAGAATTCAGCTGCAAGCTAACTTATACTTGCCACATATTACTGTATGTTTTGTGCCACAGATGACATACGCGTCGTTTGTTTGCGTTCCATTTGAATATACCGATAATAATATTTTTAAATAAAGAAGCCTATTAATATGGTCAAAAAATATGTTAAAGATATTGAAACCCCGATTGAAATAAACATAATTATTCAAGTTCGATTAATAAAAAAATGACGATATGTTCTAATTATTACAACAAACTACTGAAAAGAAACATAATTGTTTGACAACTGTCAATCAATGTGTCTATGTCTGAATTCAGATTCATTGAAATTTTATTCTTTTGGGTAATTTTTGTGTTTCTTGTGATGTTATTTATGACATTTGCATTGCCCCTGGATCCACTGAACACTCTTTAGACTCCCTTTCTGCAACCGCGACGCAGTATTTTTGGACTTTATTACTGCCACGTTGACTACGAGAAATAAAGGAAGGATTTAGCGCCATGTAAATGCGCGTTGGATGCAACAACTTGCATTCTGAATATTCGATGTTTTGATTTCCAATAAACGATAAAAATGTTTTGGAAAAGGTATTAAAATTTAACCAGGATTGAAAAAAAAATATATATATACATGTATATATATATATACATAAATAATATTTATTTGAGTAAAAAGGCCATCTAACGTCTGATTGTAATGCTACATATTGACATAATAATAAATGAAGTATGTTTTTGAAAATATAACTAATTTAATTCAGTATTATCTGTAGTGTTAAAGCAATACTTAATATGTCTATCTAGCCTAATTTTTCGGGGCAGCAATATTAAAATGTAATAGGCCCATAAATTAAAGGAAATTTCACAATCAATTAAATATAAATATTGTTTCTCTAACTACATTATACGTGTAACGAAATATAAATATTTGAGTGACAAAATTATTTATTAAATATGTTTAATAAATAATTTTTAACAAGACAAAAAAAAAAATAAATTGTAACAAGGTAAAGTAAGTACATCGTCTTCGCTGCCTTGTACTTCTGGTATCATATGAATTGTGGCAAGAGAATTAAGGATCTATGACACTCGTTTGGAATTAAGGCCGATAATGAAGGAGATCTTCTTTTGCATGGTAGTAAATCGGCAATGGCCCTTGATAAGCCCGCTCTAATGTTACAGCCGAATGGCTTTCCCTTATTTTAATAACTTTAAATCCATCGTTCTGAGAGGCGCGCTGATATCAAGAGTGTGTTTAAAAACAATTTTTATAAGAGGCTGTTTTTATAAAATCCCATCTATTTCATTCTTAAAAAATACATTTTTCCATGTCAACCTCTGTTGTTTTTTTTTATTATTGATTTAATTTCAAAAATGTGGAAATTTGTAAAAAGATTTTTGATATATTTCCTCTACGGCAAATGGGTTTTTCTCCTTACTATTCTGATGAATTGATACAATCCTCCCCTAATCCTTGTAGAGAAGTTATGACAATCCCTTGTAGTAAAGTTATGAGTTGAAAACTGCAAGCGCAAGCGTCTGACTTTTTCCAAATCGAATGCCGGATAGTTCTTGGATTTTTTGCGAGAAATGTTATCTTTCTTCTTCAGTTTGAACACCATATCCGCTTCAATTTTGTACTGGTCAAATTCATTCAACAGTTCAATTTTGTTGTCGTTATTTTTCATTTGTTTTTATTGCAATTTGTAAGAATCGCATGTCTTATATGGGTCAGAGTGAAGCTCTGAATCGGAGCCAGTTTCACGAAACACTTTTTGAAGACGTTGCATGACTCCACAGTGCTCTCTTCACGTTTGTGTTCATGGTACACTTTTGTTATGTTCAAATAACATGGTAAACATAGTCGTTTTGTACGGCTTCTTGGATAGTGGCTTTCCTGTTTTGGGTTTCTTATTAATCGGAGCAAGTCTCCCTTTTTTATCTAAAGTAGGTAACTTCCTCTAGCCACTTCCTCTATCTTGTAATTTTTTGGTAATTAGGTCAATTTTTCCTCCACTTACACCATAAATCGTCTGGAACCTTTTTTTAACATTTTAGCCTTCTGTTTATCAATTTTAACTAAATAAGTAGCCGTGTATTCCAGGTTATTTGATTTCTCTGTGCCTTGTCCCCGACCCTTTCTTGTTTCGTTTTTCTTGCACCGTAAAATTCTGTGGTATAACATTTAATCTTGGCTGTTTTTAGGGAGTTTATGTTGAAATAAATATTTAAAATTGCCACTTTCCTAAGCTGATTGAATTTGTAAGCTAAAATTAAGGATTTTCTTGTTCTCGCGCCCTTATTTGTAATTCGCATTTACTCATAGGTATACTCCAACAAATGTATAAAATACTTTATAAAATTGTTTACTTCAACAGCATACGAAAGTTTTCAAATATTTTCAGTTAAATTTCGGCATTTGCTGAATTGTCGTATATCTTTCTGCAACACTTTCGTATGGGATGACATATTTTTGTCGGTATCTCTATTCCTTGAAGATTTATGAATTTCACCACAGACGTGTCAACTTTTTCCGAATTGAAATTATGTTACTTAATCCAAATATCACCTCTTGTCAAACATTCGGACATATCAACTATCTCCCTACTACTAATATTTTCTTACTTAATTCATGCTTTCTTAAGTAAAAAATGTAAATATTATAAAATTCCATTATTAAGTTTAAAAAAAATGTCTATATAAAGTTCATATTTTGAGTTCGTTCAACTAATACATAATTTAAAATATTAAAAAAACGACAAAAACTGTAGGGCACATAACAAGATAAAATCATAATCTTAATATTGACAATGTAGAAATATTTAGAATAAGTTTGAATACGTTTTTTTCTTATTTACACAAGCCGTTATTTTTATTTTTTAATAAACAGATTAGAAATAATACTATCCATTCGCACATAAAGAAGGATGCCGTATTTACAAATACCCCTTGAAAATATTGATACGAATCAGTCAAAATAATTTTAATTGAAAATTCTAATTGAATATAAATCCAGAATTTCTTTAGATATTTCAAATCCACCGTTGAATAATCAGAGAGCAGTTGAAAAGAGAAGGCAATAACAGTGTTAACATATTAATATTATGAAGAGAACATTTTTTGATTTATTTTAGGGTTTGATACAGAAAAGTCTTCTCTGATTAATTTAAAACTTTTCCATTGTATAGCTTTTGTATCAGTATTGAAGAAGGGAACAAAGTATATTTATCAAAGCTGGGATAGACAGTTACTAATATCTAGCTTACAAAACAACAACATATAATATCTAGCTTAAAAATATAATGAAATAAATTCCAAATTTCTTTAAACTGTGGTATAACATCATCGTTTGACAAGGTATAATAGTCAACAAAGATGAACTATCACAAAAAATAAATGTCCTCGCGCGTATTTTTTATTAATGTACGTATCACCCATACACCCCTTTGATAAGTCTTGCACCGACCCGCAAATTTACATGGAGAAATAAAATTGTGTTCGATTATTAATCAGCATTTTCATTATTTTTTATAACTAATTGTCGTTTAATTTGATTTTCCTAATGATTTAAAAAATAATATTTAGCGGATAATAAACGTATATAAATCATACATTGTAAAATATTTGGTAATTTCTGAACAATAAAATATCCTTTGATGCAGAAGCTTCCAAAAGGTTGCGTCTATTTCATACAGTAATACTACACTTTAAATAAACAAAACTTCATTAAATATATACATAAATATTATTTATATCAGCGGCAAAAAGCTCAAATAAGAATTATCCCTGGTATACTGTACATAGATTACTATGTGCCACCACTCTCTTTCGTCATCATTAAATATATTAAGGTACATAAATAAACGTACCCTTATTTACATACATTTTAACAAGCGATGAAACTAAATTTCTCCGGATAGAGGTCTGTCCACATACATTCTCTGTTTTTAACAATTTTTTACAACAAAAATTATAAATGACAGCAAAACAAAGCAAAACGTATCACTATCATCTATACCTACACTATTATTAAAATAAAGTATTTAGAAAATATTTCTTACTTTTGTTACTAATTTACACTAAAATAACCTTTTTTTTAGGTTTCCTTTTTTATGATGTGCTTTTCTTTTCATGCTGTGATCACATATTCATAAAGGATGTAGTATTTTCTGAACTTATTTACGCCAAAATATTCTTTTAATATCCTAATTCAAAGATAAATAAATCATTGTTTATGTTCTGAAATTGCATATTTATAAACAATAAAAAATGAAAATAAAAGTAAACAAACGATTCTTGTTATTTTCAATTTAATTCACAACGAAATTAAATTTGTATTATTTTTATTGATAACCCGCTTTTTATGTGGGAAGATTGTACAATAGCATACATTTCCCATACCTTCAAACGTTTTCACTTCTAAATACACCAAAGAAGATATTCTGAAGTATGATAGACAGTAGCGACACTGTAGCAACTAATATATTGAAATAAATGCATTAGAAATTTAAATATATTGAAATAAATGCATTAGAAATTTAAATATGTTGAAATAAATGCATTAGAAATTTAAATATATTGAAATAAATGCATTAGAAATTTAAATATATTGAAATAAATGCATTAGAAATTTAATATATTGAAATAAATGCATTAGAAATTTAAATATATTGAAATAAATGCATTAGAAATTTAAATATATTGAAATAAATGCATTAAAAATTTAAATATATTGAAATAAATGCATTAGAAATTTAAATATATTGAAATAAATGCATTAGAAATTTAAATATATTGAAATAAATGCATTAGAAATTTAAAAAGAAACTATCTTAAGTGTATATTAAAAATTATACACTTAAGATAGTTTCTTATGAGAAAAACGGAAATCGGTATCATCCAAATAAATAGTAATATGATAATTAATTGATTCGTTCAAGTGATATACTTAATCATTTCTATTGAAAATATTGATCAAGCATCTGAATTACAAAACTGCAAAATTTGTTTAAAATCCGTCTAGTAAATTTGCGTGGTACGCGCACAGGCACGATTTCGCTACTAATCGCTGGAAAGTGAATTTTACGCAACGGTGTTCAATAATACTTGTATTGTCAATCAAGTCACTTTAGGTTAAGTTATTACAAGGAAAAAACATAATCATTTTCACAACATATATGTACTGTGATAATACATTATAAATGAAAATAATGCACTTAATCCGTCGAGGAATACGAAGTTTGAGGTATTTCTATATTTACGAAAAAACGCGACTTGAAATTCGAGCACAAATTCGAAAATTTTTCCATTAATATCAATAATTTAAATCTATATGAACGTAAGTTCAATAAAAAGAGTACGTATTTTTATAACAAAAGCACAAAAGTTAAATAATACAATCATAAAGACATTCGATTAAAATTTACTGCTTCTTTATAAATAATCTTTATTATTTCATCAAAACTAAGCTAATATATATAAATATCTCGATTGACGATAGAATGATGTTAAATGTGTAGATGTATAAAAAGACTATTTACTTTTAAAAAAGCCTTTATTTACGTAAATATAAAATTTTGTGCGTTTAAGACCATAGAGTAGAAGCAAACACTTTTGAGACAATTAAAATCGTGGTGCGTAGGAGAGAAATTTTGGATTAAAAATTTAAAAAACAAATAAAATTAATTAAATATATAATAAATATTATATATTAATTCACACACACTGCTTGCAATCGATGAATCATATAAAACTCCGCCGATTTCAAAATTAAAATCTTAATAATATTATAATTTCCATAACCAACTAATTTTAACTCCGCGAGGTAGAACTCACATATCTCTACTGCGCCTGAAGCTTTTTAATGCCCTGATAAGCAGCAATGTCAATACAAATGTCAAACAGCAAATGCAACCGACTAACAGGAAATTGAAAACGTGGAAAAAGGTTTTTCATGTTTTCACATACTTCCATAAAAATTTACGTTATAACCACTTGCTCGGTCGGTCTGGTGCCGAATATAAGCTATAAGAGACGACCAGCCGACTCGAGGACAATATGCGCACTAATCTTCCGTTGCACTAATTCACGGAGACCAGACAGGGTCGGCGTCGCGTGATGCTGGACACACTTTATCTTATTTTTCCTAACAGTCAACAAAAATAGATGTAAGCTTACTTACTTGTTCATTTCTCATAAATAACTGTATCTTTATGGATAACGGCGTTTATTAATGGTCATTCCTTGATAGCTTCCTTATCCTTATGAGATCACGACATGGTTAATATGTATTGTAGAACACAAATAAGCAAGATTCCTTTAAAAATGTTTTATCATTTATAAATTTAATTTATCTTTCAAAATCAAAACTCAATTTACAATAAAAAATAATATTAAATACATACAACATCAATATACCATATTTAGTTAAAATTTATCTTCAAGGTATAATTAGTAACACATTTCTGCCAAAGTAGAGCAAGCACTCCCTTAACGTCTTTTACTGAAAACGACTGGATATAATTTGAACTGATAACGCGTTCCAATAATTTTACTTAAACTGAGAATTTGCTCTCCAGTTTAATTCTCTCTTAAGAATCAATTTGTTCTTGTGGGATATGACAAGTAATATGGTGTCTAAAGGGCTTATGGATTATATGAAGCATAATATTGTTAACGCGTAAAATAAGTGCAATTTACCTGTTGTCGTCACAGTTTCCGGTTGAACCTTTCTTGTGTAAGGGAAGGATAATGGCTAAAATCCATTCTGTAAGCCATTCTCTGGTGGTCAATATATTGATACAGATACCTGTTGTGCAAAAGTTACTATTTCAGCATCTTCTAAAAATCCTTCTTCGAGTATAAAGTATTATTGTTCAATGACAACCCATTCTGATGTTTTACTGGTACTTGCACTTTAATTTGCATCCCAGTATAGCTGTGTACAGTACTTCTACCATCTTCCAGTGACTTGATTGTGTTCCGACAATTTATTGTTTTAGTCCTCTATTAACCTAGTTCTTGGGTTTAATCTTCCGAGTCATTAAGCGCGCCTTCTTAAATTAATACCAATCTATACGTTTTCATTGCGTCGCTGGATTTCAATGCAAATGTCCTCAACTTGTTTGTTTTTATCTTTATGGTAATTTCTTTTAAATATCGACTAAGGCAGATACATTTTCTATCCGTTGACGATTGCTCGCTGTTGCCATCAGCATATTACTTCTTTCTTGTGGTGAATGACTTCTCAAGTTTCATCAGGGTTCCACTTTTTATATTCTGAAGCTGGCGAATCGTTCTCAGTTATTTCTTTTATAGTATATATGAGAGAAGATACTTCAAGAAGCTACATGTTATTGGCTGCAGGGAAGAAGACAATCTTCTTCCCTACAGCCAATAACATGTTTTTTAGTATACACTCCACCGGTTGTTAAAAACTTTATTTTTGGTCTGACATAAATTTTCGAACCGCGCAATGGGTAGTGTTGTTTTACATTTTGCTTAGAAATAGAATTTTTACCAAACTATAAGAACTTTTTAATCATAACCACAGTGTGTTTCCATATATTTTCGTACTGATACCTGCATGTGGTGTAAAAATAAAACGAAAGGTAAAATGTCAATGAGCAAGAATATTTCTCTCTAAGAACATTGAGTATCGTATGTTTTATTCGTAAAAAATCTTTGCGTAGAGTTAGTATGGTATGTAATGAAGATATAAAATCTAGCCGAAGTAGGCTATATAACACGGCGAGTTAAAAAAATGGATCAGATTTTTTAACTTATAATCTGAGAAGAACCCATCATAAATATATTACCGCAACAATAAGTTTCCGTCGTCGGGTGAATAATATTTACGTAAGAAGAATTCAAAAATATCAAATTGATTTTAATATAAAAGTTTATTTAAACCGTTATATGTAAGTCTAATGTGATTTCATACGTACTAAGATACATTTAAAAAGTTCAGTATTCATCAGTACATACACTACAGCTGCATAGTATTTGGTCACTAAGAAAAAATGAATTTTATATAAGATTAAAAAAATTAAACAACTTTATGATAAATTAAATTATTTATTTGCAATAATTAGATACAATTAACAAATATTTTTAAATTTCAGGATCATCAATATGCCCACTCTTATTTATTACGACAGCATCACACATCTTAAGCACACAAGCAACTAATTTCTTCAATGTTGTCGTGGTCATACGTCTTGCAATACTCTCCACAAGTGTTCCTGAGATGTTGGTCAAGTTGTTCTTACTTGCTTGTCAAGCTGATCCTACAATAATTCTATCAGGTTCAAGTCAGATGATGTGGGGGCCATGTTATAACTTTCAAAACCTTTTGATATTCGTTTTCTATTAAAAGCTCGTGCACAGCTTTAATACGTGAGAAAGTGCTAGAAGACATTATTATTTCAGAAAATGTTCTTGTTAACTTCTTTTTTAATTCCTTATATTCTTACAAGATACATCACAGAGCCTCCACTATGCTTAGCTGAAGCCACAGTGCATCTTCCTTTACTCTTTCGTTAGCCTGTCGATGAACGAAGATTCTTTGACTCCAAAAACTTCAAACTTGGATTCATCACTCCAGAGGACTTTTTTCAGTTGTCAAGTGTCCAATTTATGTGTTCTCCCAATCCCTCCGCAATAATCCTTCACAATTAGGTCTCTTTTTCTTATTCATGGCTTTAAGACGTGATTTTAACTGCTATGCATTCCTCAAGGCCTTTATTGAGATGTCTTCTTTTGACTGTAGCTGACAGGTTTACTGCGGACAATGTAGAATTCTACTGCTATTTTAAGTATAGTTAAACGTCTATTACATTTGCTCTTCACAACTATGCTTAAAGCTTCATTATATGTTGTTGCTCCTGATCTGCCTAGACGACTTTTGTTGGAAATTATACCATGATTCCCAAATTTCTTGACGATATTGTCAACGGTTTGCCTCGGTATCTTCTGGAATCTTGACATCTCATGATTACTTTTCACAATTACCGCTTTCATGAAGACCAATAATTATTCCTCTTGTCTCTTTAGAGTGTTCCTTGCTTTTACCAATTCTGGGTATGAAACAAAATGAAGAGTTTTGATTGTTATTAGAAAGAAGCTTTTGCAATTCACAACAGCGTGTTTCCTAGTTAAACGACTTCTACTAAAGCAAAATTATTTTTAACGAATCTTTAAGACACTTTTTACCTTTACATTGCAAGAAATTTCCTTTGACAATATTATTTTCATTTTAAAACCGGGAGGCAGTATATAACAATGTGTTGTATAACTTCTTGGTATAAACAGGATTTTTGCGCCGAGATTCAAGTAAACAAACTCAATAAAACGGTAATAATTGTATTATTTTAGTACTATAAAGAAAAATGCATATGGCCAAATACTTTAGAACGGTATTGGGTATATATATGCGTATATATATATATTTATATGTGTGTGTGTGTGTGTGTGCGTGTGTACGTATTGCCTTGCACGATTCCAGATTCTCATCAGTAAGACGAATGATTGTGTAAGTCAAGAATACTACCTGTGTTATGAATTAATTTCATATTTGTTTTACTCCAGTATTTCTGTATAAGCATAAAAACATTGAAATTTTGAACTTCACAATTATTTGCTTTTTTTTAATTCAGTAATTTCATTTCAAAGTTTACATTGCCATCATTAAAGGCAGAAAAATTTAATTCTGTTATAGCGGCAATAACAGACTTTTCAACAAATGGTAACGTTGCTTTGTTTTTTCTGAATTCCAAAAAGTGCCTTTTTTGAAATAGCGAATGTCAATATCGGAAAATAACGTCAATATTATTTTCTTGGTGATCTTTCAACAAGCTTGGAAAATGAACCAAAGTTTCTTTTTCAAAATATAGTTAAATTGATTTAGATGAGATCTTAGATGAGAAACCTCGATGAAACTGGCTCACATCGTTGAAAAGTGCCCTCTCACAGGAATGGGCGTTACCCTGTGAGTGACCTATTATATCGACCCTACTCGTGGGAACAATATGAATTCCAAACAAGAAACAATATCACAACCACAACAGAAATTACTTAAACAACAAGTACTTCATTAAAGCTACTTCTCTAGGCAAAGATCATCATCCCTCTCTGATATAAGCAGAGGACAGTCAACAACTTCAAAAAAACAACCTGAATCAGACCTGTTGCCTGTTGAAACTACAGCAATAAAAGATATCTCTCAACATCCTGCCCCACCCATATGGCAACATGTACCACTTCCTCGTGGCAATAAGAAGAGGAAAATGTACGATTATCCACCACCGTCTAATGGAATTGTAAATAAGAACCGGTTTAGCAACTTACCGCTTGATCCAAATGATGACATTGCCCTTTCAAAAACTCAGAAACCCAACAAACCACCACCAATAGTTCTGAGTGGTATAGAAGACGTGAACGAGTTAATAAAACTAATTGAAACTGTTAGCCAAAATTATAAGCTCAAAATGATTACCAAAAATATCCTTCACGTGCTAATGAAAACTCCAGAAGAATATAAGAAAATTATCAATCTCCTCAGAGATAACGGGCTTATAGGGTATACTTTTACGCCTAAGGACTCCAAATGCTACCGAATTGTCATTAAGAACTTGCATCACCTCACACCTCATGAAGCTATTGTTGAGGCAGTTCAAGCGACCAACAACAAAGTCAGAGGTGAAATAATTAATGCACGATACAGCCCCGAAAAGAAACCGACTTCAACGTTCTTCGTCAATATCGAGCCTAGCATTAACAATCCTGACGTTAAAAACATTGCATTTATCGCACAGCAAAAAATTAAGATTGAGGATCCCCGGAAATCAAAGTTCATTGTACAATGCCAACGCTGTCAACAATATGATCATACCAAAAATAACTACCTGAGACCATTTAGATGCGTGAAATGCGGTGAAGACCATAAAACCTCAGAGTGCAAAAAGAATAGGACAACTCCAGCCAAGTGTGCTTTATGCTGCTGCGACCACCCTGCTAATTATAAAGGATGCCAAATATACAAAGAAATACTAGCTCGAAGGACCAAGAATCTCGCCTCTCGCGCTAGACTACCCTCTCAAACACCTGTTATCAACATACCAACTATCACCAACTTTGACACTAAGGGTCATAGTAACACCCACAAAACATCTTATGCCGATATTGCCAAAGGTAGGCAACCAACAACACAGCAATCTACTCACCAACAATCTAATAAATTAGAAGATATACTTGCCAAACAAAGTGAGTAAATGGATCTCTTAATTCAACAAATAGGCTCCCTACTGGGACTTATAACTACCCTGATATCTAATCTGACAAAATGACTTCTCTACACATCGCCACGTGGAACATAAACGGACTTGCTCCCAACACTAAAGAACTTGAGATGTTTTTGAGAACCAATAAGCTTGACGCCTGCCTTATATCAGAATCTCACACTACATCAAGATCACGCATATGCATTCGTGGATTCTGCGTTTACACAACTTCACACCCCGAAGGGGAAGCTCATGGTGGTGCGGCAATAGTAATTAAGGAGAACATTAAGCATTGCCTACTCGAGTCTTGGGAAACCAAGTACCTGCAAGCTACAACTGTACGGATCGATGATCGTGCCGGACCCCTCATCCTCTCAGCAATATACTGTCCACCGCGTCACACCATTAAGGAGAATATGTTTACGGAGTTTTTCAAAGCTTTAGGAAACCGATTCATAGCCGGTGGAGATTGGAACGCTAAGCACACACATTGGGGATCTAGGTTAACAACTACGAGAGGTAGAGAATTAAAATGTAGTACTGAGATCAACAATCTAGCGACCATTTCAACCGGAGAACCTACATATTAGCCTACAGATACCGAGAAAACTCCTGATCTTATAGACTTTTTTTTCACAAAAGGCATTTGTCATCAAAATCTCCTAATCGAGTCAAACCTAGATGGATCTTCTGATCACACACCAATACTTCTTACTGTAAGCCCTATTGCGATACCCCGTGATACCCATAGCTCCTATCTAACTAACGCTAAAACCGATTGGAATGGTTTCCGAGAATACCTCGACGAAAATATCACTCTCAAACTTCCGTTAAAAACTGCTGAAGATGTAGACGATGCATGTCTATACATTACAAACCTGATCCAAGTGGCAGCGTGGACAAGCACACCCACACTGAAGCATTCATTTGCGAATACACCGCTCCCGTTTGAAATCCGTCAAAAAATTTATGAAAAACGCCGCCTTCGTAGAGTTTGGTAACTTTCCCGTAACAGCGAAGACAAAACGCGACTGAACAAAGCAATAAAAGAGCTAAAGATTCTTCTTGCTGATGTCACTAACGCTGCAGTTAAACAAAGACTGGAAAAGATGTCACCCAATGGCCATGGGACCCATTCTTTATGGAAAGCTACCAGGAATATGCCACAGCCCCAACAATGTTCACCGCCAATCTGGAATGGCAATACATGGGCACGGACAGACCCAGAAAAAGCTGAGACCTTCGCCAGTCATCTTGCTAATGTCTTCAAACCTAACGAATCTGACAACCCTGAGGACCCTGAAATAGATCGGATCCTAAATCAGGACCTGCAGCTGTGTCTGCCGATAAGACCTACTTCCCCAAAGGAGCTGTCCAAAGAAATAGCCAGCTTGGACTCGAAGAAAGCTCCAGGATTTGACCTGATCACCTCGAAGGTACTCAAAGAGCTTCCTAGAAAATGTATTGTCTTCCTGGTAACCCTCGTTAATGCAACCTTCAGAACAAAACATGTCCCTGCTATTTGGAAAATATCCGAGGTAGTTATGATTCATAAACCCGGTAAACCAGTCAACGATGCATCCTCACACCGTCCTGTCAGCTTAACTCCTGTTCTAAGCAAATTGTGGGAAAAAATAATCCTTACTAGGATACATGCATACCTAGATATCAATCACGTCATACCAGATCATCAGTTCGGGTTTCGCAAGCAACATTCGACCCTAGAACAAGTACACAGAGTCTATCGTACTATACGAGACTGTTTGGAAAAGAAAGAATATTGTTCTGCTGCTTTCCTGGATGTCCAACAGGCATTCGATCGGGTCTGGCACAAAGGGTTACTATGCAAAATAAAGCAAGCACTTCCACACTCTTTCTACCCCTTGATGGATTCTTACCTTAGAGACAGAATGTTTCGAGTAAAACACCGTGACGCCAGGTCTTCCTTGTATAGTTGCCACGCAGGAGTACCCCCCGGAATCAGTACTCGGTCCGGTGCTTTGCAACATCTTCACGAATGACTTACCCCAGACACCTAATATTACAGTAGCAACCTATGCTGACGATGCTGCATTTCTCGCATGTAATAGCAGTCCAAAAGAGGCAAGTAAATTGCTGCAGGCACAACTCGATGACACAAATAAATGGTTGAACAAATGGCGTATAAGAGCTAGTGCCCAAAAATCTCACCACATCACGTTCACTCTGAGACGTGCAACTTGTCCTGCAGTCAACTTAGATACCAACACCTTACCGCAATCGTCCTGAGTCAAATACCTGGGGTTTCATCTGGACCGAAGGATGACATGGAAAGAACACATCAAAAATAAGCGTAACGTAATCAATTTTCGATTTAGAAATTTGCTATGGCTTCTAGGAAGACAGTCAGCACTATCCCTAAGTTAACAAACTAAGAGTGTACTGCTCAGTAATAAAACCCATTTGGACATATGGGATTCAACTGTGGTCATCGGCCAGTAATTCGAACATACTCTGCCTACAAAAAGCCCAAAACAATATACTTAGGGTCATATCAGGTGCACCACGGTACTCCCGCAATTCGGAAATCCACGAATACCTACAAATTTCAATCATCGTAGACGAAGCAAAACGCTACACAGCCACATACAAAGATCGTCTGACATTCCATCCTAACCCACTTTCGCACATGCTGTTGCAGCCCAACTCGATAAAGAGACTCAAGAGAGCTGACGTGCTTCATAATTAGAGCGATTAAGGGCACTGGCCCTATATTCGCCCAAACAAGATACATACCACAACCTACCTGCTTATAGTTCTAATGACTGATCGCAGGATACAAAGAGAAAAAAAAAAAAAAATTTAGATGGGATCTAACGTCTACCATGAAATAAAAATTTTAGTTCCACCGATATTTCGTTAGTTCTCTATAGTGAACACCCTTCTCAAAGAAAAATGCTTTAATTTTAGTTGATAAGGAAGCCAAACAATTCAGAACATTTTTCTTCTATCGTACTTGTTATGCAGTAGAAGATATGTGTATACACTGTTCATTTCCCGTGAAAATTGTTTAAACTGGCGACAATTAATAGCTTTAGGTATAACGGAGTAGACAATCTTAGTCACCATTACCATAACTTTTCAAATTTTCTCCGGAAATTTCTGGGAACAAATCGCTACTTGATAAGTAAGCACCTCGTGTTTAAAGTCTGCTTCACAATAGTAACAAACCCGTTTCTTACGCCGGTCATGCTTTTCACCCCGTCATTAAGACAAGCTGGAAGGCCATTTATTTTTCGAATAAAGGCGAAAATCTCTTTGAATATGCGGTTTTCGCATCCGTTTTATTTGATTCTTCTTTATAGACGTATTAAATGGAGCATCTAAAAAATATTTCATTTCAAAATAATGACATCTTCAAATCATAATAATTACAAATCTAAAATTGATGACAAAAATACTGTAGCGGTTGTAGCCGCTATAAAAAATGCAGGTAAATTTATGTTTCACTGACTGGTACTAACCACTGTACAATGAGGCTGCTAATTGCTGACTAGCTTAATCAACTCATGTACATCGTGCGCACCCGCATCCCCTCCGCCGCGTTGCGTATCTCAAGGGAGAGGGGCGCAGGTGCGCGCAACATACGCGAGCGAGTTTGAAATTCAAAGAAGCTGATGCTTGATGAAGTTAAAATAAAAAAATGAACAAATCATTGCATAAAAATGAATGTAGTAAATTCATACTATATTAAATGCAGTTACTCCTATTTATTTTAACTCCAACTTTGCAACATTTAAAAAACCTTGGATCGTATCTAAATGTGTTTATGAAATTTCCAAAACATCCTAAACGTCTATCTAATTAGGCAATTATTTGTTATTTGAACACATTCTCAAATATCTTAATAGATATAATCGTTACTTACACATATTCCTCATATCATCCTCACAATCCCAACCACTTATCAAAAAAACAAGCAATAGCCTCAAAAAGAGCCGATGAAAACTTCTCAACAAATACGTCCGTTTTTGGCCGCTCACAGTCGGAAGCCACACCACTGTATACAAATCTGCCCGTAAATCTCAACTTCACTCCCTTCTGTTCTCGGCGACTATCAAGAGCGGAAGAGGAAACTCGACGGCCCTCGTCGGCGGAAAAAGCTGTCACATTCACTTTGAATAAGTAGATGAAAGGAGAATACTTTAAGTGGACTTGTAACCTTTCAGTTATAAGTTAATTAACGCACGTATTTACATAAAACAAGTGAAAGTAAAATCAGTATTTCCATGAAATCAAATAGCGGAAGAGAAGAAATTATTAAATCAAAACGGCGTACACAAGAGAAAATTTCATTTTATTTTCATGCCTTTTACTTCAAAAACTCAACCCAGTTCGTGGTAAAAAACTTAAAGAAAGTAGAAATAATACTAAATCACATAGTTTCATTTAATTGTCAACACACCTTGACTTAAATTGGTCATCGTATATACCATCACTTAAATTTATTTCGCTAACGAGATTGTATCGGTAGCGATGGAATGTTATATTTTCGCCCGACTGCACCTAAATAAAACAAACTACTTTATAAAGCACTAGTAAGGAGTCATGTGTCATTTTTTTCGTCCGTTTAAATCATGTTTTAGAGTTTCCCAAATCTTCGACGCCTATTTCCAAATGTTTACAAAATATGGTTCTGAATAAATGTAGAGATCATGGCTAGTACTACGATATTTTGAAAACAATTCAACGACTTTGTTGAAGGGGAACCAAGCTTTTCACTTGTCACTTAATGCGACCAAGTATTGCAGTGAGCACAAAGGTATCAAAACACAGTTCAAAACTTCTTAAACTTAAATGTGCTCACGTAAATTATACCTTTTTTTACTTTTAAAATTCATGTATTAAAAGGAAAAAACTGAATCATTATAAAAACACTCACGTGTCTGTCTGTCTATGAAAATCGATTTTCCCAGAAACCGCTTGACGTGAGAACTTGAAATATTGCATAATGTATCTTAATAGCCAACCCTTACAAAATAGATATATAGTAATTTTAGAGGTGTAGGAAGGACAATTTAGGTTCTCGATTTTTTTTTGTTAATGTCGTTTGAAAGGGCTAGTTATGAGGGCTTTAAAAATATTTTTATTTCATACATGAAGGTTTGATATCTAATGGATTTTTGCGCCAAAAGTCAAAAAGTAAATTTTTTTAGGAAAATACAATCTATATGCCAAGACTAATAATATCTAAATGGATTAAAACGCCTATTTTATTCTCATTTCTACACACACAGATATAAAATAGAGAAGCGATTTAAGTGTAAATGTATTTGAGTTTTGAAACTGACTGTGTATGTGTGAGTGAGAGACGCGGGTTGCGCGGGTGTGAGCGAGAGAGGTGGGCGGAGTATTTTTGATTATTTATTTAGTCGCGTGAATAAACGGCAAAAAGGTGGACGCTACGTGATTTAATCAAAGCAGAAAATGTAAGATGGAAAATAAAGAAACGTCGATTATATGGAGAGGAGTACATAACGTCCACAAAAGTAACCGTCGCAATACGAACATTAAACGAGATAAGTTTGTGCACAGTATTTTAATTTACTTGTCTTGCTCTGTAGGTAATTAATTACTAAGGGTCACTCTGGTATCTTGTGTGTGTTCCAGTTCTATTAATTACCATAACAAATTTGAAGCTGAATTCTAAAACAGGAAAAAAAATTAACTTTGGATAATTCTGCGTATTTCGTTATATACGCGTGTCTGTAGATTTCAGGTGGATTGCGAATATAATTTTTAGTGTAAACTATTCTCCGGCGCCAGAAAAGACGGAATTTGTAAGAAATATTATAGCATAAAAGACGCTATAAAACAAGGTACATATGTTACTCGGCCTCATTCAAGTTGCAGTTGTAAAGCAAAGATGTCATCATATAAATCCGGGTACTAAGCTAGTTAATACCGTTGCAGCGATGATGAAAGATAATAATGTGTCTTAATAAAATGCGTCTCGGCCTCATTCAAGTTACATATATATTGTGAGCCCTCGAAAAGTCGCAGATAGATATCAGCTACTTACACGCCGCCCGATGCCACTGGTAATCATGTTCAGGTTTGCAGAAAAATGTTTAGATGTGTGTTTTCTATATCTCATAAAAAGGTACAGATATTATTTGAGAAAAAGAAGACCGGAGAAAATATTTTTGGAGAGAATCCGGAAACAAATCAAGGTTTACTGCCGATTTATAAATTGTTGTCATCAACCATATCAAGTTATTTCTGAGAGAGCTTTTACAGCCAACATGATACCCAAAAGACCTAACTAAGTCCTGATTTGAGATTTAAACATTTATCGATGACATTTAAAGAAGAATATCCAGATCATTCTGTTAACTTGGTATATTACTATATCATATGCAAAAAACGCTCCCATAATTTGAAGTTTTGGAGCCCAAGGATTAATACCTGCCAAAAGTGCAATTCGATGCGGGCGAAAGTGAAAGGATCTAAAGAAAGAGATAAAAAATATGCCACAGACCTAGAACTACATCATATATTAAATTAGCATTTAGACCCTTCAGATTTACAACCCTTCAATTGCAGATACTATTTCTTCAGATTGATACTGTAAGATATACAAAATATTATGTCCCTTCTCCTCTTATCTTATTTCAGAAACCATTAACTCTAAAATTATGAAAAAAATGAGATTTTAGAAATATACGTAAAGGTTATAGGAAAACTATAGCGTTGAACCTAAATATCATTTTTTTTTTAATATATATATTTTATTACCCCTGCGAATGAAATAGTAGACTGGTTAATATACGTATGATAAATTATTATTTATAAATAGTTCAGTAGAAATACAATCTACCCTTAAGTACCTTATAAATAGTTCATTAGAAATACTATCTAACTCTCGCAATGCCACTCTTCTACTCGTACTTGTCAGCTTCTTATATATTTAAATGGGTACATTTGCCATAGCTATTACTTCTATAGCAAACTCTTTTCGTCAACAACAACAAGTAGTTTAGAGTTACGGATGTGGTCGAACCAACAGAATGTTTATTATTAGTGTGTATTTACAGGTAATAGCTTGAGGAAAATTATAAGATTTTTTTAAATTACATATAATAATATATAAAAACAAATTAGCATAAAGCTCAGCTGACCTACACTTATCCCACACGTCCTAACTATTCTCTTTAAAAGTTTTATATATATTTTAAAAGCTGCTATAAAAATATAATATACAAGAGAAATTTCGTCCTTACATTATAACTTATGAGTACGCATTTACATAATGTAACAAAACGTGTTAAACTTCAACAAAATAACAACTTTTTTTAACAGAAAATACCCGATTCTGCTGTCTTATTAGGAAAAATCAAAATTGCATGAAAATAAAACAAACTACTTTGTTTAATTTCCTCCAAAAAGAAATTAATCTACAATTACTGAGACAAAAATAGGAAATAAATATACTTCATATGTAAATAGAGTAGAAAAATGTTATTTTATCTAAGAATACAATGTTTTAATACAAATAATATTGTCTTTTTGAATTTTCAAACTGATTTAAATTAAAAAATTCTTTAAACTGCGACATTGCCACTACTAACGGATTATTCAATCGAATATTGTTTGCATACAAAATTAATTCGATATTTGTTTAGCACAATGCATTCTGTATTTCCTGAGAACAAGATGTGACCTCGTTTGATACTTAAAACATAAAGTGTCATATGCAAGTTCGCACTAGCGACTTCAATAGAATTTCCTTTTATGGTGACCGCTTAGGTAATAGTTTGAATATATTGGTTTAAAAATAGAATTATATTGACTATATTAAAGTACGAACAAATCTCTAGCTGCGTGCCACTCTACATCCGTTTCACGGGTATTCCACCGAAAAACTGAATAATGGAAAAACAAAAACAAGAAACAATGAAATAAAAAGGTGGAAAACAAATTTTTTCTTCGTTTATTTGATAGAACGCGGTGAAACAAATCACAGGTTAGTTCTAGATTTTTTTTTAAATAACTTTTACAATATCTAATTTGATTTTCTTGCGGTATTACTTTTTAGTTTCTCTCAAAGTATCTAGAAGGCAAGAGTGGGATAACAATAGTGAGACAACAATATTTAGGTGTTCTTGTTACACTCGCCCTGTGTCAGTAAAGATAATCTAACCAAAACGAATTTGAATATGATTCCGCCATTATCTCCAGGAATCTCATTACTATCCATTCACGACTATGTCGTACACGCTCAGCTCATAATAATAACTGCATTTTTATCTGCTTTTTTCACTCAACGTCTCGTACCCCCGTTATTTAATATTGCAATGCGTGTGTATAGTTTCATAGTATTTGTGTACTCGCCAGATGCATACATTTTTCGTTCATTTTATAAGGGCATGACCTGTCTGTTCTAAATAATATATTCCCTTTGTGTGTCTCATTCATATATATATATAGCCATATCTCATGAAAATGTTGCAGGCAGAGACTACAATATTCACCAGACCAGTAAAGAGATCTGTATATAATTTTTATACCACTTGAGAAAATTTATATCCCGATTGATAATCGAACCTATATTTAAATATTAAGGATAACACTCGTACCCACCGGGTCGCAGCCACTACAGAGCAAATTGAATTTATTTCACTGAAACAACATTTAACATCCACAAAGACCCTATACACACGAACTTCTTCATAGGTGTCCCAACGCGCAGTCGGCAGGCGATATCTAGTGAGAGGTAAAATATTTGTGTAAGAGAGTGCGTTCACGGCGACACTCGAGCCCCGACATTTCTGACGTAAAAAACATTCTATTATCGGCGCATTTTAATAATAAAAACATGTATAATTTTGTACGAAAAATACAAGCTATACATTGCAGTTTCATTTCAAGTAGTGGATATAAAATTCATTCAAAATCAAAAAATAAAAGAATGAACAGTCAAGCAGTACACAAAATTTTAATAACTTTTGTTATTATCATATGTTACTCTCGTTGAACTAAGTAAAATAATATTAAGATAACTCAATCAACAATCAAGATAAATCAAAGATAAAATAAACTTATAGTACAGAGCTGTACTGTAGTTTATTTTACCTTTGAGTTATCTTGCTTCACTCACGTTGTCGTTTTACCCAGAATCGATTGCCATAGTTGATTGGCACTCTCTCTCTCTCTCTCTCTCTCTACCCTATCAAAGTCATATACGTATTAATAATAAATAACCTCAACTTTCTGTAAACTAATTTAATCACAGTCCATCAATTTGCTTTTTTTACCCAATTCCACCAAAAATTCACTCTGAAATTTCAATAGTATTAAGTCTGAAATTTCACTTCATTTCTGTCTTTTATAAGACTGAGAATATTTATAGCAAATATCGTCTCTATGCTGTCAATCCGTAAAGTTATACTCATTCTGATATTTATATCAATCAACATTGACGTTAGTTACCGATATCTCATTTCGATTTGCAAGTCAGTTTACATATGACACTATACATTACTCTAATTGTGCTTCTAAACCACCAACATATTTACTGCAATGTGTCATTGCAGCGCAGGTACCAGCAACATTTCCAGCAATAAAAGTCAAACTATTGCAAGACACGATAATATTTTAGTATAACACGACCATATGTTACATGTTTGGTTTGGCCAGTGCATTTTATGCGTTGCGGACAGGAAGCCGGATGACCGCTTTGCAATCGAAAATACTGTGAAATTGTCCAGTCAACTCTATTGTTTAGTTATGTCGCATAAACGCATTCCATTCTGCCGCGATTAGTTGCTATATTTTTTGCTTTTTGTTGGTGTTTGTTTTAGCTTTGGAGAACTTTGAAGTTATTATTTATTAAAATTAGTAGTAGTTGCTCTAATGAAAGAATTATTGACTTTATTAATGATATGCATTTTACTCTGAGTTATAGAATGCGGAACCCAGATTAAGTAAAGACAGAAATATTAGCATTAGTTTGTTGTCGCCAAAATATTTGGTATATCAAGCGTGAAGGATTACAAAGAATCATAACCTTGAGAACTTACAGAAATAATGATGAGAAAAAGAAGAAAAGTGATAAAGCTGGCGGCAAACTAGTGAAATGATTTGCTTTCGATGCGATAACGTTTATTCTTACAGGACTGGATAGTGTAAATTCTGCAGCTAATGTAAGTATTTTTATTATCTGGTTCTTTGAAGTTACATACTCGTTTAGGAAATCCCATGTTGAAATAGATCTACTCTTGCAAATATTTTAAGTTAAGGGAAATGCATTATCCGCCAGGACAACGTAGGGTGTTACCACTTCTCGACCAAGGAAGAATTCAGGATACAGTATGTTATGGTTTTGGCTCAGGAGTGCTTTATGTCTAAAAACTCTCCCACTCGATATTCCTCCCATAGAAAAAAAAATTATCGTGCATCTATTAGAACAAATAGCACTGTGATAAAAAACTGTTTGTATTTGGTGGACAAATAATTGCAATGTGCTTGCCATCCAAGTCACCTAAAGAGCGGCGAAAATTCCGACGATGCTCCAAATTTTTCTTTTTCCACTCGATCTATACTGATGACATCTGAATATATTAACTACACTTGCGTTTTCAGGTGAGTAAAGCCCTTCTGATATTAGTACTGAAAAAGTCATAGACTCGGGAACAATGGTAATATTTTTCCTCAATTATCTTTTCGAAACCACGTGCTTCTAAAAAATCTAAGTCTACAAGTCCAATTGGGGAAAAGACTCAATTACATGTTCTGTAAAAGCAGCATAGTCCTAGGGTAGAATTAAAAATAATGCAAATTCTGTTTGACTGTGATATGAGAATGTACATAAATCTGCTTTCGTACGTAAACACACACAGACCCCCGATAAGGATAGCAAAGCTGGAGCTAGCACTCTACAAAGCCAATATTCATGTACATTCTCTTCACATTCTGCGCTGCAAAATAATTTGCAGCAAATTTATGTTCATCAATCTCAACACTATGCAACACAAATCAAACCTAGTCAATGAAAAATTTTCTTTTAAAACAATGTAAGCTGCTGCAACTCGTGTGATTTCGTCAGCCGTTGTTGTCCGATTGTATAGCCCGTGTACAAGCAAAACCCTAATGTATATATAGTGCCGAGATATATATTTTGTAACTATGTTCTACATTAAAATATTACTATAATAAACGGGCTATAGATGACAATATTATAGCCACGTAACTAAGGCCCGTTTAGACACACCTTAAACAAATAATTTTGCTATCAATTTTCATTTTGGCTATTTTCAAAAAACCTTGTTTAAAAAATCGCTCTGTTATAATTACCAGAATTGGTGTTAAATAGCACAGTAATCTTTGACACCATTTCCTCTCCTGTTATCAAAGAAGAATATTTAAGTAAGTTAGAAGACTTGAAATTTGTGAGTGTGTATCCGAAGATATGAACGGTTTAAAATTTGCGACCAATGCCAACTTTGTATTGTTTCAGTTCCCGTTGCATATCATAGTACGGACTGCCGAAATTAAATACATTCCTCATTATTTTAAATTGTCAGCGTGTATAATGAGCCTCATACTATCTCGTTAAATATTATTATAATTGCTTTTCAAGCACTTAGATTACATTTTACAGTCTCTCATCTTTTTCCTATGTACAATATTTGTACATGTACTTAAAAAAAAAGTTTATGGTTCCAGTTGAAAAATTTTACAATAACCAAATTCTAAAAATTATAATTTAATGGCCATCTGTTTTTATATTATAATTTTTTTTACAATATATCAAATCACCCGCCATCCATCGTTGTGGCAGAGCTTTCTTCTATTTTCATGTAAGGTTATAAATAAATATATGGGAATATATAAGCACTACACAGTATGCTTGAATCGTATAAAATGAAAGAGGTGTATACCAATAAGTTACAACTTCAAGAAACTTGTTAAGTAATCCAAATATTTTTATTGCCAGCAAATCCATCAATGTATATGCAAAAATCGTCTATGCGAAAGGCAAAAGCTACTAAACAAAGATTTTATAAATTTTGGTATTCTACTACCAACCGTTTCGCATTTTTATTTAAATTAACATATCTTAACTAAGTTCAACACTGCTGGTCATTCAACATAGAAAATAGTGAAAAATGAAAAGGATAACAAATGAATGAGCTTAAACATTTAGGCTTAAAGGACTTAAGTCTGATAAGCGAGGATAATTTCTTTCAACTGTATTCGCAAAGAAAACTAAACGCAATATAAAAGCAGTCGCCACAGATTGTCGACGACCTTTTTTACACGGAAAACTTGGGCGATTAACAGTACAGTCTACGCTGAGCGTTTTCGATTTCAGCTTTATTCCTAATTCTTTTTTCTCTCATGAGCGACTTTGCGAATAAAAACAGGTATATATTTATTTTTTTTATTACGAAACTCCATCTTACACATTCAAATATACATTCGGTGAACTTTTTGCTTATGAACCTCTTCCCCTCAATCGTAATAGTTAAATTTACGAAGTTTACAGTTTACCATATATATATATATACATATATATATATACATGTATATATATATATATATATATATATATATACATATATATATATATATATATATATATACATATATATATATATATATATATATATATATGTATATATGTATGACGGAAAAAAGTGTTTAAAAAATATGTGCGTGTTTCCACCGCCAAAATATAGTTTCTATTTCGAGAACTTTCGTAACTAGCAAAGATATTAAAGTTTGTGTTCGGCTTTTTGATTTTACTTATAAATCCAATAAGATCTTTTGACGTAATTCTTGAAACGAAATTGTTTCTTGCGTTTCTTGATACGATAAATAACTTTTGTTTCTTGATACGAACAAAACTGAATAAAAACTCCTGTCGGTCAGGAGTTGCTCGAATAGTTATATTCCCGTGAAAATTACTAAATGCCTGTCCCGAATTTGCTCGGGCACAAAGAATATATTTTAATTCATTCCTTTTTTTACAAAATAATTATTTACAATTAGTGATTTTCCAAAAACCTCCCAAACAGGTGTTTTTTTATTTCTATCTGAGAATCTAAATACAAATTGTTATGTCTCCAGATTTACTTCATTCCAATTTCCACCCTCACATCATCTATTTTCACATCTTTAGAGGCTAAATTTTGAAAAAGCCTTTTTAAGTAGTTTTATAGTTCCGAAGATACACACTCAGTATGCGATACAATTTATTACACAACCGTGCGTGCGTGCTCCCGTGATTGTCTAACCCAGGTTTTTTAAATAAGTTGTCGTACCGTCAATTAGGTCTTTTTTGACCTACATCTTTTTAATTCTTTCAATTTCTATTATGTGGTGTTGGTTTAATTAATATCGTTTAGATAAAAGTTATATTAACTGATAACTTGAAATTGATTTAATCGATATTGTTTTTTATCAATATAAAATAAAAATATTTTAACACTGTTTTCGAATACTGATATTTTCATAGCTTACCTTAATTTTACTTTTGGGCATATCTTTGATTAAACATTCAGTGTATCTACCTTCATTTATTTATCATACTTTTAACTTTTTTTGTCTCATTTCTCAGAATAATTATAATTTATCTTATTTTAAATTGCATATTTATTCACTACTTATATTTTATTAGTCTATTTTGATAGACACCGATCGGAGAAAAATGAATACTGCGACTGTTTTATCTTACATTTTGGGGTCTTGTGGAATTTAGTCTTTCAACAATAACATTTCCAAATTGCGCTCAAATATGGATTTCTTGTTGAATGTAAAGTAAGCTTAAATCAACTTAAGTGAGACTAGAAAAAATCAGCAAAATCTAAGGCTGACTCGCACATTGAAAATAATTTATACATCATATACCGCTATTAATAATATTTTTTAAAGTAAAAATATTTTATTTATCCCGAGTCGCTATTAATTATATTTAATCCATATTAGTGTATATTCATTTATCGTAGTATAATTGACATAGACTTTTTAGGGCAATAAATGTTTAGTAAAATCTACTACAATTTATTAAGGGCGGAATATATGTTATTGTGAACATCACAAAAATTATGTAATCTGGAACCATCGTTATGTTTTTCCTAGAACCTTCGCGTAGACTTCTGAAACCAAGTTTCTTTTCACAATTGTTGATTCGAGACAATCGTGTCGGGAACAGGTGTACAAATATATTTTTGTAAATATTTTTCAGTATATTCTTCTAATTAGACTTTTACACGACACGACACCCAGTGTAGGAATTTTAAAAATATTCAACAGTGTTTATTTTGGAAATAAAATATCGATCGTGAGAATAAATTATAAGATCTTCATTACCTCTCACATTTATTCATACTGTTGAAATTGAGAACCACAGTTTCTAGTTTTCTAAAATAGCTTTCAGGCTAAGGGATACGTTCTTCAAGATACACTATAAAATCTATGTTCAAAAAGAACTGATCCTGTGTGACATACTTGCACTTGGCCAGCTTTATTCATTAATTCAGCCCATAATTTTAGTCACGCGTCCACGGGCCATGGAATAACTGGTAAAATTATAATAAACCATCCACTCCATAAACAAACCATCCGACAAAATAGCCAAATAAAACGAGCGCAAAACAGCGGAAGGCAATTCAGTTTTTCCATCCTGCGATCCGCGCTGCATCTACAGCCACTTCAAAACATATCATGTATTTTTCAATATTTTCGTTGTTTATTTTAATTTTATGAACTAGAATACATGTTATCTTCTAGAATGAATAGAAGGAAATGACTTAAGAAAAATAAGGCTTTGGGAATGAATGGCATCATTATAAAATTCCTCAAGGTGGCACTATTGAAAAGGGTTACATCTGATATGTAACGAGATTCTATTCAAGAGCAAAAATGCTAACGATGGAAGCGTTATTACAGTAGCATTATTTTAGTAGAAAGGCATAAAGATCTTGTTGAAAAACTATCAAACCATGTCACTGCTACATTTTCAGATCTATAAACTCGGTTTGAATTTATTAGCTAGTGGGGATATGGGTCGATAAATAGATAATCTAACAAAAAACTTCTATATGGTTTGACGAAAAAAGTTGCCGATCTGAAGAAACATTTGCCAACAACACACGCTGAGGAAGAAAAAAAATAAAGGTTAATCTTAACAAGCGAAGACGTATTCTATACTAATATACAAAGCGGAAAAGTTTGTTTGTTTGTTCACCCTGAACTCTAGAAGAACGTGTTCGATTTAAATATATTTATTTTATTAGAAACCTCCTTTTTTGGAAAGTTTGTAGATCATATATCATGATGCTATAGTTTATAAAAGTAGAGTAGAGAGTACGGTCATTAAAGCAGAGGTTTAGTGACCACGAAGGAGAAATGAAACTACGGGGACATGCTTGCCGTTTAATAAGATGAAAATATTGATAAATTAAAATGAATATTTGTAATAATCTGTAAAAAGTAATGAAAGTTCGTTTCCCTTTTTTATTATAAACATAATTTCCAGGATTTTTGCAACTTGGTCGCATTTCCTGATAAAATCAATTACATTTTCTATTTTTCTAGTATATTTTTTTCATAACTCCAAATGTTTTGTGTTGGTAATGGTAGCTAAAACAATCATTTAACAATAGAATAATTACAGATTAACGGCGAGATTATGCGTTTAAGCAAAAATTAAAATTTTTGAAATATTTACTAAAATTAAAAAAGTTAATAAACATTTAATGCTATTTAAAATACATATGCGTTTAAATAGCAATCCGCTACTGGTAATATTAATATGAAATTACTATTGCAACGCTTCCAAACTTATTGAGTAAAAAGTACTGACGGCTGGCATTTACCAAAATTATAAAACACGCTATGTAACTTCGAAACTAGCCCCACTTTAATTGCGTCTTTATACAACATCTCATATCCTTTTAAACGGAAAAGCTTTCCCATCAGCTCTACCATCGCCATACAATGGTGTAAAAAAAACAAAATCATGTAAGTATTACTCGATAAGATGCTCAATATCTTTTCATGGATTTATATCCATGTATCTTTACATATTTTATATGCATGTACCTAAATATACATATATATGTATATATATATATATATATATATATACTTTAAAGCATACAAGGACACTGTAGAAGCAACTTGTGTATACTTGAGGCATTTTGTACGTCTTTCCCGTTCGAACCTACGTAATATCCTTTCCGCGTCTTCGACGGATTACGGCTGGATCTTCGTCGGCTAGACAGTCCGGTGTGGACGCAAAGTGTCTTCAAAACATAGCAGATTATGATGACATTTCCTTTGTCATCAATTTGTAAGGGTCATTTTGTGAGGATAACCTTGAAATATTGTTTGTGAAACTTGAGCGGATCAGAGAATTGTAGTTCGGAGCAGGGCTGGATTATGCAGAGGATGAGATTGATTGAAAAATGGATTTAATACAACCCCACAATTTGCCGACTGGATTCGCTGTCGCTCTCGGCTAAAGCAGATTGAAAAATTACAAACACTAACCGCCTTCATTCGCAGACGACATAAAACTCGTGTAGATAGACCAATAACTATTGTTAATTTTGATATACCGCACTCAGTAGAAATGTAAAAACAAAGAATATAATCTGAATCAAGGCTATCCAGGATACAGTGAAAGTTATTCAAATGGACTGCTATGTACTACATAATCATCAATCAATAACATTTTACATCGCAAATCGGGAAAGAAAAATAAAACAATGGGAACTTGACCACATTAACGCTTACTAGAGGCCGCTAACTAACTTAATTCATTTATCTTTTAAAACGTAACCATATAAACCACATTAAACAGTAATATCGCTTCTCAATGTCCCTAATTACCAAAGAATCATTCAAAATATGAATAGCAAATTCGGAAATATATAAAATTAAGGACTATATATATAAACTATATATATATATATATATATATATATATATATATATATATATATATATATATATATATATAGAAACTTCAAGACTATTACATTAAATCACATCAAAAGGCACTATTTGATTTAATCATTTATGTGTTCAAAAACTAACCATGTGTCACTAAAGGAACTTTTTACAGTAATATATTATATATAATATATATAATTGATGTCTTTAGTTACCATCCAAGCCACAAAGTAGATATTATTAGAATTTTTATTCGCAAATACGAATAAATGCTATCTAACATAGTAACGCTCACCAGAAGGTCCTATTTACATAACTCGCTCATGTGTTAAAAATGAAACTATTAGTTTCTAAAAGAATATTAAATAATAATATCACTTGATATTTATAATAACCAAAGTATAGTTACTGATAATTTTCATCTCACCTCTGGAGAGAAAATAAAATGATGAGGGCTACCATATCAATATTAATCAGCAGTCATTACTTACTTAACTAACTTTTATGTTCAAAACGAATTCACAAATATTTAACGGAACATTAAACAGTTATACCCACTTTCTTGATGACTTTAATTATCATATAACAATTAGATAAATGTTTACTCGCTGCGAGAATATTCCGTCTCATGGACACATTTCATACAAATGGCTAAATAAGCCATTTATGTGAAAAATTACAATACCTGAATGTTGTTCCGCTCCACTCTGATCAAGAGCTCTAAGATGTAATTGCTTTCTGAACAATTTTTTCGTAACGGAACCCGCATGAAGCAATGATCCATAGCAATAAGAAGAGGTATCTTTTAACTGTTATTTATTCCATTCTGCAAAAAAACACCTTGTGCCTGGATATTATTCATTGCCTAGGAATTATCTTAACTTTTCACCTTATATAATTTTTAGGATCACTCTATAAAGTAATCAACCCTAATAGATGCGTCGCAGTCTTGAACTTTCATTTTATAAATCATTATGGACGTAGATACGAAGACTGTGAAGACATAACAGAAGCTTCTGAAAACAATTGCTTAAAACTAAGATTGTTTTCCTTACTTTCAGTGACTTTAAAATCCTATTTTTATGTCTTTTTAGGGCTTCTGCACACATTAGTACATAGTGAAAAACATTGAAAATCTTAGCAATTATTGCACATTAGAAACCTTAGCAACAGGTTTCTAATGTTCAATAAATCTGTCGACATTTCCATTCTATGTTCTATTAACAAACATTTTTACGCAATAAATAGGCTACATTCCTGTTTACTTAACCGTCGAGATTTGGATTTAGGAAAATAATTTTTTATTGACTATTGGGCAGCCATGATACTTGACAGGTTTATCAACATAAACTATATGTAATTTGTTTAAAAACTCTTGACTAAACCTTTAAAGCGACATGCACATCAAACATGTGGCTTGTCATTTTGTTTGCAAAACCTATGCAATGTAAATTAAACCTCCAAAATAAATGTGGCAATATGAGCAGGGAAATTAGTTAAATGGCTTTATGATTAAATGAATTTCGTACTATACTCTTTAAATTTATATTCTATAGTTATATTTTACACTCAATTTAAATATTGCACTTTCTCTGTATACTTAAATATATATACTGTTCAGTTCTTCAACTATATTAATTTACAATAGTGATTAAATTTCATTTACCCGTCTAAACTACTTGCCAACTGTGACCAAACTTTATGCCTTTAAACATTCCAGTAACGTTGAAGCTATTTAATGGCAACTGCCATATGGTCGACTTGTCTATTCATTAGCGTTATTCAAGCTACTTGTAACCCTTGAGTGCAACATAAGGCATAGACTAGACTAGACCGAGTAGCATAAGATTTGGACTAGAAAAACTAATCAATAAACTGTTAAATGAAAATGGAAATTTTAAGATAAAAATAAGCCTGTCGTAGATTATGTCAGCACTTTCAATGTTAAATTTTAAAAAATGGAATCAATATAAAAATGAGGCGTATGGAAATATCTTCAATATTTACAGAACTATGAAGTTTGAGACATTACTATACTTAAATTCAAATATGCTGTACTTTCTAATAGAGCATGAATAATGAAGCATGAAGAACCTTCCAACGTGACTTGATATGAAACAAATTTAATTAGGTAGAATATAGAAAATCTTGTAGTCAAAAGAAAAAGAAAAAATATAAATGAAAAGCCTTTTTTTAAACTGCATTATTAATAATTTAAAATTGTTCAATATGTTGCATATTAAATAATTTAAAATTAATCAATATGTCGTAGATTTTTCAATGTGGTTTAATGTTTACTTCTATTAAAAAATTACCGCACCTGGCATTGTGGATTGTTTCTCGAACGAAATTTAATTACTATTATTTCAGTAAAAAAATATAGCCAATTAATGTGCAGTTTCTCAAAAGTTCAGTCAAAAAGTAAATTGGAAATATCAAAGTACAAAAGTAGAGAAAATTTTTTTTTTTTCATTTTCATTACAAACTAAAAAATATTACACACATTTGTATAAAAGAGACCGTTTTAAATAAATATATTTATTAAATGTCAGAAAATTCTTGTAACGAGATAGATGAATGAAAAATATGTGACCAATTTCTATGCCTACAATAAACTGTTACCAATATTATTTTCTTTTAAATGGTGAATATTTTAAATGGATTCATCAGTTTTCAAGTTTAATTTAATGCCGCATGGCAAAAATTTTGGAAATAACGTTTTATTAAAATCCCTATATTTATAATAATATTTAAAAAACATTTTTCGTTACCATATATAAATTATGCTATGGTGGATCAATAGATAGTTGAGTAACTGAACGCGTTAGAAAATTTAACCGCATTGATATAATTCAATTTTATATGGACGAGCGAACGAACGCAAAACCAATCCACAAGTTCATTCCCCAATCCGGCGCGAACACACTCGGCGTGAAAACTAGATGAGTCCAGATAACGGAGTCGTGTCAAAATATGCTTAATTCTTAAATTGCTTAATTTAGTTTAAAGCGATTAAACTAATTAAATATATTGAAAGTCACAAGCAGGCTTTATGAAATTATAAAAATACAATAGCATATGGTGTAAAAGAAACTGTATGAACATTTTGCTGTATTTAAAAAGGTAAAAGAGTATAAATACATTTTGATCTGTTACCAAAATATGTATCATATTTAAGATCCCTTAACTGAAAATTAATCTCCAAATTGCAAGATTATGCGAAGCAAAATGTTTATTTCCTTACAATAAGAATAATTATCTATATATATATATATATATATATATATATATATATATACATATATACATATTTCATGTAGAGTAACAGCGGTAGACAAGCAATTTCATTTAGTTAGAGGTATTTGTTAAAATAGTGCTAATAAACTTCTCACGGCTATGTTCAAATATTAATTGTAAACAAAATTGGTATTTCGAATAAAAAAAATGTATTTAAAGACAATAAAAAACCTTAGTAGATGTGGTGCGTTAATTTAAACAATTAATTACATTAGATGGATAAGCGTGAAATAAAACCATTTTAAAATGAATTTAACTTTATAAACCCACGTTACTCCTATTCTAACATCGATCACTGTTTCAAATTAATTTTTTTTTATTCTATGATATCATATGATAAACAAAAATATGGAAATCTTGTTTTGATAATTTTCTCTATATCCGTATTTTTCTTAAATTGTACACTTTTGTTATTTACACCAATTTATTTTCCAACTTACTGCTCAACAACTAAAGCATAAAATAGCCAACGAATTAATGTATGTTAAGGATTTCTTAGATAAAAAAATATATTAAAACTATAACAAAAATTAGTAATTACTACGTGATTATATTTGGCCAAAATCATTAAAATATGCCATGATCACGTTGCCGAAATCATGGATTAAACAAGAAGTATATTAGCTATATCCAAATCAGAACAAAACAAGATCCATGAAACTGAATAGCAAATACGTTTACGTAAATAAAATAAATAACCCAATGTATTACTTTACCCCCCCCCCCCGTAAGTATCCTGATAAAAAAACCAAGAATAAAAACGCCGCCAACTCCTACATAGATCATCAACCCAATCTGAGATTCATTTCAAAAATAGTATATATAAACTATTTCTTAAAGAAAGTATGATACACTCGATCGTACTTAACAAAAAGTCGTACCAAATAAGGATAATGTCCTTGATATTTAAAGTATATTAATCTAACGAATCGATTCTATATCTGCTTCAATACAACACTACAAATAAAGCTACATAAAGATTAAATAACTTCTTACGTTTTTACGCAAATCACGTGGGGCGATGTGACGACGTCAAACGAGAATTTCTGAATCGTTAGAAATCTAAGAAGTTTATCGTTTATTAATACCATCTGATATGGCGTACCGTTGCGCCTGCCACAGCGATGAGAAATATTATCGGAGTAAAGTACAATTTTCACAAAATATAGGTTCCATGAACGATACATACTATGCATCTGCTGCTAAACCTCGAAAACTATTAATCTTAAAGAAAAAAGTTTGAGATTTTTGACGAATACCATTTCTTGCAATCTTTGGCGCGCTGTTTTTCGTAAATTAATAATTAAACAAAAGGATAACCCTTTTGAAATATAAAATACCGTGCGTCGTTTAAAAAAAAACGAAAATAATTTTGGAAACATTAACCCACTATAAGTAGTGTGTATGATAAGAGCTTAAAGACATTTTGACAAATTTGAAGCTATACAAAAAATTATTTATTCATTTTTTTTTAAGTTTTCGCAAAAATTACTGATTCAAATAACTTCTCAGACCAAGGCGATTAAATTACTGCGATTAAATAAGCTGAATAAATTACTCGAGAGGTAACCCTTAACAATATTACAGTATTTTCTTGATGAAAAAAGGACATTCTTACTTGGTTATTATGATAATGGTAGGCAACTGGACCGTAAGCTATCAAAATTTAAACCAAAAGTGCGTAAAGATGAATCTACCAAATATATTTATTAACAAAGTAATAATCGTAATTAAATATGGGTAATAAAAATATTCTAAAATATTGAGGGGACGCCCGGGTTTGAACCAGGGACCTATCGATCTACAATCGAGAGCTCTGCCGCTGAGCTATGTCCCCGTTGAGTAAAAAAGGGAAAAAAGCTATCAAGTATTTATTTTCAATGACGTAACAATTTCTTAAAGCGTATGAAACGTAAACATGCGAAGCCAATGAAACGTTACTTTCATCGCGTAACTTCTGAGTGACGGAATAAATATCCCGCTGCGCTTAATTTAACGCAGAATGAAATATTTCTATTTTTGATTCTGTTTGGTGAAATTTTATTTTGATTTTAATTTAAAAAGGCGGTTTGTTTGATTCTTTTAAATTATAAAAAGCGGTTTGTTTACCTTGATAATAAATTTAAATTACAACCGTGTTCCCAAAGAAATTAAGACTCGAATTATTACGCTGTTAGTTCCAATTCTATTCTTACAATTTTATTCGCTAATGTACAGTTAATGTCCAATTTAAATCACCTTTTTGGTAAAATGTTATTAAAATTTTTGAATGCTTTTAATTTGTTCTAGACAACCGTTTTAGCCAACGCAATGATTGGACCGCCAATTTATAACCCCTGGAATGGGAATCAGCGGCCGCACAAAATGATCAAATTGGTACTACAGTTCAATTAAACAGTTCAGTTCGAGTAATCGATTCAGTTGAACAATTTGATAAAGTTTAACTTTGTAAACAGTTTTTGTTAAATATAAAATAACTTTTGCAACTTGGCTAGGAGCTTGTGTTGTTATATATATATATATATATACATATATATATATATATATATATACATTTATATATATATATATATATATATATATATATATATATTTTCATCAATAACATCAAATAAATTACTGTTTAATGGAATATTATTAAAAAGATAAATCTCGTTTTTATATGTATTGAGCATCCTACTAACTTTATTTAAACTGATTAAAAACCGAATTAAATTTTTTTTCAATTTTTTTCAAATTTTTATTTGTGCAATGTAAAAAAAACATATAAACTATATAAAATCCTTAATCCAAAAATAAATCCAATTGCCTCGCATTCGACTCGAAGTACTTAGCGAGCTCCCTCCAGACTTTATAGTCAAAGGTGATAGATCTGGTTAACACTGTATAAATTCATTTAATTCAGCACATCCAAGTGCGGGGCTCTAACTATTGCTCATTATTCCGTACAAATCAGTATCGGGTACCAATTTTACGTATTATAATGATCATATTTTAACAACCAGGAGATGAATATGAAAAAAAATTAACTAGAGACTTATGTGGAACAAATTTACATAATAGAATTAAAAGTACAGATATTAGACGAGAATGGTGTGCGAAAAAAACATCTTTGTAATTATATGGAAAGGAATTTTGAAATAATTTAGCCAGGTTGAACGAGTGGAATAAAAAGAATGACAATAAATAAATATAGTGAAGAAACGAGTCAAAAGTTAAAAGCTACAAACCAAGTAAGTTATGGAAAGATTAGTGATCAGATTGTGGAATATTTAAAGGATGATGGTATAAAAAATCATAAATAAAGAAAAGAATTGAAAGCACCAATTAATAAAGCAAAAGAGGAGTGTAGTGTTTGACCGTCCTACTTAAACTATCTGGGTGAAAGATGGCAAAATAGATGGATATGATGAATTGTTTGTACCATACACCTGTTTGCCTTTAAGATGTGGAACAAATATTTGATGCATAAGTGACGCTAATTAAATAACCTTTTCTCCATATTTTACATACGTTTTGAGGAATGTTTTTATTATACGAGTATACTTTCATCGATTTAATAAGTTACATGTGTTTTTACCCGGATTGATAATAATTAATCCACTTTTAAATAAAAGTAAGCTGCTAATTTTACTAAAATAAATACTGAAGTTAACAGTATATTAAGTCAATATGTTATTGACTTAATATACTATCAACTTTAGTATAATTAATTTTTCAAAATATAGATTATCTACTCATAAGATCTACATAGTCTCGTAGCATCCTCTCTTGCACACATGTATTGGGATTATATCTCAGCTAAAGCATGAGAATAATATTGAAACCCGCTCAAGAAGAAGATATTCCAATTCCACACAGAAATTTACGGAAATATGTATTATCGAAATACTAGAGTTCGGTTAGAGTTCGTTCGGTTTAAGACGAATAAATTACTTTTAAAGATTCTCAATGACGATTACAGTCAGTTATATTAACTGAAATTTGCTCATAAAATCAATAGACGATTTTGAGATATTTGAAGGCACGTATCAAGTTCTCCAATATGATCGTGTACTAAGTGAAAAGACAGAGGAGACAGCGAACTCATTGCAGTATAGATTAAATACGAGTTTACATTGGTTTTCCTTTGCGCTCACTACTGACTGAAACAATGCTTCTGCAACATCTCAATCAGTTCAATAGTAACCATAACGCATATGACAGAATCTTAGACTTATTTCTTTGTACCCTAGACTCAATCTAATACGATTTTCTGTAACACATACTAAAGGAGAGTCTTATCTTCTTCTCTTGTTTTTACACCCATTTTCACCAAGTTCTGAGTTTTTCAGGACCAAAATATATTAATAAATTCTAAAATCAATGCGAAATTTCGGTCATGTGAACAAAGTAGTAGATACAACCTGAACAAAGAACTTTTTGCCCACGACATAAAAGCAATTGTCTCCTCAGTAACTGTAATGATTATTAAAAGCCACTAAAAATATAATCAGAATTTTCCTTTCTGTTATTATATATATCTAATCAAATTAATTAAAAAAAATTAAATTTCCAGTATAACATACAATAAACCCCGTGATTAAATATCTCATGAGATCCGTGACTGATTACCTCTTGCCTCCTGAGATCCAGGTGCAAACAGGAAATTAACTTATGCTTTAAAGGTAACCTTTCAAAGAAATTACTATTGAAAAATATTGTAAATCAACCAAAACAATTTTAGAATTAGTGTAAATTAAAAAAAAATTTGTTCCATCTTGCGAAAACTATGTCACAAAACAAACACGAACTTTTCTCATTCTTACAAGCCAAACGGAAACCCATCGTGCCTGCAAACATTAAACATCTACAAAGACGCAATGCAAAATGACATTACTATTTTCTTCTTAAAAAATTGGATTTTTCTTAACCGAGCCCATTATCATCGTATTCAAAAGGTCCTTAAAGATTTGTACATTCCCCGAAAATTGGAAACGCCTGGATATTATCCCGATGTTTAAAAATGGGAAAAAATAACGTACCCAATTACAGATATCGGTTTGTTTGGATACCGAAAATTTCCGAAAGACTTATTTATAAACAAATTGTGTGATTCATTCATCAATAACTAACCTCATACCTCCATTGTTTCCTACCCAAAAGGCGACATTAACCAACCTGACTTCTTATGTAAAGACAAAGAATTTGTTGATTCCCGAAGTCAATATAAACAGATTTCAGTAAAGCCTTCGATGATGCACATCACATAAAACTAATGAAAAGCTGCAAATAATTATAGTACTAGACGTTTTAACAAAGTAGATGAAACCATATCTTACTAATCCAAAGCAATTGGTGTTATCGCGTCTTCGGGCGTGACACAAGGTTCACAACTAGTATATTTATTTTTGCATATGTAAAAAGTCGTATCAAATACTTTTATACTACTGTCCTAAATAGAATATATAATATCGAATAGAGAGAATTCAACGCCGTTTCCTCCATCACTTAACGTACAATAAATACCTCTGTGAATAATTACCAACATATGTATCAGGGTTTCAGCGTAACAATGTGTATAAACACTCCAATTGTCGAACTTTTCTAAATGTATGTTATTCAAACTTATAGCGGGATTTCTCGACCGTTCATATCCCATTTCAGCAAATCAGGTTCTACTGCCTCATCTCGAAGCCAGAATAAACCACTTTACTCTATTCGAATGCATGCACTATCAGATGAAGTTTGGAGATCTCATCCATTATTCCCAAGATATAAAATAATTTTATACCATTTGCATCTAGAATAGTATATCAAGCTAGAAAGCTCACCGTTTCGACCGGCATTTAACAAAGTTCAGTTTTTTGATCAATAATCCCAATAAATAATTGGATACATCGAATTGTCTCCAAAGAACACACACAAATACACAAATGCAAATTCACGCATTCATATATATATATATATATGTTTAAACACACATACAGACACATGCATACATTATGAATACATTTAATGTTTTCGTAATTGATATGTGTTTAAATGTGTATTTGTTCGTGTGTGTGCATTTGTGTATGTTTGTGATATGTAATATGTTTAACATAATTTACATTTTTCAATGATTATATTTTAATATTATTTAAATTTCTACATCTTTTTATGGCTTAATGACACAAATATATACGCTTTACTCATCAAAATTCGATATGCTAATGATTTTAACGACTTAAATGTATTGTGATTAGTTCTAGACATCAGAGTAAATAAATAATAAAGCAAATAAATTAAATGTAGCTTTTCTAGTTGCTATTAATAGGTGTGTTTGGTTAATCCTAAAACTAACCCCAAAATTAATCCCAAAACTAAAATAATGTAAAAGTGTATTATGACTCTTTCCAAATTTTCTTCAAATAATGAATACCTTTCTCATTAGAAGTAAAAATAATTTAAAAAAACAATATTTAACCAAGGCACGTGAATAAAAAAAATATATACATATATATATATATATAAATATAATGTGTCTCAATTTCGCTGAATCGTGTCAGCGAGTAAAGCGGGATTAATTTGTTCATTCATTGTTCTCGTGTCGTTTAACCGTCACTCTTGTTGAACAGCAATATTTATTGAAACGTGAAAAACATGAGAAGAATTTTCGTATTCCCATTTTCAATTTCCCTTTCAATGATATCATAAAACGTGTCATTGTTTCCCAGACATATAGTAGAGAAAGATATTTTAATTGTATTTATATGTAGATTAATTCTAGCTTTGACCAAATTATATTGCTTGTTAAAAAGTTGAAAAACTTAGTACAATAAGTCAAAAATGTAGAAAAATATTACAAGCTGACCTATCACAAAACTAAGATATCAAGAGTTAAATTAAGCTATTTCAATACATTGTGAACACCACGATCGCCTTCCTATGGATGTCAATTGATCAGACCAGTTACGACAATAAAGAGAAGCGGAAACTAGAGTCCAGTGGAAAAAAAGCGTCAAAACAAGAAAATATTTTCTTCTTAAAGTAAAATTCGAACCAGTATACTGTCGACCAGATATAATTACTTATACAGCTGAAAAAATCTAATATAATATTTACTCACTTGTTTTAAATTCAATCGATATTATATATATATATATATATATATATATATAAAATATGTCAGTTTAAAACTTTAATATAACTTATCCAGCTTTTTGTAAATGCCAAATAATTCGCCGACTTTTAAATAATTCACTAATATACCGACTGTAATAACTAAAAGTCAGAACATACTCCCTTTAAGGAATATTGCCATTATTCATAAATGTTCTTTTTTATAGTTAATACAGTTACGATGTGTATTTATCAAACCATCTACAAAATAACTCCAAAGCTTGAATATTTTAACATGTAACTTATTTTTAATGCTGGGAATTCCGAAGCCCTGTGCTTTATTATCTATAAGCTCGCCAGTTTCGAATTTTGACCATAGGAATAATTATAACTAGAGTCATTTCACTAGTAATCAAATTTTAACACACGATTTTAAAAATGACAATTTCCTCTAAAAATTTACCTTTTTTCGAAGTAATTATTACCATCCAAATTTAAATTTTCCTTTCAAAAAAGTCATACCTTCATTGATCTGTACGTATGCGCGGATGAGGACATGCTACAGGTTGCAATTCCCAACCCATCTGTATAATTCTTTTTTTCTTTCCTAATCGATAGAAGAAATAATCATTATCAGAATATATATATATATATATTGCAATTCCCAACCCAACTGTATAATTCTGTTTTTCTTTCCCAATCGATAGAAGTAATAATCATTATCAGAATAAAATATTATTTATTTTCACAAACAGTTTACTATTTTTGCTAGCTTTCTTCATGCTTGGTCACAATTTTTCACCTATTTTCTTGCGCTTCTTTTCTATCCCTTGTTGTTAACATTTTTTTTAATTTTAACTTTTGTTTTGTATTTTTTTATTTAATAAACTATAAAAAGTACACTATGGATTTTATTAAAAAATTTATAAAACCGAACTGTGCCCGAGATAAAATTTAATTATTCCGATAAAAATTAAATGTGACCTTCGTTTTCCCAATTTGTAAACAAATCAAACTTCTTTGAAACACAAAATAGCGCACCTTGCGAGTGAGGTATATCAGAGTAATAGTTCAAATAGTCACCACATTGACAAAACTAAGAACATAATACTAGGAGTATTATCCTTCATCTGTTCCTTTCCCTTTGTTAAACAAACGTAACCAACTATCTTAGAACTAACTAACCCACAACCCATAGACTACATAGCTATGAAGTCAATATTAAATCTCTCTGTAAATATTAAATTCATAATTTCAGATGCTGATATTCGGTGCGCAAGATTGCACTAAATGTATATTTACTAAATTCCAAACTTGATATCTTACTAGTATTTTATAAATGAGCCTAAATTTGCTTCAGAAATATTTATTGAAGTGGATAATGGATAAATTTTTCGTCTTACTTGAAGTCAATAAAATATTAAAAATGTCTGTTATATTTGCATTGTTTTACTGTATTTATATATAAATGTAAGCGCAGAAATTATAATTCTATGTTTATTACTGTTAACAAAAATAATTTTCATTATGGATTCATTTATCTCTAGAAATTTAACAAACACTTCCATCATATTATTTCTATCGCCATAATATTTTTTTAATATATAAAGTAACCAATGAATAATATTATGGCACGGACTAAATCAAAAATTCAAAAGTTAAATCATCGGTAAAATGCTTAAATCCGTTTTTTCTAAAAAACTTTCATTTTTAGCATTGCAAGTTACAAATATTCAGCAATAAGGAACGAAACTGTTAAACGAAAATAAAAATGAACAAACGATTCTAGTTATTGAAATTGCATTGCGATGACTTTTAAAAATGCGAATTTTTATTCGAAAATCGTTTCTAATAATCAATTAATTTAAGTAAATAGGAGGAAATATACATTTTTTATATAATTTGTTTTTTAAAAGATGCTTTAAAGTCTAATAGACAGTGAAAATACTATGACAACTAGTATACTAAACTAAATCCATTAGTAATTTAAAAAAAAATTCAGATAAAATAAAAACCGCCATCTTGTGAGGCATGGCAAAAATACACACTTACGATAGTTTCTTATGAAAGAAACAGATGTAATAAATACACTTATCCAGAGAGAAACTATGTACGTCTTCATAATAACATTGGACATTATATACTAAGTATGTCCCAGACGAGGGAGAGGGTGAGTTATATTTGAATTCTATTAATAAATAATATTTTTATACAACAAAAATAAAACAACTAAAGAAGCTCAAACAGTGAAATTAGAACAAAAACCGCCGAGAGTTTCTTTGTTTTTATTAATCCATATCTAGACATGTAGGCAATTAAAACATATAATTATATATGGACATATAATTACATTTTTGACAAACTCATGATTTCCGTACCTAACCCAGTGCTTTGTCACTACGCTTAATGACATTGGGCGAAATATCGAAATTAAAATATACTTACTAAGTCGTCTCCTCCCATTCGATTACACAAAGTGTAATAATGAGTATACCCGAAGTTGAACTATTTGGGAATTCTCGGCCAACTGCCGACATGGCCATTAGCATGGCTCGACAGCGACATCGCAAAAAAAATAGACAAGGTGATCCAAAAGAAGTTTTCACTTCAATAAAAATTTATGTGAAACGACAAAAAAAAACGAAAAGCGTGTCGGAACATAAATAATGTCCAAACGTGTGTCGGAACACGTATAAAAAGAAAAAAAATGCTCAATTTAATCGTAAATGTTTCTTAAAAGTATTGGTGCAAGATGAGTGAAATAATTTGAATTCAAAGTTCTAATCGAATGCCACACAGTAATTTTTTTCTGATTTTTTTCAAATTTATGGTTAACATAAAGTTGGAACCTCAACAAGCTGAAAAGAATCCAATTCGCTTCCAATTTACACGCATAATAAGGTACATTTTTAATATTTGCACATATTCACTGTAGCACAAAGGTTAAAAACTGTAGAACTAAGATGAACCGAAGAGCAGACGTGTTAAAAATTATTCGAGTGCATTGTTTTTCTACGAAAACTAAAAGTGAAAACAACCGAATATTGAACAGAATAGTAAATATAATTCGATAGCGAATCGGTTAACAATTGTTTATTAATTTGTAAACGCCAATAAAACATATGTAAGCTGAACGCAGATTCCACGGTAATCTATACATATAATAAAACTGTAACAGAATTAATTCTGTGTATTGAAAATATTTTAAAACCTGTGATCAGTTTAGCCTGTAGAAGCCAGAAAATCTATTTTTAGATTTTTTGTCTGTCTATTGTTGATTTTTTCTTCAATCACTAAAACTACTTTACGCATTTTGATGAAATTTGGTATAATAATAGTTTATACCCTCGAACAACATATAGGATACATTTTATCTGAATATTTCAGATGTAAAAACACTCTATCTTGGTGAATTATGATATCGATACTGCCAACACCATCTATTAGCCTTTTTATTAAGCTATATGCTCATAAATAAATCACAATACGGTACTGCCAAAGTCATATCTTGGCGATTTTAGTAAACTTTATCCTCACAGATTTTTGAGGAAAAAAATAAAGAACACAAAGAACTAAAAACTTTTCTTATATTTAATTCCACGCGTACGAAGTTGCGTCGGCACATTTAGTTGTTTATGAAAATATTCTCATCTTTACCTGCTTGCAACCGATGAATGGAATAAAACTCCGCCAATCTCAAAATTGAAATTTTAACAATATTATCGTTTCTCACGGAAATTTAACCAACTGATTGTTGGGAACAATATACGTATTTCACATTCGTCTAATGTTTTTTGATGCCCTGATAAACAACGATGGGCTAATAAAAAGGAAATTGAAAACTTGGGAAAAAAGGTTTTAATGTTTTCAGATATTTCCTTAAATATTGACGTTATAACTACTTGTTCTGTCGATCTGGTGCCGAATATTACTATAAGAGGCGACCAACCGTCTCGAGGATAATGAACACATTAATCTTCCGTTTCGCTGATTCACGGAGACTAGATAGTGTCGGCGTCGCGTGATGCTGGACATACTTGCTTTATCTTATTTTTCCTGACGGCCAACAAAAACAGACATAACCTTACTTATTTATTCATTTCTCATAGATAACTGTATCTTGATGGATAATGGTGTTATTAGTTATTATTCCTCGATAGCTTCCTTATTTTGTATCCTTATGAGATCACGACGTGGTAATATATATTGCAGTTCACATATTATTACGATTTCCCTAAATTTGTTTTTATATTTATACATTTATCTATTAAAATTGAAACTCTACTCTTTACACAACAGAGTTTTCACTAAACTATTAGAAGTTTATGCTTATAACCACAGTGTGCTTCCATATATTTTCGTACTGAAGAAGATGCCGTAAAATCGAGTGTTGGAAGTTATACAATCAATTTGATTATGGCATCGATTTCCTGGTGACATCATTAAATATTTTCCGCGACATTTATATTTCACGCATATTATCACATATATATAGCATATTTCACGCGACATATTTCCATCGACATATTTAAATATTTTCTTATTTTGGAAAATATTTAAATAGCATGCTTTAGATTGGTAGCTTGATCTACACAGGAGTTCAAAAGCTGCTCATCTCTATTGTTCTGGGTTCCTAAACCGTATCTTCGAGCAGTGATATGAATATGATCGTCGCTGTTAGTACATATAACTTATTTTAGTGTTGCAGTCACTCATCAACAGAAGAAATTTGTATTTATATATCAGTACTATTATAGTTTCAAAACATTAATAACAGTTTGTGATGTCTTACTCCAACGATTGAGTGGTTAGTACTTACAATCATGTGACATTGATGGCTAGAAGTTTGGAGTTCAGCCTTAAGTTATTATTCTGTCTGATACCATATTGTAAAGTTTGACATATTTATTAATACCCCTATCATTAATATCCCTATATATACCTATTACTATTTTCATTCTCTTGAACACAAAATACGAGATAATTTTGATTAGGGTAGTAACTTGTCCCTCCTCCCACATCTGTATTTCACTGGCATCTGTATTACACTGATATTTTATACTGGAATATCTACTTCTCCATTATGCTCAATTTTCCGGAACGGGGCAGTCCCCACACGTTCCAAGTTCTGATTCATCATTCCTTTCTTAGGTCAAGATTGCTAATACTGATATTCGTTTCCGCATTCCTATTTAGAGTGTTTCGATTCGCATTCCTTTCTTAGAGTAGGCTTTTTAATACAGGTATCCTATTCAGTATTCTTGGTATATTTGGAGTATTTCTTTCATAGGATAAGATTTTTAATACCGATATTTCATTTAACATTCCTATTTCGGCTATTTCGATACGGTACTCTTTCCTTAAGGTAATATGGCTAAAATTGGTATTCCTTTCAGTATTCACATTTACGGAAAGATTGGTTATATATATATATATGTGTGTGTGTGTGTGTGTGGGGGCGTGCGTGTGTTTTTATATTTATACATACATGTGCGTGCGTGTGTGTGCGTGCGTGTGCGTGCATGCATGTGTGTGTATGCGTGCGTGCGCGTGCGTGCGTGCGTGCGAGCGGGCGCGCGCGCTTGCACGTGCGTGTGTGTGTGCGTGTGCGTGTGCGTGTGCGTGTGCGTGTGCGTGTGTGTGTGTATGTGTTAGTGCTTGATGCAGAAAGAAAACGAAAGGGACTTCTCCCTTTCGTTTTCGTCGATAATCAGGAATATTTATCTGTCTAAATTTGATATCGCATGGATTGTTGGTAAAAAAACCTTTACGTAAAGTTAACATGCCGGGAAAATAAGACATAAAACCTAGTTGAATTACTCTATGTAACTCGGCTCGGTTAAAAAAAGTAAAATTGGCTTTTAATTTTTATTTTCAAAAGAATCCATCGAAAATTTATTACCACAAAATGTTGTAGTCAGTCACAAAATGTTGTGGGTGTTCGTCGTCAGGTGTACAATATTTACGTATTAAGGATTCGACAACATCAAATGTATTTAGATATAAAACTTTATTAATTCAATATAATAAACCTGTTAGGTGTAACCCTAATGAAATTCTAGGTATATTGCTTTGTTTTTTTTTGAGCTTCAGATATATTTTTTTTTTAAATAAGCATCTGGTTTATTGTCTCCATTTTCATTTGTTTGTTTTAATACCGGTTCCACTCGTTTTATGCTTGCATCCATGTAAATGTTTATTGGTAGTTCAGGATCAAAACTTTGCGGAATCGGTATTGAGCATAGCGATACTTTTATATTATCAAATGATTTCTGATATTCTGCTGACCATATGAATTTCACTTCATTCCGTAATAAATTGTGTCCAGGATAATTGCACTGTGTGGCATGAACTTATGATGATAATTTATTTTTCCTAGGAATTGACGTATATTTTTTCTTGTTTCTGGAACTGAAAAGTTATTGACAGCGGTTAAATAATCTTTAAGAGGTCTCACTGAATTGTTTCCCATTATGTGGTCTAAATACTTGGCATAATGATTTGCAAAAATAAATTTGGAAAATATTAGTCTAAAGCCCTCTTTAAGCCCTCCAGTAACCTTGATAGATGTAGTATATGTTCCTCAAAAGTTTTCGAAAAAATTAAGATTTCGTCTAAAAAAATTACTGCAAAACTAGAGTTTCTATTTTCTTATGATGTTGCTCTACATTCTTTGGAAAATGGCTGGAGCAATTTTTAATCCAAACGGGAGGAATGTCCACTGGAAATGCCCTTCTTGTGTAATAAATGCAGTGTTGTATTTATCTTGAATATGACCACATTCTTTATTAAAATCTTTAATCCACTGGTAGGTATTTGAGTTTCTGCCAGTTTTTTAATCATGAAAAATTATGAATTTATTTCTAAATTTTGAGCTCCAGATGTTTTTTTTCTTTAAGTAATTTCTCTAACAGTTTTTCCAATGTTTGACTGAGTGTAGATTCAGAATTATTTGTGTTTTCTGAAATTTCTTCTGGGTAAAAATCATTAACTGCAAGTTTTGTTCTCTATCCAAATATATTTCTAATATATTCTCTGTCAAAATTATCCATATTTTTTATTTAACTATTTCCTTTCCTTGGCATAGTTGGAAGTATTTGCAATTACTTGATGTAGATTTGCAGGTTACTATTGATTTCTGATACTGGTTGATATTCCAAAAATCTGTCCATTATTTGAAGCATGTGACATTTTAATGTTTTTTTGCAGTACAAAAGCGTGGCTGAAATTGTGTAACAGGGAGAATAGGGCAGTTAATTGGAATGACCTCCTCGGACGTAAATATAGAGTCTGGGGAAGACAATTAATAATGAAAATTTTAAAACTTTCCAGCCTAGGAGATACAGTGATGCTACACCGAGCCAGTATTTGGCAACACCGACTTAAGAAACCATAGCAGCATTCGAACAACCAAGTATGAGCTCAGATACAGTTGCGAGAGGAAACTACCAGTAGCCAGAGTTTGGTAGTGTGGCACAGCTTCCAGAAAAAAACATATCTAGAATAATTCATCTTATATTGATAGAAAAATTGATGAATATTCATATTGATGCATATTAATAAAGACCTATGATTAAAGCAAATATTTCATGTTACATGATTTTTTAATACTATGTAAATTTCAAAAATTAGATGATTGTCAATGTCTATATGTAGTGTTATTGTACTGTGTTTCACTAAATTTTAATTCAATTCCTTAACCTACCCACTTCCTCTTCCTTTCCAATCCCGATGGAAGATACCCTCCACCTTCCCGTGGTTTCCATTCAGAAATGGTACTGATATGTGGGATTTTGAAATATATCAAGTCACAGAATATCACATGTTATTGGTCAACTGTGGGGTTTTGTGTACGTTTTACACAAATATAGACGTGATTATAGTGATATCTATTAGTGGTTGAAGTATATGTTCAAACTCGTTAAAACCCCACACTTGACCAATAACATGTGATATTCTGTGACTTGATATTTTATTTTCAGATGTATGCAATTACCACCTAGTTGATTCCAGAGTGCTACCTGTAGACGCCTGATACTTTTTATAATTGTACTTTCGAATTGTATTTTCATAATAATGATATTTACACTAAATTGTATAGTAAGTTTTAACATTTGTATTTTGTGAAATATTTTTGTTATGATTTTAATAAATAAATTTATGAAAAAAAATTACTTCATACTTTGACAACGCCATCTGTGAGCAATAAAAAATAAGAGATTACGCCATATATGCGCATTAATAATAATTGCACATGCTTTGGTCACGAGGGAGACTTTATATGGCTTTTTCATCGACAGTAACAGCTAGAGTAATGTAACAAAGTAAAAGTCACAGTCAAAATTGTTTCTTCAACTTTGTTACTTTTACTTTTCCTCTAACTTTTGCCGCTAACCTTTACTAGTCATTACGGTGCTGTAATTGTAAAAGTTAGGCGACGTCTGATAAAAATTTTGTAGGTTATTTCGAAACGTCTCTAAGATCTACGAGCGAAATTTCAACAGATAATTCTTCAGATGATGAATTAATTGTTAATTATATAACATATAGACGTAAAAACTTCAGTATCTGCAGATCTCACTTTTTGTTGACAGATTCTGAATTTTTATTTCGTTACAGAATGTCTTAAAGTCTGTCAATTTTCTTAGTGAATTGTTACAAAATAGATTGGCAACTGTTACTACAAAGTAAGTTTTAGTATATTTGTGTCAATAATTTAGCTGTTATTTAGTAATTAATTCATTATTTAAAACCATCTAATCAAGTTGTTTCAACAAATTTGTTTGAAGAATAAGGCCCTTTCTGTACAAGAACAACTTTTGTTGGCTTTACGTTTTTATGCAACGTGATCAATGCAGCAAGTTGTTGGAGACATTTTCGGTGTATATAAAAGTACAGTGTGTAAATGTATATTTAAAGTATCGTCTGTTATAGCATCTCTAGCAGAATTTCATAAACAAATGCCAGGAACTAGCGAGGCAATGCCAGGAACTATTGAGGTTATGCATGTGACATTTGATTTTTCATCTGCTGTTGGTTTCACAGAAGAAACGAAAGAAAAAAATTTAAATTTTTTTTTTAAAAGTAAACCTCAACTTTTCCATGTTTCTTGAAATATGTAGTTTTATGGTAATTGATAATTTTTACTTGATACTTTATGGAAATATTGAACCAAAAACGTAATTGTTTTTCTTTGTGAAAACAAAAGAAACAACGTTTATTTCAGGTATATTTTAGTAATTTTATAAAGCAAAATTTCTTGCAACAATAATAACCTCTACCTTATATTTCTACAAAAATCACAACTGTCAACCATGTCATCTGCAGGAACTGACTATAACGTGGCAAATGGTTTTCGTTACATATAATTATATAATATATATATATATATATATATATATATATATATATATATATATTTATACATATACCCATACAAATTCTTGAAACTTTTATAAGTATTTTAGTACGTACGTAACCTCATTAGGATTACACCTAACAGGTTTATTATATTGAATTAAAAAAGTTTTATATCAAAATATATTTGATGTTGCCGAATCCTTAATACGTAAATATCGTACACGTGACGACGAACACCCAATGTTGTAATAAATTTTGTATGGATTCTTTTCAAAATAAAAATTAAAGGCCAATTTTACTTTTTTTAACCGAGCCGAATTACATAGAGTAATTAAACTAGGTTTTATGTCTTATTTTCACGGCATATTAACTTTACGTAAAGGTTTTTTTACCAACAATCCAGACGATACCAAATTTAAACAGAGAAATATTCTTGATTATCGACATTCTCCCTTTCGTTTTCTTTCTGCATCGCACACCTTATCCAGTGTGAGATACATATATACATATATATATATATATATATATATATATATATATCCATTTTTACCCAGAAGAAATTTCAGAAATAACAAATAATTCTGAATCTACACTCAGTCAAATATTGGAAAAACTCTTAGAGAAATTACTTAAAGAAAAAAAACATCTGGAGCTCAAAATTTTGAAATAAATGCATAATTTTTCATGATTGAAAAATTCACTGGCAGAAACTCAAATACTTACCAGTGGATTAAAGATTTTAATAAAGAATGTGGACACATTCAAAATGAATTGAATTAGAAGAATCCAAAAAACTAGAGGTGCCACTATTAATAAAAGTAAGGGTACTATTAAATGACACTTTAAACATTTCTGAAATTTATGATTCTCGTTGAAATATGTCAATAACTAATACTAAATTATTAAATATACAACCAAAAATAATACAAGTAATATACAAATGGTAAACTAGAAGACTATTAATGGTAAAAAGAAAACAAAAGTCCCATATCATTTGATACCAAAAAAAAATATGGTAACATTAAAAGTAAAAATATGTAATATTGAAAGAATTATGGTTATTTTTATAATAGATAATGAAAATTTTAATTACGATTTTCTAAATGGTTTAGATTGTATTAAAAATTTTAATTCAATGTACAATGAAGAATTAAAGATCATACAATGTAGCAAGCAAAAAGAAAAGTAACCTAACCTCAAATAAAGATGACATGAAAGACAGTAACTAGTCAGAGACAATGATGTTTCAAATATGACAAATTTCAAAATTCCTGGTGTACAAAAATGAAGAAGGATTTTTTTTACACTCTAAGATATTAAAACAAGAAAAAAAAGAATCCACAAACAAATGTGAAATAAATTTCAATGAACATATAAACTCGGATGAATTTGAAATAGTAGTAAATCACTTAGATTTATATCAACAATCAGAAATTATTATGTTGATAGAAAAATACAAACCAATCTTTGCCAATTATAAATATGATGTCGGCACAGTACGAGATTATGAAGCTCACATTGACTTGAGGGTTGTTAAATACTGTTACAGTCGTCCATATAGATGCTCAACTAAAGATAGAAATAGAAATATAAAATGAAATATTAAATTACAAGAGTCAGAAAGAATCATATAACCCATCTGCTGCCCCAGTAACTCTAGCATATACAAAAGAAGATGAAAGAAAAACAAGGTTATGAATAGATTTCAGCGGATTGAACAAAATTGTGGTCCATGAATCATATCAATTTCCATTGATTGAAGATTTAATGATATAAACTGTAATCTGTAAATATTTTTCTACTTTCTATAAAAATTCAGCATTTTGGTAAATTTCTTTGAAAATTCAAGATAAATACAACACTGTATTTATTACACAAGAAGGGCATTTCCAGAGGGCATTCCTCCCATTTAGATTAAAAATGCCATTCATTGCCATTCATCTCCAGCCATTTTCCAAAAAATGTAGAGCAACATCGTAAAAAAATACAAACTCTCTAGTTTTGCAGTAATTTTTTCAGACGACATTTTAATTTTTTTGAAAACTTTTGAGGAACATATACTACACCTATCAAGATGGCTTAAAGAGGGCTTTAGACTAAAATTTTCCAAATTTATTTTTGCAAATCATTATGCCAAGTATTTAGACCACATAATAGGAAACAATTCAGTGAGACCTCTGAAATATTATTTAACCGTTGTCAAAAACTTTTCAGTTCCAGAAACAAGAAAAAATATACGTCAATTCCTAGGAAAAATAAATTTTCATCATAAGTTCATGCCACACAGTGCAATTATGCTAGACACAATTTATTACGGAAAGAAGTAAAATTCATATGGTCTGCAGAATGTCAGAAATCATTTGATAATATAAAAGTATCGCTATGCTCAAAACCGATTCCGAAAAGTTTTGATCCTGAACTACCAGTAAACATTTACACGGATGCAAGCATAAAACGAGTGGAACTGGTATTAAAACAAACAAATGAAAACGGAGACAATAAACCAGATGCTTATTTTTGAAAAAAAAATATCTGACGATCAAAAAAAAACAAAGCAATATACCTAGAATGTCTGGTAATAAAAGAAGCCAAAAATTCTTTTATGCTGAAGCCGAAATTTTTTTTAAGAGAATTTTCAGTATTCTCATATCATAAACAATTAGAAAATACGTACATTAAGGCTAAAACTGATGATGTACTCAGTAATTTAACATATTATTTACTCCAATTCAATTTTAAAATTAATTATAACCCAGGAAAAGCAAATCAAGAAGCGGACGGTTTAAGCAGAAATCTAGTTCTACATCCTTATGACAATGCTGATGACGTTTTGAAAAGCAAAAACAAACTTGTATTGGAAGATGAAATTTACTACAAAAAAATAAAAGATGGAAAAAATAATGCTATCGTAAGAACTTAGTAAGACTATAATAAGAAACGTCCACCTAACTTATAGCCACTTCGGGACAACACATATGACAAATAAAATAACCCCATTCTACACAACAAAGAATATAATTGCAAACGTTAAACAAATTTGTGATGAATGTGAAATTTATATAAAAGAAATGAAGAAAAATGTAAAAATTGGCTTAATGTCACATTTCGGTCCAGTAAGACGCCCATATCAATACCATCGGAGGCTTCGGGAGATCACGGTCAACAAAAAAGTATCTTCAACTTCTATTTTGACATGAAGAAATCAAAACGCAAATGATTTTATTAAAGTTATAAAAAATGTAACACGAAGTTACAATACTGATGTGATATTAACGGACCAATACCCTGGCATAAATCCAAAGAATTTAAAGAATTTCTGAAAGGGAATAATATGAGAATAGTTTTCACTGCTGTGGATCAATAAGATAAGATGCAAAATATATGAAAGTGATAGGAAAACAGCATAGACAACTATTGTACAGAAATGTGTAGAAAAATATAACGAAACAGAACACACAATAATAAAGTTTGCTCCATAATACCTTTTGGAAGCCGAAGATGTGAATATTCTACCACCGGAATTGAAATCAAGATGTCGAAGAAAAACCAGAAAAGAGATAGAAAATTAGCCTATAAACATACAACGAAATCTCACCATTATAATAAGAAAGTTTTCGACCTGCATAATAAAGAATATAAATTTGAAGTGGAAGATAGAGTCTATGTAGAAAATGGAATTCGAATAAATGGGAAGAAAAAGATAGAATTGAGAAATGGACCCTAGAAAATCTTGAAGAAAATTTCCGATTCAATCCATCAAGTTGATGTTGTACACAGGAAAGGGGAATCAAACTTCTATCACATTACCAAACTATTCAAATGTCGGTTAGAAAATTAACAATTACATGCATATCACTTGCAATTGCTTCTGTCAAAGAGGGGAGATGTAAAGAAAACCACTACTGGTATACTAGTGTCATCGCGTTCCTTAAATTTAAATTTGCCGCGTTATGATATGTAGATGACACGGTTGACAGTTGTGATTTCTGTTAAAATACGAGATAAAAGTTATTATTATTGTAAGAAACTTTGCTTTATAAAATTACTAAAGCAGCCCTGAAATAAGGGCTTTAAATGTTGTTTCTTTTGTTTTCAGAAGTGAGTAAATGATTGGTATATGAATAATGTAATTAGGTTATTGTTGTCAAAACGTATTGTAAATAAAACTTTTGTTTTCACAGAGAAATGCAATTACGTATTTGTTTCAATAGTAAAAAATATCAATTTTATATATATATATATATATATATATATATATATATACATATATATATATATATATATTTATATATATATATATATATATATATATATATATATATATATATATATATACATATATATATATATATATATATTTATATATATATATATATATATATATAAAACTTTTTCAACATTGAAAAAATTTTGTTTTCTTTCTCCGTTAGGTTATGATTAAACTGATTTAAATTATACACAAAGTTTTACCATGAAATAAAACTTTGGATCCACTTATCGTTCGTTAGTTCTGTATAATGAATATAGTTCTCAAGGAGAAATGCTACTAATTTCCGTTAATAATGCAGCGAAATATTTCAAAATGTTTCTTCTTAATAATCAATGTACCATATCATGCAGCAGAAGATCTGCGCACTCACTCTATATTTCAAATATAATCTCTTTAAATTGGTGATGATTAATAGCTTTAGTTATAATAAATTTGACAATCTTAATCACTAACACCATAACTTTGCAAATTTCTTCTAGAAATGTCTGGCACAAAAGCACTTGATGAATGATACAATGGTAATTAAGCATCTTGTAATTAATTTTTTATTTCAAAATAGCAAGCAACCCGTTACTTGCATCGGTCATACTTTTCACCCCGTCTGTTGAAATTAAAACAATTTTTTGAGTGGAATATGAGGTTTTCCAACGCACTCAATTACAACATTTGCTATATCCTCTCCATACATTTGACCTTTAAATGGCAATAGTTCTAAAACTTCTTCTTTAGAAACGTTAGATTAAATAAATTGTACAAAAAGTGAAACTTGCACTATGGCATTCATGCCAAAAGACTCGTCAACTCTTGTTGATAAAGCTGTGATCAAACTAAGATTGCTGTTTAGTTATATTAGAACAAATTTTGAATGTTTTATCTTTTTCTAATTTACAGTTTCGTCTTTTTCTATTTTACAGACAATGGTAGAAGCACTTTAATTTTTTTGGAATATCTACTTTGTTCAAAAAATCCCGAATAGCTCTTCGGATGCATTCACAAAACAATTTTTTACGTTTTCGCTGTCTGTATATAGTTTTCCTCTCTTAACAATCCCTTGACTAACCACAAAACTTGCAATATTAATATCGTTGGAAGGTTGTATCAAGTAATTAACACGTGATTAGTTGGAATGTTCTCATCAAATTTAATTTGTTTGTTATGCGGAAATTTTTTCTTACCAATAAGACACGTCGGAAGACCATTTAAGTCTCGAATATACGCGAAAGTCTCAGTTCATTCAATTATAAATTCGCAGTTTTCACCTTCCGTTTTATTTTTTTGTATTAAAATAATAAAGCCTCCCACACAAAATAATTACAATTCTAAAAGTTTTGACAAAATAACTACAATTTTCAGTTGATAGGAAAAATTCAGGTAACCTTATGGTTCGAGTAGATTTATTTGTCACCCACACACAATTTGTGAATTTGTGACAATCTGTTTGCAGCTAGCACTGACCACTGCACAACGAGACTGCTGACTGACTGGTACACTCAAATGCGTATCCCGTGAGCCCGCCTACGCTGCGTGTTCCGTCGCCCAACCGTCCGATGTCCCCGCGCGTACATTCCCGCATTTGATATTTTATAGAAGAACCACACTTAAATGGCCAAACAATCATATGTGTCTCGTGAGGCGCGATTTTTCAACCACTGGCTTAGTACATTTTCACAAGCGTTAACAACTTGATTATCTATATCCTTAATCTTCTTACTAAACGTACCCAAACTACGTACTAAATGTCATTATTGTGATATTTTTGACCTGCATGGTTAAGGAAAGAGAAACTAAACCACATTTTTAATACATTTATCAAGTGAAAGAAACGTTGCATCACAAAATGCCGCGAAAAACAATCATCTCCCAAGCCCGATGCTTGAAAATTTTAAATATTTTTTGTTTTTACGTTTTTATTTTATGTAACTACGTTTCACATCACAGTCACAGTCATCACAGTCGCTCTTAAACTGAAAAAATGATGATTCTGTGACAAGCGGAGAGACGGCTTTAAGATGTATAGAGTAATTTTTATCTACACTACTACGGAATCTTAAAAGTCACTTCCCACCTTGACACTATATTCGTATACAATAAAACTAAGAAAATCCAAAGAAGGTGATGCTTGATGAAGTTGAAATAAAAAAAGCAAACATCTAAAGCACACAAACTAATATAGTGAATTCAAACTATATCATGTTTACTTTATCATTTATGTACAGCATCGTAACTTTCAAACAACATTGGATCGTATCTAACATCCTAAACATCTATCTAAGTAGGAAACTCTTTGTTATTTGAACACATTCTCAAATATCTTAATGGATATAATCATTATTTACACATTTATTCATGTAATTCTCAAAATCGCAACGACTTGCCAAAAAAGCATGCAATCCCCTCAAAAACAGTCGGGAAAAACATCTCAACAAATACATCCGATTGTTGATGGTTTACAGTCGGGCACCACAGCGCTGCATACAAAACTATCCGGAAATCTCAACTTCCCTCTATTCCGCTCTCGGCACCCATCGTGAGTCACAATTGACGGAAGAGGAAACTCGATGGCCCTCGGCAGCTGAAAAAGCTGTTACATTCACCTTTCTTTACATAAACCAAGTAAAAGTACAATCAGTATTTTCATAAAATAAAATTACAGAAGAGAAGAAATTATTATATTAATCAAATACAAGTAATTAATGATAATAATTCCTAACAAATAATAACTTTTAAAATTAATTTCGTTATTTCATTTTTTTTATCTATTTTCACTCTTGCGTAAACCATGTACAAAACTAAACTCTTTTTGAAAAAAAAATCAAACAAAAGACGATAGTGTAATTAAATTGGCATAATTCGATGAAAAAAACACCTCTAATATGTGATATAACTTAATATTTATAAACTGACTATGGTACTCCAAGTAATAATATTAGATTTAATACACATCTTTCCAACAGTGTAATAAACGAAACTCCAATTTCGGATCTCCATAAATGTATTTAGAAACATACGAAACCGCGTGCACGAGAAATAATTTCATTTCATTATGATACGTTTTAATTTAAAAATCGGCGCAAACGAAGTAAATATGAATTACTTCCTATTTATAACAAAGTTTCACTGAGTCTAAAATACATTTTTCAACAAGAACAAGCTGAGGCGGTAGAAATGTTAAAGACACATTTCAGGCCGCTGCCGTTATATACAGAAACCAAAAACGATATTCGACATCAGTTCGGAGGCGAGACGTCTATTAGCTTATATGATATAGAGACAAAATATTTCAGTGAGCATAAAAATAGCAAAACGGAATTCAACTTTCGAAATATTTTTTTATTCTAACACCTTATTATATTCACTGTCACTACTTTTAAAATTCAACTTTCTTAAACTTGAAACCTACGCAGAGGTTGTAAGACGCTTTATTTTAAATATACTCCTTTTCACAATTACCTAAATGAAGCTACGTGATGTAATATTATTTCTACTTTATTAAGTTCTTTACCACGACCTAGGTTTCGTTGTATTACAAAATCTTCAGGTGGGCTATTAGCTAAGATTCTTCCGATTCCAAAAAAATATTCCCCAATCTTTGCTAATAGCCACCTGAAGATGTTGTAATACAACGAAACCTAGGTCGTCATAAAGAACCTAAAGAAAGTAGAAATAATACTACTTCACGTAGTTTCACTTAATTGTGAATAATGAATTTCTACAATGTTAACTCCAAATATATTCAATATACCCCTTTTATTACGCCTGCGAAGGATAGTGTAGACTAGTGATTTATTTACCTTGTGGGAAAATTAATATTTGTAAATAGATTAATGGACATACTTAACAGACAATATTAATGGACATACTTAACAGACAATATTAATGGACATACTTAACAGACAATATTTATGGACATACTTAACACACAATATTTATGGCTGCATACCGTTAAATATTTATAAGTACCTAAATGTGTACGGAACGCCCGCAATGCGACTCTTCTACTCGTACTTGTCAACTTTTTATATACTTAGTGGGGTACATTTGGCAGAGATATTACTAATTTAGCAAACTCTTTTAGTCACCAGCAAAAAGTTTAGAGTAACAAATGTGGCATATATAAAATAGTGTTTAATATCGATATTTATTTATGAGAATAATTTCATAAAGAAAAAACCTGAAAATAATTCTTGCACTAAAATAATAATACTTAAAAACAAATTAATGAAATTAAAAGAAGAACATTTATCTGACATATGTATTTTCCATATTATCGCAACTATTCTCCTTAAGAGCACCATTAAAAGTTTTACATATATTATAAAAACCGCTACAAAAACTCATTACAAGAAAGTTATTTTATCATTACGTCATAACTTACCAGTGCGCATCTATATAATGTGACAAAACATGATTCTGTGTCCTTATGCATACATAAATAACAATTGCATAAAAATAAATAAATTACTTTATTTTATTTCTTCCAAAAAGTACAAACAGTCCCACATTCATAGAGAAAAAAGAGCAAATAAGAAATACTAATACGTAAATATTTTAGAAAAATGTGACTTTATCTTTTATATTTTCCATATTAAAATACTGAAGATTGAAGATCTTTTATATTAAAACATTGAAGATTTGTACACTATATTCCTCAGAATTTTATTCCATAGAAAAAAATATAATTTTCTCTTTGAATTTTCAAACTGCTTTGTATTAAAAAATCCTTAAAACTGTGAAATTGTCACCACTGACAGATTATTTAGTCGAATATTGTTTGTGTACAAAATTAATTCTATATTTTATGAAATATTAGCACAATACATACAGTATTTACTGAAAATAAATCAAGACGTGATTTTGTCTGACATTGGAATTTCAGTTGACATATTGTATACAAACTTATACCCGCGACTTCGATCAAATTTCCTATTATGGTGACCGCTTAGGTAATAATTTGAATATGTTGATTGAAAAATAGAATTACATCCACCATATTAAAGTGAGAGCAAGTTTCTATATCCATTCCACTCTACATCCTTTCAACTGAGATTCCGTCGGAAAACTGGTCAACCAAAAAGCAAATACGCAAGGAATGTTGAAATAGAAATAGGGAAAATAAAATTTTCCGTCATTCATAAGTCCGGTGAAAAAGGCACAGGTTAGTTTCAGGTTTTTCTTCTATAGATTAACTTTTATCCAATCGTATTTGTGCCAATTCATTTCAAATCTTTGCTTCACGTGTAATATACATCTGTTACAAAAAAAAATAATCGAAGTGCAAACAGACTCGGATTGTTATAAACCTCACCTCAACTCGAATATTCCTCCCTAGCATTTACTAAAGTGCCTCGTAAATACAAATTTCCAACCATAAAGCCAAGTTTACGATGATATTTTTACCATAAAATGACAATTTCCACCTCACCTTCCATATCGACTACCTGCGCCATTCATCCCGCACTGTCACAAACGTATCGCACAGCAGGCACACGTAGGCACAGCTGCGGAGATTCGCCTCGCGTATATTATTATGACGCATTATTATCTATTACATTACAAATGCCTACAATTACTACAATTTCCGGGTACACAAAGCACTTTTAACCTAAACTAGCTAAATACCCGAAGTTATAGGAGAACTATCATTGTATGATTTTTGACACATAGTGAGTGTTTGCCCTGTTACAGTTTGTTTTAAAAAAATATCCATCGAAATGCCCTAGTACGCTATGACAAAGTGTTTTAATTAATCGACACCGCCAGAAAATGTGCGCAAATAACATTGTATCCGTAAATACATACAAATAATATTTCATTTTATTTTCTTGCGTATTACTTTTTGATTTATCTCAAACAATCTAGAAGGCAAGAGTTGGATAACAATAGTGAGACAGCAATATTTAGTTGTTCTTGTTACATAATCCGATCAAAACCGAATTCCAAAATGATTCCGCCATTATCTCCAGAAAATTGGCTAATCCGATTCTCGGTACTATCCCATGTCCTACTCGCTCACCTCATAATTATAACTGCTTTTTTCATACCACCATTTAATATTTGAATGTGTGTTTATAAATTCATAGTATTTGTGTGTTGACTAGGTGGAACTATATTTTTCGTTCATTTTATAAAGGCGTAACCTGTTTATTAATATAATGCCATTGTTCTGTGTTTTAGCCCCATAACAAACCACTGTCAACAATTCTCAAAAAACCGTCGCATATAACAAACAAAATCGAAACGGAGTATTTAGGTTCATAGTTCATTAAAATATATAAATAAATTTTTCCACGTATTTTATACCAATAGTGTGTTTATATTAACTTGGGCTATACATTAATTTACTAATAACCATTCTTAGATCTTAACTAAAACTACTTTAAACATTTGAACAACCAGAATAATGGCGAAATATCTAGTTATTTTTCGACATTATTATTATTTTAATGAATATGTCTCACTTGTAAAATGAGCGATAACTTAATGCCCAAATGTCTACAAAATATATAAAAATGTACTCTTGTATGTATTTCCATTTTGTTTTGAGCTAAACGACGCCTTAAATATGGACAACTAAATTTATTGTGTGTTTATATATATATATATATATATATATATATATATATATATATATATATAACCAACAATTCGATGGAAACCGTGGCACGCATTGATATCAATATCTCATGAAAATATTGTAGTCAGAGACTATCATATTCACCAGATCAATAAACAAATCTGTATATAATTTTTGTACCACTTGAGAAAATTTACCGATTGATAGTTTAACCTATACTTACATATTAAGGGCAACGCTCCTACGCACCGGGTCACAGCCACTACAAAGTAAATAGAATTTATTTGACTGAAACAGTATTTAACATCCGTAAAGACTTGGCACACACGAACCTCTTCATAGGTGTCGCAACTCGCAGTCGGCACGCGACAACTAGTGAGAGATAAAATATTTGCATAAGAGAGTGCGTTCACGGCGACACTCGAGCCCTTCGCTCCCTCGTGACATTACTCGAGGTGCTACAACAACACGCTCCCCTGAACGCCTCTTAACGAATCGACCGTAAGCCTACTACATAAAGTCGCCTAAAGATCGAGTGCTTGTCATATGCCAAGGCGTTTTCTTCGTCTTTTATTCCACGTATTGAGTTTGGACCTGACAAATGGTCAGCCTTTCAGATGATGTGCGAAAGAAATATTTTGTTTTCAGTATTAAATCAATAAAGCGGCTTTGACTTTACTTTTATCTGATTATATTTCTACAAAGGTGTATATTGTATTTATGTTCTTTCAGGCTTTATTTTAGGCTCTGGTAATCTCATCATAATATACTTTGAGTTTCAAAATAAAATAAGCAATGTTAAATTAGATAATAGCTCAAAACATTATGCGAGAAATGAATATATTGGTTTTAGAGATCATGAAGCAAATAAGTTAAACAAATATTTTACTTAATAATATTCAGCTCTACAAAAGCAACATAGTGAAGAGGTATAATTAAAAATAAATCAAATTCTGTTTGACCATGATATGGAAATGTACATAAATCCAGTTTTGTCTGTAAACACGCAAAACCCTCGTTGCGATAGCAGAGTTTGAGCTAATACTTCACAAAGTCAATATTCAAACATATCCTCTTCGCATTCTACACTGCAAAATAATTTGCAGCATAGTTACGTTCCCTCGCATATTTATGCCACACCAAATCAAACTTAGTCAATAAATAATACTTCGCATCGCTATGCAGTTCTAGATAAAACTACAAACTCTACATTTTTTTTGTTATTAATGTTACTTAATAAATCAATGTTAACTTACTTTGGTATATTCTTTTAATCCTTAAATTAAGTCTGCACAAATTTCTAGAACAACAACAAAAATACAATACTCTGAACATATATTAAACACATAAGCAAATCTCCAGTTGCTAAAAACAGTGGATCTGTAGCTAATTTTATGATAATGAGCATTGCATTCCTTGCGTTTTCACCTTTTCTTTTTATTTTTGATTTAATTTTGTTTATAAGGAATTCGAATATTGAATATATTTGGCGTTAATTTTGTAAAAATTCATTATTCACAATTAAATGAAACTACGTGATGTAGTATTATTTCTACTTTCTTTAAGTTCTTTACCACGACCTAGGTTTCGTTATATTACATCATCTTCAGGTGGGCTATTAGCAAAGATTTAAAATAATGAGAAATATATATAATACAAGAGGCCAATCTTTATAGATATAAGACGTTGTAATACAACGAAACCTAGGTCGTGGTAAAGAACTTAAAGAAAATAGAAATAATTCTACATCATGTAGTTTCATTTAATTGTGAAGGAATTCGAAATCACCCCTAGATATTAATGTAAAGTTTTTTATATAATTGAATATCAAGGCTTATTTCTTGACTTTGGCTATTTATAGAATTACGCGTATTGAATCCGCATTCTTATCTTTTTTCGTTTCAAAATTATAAGTACAGGTACTTATGTACGCGCGTGAGAAGTTATACTTCTTTGGCATCATTAAATAATACATACGGATAGATAACCTCAATTATATTGGAGCACTTGAAAAAGTCTATAAACACAATTTTTCACTAATATTTACGAATAGTAAATATATTAATTAAAATATTGAATTTAAATCACTACTGAATATAATTTATCAGCACATATATAAATCGCACTTATATGAAACTAAAACACGTGTGTGAATGTAGACACTAGAAACATGTGGATAAATACTATGAATATGAAAACAGTGAACGGAGGCGACGATGGTGCCAATAGCTTTTGTTTCGAGACTGCAACCGGTGCAACTTCATACTGTAACTTTTGTATGACGAATCTTAAAATTTCACTCTCATCATTTTTTCATAACGCGCCTAAAGAGCTATTGTTTCCCCATTGTATAGCCCGTGTATGAGACAAAACTGTATTGCAGATATATTGCCAGGATATATATTTTCCAACTCTTTTGCTGCATTAAAATGTTACTGTGAAATCCGTACTATAATTGATAATCTTCTAACCACGTAACCAATGCCCGTTTAGACACATCCTAAACATATCGTGTTGCTGCCAATTGTCATTTCTACTACACTCAAAAAACTTCTTTAAAAAAGTCAAAAATCTTATTCAAAAACTCGTTCTGTTATAATTATCGCAATTGATGCTAAATAGCACAATAATCTTTGACAGCAATTACCTTTAATTGACACGCCGGACGTGTGCTCTCCTATTATCGACGAGGAATATTTTAATAAGTTAGATTTTTGAAAATTTATAAATACTTGTCCGAAAATATAAACCGTTCAAAATTTGCAACCGATGCCAATTTCGTATTCTTTTGGTTCCCGTTACATTTAATAGTCTATGTACATAATTGGCCTCCTGTATTAAATATATATCTCATTATTTTAAATAGTCAGTCTGTATAAAACGTCTCATATTATCTCGTTAACTATTTCAAAAACGTATCTTCTCAAATACTTGGGTAACGGTCTACAAATTCTCTTATCTTATTTCCATATATAATATATGTACCTGTACTGTTAAAAAAATCGTTTGTGACCCAAGTCGCAAAATTTTCCAATAACCCAATTCTAATAATTATAATTTATTTGGCGATTTGTTTTTATTTTCTAAAACATATCAATTTTCCCTACCACGCCCATCATTGTGGAAGAGATTTCTTATCTTGTTATGTAAATTTATAAGTAAATAAATGGGAATATGTAAGTATTATATAGTACTCTAGAACCCTAAGAAACGAAAAAGGTGTATATCAATAAGTTACAACTTCAAGAGATTTTTTGATTAACCACACGATGATTATCAACACCAACTGCGGCAACGTATACTCAAAAATCGTCCACGTAAAAAACAAAAGCTACTAAAGAACATCCTTGGACTTTACTCCTTAATAAACGATATTCATATACAGCGCCCTGTATGAAGTTTTATGAGGACTAAAATCAGAAGTTCGGAGCGTACGAAGTTCAGAGCGTTAAAAAAGTGTAAACATTAGATGGCCTCTCCATACAACATTTCTGCGCATCTTTAGAGTGAGATATCAATATGTTTATTTAGCATTTTCTTTCGACGTAATCGCAATAACAGAGTTTGACATAGGCCCGCATTAATAGACAAAACATAAAACCAGATTAAATCGCGATTATGTAAGTCTATATTAATATAAAGTGTCGTATTATGTCTCCGACAGTTCAAGAGGCGAACATTAAACTAGTTTTAACTAATCGAGTTTAGAAAATGAAATATTAGCCGATCGGAGATTTATGCTTTGATCCAATACCTTCGCCTGCGCAATACGTACTGCGCATCATTCGTAAGCTAATTTCAGGCACATCTTGACATATCAAATTATTTATTAACAGTTGTAAGCACAGATCATATACTAAAGTTGTAAGAGTCGCTTCTTTTTGCGTTTAACAACAAAGTAGTAAAATGAATAAAAAAAAAGAAACTACACGGAAACAGAGAAAAGGCTATTGAAATAGATATTGGTTCCTTAAAAAGATGTAATTGAAAATAAACGCTCCGACGGACAAGGAAAAAAATGCTTGGGATCCTATTGCCGAGAAATATAATGCTAGTGATATTGTTAATTGAAGGGTAAGTACAATCATAATTACATGTTTATAATGAAAATAGAATACAGAATTAATTTGTTTGCACGAATGTATTTCTTTTTATATTTATATAAAGTGTTGCCTATTTTATACATTCCAAAACAACCGTACAACTCCAGTCGCGCGTCACAACCGACACGCACAATTTTTAATATTTCAGTATTCTACTCTCAACCGTTATTAACATTTTTATTTTAATTAACATATCTTAACTAAATTCAACACTACTAGTCATTAAGCGTAGAAAATAGTGAAAAATGAATAGAACAACAAATGAATGAGCTCAAAAGACTTAAGTTTACTCCACGAGGATATTTTCTTTCAACCGTATTCGCAACGAAAGCTAAAGCACAAGATGAAAGCCGAAAACAGATTGTCGACGGCCTTTTTTAAATGGATCACTTGGGCAATTAACAGAAGGTCGCACAGTGTAGCCTGAGTGTTTTCGATTTCAGCTCTAATTCAAATTCATTTCCATTTTTTTCATTTACAAGCTACTTTGCGAATGAAGATAATGATATATTTATTGATTTTTACGAATTTTAATGTGCACATTCAAATATACATTTGGTGGATCTACTGGTTTATGAATCCCGTCCCCTCAATCTTAATGTTTAAGTTTGCAAAATTTAAAATAACTGTTTACCACTAAATCTGTATATATATTTTACAAAATATTTGCCTTTAAAGCGAAAAAATTAGTGAAATAATGTGTGCGTGTTTCCACCGCGAAAATATAGTTTTTTGCAACTTTCATATCAAGCAAAGATATTAAAAGTGGTGTTCGGCTTTTCGATTTTAATTATAAAACCAATAGGACCTCCTAGGTTAATTCTGGAAGCGAAATTGTTTCTTACGTTTCTTAATAAGACTTATAATAAAGACGACATGAAAACTTCTGGTCCCGACTTTGCTCGGGAAAAACCATGGCACATTTTAATTTGTTCGCTTTTTTATCTAATAATCATATTTACAATTGGTGATATTTCAAAATCGGCCCAAATAGATGTTTTTAATTCTATATGAGAGTCATAATATTTAGACTTTAGAATTTTTATCCCCAAATTTATTTCTTTGATTTTTCCACCCTCACATCATTCATTTTAACATTTTTAGGGGTTGAATTCCGAAAAATCCTTTTTTAAGTAGTTTATGATTTTGGAGATAGACACTCAATGTGCGGCAAAATATATTATATGCGCGTGCACGTGCGTGCGTGATATAATAAAAATATTATATTTATTTTATTTGTTTATTTATCACTTTTATGCATAGTGCATATGACGAACTTATTGCTACATGAGCAATCTCTTCCAGTCAATCAAAAATTGGTGTTGAAATTTAATCAGTAGACTGTAAGAGATTTTACGATGAACATTTTTTGTAACACATTAGACAAAAAAAATTTTAAAAATACAAAAGTATAAGTAATACAACATATTGACATGATTTAGGATGGGAAGGACAGGAAAGGACAAGGACACAAAGGAAATGGTTTCAGGAGAGGCAGGACTTTTCACTCGAACTTTGAAAATGTTTACGGACGTTATTTTCCTGACGTCAGGATCCAGGTGATTCCAATTTTTTGCTGCTTCGACAGTGAAGGATTTTTCGTAAGTGGTAGAGGTACGTTTAGGAATAAGTATGGTGAGTGAACTTTCAGATCGTAGCCCAAGGTATGAGCAGACAAATCCTCAAATATACCAGTAAGATAATTTGGGCTCTGAAGATTTCTTAATATATTAAAAAGAAGTGTAATTATGTGAAGTTGGCATCGATCACAAATCTTCAGCCATTTGAGAAGCGTCCTGTATTCAGAAATATTATCTAAATATACTGACTAGATAATAAAAATATTTTATTGACTAGACTTTATAGTCCTTTTGTAAATTGGATAAACAAAACAAATTACAACTACACAATTTTCTTTGAAAACATTTTATGTCCGAAAATATCAAAACGGTGTTGACATCACAAATCTATGGGTCACAAAGTTACGTAACGCTTGAGAAAATAAATGCCGAAAGCATTTGGTCGGCGGCGGAATCAGCCGAGCGCTAACAATATGGCTGTTTAGAGCATCAAAAATTAAACGCTTATTTTTCAATGACCCAGATTTTAAAATGCAGTACACAAAATAAAACCACGACTAAAAGCGCGAAAATTGGTTACCACCGATTTTCGCGCCTTTAGTCGTGATTTTGTTTTGTGTACTGTATTTTTTGTACAGTACAGCAAGTGAGTTTGATAATTATTCAATAACTTCGAGTAACGTTTATTAAGTATAATACTATTAATTAATTAAAATATAATTTCGATCAGGATAACAAGAAAGAACATACTCATCGATAACTAATGATTATTGTAAATTATTATCTAACATGAACCGTTAAAAGAATTCATTTTATTTGTGAGCTTACGTAGGTTATGTTCGTAACTTTTTTAATCAGTTATGTTTATAAATTTGTAACAAATATTGACGTAATAATAATATTCAATATTATAAGGACGCCGCATGCCAAAGTTTACAATCTCAGTTGTTCCGTCCGTTCTTTTTACTACAAGTGATCACGTTTTGCACAATTAAAGACACATAAAAATCTAAAACTTGTATCGTAAAAAAGGATCTCCTTTTAAACTGAATGATGAACCATATCTTCATCATACATGCTTATTTATATGATGTCCGAACATATAACCAAGAAAAATGTGATATAATTTTTATGTATAAATTAGCATACTTCTTCGTAAATAAATTAATTTATTGTACAACACCTCGTTTAAATTTTTAGATATTAAAGTTGGGACCACAATAAAACATTTCGCTTGACAAAATAATTGTACGAAGAAAAAAATATTGAAAACATCTGCGTAATGATAAAATTAAAGTCCTTTCCATTTTAATAACTCCAAATTCTTTAACTCTGACAGAATCTTAATTATTACATAGTAAACAATTGTTAAGAAGCTCTAGTAAGTTTTTCTGACGTGAAGAAAAGAAATCACAGCCATGCAAATTTAGATCAACTCTTTTATATATTATTTTAATTAAACTAAGTTAAATATATCGGAATTTTTTTTCTTAAAAACCATTTTCAATTAATTTACGTAATACATTTGCATTCAACGTATTGAAAGGAAGGGTTAAAAATAGGTATCTGTTTTAAACACAACAATATAAATCCGGCACGGTGCGATTAGCACCACTGTAATTAGTTTTAGCATCCCCATTCAAACACATTTTACCTGCTCATTTTCAATTACCTACACCTTTAAAATTAGGGAACAAAGCGAACGAACGTCTCTGGAATATTGTAATAATGTAACAGTTGTTCCGGACAGAAAGCTGGTGGTAACATGTTTACAAAGAAGAGAATAGCTTTCGTCCGACTAGGATGACCATGTTAAATCGTTACGCCGCACTGTGGCGAGAAAAAGCATATTCGAATTGATACTAGTTAATTTTTTAATAAATATGTTTCAAAATTAAATAAATATAGTATGCACAAATGTTTGGTTCAAAATATCCAACAAGCGAAGTGAAACCAGTATTTGTTTTTTTAACGTGTATAACTGGAAACTTTGGGCAGAGACAATATCGAAAGTCGTAACCAATGAATTTTATCAGAGTTTATCAGACGATTATTACCGATCGAGAATGACGAAGTCAAGAATCGAATAATCAAATTCTTTATCAAAAGGGTTAGGGTACGAAGGGACGCTTTATTAAAGAAATAATAATATCGGTTACACTTATCTGACCGATATATGTTCGTTATTATCCAAAAATAAGCTTTGAAATTAAATATGAGGTATCACATACTTGGGTATGTGCTTGGTAACAAGCTGATATATACGTATATTTAATTGAACACTTACACATATATACTCGTACATATACTTATTTGAACACTTACACATATATACTCGTACGTATACTTATTTGAACGCTTACACATATATACTCGTACATATACTTATTTGAACACTTACACATATATACTCGTACGTACACTTATTTGAACACTTACACATATATACTCGTACGTACACTTATTTGAACACTTACACATATATACTTGTACGTATACTTATTTGAACACTTGTTCAAAGTTTAAATAAGCGTAAAAGATCAATACTATATTGTACTTCACCATTGACCTATTCATCTCGATAAAAAGTCTAAATTTACTTAAATTGAATATATACACTACTTGCCGTTAAATATAATAACGTTGTTCAATTGGGACATACACAATATAACGTAAACATGGGAATAATTATAAAGAAGCCAAAATGCGTAATTGGGCGAAAATTAACTGATTGAATCACACTAAAGCTTCGTCATTCCATTACTCCAATGACCAACGTTTTTAATTGTAACTAATAACGAAATACATGCGTGCGTATATCGAAAGTAATCTATATGAAAAAGATTGTAATTTAGCTAATTTAAATAGGCTTTTCCCTATGCTATAAACGATAGAAGGTCGTATCTACTTCTTTTCAACATACGGAATTTTTCTTGTAACAACTTTAGCGTGGCATAATGGCCCATCGAAGCGATGAGATAGTGAAATGAAATCGATCGGCAATTAATCAATTCCGCATCAATGAGCCGTTTCAAGAAGAGTATCGAGAAAACTGTACCTAACCTAATTCGCTTTCATCGCGTTCACCTTCCCCCACTTCTTTCTCTTCCTCCGCCCTATTCCCGTCTTATTAAACGTTTTGTCACTTGTTCTTTTTCCATCTTTGTTTTATTTCGGGGCTTTCTGAAACTGTAGAAGTTCAGTACATTGTAAAAATATAAGATTTCAAGGAGAGGAGTTAAGTGTTAATTTAAATTTTCAACAATAATTGTGATCAGCTTTGAGTTTTTGTTTACATTGATAAGTACGCGTTAAGCTATTTCGGAACCGGTTACTTCAATCCGTTGACGTAACGTGTTTGAAGTAAAGTAATCAAAATTACGACTTTCTGTAAATTTATATCTTTCTGTAAATTTATATCTTTCTGTAAATTTATACCTTTCTGTAAATTTATACCTTTCTATAAATTTATATCTTTCTGCAAATTTATATCTTTCTGTAAATTTATATATTTCTGTAAATTTATATCTTTCTGTAAATTTATACCTTTCTGTAAATTTATATCTTTCTGTAAATTTATATCTTTCTGTAAATTTATACCTTTCTGTCAATTTATATCTTTCTGTAAATTTATATCTTTCTGTAAATTTATATCTTTCTGTAAATTTATATCTTTCTGTAAATTTATATCTTTCTGCAAATTTATATCTTTCTGTAAATTTATATCTTTCTGTAAATTTATATCTTTCTGTAAATTTATATCTTTCTGTAAATTTATATCTTTCTGTAAATTTATACCTTTCTGTAAATTTATATCTTTCTGTAAATTTATATCTTTCTGTAAATTTATACCTTTCTGTAAATTTATATCTTTCTGTAAATTTATATCTTTCTGTAAATTTATATCTTTCTGTAAATTTATACCTTTCTGTAAATTTATACCTTTCTATAATTTTATATCTTTCTGCAAATTTATATCTTTCTGTAAATTTATATCTTTCTGTAAATTTATATCTTTCTGTAAATTTATATCTTTCTGTAAATTTATATCTTTCTGTAAATTTATACCTTTCTGTAAATTTATACCTTTCTGTAAATTTATATCTTTCTGTAAATTTATATCTTTCTGTAAATTTATATCTTTCTGTAAATTTATACCTTTCTGTAAATTTATATCTTTCTGTAAATTTATATCTTTCTGTAAATTTATATCTTTCTGCAAATTTATATCTTTCTGTAAATTTAAATCTTTCTGTAAATTTATATCTTTCTGTAAATTTATACCTTTCTGTAAATTTATATCTTTCTGTAAATTTATATCTTTCTGTAAATTTATACCTTTCTGTAAATTTATATCTTTCTGTAAATTTATATCTTTCTGTAAATTTATACCTTTCTGTAAATTTATATCTTTCTGTAAATTTATATCTTTCTGTAAATTTATATCTTTCTGTAAATTTATACCTTTCTGTAAATTTATACCTTTCTATAATTTTATATCTTTCTGCAAATTTATATCTTTCTGTAAATTTATATCTTTCTGTAAATTTATATCTTTCTGTAAATTTATACCTTTCTGTAAATTTATATCTTTCTGTAAATTTATATCTTTCTGTAAATTTATACCTTTCTGTAAATTTATATCTTTCTGTAAATTTATATCTTTCTGCAAATTTATATCTTTCTGTAAATTTATACCTTTCTGTAAATTTATACCTTTCTGTAAATTTATATCTTTCTGTAAATTTATATCTTTCTGTAAATTTATACCTTTCTGTAAATTTATACCTTTCTGTAAATTTATACCTTTCTGTAAATTTATATCTTTCTGTAAATTTATATCTTTCTGTAAATGTATACCTTTCTGTAAATTTATACCTTTCTGTAAATTTATACCTTTCTGTAAATTTATACACATAAATAAAATTGAAGTGACTGAATATTGAATTCAATACAGGATACCTAAACATAAACAACGCTTTGGAGGATATCTATATGAATATTTGTTTGTCCGAAATAAAATCGGAAACGTTAATTAGCTATAGGTGTCCGTTAATAAGTGTCGGACAAAAAAAAACTTTATTCCATGACTGAGAAATAGTTAATTGTCGTTAAAACAAAATTTACAAGAAGCCTTTATTTTCAGAAAATTTAAAATAGTATTCACAATTATATGTCATCTTTTTCGCACACAATATACTTGCGCACATTGTTCAGCCCCGCTCGGGGGAAAAACACGTGAACAGCTGCGAGGACATTGCCACTGCAGGTAACCACCGCACTTCGGGCAAGTATTAGGTGCGTTATGAAGAGTTATGTGTAATTTTTTTTTTACACCCGATTAGAAAAAGGGCATGTTTCACGTTTTCTTTCAACGACAATTTATTCCTTAGCCAACGAATAGCGTCTTTCTTTGTTCGACATCTATTCCCGGACACCGTGTATATATATATATATATATGTATATATATATATATATATATATATATATATACATATATATGTATGTATGTATAATACTATTTTGATATTTCAACGGGTATTGTTGGAGGACAATGGGCAGCGGCGGGTTGTAAGAAATCGCGGGAGTGGGGAAAGAAGAGAGGCACAAGCCGATCCGCGCGGGATTTAAACTGAACTGTTAATTTGTATCTAACAACAGAACATGAAATAAACGCGTTAAAAAACTGAAATTGTATTTATACATTATAAATATTTGCAAAAAAAATAGTTGGGGAGATGAAGAGTAAGTGATAGAATGCATAAGAATTATTTTTGGATCTTTGTTTTCTTTTTGTACGTTTGTGTAAAAAGCGTACCAGGTAAAAATTACTCACTCAATTCAAATGCATTTTTTTTTGGAAAATAGAGGGTCATCTTAAAAACCTTGTGTTTAGTTTTTCCCCATCAGATCACGCAACCGGAAGACATGCTAATTTAAACTTTTCGAAAATTTATTTACATTACATCAATTCAACAACAACAAATAAGTGACTAGCTACCCAATGCGTCTTAATTACAAAAATATATATTGTGCTTATGTGCACTAATAGATGGCATTACGTGTATTTTAAATCGCGCAATCAATATTTTCCACCCGCTTATATAAGGTCGATAGTTAGCGAGCCAGAAGTGCAACATTGAGTGATTTGCACAGGTTTAGTAGATCTATAAACAAGGTTGCTAAATTCTTTATTGCATATAATAAAACTACAGAATAGGCCTGTCTGTACGTCAAAGGTATTTACGATAAAAATATTCAAAAGGAGCATAATAAATTCGAATAACGTTTTCACTAGTGGATTCCACTAGATTTGGAGTAAGATAATCTTTATTACATAAAAATCGACGAACTCAAAAATTACATGCAGTAATTTGACATTTCAATGTAAAGGTTTATGTTTATCATCTTTAGGTATAATAAAACAACCTTGATAACCTACATAAACAGACACGTACTTAGATTTTCTTTATTACATCGTAATAAAACGGTTTATGGCGATCATTTGGCTTTTTCTTCATATCTAACTCATTGTTTATCGTGAGAAAATTTACCTAAAGATTCAATGTTTGCAATTATCATGCATTAAACTGCAAACGCTATTGCTTTTGCGTTTCTATATTTCCAGAAATTTGCTTTTTCCATCCAACTTTTTATGATACTTATTAGAAAAATGAATGTTGAATAAACTTTAGTCAAAATGTAATTTTTATTTTCAATATTTCAAAGTAGTATTGACAGTTAATTGGTTATACAAACGAGTTGTATAGACTTGTAATGTGGATAATTTTGAATTTTTACAATTAATTAAAAATACAGTTTGCTTACTAACATAGCAATATGTTATATATATTTTCTCATTAAATATATCCATTCCACTGTTGAGTACATAAAGTAATACCTTCTATTTTTATCAAATCAAAGATTGTCAAAAATAGAAATTAAACACAGTTATGGGTCGGAAATGAATATCGATGACAGCGCCAAATATATAACTAACATATACGCGTATATACGCGTATTCAATTAAGAGTCTGTATCGAACATAGTATATAAAAGCTTTGTTTTTAAATATCTGTAATACCTATAATAGGTAGATTATTTAAAACTAGCGCATTCGCAGTACTAAAAGAAAGGCATTTTCATATACTGAAAAAATATAAATTTTTGTTAACACGTACCATGCTGAAAAACGAAGACATTACCGTATATAAAATGCTGGTCACTTTTGCTGACTTTTGAAAATATATTAATAAAATAAAAAATCTTGTCTGAAAAAATGCAAAGGCTGTTCAGTAATTTATTTTGTTACCTTTTTTCTGGCCGAAATTATCATTTTACATACACATCTATATACTAATTGTCCTATTTCATTCTATATTGAACTCTGTAATTAAAAAACTCTGTAATTAAAAAATGACATAGCAAACATGCTAACCGTTAATACTATTCAGAATGGCAACATAATTGTACTGTGCTGTTTAAATCCCCTCGTTTGAAGAATTAGACGCAGACGATTCGACATCAAAATAGCCTTTTATTACAATGCTATTGGTGTAATTAACAACCTTTAGATCTACAACGATATATTGTTTTCTCATATTGTTTCGTATTGTTCCAAACGTTTCCGAATATTGACTACGTTTATTTTTAAATTAATATTCAGCGATCTGTAAATTAAATTTAAGATTTTAAAGCAACTTTACACTTAATAATACCCCATAGTAATTCAATAGGGTTTGGCCCTGCTTGGTTCTCTAAATCGAATAAACAATAAAAAAACTCATCACATAATTTCCTTAATCGACCACTAACTGATTAGTTCAAAGGATTGAAATAATCACGCTTTATTTTACATCGCTAGCAATAAACAATGCAACAGTAGTCTATGTCGCGCTCATAAGTGTATGCGAGAAAAACAATGTTTTCATAATGCCTATACAATGTGATGTCGTGTCCATCTTTCTCACAATTACGATACAATCGCAGTGTGAAATATTGTGTATACGCTCGCTTTGAATAAATACGTAACTAAAATTTTTTCCCAATTTAAAATTCTGACCTCAAATTGTTCATTCCATTATCCTGAACTTGATTAGATGTGTATACAATTTATATTGTTACAACAACGCTTACTTGTAAACAATTAAAGTTATTTCATATCGATTTCATACAAATTATATATATATATATATGTTAATATAATTGATTTTCACGCATTACTCACGGATTTTGTATATATATATATATATATATATATATATATATATATATATATATATATATATATATATGTACAAAAGCAACGAATGTTCAAACAGATAAACTTGAATTGAATCCTTATTTTTTTGAACCACTACACAAATCATTGGTACCATTCATTTTTCAGGCTATAAAATTATGCTTACTTTCATTAATAGTACTGTCATTTGATTTTTTGGTCATACAATTGAGTATACCGTTTCAGGCACTATCGTAATATAATTTCATTCCCTATTGTCTGTCCGTCCCGTCTTTTTCCAGAACAACCTGTCAAGAACTAGTAGAACTCGCTCTACGAGAGTTAAGCACTTATTAACATTTAAGAGTGATTAACATAAAAACAAACTAATTATAAATATATATAATTATACATAGAATTAGAGATCATTAAATTTTAGATTTTGAATAAAATTTTTTGTAGATCTCATTATCGTATACTTAACTCATTGACACCTCTAGCAATTTCTGAGAAAAAGGAACCTAGATAGACGGATGATCAGGTTACCAATGCGCTGGTTATCAAAAAATTAATTAAAACACAAACAATTTCTTTCTTTGTGTGGATAAGCTCAACGCATGCCAGGTATTCGAAATAAATATATTATTGCATTAAATTGAGAATCACGCGAAAGAAGCCGCGGGCAATATTTAGTCTATAATAATTTAAAAGGTTACCTCCAAAAAGCACCCGGCACACTTCCTCTCTCTAGTTAAAACATTATTGCTCATTACTCGAAACTCTGAAACAATATTACATTACCTACGTATATTTAAATACTATAAACTGTGCAATAATATTACGAAACTTCCATTTAAATTGGATGGGCTTGTTGTATATAAATCAAATACTAATAAACAAGCAAACAAATAAAATTTTGTTCTCTATAAATATGATAATGATTTTATCAGTATTTACAGTTCGATTTCTCTATTTCTCAGTACGTAATACAGCCAAGTTTCAGAGAAAAGAATACAGCCAAGATTCACAGATCGAATACCGTCAACAAGAATAAAAAAATAACTCAAATAAAAAAATCCTCGTTAATGGCTGTTTCCATTTGTCTTTATTGGCATTTGGCAATTTGCGGTGCCACGCATCGATGGGACTCGGGATGGATTGCCGATCGCTGGTCGAGCGAAGCTGGACTGGTGTTTTGGTCGGCTGTAAGAGATTGCCCTTGTAACAAAAGTCTGCCATACGTGTCCAATGTATACATTAAAATTCTTGAATAAATAAATTATGGGCAAAATGAAAATAATAAAAAATGAATTACTATTAAAATACGCAAATTCTTGTTCGCGATTCAACTGACGTATGGTGAACTTAAACCTCTCCCAGCTGAAATGCAGGTCACGTAACGCAGACGAGTTCGCACACTCGGACAGCGCTGGGACACAGATTCGGTTTCGCACAACGAAAGCTGAATTCCATCTCTGATTGCGAGCCTCCAGGACTCGAAGTCCGGACGTGGAGATAAAGTTTAAATTAGCAGGATCAAACTTGGAGTTTTAGAATGCGCGCTATGGATCAGGATACGAATCCTCTCATATAAATACCTAAAAGTCTGATTCTTTTATTTAAGAAGAAGAGTATTTGAAAGAACGGTGAAATGTTTTATAGATTACAAGATATTACCTCTTACCTCATTTCTTCAAAAATAATACAAAAATGCAAAATTAAAAATTAAAAAGTGATTCAAAGAAGAAGTATTGATTATATTATGAGCTTGCAAAATATTTGAAGAAGAAAATAATTTTTAAAATTGCTCTAGAAATAGACAAATCGAAATGAAGACCTTTAAATCTATTAAAAAACCCGGAAGATGATGCTTTCACGAACGGGTGATAATATCTCTAATTTTTTTCCCCACAAGGCAAAAAAAAACAATTTATAAATAAATTTATCTCGATAATATAAAGAAAGGATAATATAAGACACGACAGGGTTAAAATTAAATTGCTAAAATATCTTGGTTGATAGATTAAAAACATTATACAATTACGTTTAAGATGATTAAGAAAGGGGGACGGAAGAAAGGAATTTCAGCAAAAAAAAAGAAAGGGGGACGGAAGAAAGGAATTTAGAAAAGGGGACGGAAGAAAGGAATTAAGAAAGAAGAAAGGAATTAAGAAATTAAGAAAGGGGGACGGAAGAAAGGAATTTCAGCAAAAATATCGAATAAGTTGTTACAATAAGGTTAATTGTGCAATGTCGCTTAGAGAATACTATTTCCTATTATTAATAACATCCACTGACTTTGCCTTAAAGATATATAGAAAGACAACTCAACCCATTTCTAGCAGATCATAATTGAAACTCCGCTGTAGTAACTTCCTATTTTTCTAATTTTGATAATCAATCTAATACACAATTATATCAACACAGATAAAAAAACTGAAGATTTATAGCAAGACAACTCGACATATTTCTAGCAGAGTTTTAATTAAAACTCAACTATAGTAACTTGCCATTTTGTTAATTTAGATAATCAATCTAATACACAATTACATCAACACATAAAAAAAAACTGAAGATTTATAGCAAGACAATTCAATCCATTTCTAGCAGATCATAATTAAAACTCAGCTGTAGTAACTTGTCATTTTGCTAATTTTGATAATCAATCTAATACACAATTATATCAACACAGATAAAAAAATTGAAGATTTATCGAAAGACAACTCAACCCACTTCTAGCAGAACCATAATTAAAACTCAGCTGTAGTAACTTACCATGTTGTTAATTTTGATAATCAATCTAATACACAATTATATCAACACAGATAAAAAAACTGAAGATTTATAGCAAGATAACTCAACCCGTTTCTAGCAGAGTTATAATTAAAACTCATCTATAGTAACTTGCCATTTTGTTATTTTAAATAATCAATCTAATACACAGTTATATCAACACAAATAAAAAAACTGAATATTTATAGCAAGACAACTCAACTCATTTCTAGCAGAGTTATAATTAAAACTCAGCTATCGTAACTTGCCATTTTGTTATTTTAGATAATCAATCAAATACACAATTATATCAACACTGATAAAAGAAACTGAAGATACGTAGAAAAACAACTCAACCCATTTCAATCTAATAACCCTGCAAATTCTAAAATTACTGTATATACTGTATATACATGTAATTTTCGAATTTGCAGGTTTTAAGCACTTTTCCGTTTGCATATCCAATTATTAAAACGAATTTAATGTTAAATATACGTCGCTGCCTCTCTGTGTATAAGAACGAATTTAACTCTAAAATTACTGTAGCTATTGACATAAACTATAGAAAGTAATCTTGGGACCAACTTAGTTTTTGTTTTATCGTGGTATCTCAAACAGTTCCAAAGTTATGATGGTGTCGATATCGGGATCCGTTAAATATGTCTACACATTTATTTTCGAAACCGTGATACCTAAACTACGCATTGCATAAACCATAATGTTTATCTAATGCAGGTTAAATACAGTGGAATATATAAATAGTATTTTATGGAAGTATATAATTATAGTTATTATGATTATATTATATTATATTGTAATTATATTTATTCTTCTTATATTTTAATTATATTTATTCGGTACCTAATATATTAGTTAAGCTGTATCAAAATTTTCAATTATATTACAGAGAACGCCATCTATGAAGCAATAGCAAAACCCATGACTATCAAAAACTTTTTTGATGAAATTCCATAGGGTGCATTCTATGGTGCAGTAGGAAAACTAGAGGTTAATTACATATGTTCTTATCTTACTTAATTTTTTTTTCAAATAACTTATCTAAACTAATCCGAATGTCGAAACGCGAACGAAGTTGTAGGCGCAGCTAGTTTTAAATATATTTTTTTAATTATTACGGAGCTAGTCAAGTGTAACGTAAACGTTGAACTTAAGTATTTTTACGTTTATGATATATAATTAATAATCTGAAAACATTATAATTGTGGTATGCAAATTTATCCCTGAGATATCAGAAACATTACTAACACGCATAATGAAAAAATACAATACGAATAGAAACAATACAAATGTGTGCAGTGAAACAATACGCTACTAAAGGTAAATGTCAATCGAACGCCAACAGATTACATGTGAGAAGAGAAATATTTATATTTAATACATAATAAAGTTATTTACAATTTTGAACAAATGGAGTTAGATATAGCTACAGCTGTTAAATATAATTTGTAAATTGAACAAATGGGCTGTTACTTTTTGTCAATTGAACAAATGGAGTTAGATACAGCTACAGCCGTTAAATATAATTTGTAAATTGAACAAATGAACTGTTACTGCATTTCTACAAGAGGGCATAGACACTAAATTATTTATGATCTAACTGCAGACTTATGAAAATGCAGATGAAGTATGTGAAATGAATAAATCCAATTATGGATTAAAACAGGCGAGCCGTCAGTGGGATTTGAAACCTACTTCCGTGTTAAGGAACCTGGGATTAAAAAGCTCATCTGTGAGCCTTTGTGTATACTACTAGATTAATAATGAAAATATTTTCTTTATTTTAATCTGTGTTGATTAATTTCTATTTTTTATAATAATATTCAAAAAGGGGAAGAAATGAAACATCAGCTCAAAAGCAAATTTAATATGAAAGGACTTGGTCCAGTGCATCATTTTATTGTTCGAAAGATAAAGCAACATTTGGATAGAAGTGAGCTCATTGTTGATCAAACCACTATATTGAAAGAGTTCTGCAGAGATTTAAAAAGACTGAATGCAATTCAGTCTTTCACCATGTAATCCTATTACGAAATTAATTAATACATAAAATGAAAAAATATAACTACATATATAAGATATCAAGAAGTGATTCAAGGCTCGCTTTACCTATTACAAGGCCCGTGATATGATATATGTTTCACAGTAAATTAATTGAGTAGCTTCAATAATAATCCAAAACTACATTGACTAGCAGTTAAGAGAGTCCTGGGGTATATAAAAGGAACAAAAGAATATAGATTAATATATAGCCAGAATAAAGAAAAACAAAGTATGTTTGGCTACTGTGATTCTGACTTGGTTTCAGATATTGACACCCAGAGATCACACTCTGGCTATATTTTTTTGTTTGTTTCAGGCATAAAGCAGTTTGTAGCATGGTGTTCTAAGCACTGAAACACTGTTGCCTTAAATACCGTGAAAGGATAGTATATGGCATTAACTACTGCGGTACAAGAGGCAATGTGGTTGCGCTACTTGGAATATGAATTGTACTGAGACGTCAAAACTTCACCTTCTGTCATATATTGTGATAATGAAAGTGGAATCAAATTCACAAGTACTTATGCTTATTGTGAGCGCAGCAAATATAAGTATATATCGTAATAAGATACCATTTTCTTCCAGAGAAAGTTGCCAATAAGGAAATTGAAGTTAACTATGTTGGAACACAGAATATGCTTAAGTCACCTCTCGGCAGAAGTTTGGGACTTTTACGGGGCAACAGGTTTGTACTTCTAGGGAGGATATTAAAATATTAATTGTAACCTAACACCGCGAGCGATAACTATATATCTAATCAAAATATCTGTCATGTATTACTGGCCTCTAAACAAAAAAATAAATGACTTTTATCACTGTCTCGCATTCTCTGACCTTTTACTATTGCTATCCCTTTTCTATAATTAATAATAAGTCTTTTGTCGCTGAAATATTTATTAAAATAACAATAATAATAAAAGCTACGTCTTTATTACATTTATATAATTGTTGATTCGAATAAGTCAAGGAAAGAATATACAATGTCATCATTGTGTTTCTAGAGTTCTCATTAATAATTCTGAACAGACTTCACGAAAACTCCCGGACTTAAATACTAATGTGAAAATATTCCAACAGAATGAACGGAACTTATATGTATGTGTATGTGTGCATGCCCGCGTACGTGCGTGCGTGCGTAGGTGCCTGCGTGCCTGCATGCGTGCGTGCGTTCGTGCAACCGTGCGTGCATGCGTGCCAGCGTGCGTGCGTGCGTGGCTGCGTGCGTGAGTGCGAGCTTGCATGTGCGCATCCGTGTGTACCAGCTGCTTGCATGCATGCCTGCGTGAGTGCGTGCGTGCGTGCGAGTGTGCGTGCATGCGAGTGTGCGAGCGTGCTTGTATGCGTGCGTGTATGCATGCGTGCGTGCGTGCGGGCGTGAGTGTGCGTGCATGCGTGCGTACGTGCGTGAAAATTTAATAAAAAAGATTAGTTTATTAAATGCTAGTCAAATATGTGATTTAATTTTACTACTGATCGGTCAACTGTAGGTTTACAACTATGTTAACTGTATTAAAACAAATTAATTTCATACATATATAACAAATTATTCAAAAGATATAAACCTGTGGTTAAATACGGAGGTCAATATACACCTGTGGTTAAATACGGAGGTCAATATACACCTGTGGTTAAATACGGAGGTCAATGTACATATGTTTGTGGCATAAGTCTTGAAAATATTTGAAATGCTAAAGAAAGGAAATTACTTCCTTTTTGTGACGTCGTAATATTTCGGGTCACTGAATATTAATATTGCAATCAATATGGCTTCACTGGTGCCGACTGCTACCGCGGATCAAACAATTTTTATTTATTATCGTTTTTTATGTCAAAATATCTAAATGCGAAAGGTAATCTGAGCTGTGGAGTACGTAAAGAACAATAAAACGAGAACCTTCGTCACTTTTTACACCTTAGTTATAAAACTTTGTAAATTATAAATTTAATATAAAATAAAACATACGCCAATTATTTAAAATGTTAAATTACTTTGACACGTAACGAGCGCTCTTAAACATTTTAGTAACTTTAAAAATTTAGAAACGACTTCATTAATCAGAAGATCGTCAGAAACTGTTTTCGCTTCATGAATCAAAGACTGCTTTTCAATGGAGAATAAATAATTAAATCACTGAAATTAATATAATTTTCACTATAATTAGTAGTATTCTATTTATACTAAATAACGGAGCAGATACGAGAGGATTTTTTTTTGCATCACCGTTAAGCTAGTGCTTATTTCACTATATCTCATATTAGCATACCTACAGACTTCTCGGTTAAAACATCTTAACGAAAATTGGCTCCTAAAGTGCAATGACAATTGGCTTCTTTAAAGTGCAATGAATATTTTTCCAAAAATTAAAGAATATTACGATAATTAAAGTGTTTGCAGAACAAAATAAATATTGTTACCTAAATTAATTTAATCAAATTAAAAGCCTCACCCAAAATAACACGAATTTAATAAGAAATCAAAATAAATTTCAAAAGCTGTTTAAAGAAAATGTTAGTAAAACAGAAACCGCTATCGTGAAGACATTTACTTAAACACAAACATGTTAACAACGTGCACGTGACGGGCTTGTTGCCATGAAAGTAAATTTCTAGTCGAACGAAAAGAAATTTATTTTGTCGATTAGTGGCTTGGTGGACTGCAAATGATTGTGACCACAATACAAAAAAAAATAAAAAGATGGTAGATGTGGGGTAGATGGGGTAAATAGGAAGAATATAAATATGATCAGCTTTCATTTTTGAGACCTCTTTTGAATTTGTACATTGACGAGTCACTTGTAATGTGCATGATCCAGTTTATTGCAAAATTTGTTAACATACACAATAAACGAATATTTTCAAAGAATTTCCTTTTTTTTTGGAACAAGCAACCTTATTGAAAAATAAACTAATTCGTTTATGTTCAGTGTGAACCGTTAAATAAATTTTCATACAAAGACAAATCAACGGAAAACAATAATTACAACTGTTTGATACACTGGAACGGTAGAACACACTTGTAATATTATTTTCTCTGCCTTACATTCTCGTCTGCTGTCTGCAAAGGGCCTACCACCATAAAATATTTCAGATTCTTATAGCGACTGTAAATTTAGGAGTTTTTCGAGAACGTCTCGACATAATTACTTTGAAATACTTAATTATGACGTGTTATGTACGTTTACTTGCAATTTGCGAATAAATAACTACATGAATTTTATATAAAATAGACACACTAACATTATTTATATGCTGCTGAAGACGTCACTTGGTAAGTCCAACACACAACTTGCATTCTCCACTGCCGATGCCTTATTCCGTTACACATTTTCGTAACGCTGCCTAAACCATTTATACCCTACTGCGCGATAAAAAGTTTCCCTTCCAAAGTATCCTGTGTACAAATGAGAGATATTTTTATAGGTCCATATATTAATACTGTAACGTCGTCTTGTCTTTCTATATAACAATCGTTTTCTCACAAAATTATTTCATATGTTTTGTGAAAACGTAATCCAAACTGACGTACAGATACTTATATTAAATAAAAAAGGATTCACAGTCAGTAATTTACGTGTCCTTTTTATTAAAATAAAAAGGGACACATGTAAATTATTGACCGTGCTTGTACCTCTTCTTTCCCTTCAAAAATAACAAACCCTAATTGCAATAAGATAATACAGTAGGAAAATAAACGTGACAAAAGTTAATATCCTAATATATTTTCGTTAAACGTGATAAAAGTTAATATCCTATTAATAATATATTTTCCTACTGTATAAATACAGATTATATACATCCTTTGCCGCGTTGCGTCAAAATTCACGAAGACAAATTCAAAACACTTCTTCAAAAGATCAAAGACAATGGAGCCATTCAGACTATCATTATATTTAAGCGTGAAAAACGCTCTCACAATCGGTGTCAAAAACGCGTTCTATTGAGAGAAGGAAAATCCATTCCTATCCATTACCCCTTCTTATGCCTGAACAATTGTCAATTTCTCAAAGTACGAAAGCAAGAGTTCTTATGGCTGGAGTAGGTTCGTATTTCTCAATTCGTAGATGTAAATCGACTATTTTTCTGATATTTTATTTGGAATTGTTTTTAACTGACTGGCGTTTATAGGCATTTACAGGTTTTTCAATAACATTACTGGCTTTTATAGGTTTTTCGATAACTACTACAGCTGTAGATTAGGTATCATACAGTAAACGGTCATGGTACAACAGTTTTAATATTTAGTTATTATATTGGCAAATTCTAAATATATTTTATTTTTTGAGTTAATTCATTAATTCATTGTACTAATTCCACTGTTACTGTTAAAATCTAACAATTTTTAAATTGTTCTTAATTTGTTTAATATTGCAAATAAAATCTTTTATTTCCACTTTTCTGCAATTAGTCTCTGCGATGTTTTTCTACGATTTTTCTGCGATTTGTTAACGACATGTACATAGAGGTGAAAAATTTGGAACCGCTTACTTGTAAAATAGATTATTTTCTCCAAATATGGAAAATTTTTAATATAAATTATATCTTTAACATAAATGTAAGTTTTCAAATAATACAAAAAAAATTGCAAAGTATTATGATACTAAGAAATAATAAATACAGGTGATCCATTTACAGTGATCCAAAAAAAATTTTAGGTAATGAACATCGTGATAAGTCATTTAAAAATTATTAGTTCTGCGAAAATCAATAATTTCGAAGTTATGATTTCTTTGTACTTTTTTGAAAAATGTTTACCCCAGTTACATAAATCAATTTTGTTCAAAAACTATTTCACTAAATCATATGAAATTCATTTTTCAAGTATAGTTGTCATATAGCAAGTACGCAGTGAGCTGTTTTTGTGTGCATTCTTACCTTTTGTTATTATTTGAAACTTTATATTAATTTTTTTCTTTTTTCCAAAGAAAAACGTACATTTATATAAAATCACTAGACTAAAATCTGTACAACTAGAGATTTGCTTATGACCTTATAAACTACCTTCGTACATGCCGGCAGTCTAGACAATAAACCGAAGTGTTGTAACTACAGCAATATCTTCAGAAATTAACATCATATCATTAAGTACTAAATGTAGAATATCTACCATAATCGCAATTTTAGCAAAACTGTATTTCCTTTAAAAAGGTATTAATTCAAATTATATTTATTTAAATTAATCTCAAATCAATATTTATTAGTCTTAAGATACGCAAAATGTGTTGAGGTACCACTGTAAATGAACCAGTGTGTTGAGGTACCACTGTATCTAAAAAAAATTTGGACCGCTATAAATTGGCCAGCCTGTATAAAAACCTGGATTTAACACAAGGTTCACTACCAAAAAAAAATATGTACCGCTATAAATTGACCAACCTGTATAAAAACCTGAGTACCTCTCAGCTAAGTATGCATGTACCCGGATACATAACTTTATTGTTATTTACATATCATATTCAACAAAATAGTAAATAATAACTAATAATAAATTATACCAATATTATTACACAAAGCATGCCTTTTATCGTGATTTTCAATAAAAACTATGGATAATTGTAAAAAAATAGTCGCATGTTATAAATTAACAATTAAAAATGCCAGCAAATAAAATGACTATAACAAAGACACTAAAAAAATAATTCGCGTGTTCCTTGAGACGACTGACAAAAAAAACTGATTGCAGTTTGTGTTTACAAAAATATATATTGAAGTAATAATCAACATATTATCATGATTAATAACATATTCATAAGCCCACTTTGTACCCGCATTCATTAAGAACATTAGATACTGGCTGCATCAAAACACAGAGTCTACTTAAAAAATGCTACACTCTTAAATAAATCTAGTCAACATTCACAATTAAATGAAACTACGTGATATAGTATTATTTCTACTTTCTTTAAGTTCTTTACCACGACCTAGGTTTCGTTGTATTACAACATCTTCAGGTGGGCTATTAGCAAAGATTAGAAAGATCTTTGCTAATAGCCTACCTGAAGATACTGTAATACAACGAAACCTAAGTCGTGGTAAAGAAGATAAAGAAAATAGAAATAATACTACATCACGTAATTTCATTTACTTGCGAATAATGAATTTTTACAAAATTAACGCCAAATATATTCAATATCTAGTCAACATGTTAGAATCAGTTTCGTCAACTGTAATTAGTGGCAGTCAGCGAGCAAAATCGAGTTTTCGCAGAGGCAAAATTCCGCTCTGTGATTTAGTTAAGCCAATTAAATTGTACATTGTCAGAAGGATCAAAGCGATAGAAGTGATTCGGTCTCGAGAGCTCGCGTTTGTCCTGTAACGACGTTATGCCCCTTAGGACTTCACTCGTTGTCATTTGGGCGTGTATGGAAACGGGGTTGTCTACATGTAAAATATAAAGGGGACGTGCAGACAACATGTATAATACAAAGAATATCGTCAGCGTGTAACCTATTTGTTATATTATGTACATGCAAATTTATTGATATATTTTTTTTACGTTTGCTGCAATAAGCCGCCTTATTGTCAATTTAATACTGACTCGTACATTATTAATAATTAAACTTAAGTATTGAATATATTTGACGTTAATTTTGTAGAAATTCATTATTCACAATTAAATGAAACTACGTGATGTAGTATTATCTCTACTTTATTTAAGTTCTTTACCACGAACTAGGTTTCGTTGTATTACAACATCTTATATAACAGCCCACCTGTAGATGTTGTAATACAACGAAACCTAAGTCGTGGTAAAGAACTTAAAGAAAGTATATATAATACTACATCACGTAGTTTCATTTAATTTTGAATTACACTTAAAACTAAATATACGTATCGATTTAGACATCTTAAATCACACGATTTTTCTGACATTTTTATATTATTTAAAGTAATTAAACAATTAACAAAATGTATACATTTATTTTGAGTACTACAAGATTAAATTAGTAACCCATCGACTGTTGGTTTTGATGTCACATTGTCCGAAATTATTTTGAGCAAACGAGAGGACAAAACTAATTCATTAAACGATTGTGCTTCTTTAGGATTATAATTACGAAACACTTCTTGGTTTACAAGGCACTGACAATTTATGTTATATTTCATGGTTTCGCTATTCAATATTTTTATATCTCCGTAATTGTATTTTCCCTTAAACAAACGAGAGATGGCAAAGATCCTATTGGAAAACTAAATAAAATAAATAAACCTTTTTTGTCCGACGTCCTCTTTCGTGTGTTTCAGTTATCACGTTCCGACAACAAAATCATGCAGAAAACAAGCTCTCCAGGAAAATGTCGGTTGAAAATTCCACGAAAATATTTTCCAAGCTATTTTTGTTGTATTTACATATACATATATAATATATTTACGACATCGTCGGCAAAGAGTAAAAATTTTCTTACTGAGTCTGTTCACTTTTTCGAGTTGGCGGAATTTAAGTTTGTGTGTTTATAGTAAACTGTTTTGTATGTTATTCGGGATAAACAATTTCTGTAAATATATACTATTATTCACTATGTATTTCTATAAATATATGAGCGACTCGGACTAAGGCAGTAAATATAAATCTGAGTATTGAAAACTATCTCCTTAATAATGTGTGTACACCACAGTCCAATAATCTGTCAAAGGTATTGGGTAAATAAAAAAGGTCCCTAACAATGGCCTATGCTTCATGTCATTAATGGAGAGTAGGGGTATTTGTAAACACGTATTCTATTTTGATAATAACAAATATTTAAAAAAAACATGTATTGGAAAAAAACTACATCGATTTTAGGTAAAATACATTAGTTTAATTATTACATAATAATTTTGTAATAATTTAATTATTCGTTTAATTTATGTTATCTAGCAGAGATTTCTTTAAAAAAATAACCTATTCTATATTGTTATATGTACTGATTACGTTAATACTTTCAATATACAAATATTTAAAAACTTGTACTAAAGATTTTTTTCTGGAGTAATATTAAATACTTTTCTTTTTTTACGTTATAATAAGAGGAAAATTCTTGTAAGTCTGCATAAATCGAGAATTATTGAATGTCGTTAAATCTATTTGAGTTACGAGAGTTCAGTACATATTGAGAAGCATTTAACAGTATAAACGAGGGTACATTGTTTTTTTTAATTAATTTTTCTACATTATTTTTCACTATGGTATATAATATTTCACAGATGTAAGACTAATAACTTGGATGTCTTGGACCGAAATCATTTTAATTAGGAACTAAACAAAATATTTGGGACGATTTAAAGTATAATTTTTTTCCGCAATCGTGCTTATAATACGGTAAATGATTTTTGCATGCGATAGATGCTACAATTGTTCAAACAGTTCGCAGTTGGTTTACGACAGAGCCACTTTATACAAGGAGCTGTTGCCCCAAAGCAGACACAAACAAATTGGTATACAATTATTAAAAATAATTCCCTAACCTCAAGATTTAACAATATTTTTCATCAATAACTTGACCAAAAGTATAGGAAAACCATTACATCGATCAATAATTATCTTAAGTTTCAATAACTCGTATGAGTGTGTTAAGCCAAATTTTTGATAAATATTTATATGTATTAATTAATAGGATCCTCACCCCGACCTGAGCATCAATCTCGTATGAGGCATTTTCACAATATTCGACAGGACAAGTGCAAGACGTCAAGAATATGGGCTCTGATTGCAACACGGCGGCGATACGACATTGACCATTTCAACCTAACCTAACCAACTTCGATACCAATACGATGGTCTGCTGAAGACGCATAGAAGCAATAGCAAAGCGAATAAGCAGTTATCACACATTGACGTTTTATGTTTGACGATTTAGTGTCAATTTATTAGTAAATATAAAAAAAATTATATTAAAGGGCTGTATTTTCACATAACAACGATTATAACCAATTATTTGAAAAATAACATTGAAAAATGCATTTTCTCAAGAACAAGTTTTTTTGTCGGTTGATGAATGATTAAGTAAACAGTGCGCAATATTTTTGGCACAAGCATATAGCTACACTTAAATGTACCTAAATGATGAGAAATGAAATAAAAACTTTTGGTTTTATTTTAATTTAGGGAAAGTTCCACGTGAAAATGAAAAATGTTTTGAGAAAACTTTTTTATAAATAAAACTACTGACTACTACTAAACTTTTTTATATAATAGAACTTTTTTATAATATACTGGTTGGAAAGGTAATTTGAATGGCGAAAATGAAAAATGTTGTAACCGTCCACTTACTACAAACAAAAATCTCATCAAAATAGTGGATAAAAAATTCCTCGGTATAATGTGCGTAAAATTGCTTCCGCTTTAAGAATTCTGGAAATAATCATCATTAATTATATGATGATATTGACTTACGTCAGTCGTTCAGATGTATGGCTTCCTCATGACTTATGAGCGAAATATATTTGAAGGCGTTTTCACGTATAATTTGCTTTTTCATCCATATAACTACGAAAATGTTTTAAACAAGATAATTGCTGGAGATGTGCGTTGTAATACTTTATGCTAGTTAATATTCACCATAAACGCTTCTCAACCAACTGTAAAGATCCTTTATTTGTCATATAAAAAAAAATTTTATGCATTTAATGAAATTAAAAACCGTCGTTTTTATAAGCTCCCTCCACATGGTGAAAAGATCAATTTAAGGCTGTACTGTAGTCAATTAGATAAAATGAAGGAAGCGATGCCATGAAACTTCCAAAATTAGCGAATAGACGAAGCATTATTCTCTAACGCAAGGTTCAATGTGAATTAAACCATCAGAAATAAACTGTTGCAGTAAAAGTGTGATATTCTACGACATACTTAATATCCTCATCATCACTATTTGGATATTAGCGCTTTTGATTACTATTCATTCCCATGAAGGGAAGAACATTTCTCTCCATGGTAAAAGATTTAATTCAGGAAATGTTATAAAACTTCAGCTTCTTCAATACTTTACTAACAAACCTCAAAAGTTTTGAAAAGATGGCATTTTGGGATTTTCGCGAAGATGAAGGAAAATCCTGAAATCGATCACAGGGATCATATAAAATTTAATAAGACATGTAAACAATTATTTTTTCTTGGCCTGTTGAAGATGTAAAGCAAGTGTTATATACACGTCATAATTTTTCAATTTTCTCCAAAAATTGAATAAATTATTGCATATCAGTACAATCAGGACTCATAACCGAATTGAACTCATTGACTTTACTTGATCATTGAGGCTAAGCAACGAAAGCATTGCTCGGTAATTTGATGGGTGATCATTAGTTGTAAATCTTAACAATATCCTTAGGAGCGCAATAATATCTAATGGAGCTTTTGGATGGGAGTTACAACGTTCTGATGTTACGTCGCGACGGGCCATTTGGCTAGCTTCGCGTCTTGTCAGCTCCTTCCAACTTAAGAGGCAGATATCTGCCAGGGTAAATATAAAAAAAGGCGTGGCTACCGCAAAGTGGGAAGAGAGTCGGGTACAGTCTGTTTCAAAAAGTTAAACAGCACTGTAATTTAAAACAAAACAACACAGATCTAATTACCAAATATGTATCGCACGACGTTTATTAAAATATGTTTCGAGAAGGAGTTTTCAAACAAAATTATCAATGTAAAACCAATTTTTAAAGCTATTCACAAAGTGGTATATGTGTATTTAGCGAGTTTTTCTTTTTACATATTTGATTCATAATTTTATTTATTTACAATCACATACCGAAAAAAACGCCTCTGTTGTATCATCAATATGTTGTGAATAGAAACATGAGAACAATAATATGTTGCTAATAGAAAGATATAATATAAGTGTACTATTTGATCTGTAATTTACTTTTACATATGTTTATGTTAATTCTTTTATTATTTATCCATAATAATCAATGTTTACTTATTTTTATCTGTAAAATAAATATCCAACTTTTATAATAAACCATCAACACAGTCAAAATATATTAACTAAACCAAGTAATTGTCATCTCAATAATCAACGAATATGTGAAATTAATTCAATTCTGTAAAAAAATTCAAATAAACCAGTCTATTTGTAATTATCAGTTAAATCAGTCAAATTTTCTGAGTATAGATTTATGCAGCAAATAAAACTTTTTTATGCCATTTAAAAAACAAAACGATAGCAAGTTTTATTTTATGCAAAATATAGCCATTGCCTACTTGTTTTGCTGAACATGGTGAAACATTATATAAATATACGATTAGTTTTAAATTTATTTAAGTCCTGGCTGATTATTAATCTTAATATAACCAATAAGTACTAAAGAATATTTTATGTTTTACGCGCGTAACAGCCATACACAAAAAATGTGCATCAACACTTTTCTCCTATCCCTAACGGAAATTATACTGAATATACGGTCTATAAGTCTATTGTTCATAGAACACTTAATATGAATTATATTTTTTTGTAACAACTGTAGGGATTGGTTTTACAATTAAAATTATTCATTTAGTATTTTCGACTATTCCAACTTCTATTTACTTTAAAATTTAAACTCTGAGGGTTTTATTTTCTGAATACACTAAATATTTTTTGGACACCCCCGCAAGTCCGGAACTATTTTCTTGAAAAAAACATTTATCCATAATTGTTATTTACCATATTCATTCCGAATTTCAATTCTGTAGATTTTATTTTTAATAAATGCAATTATTTATTTTCAACGCTCCCGCAAACTCGAATAGAAATCGACGATCTTATCGTTTTTTTTATTTTTATTTTTTCATGCTCCAACGAAAATTATTTTTAAATTATTTGTCGCTATTGAAATTTTTGTCAATATCCGTAGAATCATAGTTTTCATGTAAAGCTTGCTCGAACTAGTTTTTTTTTGTAAAAATGAAAGATCTTTCCGCCGTAAAAAGTATTTTTGATTACGACCCTGATGATAAGTTATTACCGTACCATAAGTTATCACCATTCTTATATTTTTGCATGATTGACGCACAAACAGTCAAACAATCAGACAATCAGAAAAAAAATCTAAGAACTATATTATTGTTGCAACATGTAACCTGTTGCAACTACTTTTTTGAAAAACAATTTCATGTACGGATTATTTTCTAGTTTATTATACACACACAAACACACACACACGCTCACACACACGCGCACACGCGCGCACACACATACACACACACACACACACACACATATATATATATATATGTGTGTGTGTGTGTGTGTGTGTGTATATGTGTGTGTGTGTGTGTGATTTCAGAACATAAATCAAATGCATCTGAGATACCATCTATAATTTTGAGTTGACTGTATCTAAACGACTTAATTGCTGTAATATTTCGCCGATAAAGAAATTTAGCGAGTTTTTACAATGTTTTCGTGCCACGTGCGGCACAACCTTCCCCTTCAAAGGCTCACGGGCGAGTGATGGAAACCGACTCGATCAATAAGCCGCTTATGGCGGTTATATTGTGGAGCAAAAGTATGGAAAATAGGTTTTTCTCAGTATTTCTATAATCAATCCATATTTTGAAAAACCTTTTGTCCAGCCATAATATATTATTATAGTCTTTATTTTAGTGCAGATTCCAATGAAATAGGAAAATAAATAGAACCAAAACAACTAAATATATTTTGAAAACAGAGTTATTTCAGCAATAAATATTAGAAACGGCCATAGTTCAAGAAATCGAAACATTTTTTTTCGGTTAGGTATCTTTAAGTTTGAGAAGAATTTGTTTCAAGGAATTCAATATGATTAAATTTTTTTTCAAATTTTACGTATCACGATATTTTAGATTTTAGATAGATAGGTACCTAGGTACATGGATTAATTACGTGCTGCCACCAACGATCAATTTCATTGTTGGTTTAAGTTTATGTAAAAAAGAATATTAAAAGTCTTGCAAATTACGGTAAAAAATATTATAAAGCAATCAACTTCTTGAACCGAAAAAGATGGCATAATAAAATTGCCATAATCATAATTTCTGACATCTTGGCAAAGATATGCCTGAAATACGGGACAACACTATTGTGTACATTTGAAATTTATTATTTTTTCAATTTTGGTAATTTTGAAACTCCTACAGATATTAATCGCTGAACTAATCCAAAATAAGCGCCATACCGCCGATGTACTTACTGTTTTTGAACTCTACCAGAGACGAACGATGCAGCCAGTAGCTATTGAAAGTTACTCGCGTTTCTATGATATGCCTTACAGGTGTCTCTGTCATTTAAAATTATCTTATATTTGATTTATCTACTTTTTTCTAATAAATATAGAATCCTCTATATAAATAATAACATATTTTAATGGTTCAAAATGTATATAGCTCTGTGATCAGTTTTCAAACAAGGTCATAATACAATTTCGGATATGATTAAAATATTCATATTAATTTCTTTTATTACGATTAGATGGCAGTATATTTTTCGGGTTGTATTGTAGATTAACGTACATGCATAAATTAATTAAATCGAAATTGTATCTGGAATATTAATATATTTTTATGTACCTTTTACTTTTTGTCTCCCTAGGGTCAAAATCAATATGTTTAATGGAAACTATTGGACTTATTGGAGCCATATCAGGTCAGCTCAATACATTATGGGTTTAGTACAAAATCAGTACAAATAGATGTTGCTACAAATATCGTCTGGAATGATTCAGAGATAAATCTCAATAAAAAGCGTATTATGTGACTTTTAAAAGAACTTTGTTTAACGAAAATAATTTATTAAACTTTTTAATATTTTTATAAGTGAAGTCTAAAACACGTATTTAAAGTATTTTTTTATTTAATGCCATCTAGACATTTTTTCAGAATTCAGCTGCAAGCTAACTTATACTTGCCACAGATTACTGTATGTTTTGTGCCACAGATGACATACGCGTCGTTTGTTTGCGTTCCATTTGATCGTATAGCACAAAATTATACCGATAATAATATTTTTAAATAAAGAAGCCTATTAATATGGTCAAAAAATATGTTAAAGGTATTGAAAGCCCGATTGAAATAAACATAATTATTCAAGTTCGATTAATAAAAATATGACGATATGTTCTAATTATTACAACAAACTACTGAAAAGAAACATAATTGTTTGACAATTGTCAATCAAGGTGTCTACGTCTGAATTCAGATTCATTAAAATTTTATTCTTTTGGGTAATTTTTGTGTTTCTTGTGATGTTATTTATGACTTTTGCATTGCCCTGGATCCACTGAACACTTTTTAGACTCCCTTTCTGCAAACGCAACGCAGTATTTTTGGACTTTATTACTGCCACGTTGACTGCGAGAAAATAAGGAAGGATTTAGCGCCATGTAAATGCACGTTGGATGCAACAACTTGCATTCTGAATATTCGATGTTTTGATTTCCAATAAACGATAAAAATGTTTTGGGACCATGGCCTGCAAGCGCTGGTATTACGTACCTCCCTACATCGACTTTATACTCGTTCTTTATGATTTATCTTCTTCGATTATCTCTTTTTACGTCAGAGTAATTAATGTACTAACAACTATAGATGTATCAGTCGAGAAAGATCGAATCAGTTTTGTCATGACGAATGACTCTATCTTAGCAACGTACCTGATCGAATCAACGTGCAGTAACACGTCTGGTTCGAAAGTAAGGTTATTTCGTTTTGTTTTTCGGTAATCTGTTTCGATTCATGCGACTATCGAAACGAATGAGTAACAGAGAATGATAAAAGATTCAGTATTTTTTATTAAAAATTTATTACCGTAATTATACAATAGATATATTACTTCATTCGCAATAGATGTATACATTAATTTGTTTGGTTTATAATAATGGAATGTATTCATGTGACAGAATACTAATGCGCGATGGAGGAACTAATAATTTTGTCGGTGTTATTTATTTATATCGAATTTTTTTACAACTCATATACTTATTTATCTTAAATTCCATTCAAATCACATTTCCATTTACTCAACCTAATTTATTGGTGAAATTATTTCACATTTCACTGTATTTCCTGTAATCCTATTGAAATTTTTGTCAATATTCGTAGAATCATAGTTTTTATGTAAAGCTTGCTCGAACTAGTTTTTTTTGTAAAAATGAAAGATCTTTCCGCCGTAAAAAGTATTTTTGATTACGACCCTGATGATAAGTTATTACCGTACCATAAGTTATCACCATTCTTATATTTTTGCATGATTGACGCACAAACAGTCAAACAATCAGACAATCAGAAAAAAAATCTAAAAACTATATTATTGTTGCAACATGTAACCTGTTGCAACTACTTTTTTGGAAAACAATTTCATGTACGGATTATTTTCTAGTTTATTATACACACACAAACACACACACACACACGCTCACACACACGCGCCCACGCGCGCACACACATACACACACACACACACACACATATATATATATATGTATATGTGTGTGTGTGTGTGTGTGATTTCAGAACATAAATCAAATGCATCTGAGATACCATCTATAATTTTGAGTTGACTGTATCTAAACGACTTAATTGCTGTAATATTTCGCCGATAAAGAAATTTATCGAGTTTTTACAATGTTTTCGTGCCACGTGCGGCACAACCTTCCCCTTCAAAGGCTCACGGGCGAATGATGGAAACCGACTCGATCAATAAGCCGCTTATGGCGGTTATATTGTGGAGCAAAAGTATGGAAAATATGTTTTTCTCAGTATTTCTATAATCAATCCATATTTTGAAAAACCTTTTGTCCAGCCATAATATATTATTATAGTCTTTATTTTAGTGCAGATTCCAATGAAATAGGAAAATAAATAGCACCAAAACAACTAAATATATTTTGAAAACAGAGTTATTTCAGCAATAAATATTAGAAACGGCCATAGTTCAAGAAATCGAAACATTTTTTTTCGGTTAGGTATCTTTAAGTTTGAGAAGAATTTGTTTCAAGGAATTCAATATGATTAAATTTTTTTTCAAATTTTACGTATCACAATTTTTTAGATAGATAGGTACCTAGGTACATGGATTAATTACGTGCTGCCACCAACGATCAATTTCATTGTTGGTTTAAGTTTATGTAAAAAAGAATATTGAAAGTCTTGCAAATTACGGTAAAAAATATTATAAAGCAATCAACTTGAACTCAAATAAAGACATGCCTGAAATACGGGACAACACTATTGTGTACATTTGTAATTTATTATTTTTTCAATTTTGGTAACTTTGAAACTACTACAGATATTAATCGCTGAACTAATCCAAAATAAGCGCCATACCGCCGATGTACTTACTGTTTTTGAACTCTACCAGAGACGAACGATGCAGCCAGTAGCTATTGAAAGTTACTCGCTTTTCTATGATATGCCTTACAGATGTCTCTGTCATTTAAAATTATCTTATATCTGATTTATCTACTTTTTTCTAATAAATATAGAATCCTCTATATAAATAATAACATATTTTAATGGTTCAAAATGTATATAGCTCTGTGATCAGTTTTCAAACAAGGTCATAATACAATTTCGGATATGATTAAAATATTCATATTAATTTATTTTATTACGATTAGATGGCAGTATATTTTTCGGGTTGTATTGTAGATTAACGTACATGCATAAATTAATTAAATCGAAATTGTATCTGGAATATTAATTTATTTTTATGTACCTTTTACTTTTTCTCTCCCTAGGGTCAAAATCAATATGTTTAATGGAAACTATTGGACTTATTGGAGCCATATCAGGTCAGCTCAATACATTTTGGGTTTAGTACAAAATCAGTACAAATAGATGTTGCTACAAATATCGTCTGGAATGATTCAGAGATAAATCTCAATAAAAAGCCTATTATGTGACTTTTAAAAGAACTTTGTTTAACGAAAATAATTTATTAAACTTTTTAATATTTTTATAAGTGAAGTCTAAAACACGTATTTAAAGTATTTTTTTATTTAATGCCATCTAGACATTTTTTCAGAATTCAGCTGCAAGCTAACTTATACTTACCACAGATTACTGTATGTTTTGTGCCACGGATGACATACGCGTCGTTTGTTTGCATTCCATTTGATCGTATAGCACAAAATTATACCGATAATAATATTTTTAAATAAAGAAGCCTATTAATATGGTCAAAAAATATGTTAAAGATATTGAAACCCCGATTGAAATAAACATAATTATTCAAGTTCGATTAATAAAAATATGACGATATGTTCTAATTATTACAACAAACTACTGAAAAGAAACATAATTGTTTGACAACTGTCAATCAAGGTGTCTACGTCTGAATTCAGATTCATTGAAATTTTATTCTTTTGGGTGATTTTTTGTTTCTTGTGATGTTATTTATGACATTTGCATTGCCCCTGGATCCACTGAACACTTTTTAGACTCCCTTTCTGCAACCGTGACGCAGTATTTTTGGACTTTATTACTGCCACGTTGACTACGAGAAAATAAGGAAGGATTTAGCGCCATGTAAATGCGCATTGGATGCAACAACTTGCATTCTGAATATTCGATGTTTTGATTTCCAATAAACGATAAAAATGTTTTGGGACCATGGCCTGCAAGCGCTGGTATTACGTACCTCCCTACATCGACTTTATACTCGTTCTTTATGATTTATCGTCTTCGATTATCTCTTTTTACGTCAGAGTAATTAATGTACTAACAACTATAGATGTATCGGTCGAGAGTGATCGAATCAGTTTTGTCATAACGAATGACTCGATCTTAGCAACGTAACTGATCGAATCAACGTGCAGTAACACGTCTGTTTCGAAAGTAAGGTTATTTCGTTTTGTTTTTCGGTAATCTGTTTCGATTCATGCGCCTATCGAAACGAATGAGTAACAGAGAATGATAAAAGATTCAGTATTTTTTATTAAAAAGTTTATTACCGTAATTATACAATAGATATATTACTTCATTCGCAATAGATGTATACATTAATTTGTTTGGTTTATAATAATGGAATGAATTCATATGACATAGAATACTAAAACGCGATGGAAGAACTAATAATTTTGTCGGTGTTATTTATTTATATCGAATTTTTTTACAACTGATATACTTATTTATCTTAAATTCCATTCAAATCACATTTCCATTTACTCAACCTAATTTATTGGTGAAATTATTTCACATTTCACTGTATTTCCTGTAATCCTATTGAAATTTTTTCAATATTCGTAGAATCATAGTTTTCATGTAAAGCTTGTTCGACCTAGTTTTTTTTTGTAAAAATGAAAGATCTTTCCGCCGTAAAAAGTATTTTTGATTACGACGCTGATGATAAGTTATCACCGTACCATAAGTTATCACCATTCATTAGAGTCAGTCCATTAATTTTTGCATGATTGACGCACAAACAGTCAAACAATCAGACAATCAGAAAAATAATCTAAAAACTATATTATTGTTGCAACATGTAACCTGTTGCAACTACTTTTTTGAAAAACAATTTCATGTACGGATTATTTTCTAGTTTATTATACACACACAAACACACACACACGCTCACACGCGCGCACACACATACACACACACACACACACACACACATATATATATATATATATATATATATATATATATATATATATATGTGTATATGTGTGTGTGTGTGTGTGTGTGATTTCAAAACATAAATCAAATGCATCTGAGATAACATCTATAATTTTGAGTTGACTGTATCTAAACGACTTAATTGCTGTAATATTTCGCCGATAAAGAAATTTATCGAGTTTTTACAAAGTTTTCGTGCCACGTGCGGCACAACCTTCCCCTTCAAAGTCTCACGGGCGAGTGATGAAAACCATCTCGATCAATAAGCCGCTTATGATGGTTATATTGTGGAGCAAAAGTATGGAAAATAGGTTTTTCTCAGTATTTCTATAATCAATCCATATTTTGAAAAACCTTTTGTCCAGCCATAATATATTATTATAGTCTTTATTTTAGTGCAGATTCCAATGAAATAGCTAAATATATTTTGAAACATTTTTTTACGGTCAGGTATCTTAAAGTTTGAGAAGAATTTGTTTCAAGGAATTCAATATGATTAAATTTTTTTTCAAATTTTACGTATCACAATTTTTTAGATTTTCTGAAAAACCAAAATGAACTCCTACTTTTTTCATGTAGATAGGTACCTAGGTACATGGATTAATTACGTGCTGCCACCAACGATCAATTTCATTGTTGGTTTAAGTTTATGTAAAAAAGAATATTAAAATATAATAGAAATTTCAAGGCATTTTAAATTTCGTTTATTGTTTTATTTACTTAATTCGTATTTATTTACTTAAGTCTTGCAAATTACGGTATAAAATATTATAAAGCAATCAACTTCTTGAACCGAAAAAGATAACATAATAAAATTGCCATAATCATAATTTCTGACATCTTGGCAAAGACATACCTGAAATACGGGACAACACTATTGTGTACATATGTAATTTATTATTTTTTTCAATTTTGGTATTTTGAAACTCCTACAGATATTAATCGCTGAACTAATCCAAAATAAGCGCCATACCGCCGATGTAGTTACTGTTTTTTGCTTTTCTATGATATGCCTTACAGATGTCTCTGTCATTTAAAATTATCTTATATTTGATTTATCTACTTTTTTCTAATAAATATAGAATCCTCAATATAAATAATAACATATTTTAATGGTTCAAAATGTATATAGCTCTGTGATCAGTTTTCAAACAAGGTCATAATACAATTTCGGATATGATTAAAATATTCATATTAATTTCTTTTATTACGATTAGATGGCAGTATATTTTTCGGGTTGTATTGTAGATTAACGTACATGCATAAATTAATTAAATCGAAATTGTATCTGGAATATTAATATATTTTTATGTAACTTTTACTTTTTGTCTCCCTAGGGTCAAAATCAATAAGTTTAATGGAAACTATTGGACTTATTGGAGCCATGTCAGGTCAGCTCAATACATTTTGGGTTTAGTACAAAATCAGTACAAATAGATGTTGCTACAAATATCGTCTGGAATGATTCAGATATAAATCTCGATAAAAAGCCTATTATGTCAGTTTTAAAATAGCTTTGTTTTACGAAAATAAATTATTTAATTTTTTAATATTTTTATAAGTGAAATTTGTGATACACGTATTTAAAGTATTTTTTTATTTAATGCCATCTAGACATTTTATTAGAATTCAACTGCAAAGCTAACTTTATACTTGCCACAGATTACTGATGTTCTGTGCCACAGATGACATACGCGTCGTTTGTTTGCATTCCTTTTGATCGTATAGCACAAAATTATACCGATAATAATATTTTTAAATACAGAAGCCTATTAATATGGTCAAAAAATATGTTAAAGATATTGAAACCCCGATTGAAATAAACATAGTTATTCAAGTTCGATTAATAAAAATATGACGATATGTTCTAATTATTACAGTAAACTACTGAAAAGAAACATAATTGTTTGACAACTATCAATCAAGGTGTCTATGTCTGAATTCAGATTCATTGAAATTTTATTCTTTTGGGTGATTTTTTGTTTCTTGTGATGTTATTTATGACATTTGCATTGCCCCTGGATCCACTGAACACTTTTTAGACTCCCTTTCTGCAACCGTGACGCAGTATTTTTGGACTTTATTACTGCCACGTTGACTACGAGAAAATAAGGAAGGATTTAGCGCCATGTAAATGCGCATTGGATGCAACAACTTGCATTCTGAATATTCGATGTTTTGATTTCCAATAAACGATAAAAATGTTTTGGGACCATGGCTTGCAAGCGCTGGTATTACGTACCTCCCTACATCGACTTTATACTCGTTCTTTATGATTTATCGTCTTCGATTATCTCTTTTTACTTCAGAGTAATTAATGTACTAACAACTATAGATGTATCGGTCGAGAGTGATCGAATCAGTTTTGTCATAACGAATGACTCGATCTTAGCAACGTAACTGATCGAATCAACGTGCAGTAACGCGTCTGGTTCGAAAGTAAGGTTATTTCGTTTTGTTTTTCGGTAATCTGTTTCGATTCATGCGCCTATCGAAACGAATGAGTAACAGAAAATGATAAAAGATTCAGTATTTTTTATTAAAAAGTTTATTACCGTAATTATACAATAGATATATTACTTCATTCGCAATAGATGTATACATTAATTTGTTTGGTTTATAATAATGGAATGAATTCATATGACATAGAATACTAAAACGCGATGGAAGAACTAATAATTTTGTCGGTGTTATTTATTTATATCGAATTTTTTTACAACTGATATACTTATTTATCTTAAATTCCATTCAAAGCAAATTTCCATTTTCTCAACCTAATTTATTGGTGAAATTATTTCACATTTCATGTTTTTCCTGCTTGAACTCGACATACTGAAAACTAAAAACTAAATTTAAATCACGCACCTAATGAAATATTAATTTCCAACAATTTGTTACTGCAATATTAAAAACTAAGTAAAAAATCAATTAAGTAATTTTTTTCTTATTGCTTTATAAAACGGTTAATATAATCCGGTCAGTACACAACACCTACACTACTACTCACAACCATAACGCCAAAAATAATTCTATTACAGTCGATTCACAAATCAATAAAGATAATTGAAAAATTATTAAAACATATACCATGTTTATAAGAAGTTTAAATAGCGCGGATTTACTTCCCCAGAATTAAGAGTTTATTTTACAAAAAACTGTTCCGCAAGTACTATTGTAGAAGCAAATTTAATTTTGCCGGGATATTTTTAAAAAACCCGGGGCGTATGTTGGCATTCCGGGATAACCCCGGTGAGTTCCAGCCGCCTGGCAACCCTAACTACAATGTACCTTACTTCTTACTTCTTTCATACACATGGAAATTTCTTTTAAGCAATTTTATAAATAAGGCGTAAGCAGGGCTGGATGTAGTCATGAAAATATCCCTAGGCAACACTAGTCTGGGGCCATCTTCCCTTTTATAGAGACTAACCGAGACTTATAATCTACTATAGCAAAACTTATGCTTCTAGGAAGGGCGACATAGCACAAATTTCTTATGTTGACTAGTGCGAGTTGACAGGAGTAAAATTTCAAAGCTTTTATTATAAAATTTGATTAATTGTTTTATCGCGATAGTGACTTAAATTTAAGTCTAGAATCGAACAGAGGAGACCACTTGAATCCAAATGCTTTTTTACTTTCTCGTACGCCCCACGAGCGGTGCGGGCAATAACTTACTTTGCCCTGACCTTGGGCATAAACACACCCATAAAACTGCAGTGCTTCCGTAAAATAAACTTATTTTTTACATTCTTTTGACTTTTGGCAGGTAATATAGCTTTGAGGCATTTAACCGAAAATGAGCTATAAAATAGATACCTCCGTGAAGCTCGTTTTGAATATTTTGAAATTAAAAGGAGCATAAGGTTCAGTCCCGTGTTAGAAAAAGCAGCCATACCGAAGAGTATCTCAATTGATGCTGAATTGTCTTCACTAGAAAATTTAAAAGTGAAAAATATGAAGTTTATAAATGAAAAAGGAAATTAGAATTAGAGAAAAAAATATTGAACCCGTAAACCCAGAATACAGTTTTAAAACACCAAACAAGTGTTTAAAACGCAGAAATGACAATGATGAAATTTCTTAGAACATTATTTTAAAAAATCTAAAAACTTCAAATGGGTAAAATTCAAATAGTTACATACACATGAGTATTATTAATATAATTTTCACATTTATTTGTAAATACATTTTATTAATAATTACTAGAATAAAACAATCAAAGCCTTCCAGTATTTTCTTAAATAAATTCGTATTTATTTACTAAAATCTTTTGCAAATTATAGTATAAAATATTATAAAGCAATCAACTTCTTGAACCGAAAAAAGATAGCATAATAAAATTGCAAATAATCATAATTTCTGACATCTTGGCAAAGACATACCTGAAATACGGCACAACACTAAGCACCCACTTATTATATAAATTTGTAATTTATTATTTTTTAAATTTTGGTAATTTTTAAAAATACTGGTGCAGTTATTAATCGTTGAACTAATCCAAATAAACGCCATCTACTGTCAGCTGTACTTACTGTTTTTGAACTCTAACAGAGACGAACGATGCAGCCAGTAGCTATTGAAAGTTACTCGCGTTTCTATGATATGCCTTACAGATGTCTCTGTCATTTAAAATTATCTTATATTTGATTTATCTACTTTTTTTTAATAAATATAGAATCCTCTATATAAATAACATATTTTAATGGTTCAAAATGTATCATTTTTCAAGTAAGATCGTAATGCAATTTCGGATAATATGATTAAAATATTTATGTTAGTTTCTTTTATTACGATTAGACGGCAGTATATTTTTCGGGTTGTATTGTAGATTAACTCACATGCATAAATTAATTAAATCAAAATTTTATCTGGAATATTGATATATTTTTATGTATTTTTTACTTTTTGTCTCCCTAGGGTCAAAATAAATATGTTTAATGGAAACTATTGGACTTATTGGAGCCATGTCAGGTTAGCTCAATACATTTTGAGTTTAGTACGAATTCAGTACAAATAGAATACAAATATCATCTGAAATGATTGAGAGATAAATTTCAATAAAAAGCCTATGGCCTCCCGCGCACTAGGCAGCCAGCTATAGCAGCCAATCCATGACTATTATTATAAATTGAACCTGTATATATTTTTAATTAAAATAAATATAAATTAATTCTTTATCTATTAATATAAATTTAATCTATATAAATTTCTCTGTATCGAAAGTCATTTTTTGAAAAAGTTAGGAACCCAAAATACGTCTGGCTGCTACAACTAGTGCGCGGTAGACGTGGGCGTTATTTCACGTCACTAGATATAATAACTAGCTACGCGACTTATAACCGAATCACTAGTTTCGAGTCAAATTACAAGTAGTGATTTTTGTAAATGCGTTATTACTGTTAATTGTGATTGTTGGGTGTCTGCGCATCGCGCCTACCGGCCGGTCGATCGAGAGCGGGTGAGCACGAATAAATCCGAAGTAATCCGAACTTGCACGTGCCGTGGTATACAACGAAAAACAAAACAGCGTATCAGTATTAATATGAAACGTATGTACGTTTCATTTTGATACGTAAGGCTATAGACAGGGATAATAAAATAGAGTGATCTCTTTTTGTAAATAATTCCAACGGCTCGTGATTCCGAGAAGCGGGCGTCACTTTTTGAATTTAAAGTAAAATAATTTTTGGTATTTTAGTTTGTTTCAGTTCGTTATTATACTTGTATATAATTTTGAGTACTTTCTTCTAAAAATTAACGTTTATATGTTATATTGGTGTTTTATGTCAATATAATGTTTCTTTGTTATTATGTAAATATAATTAGTGTGGATTGTATAAGTCTAAATAAAGTGTAAATAAAAACTTGTAAAAATGTCTCGATTGAATTCTATGTCTCGATTGGATTTTCAAAGATTCGTAAACGCTAAAATTAAAAATTTTCATGTTTTTTGTTAATAAAAAAATCACTAAACATTTTTTTTACAAGTAAACATTTCTTTCACTAATTAAAGATGAAATAAAATATTTTGAAATAATTTTTTTTTTTAAATTGAAAAAAAATTTTTTTATTGTTAGAAAATAATTTTTTTTTGAAAAAAAATTATTATTCATAATAATTATTGTAAGATATGTTTACTAGTGAGAAAACATGTTTAGTGATTTTTCATTGACAAAAAACATGAAAATTTTTAATTTATGAATCTTTGAAAATTCATAATAATTTTGAAAATTAAGTTTTTTGGACAATTTTTTTTAAATTACTCTCTTTTCAATAAATTTTCAGAAAAAAAATCATGTTTATATTGTGAAAAAATTTTATGAAAATAATTTCAAACGGAAATGCCCAACGTGTACATTTTTTTATTTTAAATTAAGTATTAATCCTGTTAATTAATTTTCAAAAATTTATAATAAATTTAAAAAATTATATTTTTAAAAATTTTTTTATTAAAAATAATTTTATTTTGCCTTTAATTATTGAAAGAAATGTTTACTAGTGAAAAAAAATTTTAGTGATTTGTTTATTGACAAAAAACTGGCAAATTTTTAATTTTCGCATTTATGAATGTTTGAAAATTCACACAAATTTTTAAAATTAACTTTTTTGAGCAAATTTTAAATTATTCTATTTTTAATAAACTTTCAGAAAAAAATCATGTTTTTATTGTGAAAAAATTATATCACGTCAATTTCAAACGAAAATGTCCAAAGTGTCTTTTTTTTTATATTTAAATTGATTTCACTCTTTGAAATATCGATTTCTATGAATGGTGTTATATATATTCTTCATTCCGATAAAAAGTAGAATATTTTGAAAAAAAAAAGTTTATGCGAATGTCTCAATTTTTAGATTTTTTATGGCCAAGAATAGGTGGAGCCGCGATTCTAAACAATTACCAATCATAGTTTCACAGTAAACACTAATCAACCATAAATACATTTAATGCAGTCAGTCCTAAGCCTGAATAAAGTATGAAGGGAAATTCAATTATTGATTTAACTGTATAGGTGCAAGCATTTAGATAGTGTTTAATTTATTTTCGTTTCGTGTATAAGTGTTTAGTTGGTTGAGTTATTTATGCAAACGATCACAGTAGCTGAATAAAAATAGCTAGTTACAAAAATCACTAGTTTTGAAACAGATGACACCGACCAAGTCACTGGTTTTGTTACGTTTCTTGAAAATGTCGTAACGACCCACGTCTAGTGCGCGGAGACTGACGGCAGCCATATACATTCGCCTACACACGCTCTGGCTGCGCGCAGCCAGCTGGCTGCGGTACAAACAAGCGTGTTGTATTGGCTGCCGCAGTCGATAATTCGTAGCTGCATAGTACGCGGGCTCCTATACAACGTCATTTGTTTTACTGGCTGCGCAGCCAGGCTGCCTAGCCGTGGGGGGGCCTATATGTCACCTTTAAAAGAACTTTGTTTTACGAAAATAAATTATTTAAGTTAGTTTTTTAATATTTTTATAAATGAAATTTGTAAAACACGTACTTTTTTATTTAATCCCATCTAGACATTTTTTTAGAATTCAACAACAAAGCTACCTTTATACTTGCCACAGGTTACTAATGTTCTGTACCACAGTCTAATTATTTCGACAAATTACTGAAAAGCAACTTAATTTTTTGACAACTGCCAGTCAGCGCGCCTACGTCTGAATTCAGAATCATTGAAATTTTATTCTTTTGGGTGATTTTTGATTCTTGTAATGTTATCTACAGGGCCGCGCTGACCCCCCACAGCGCCTGTGTGCGAAACCTATGAAGCGCCTCTTTTTTTCATGAATCTTAATGTTTCAATTTATTTTTATTTCTTATTTGTTAATTTTGACCGAAATAAATGTTCTCTAGTTTTATATAATTAGATAATATTTTCCTAAATAGGTAAAACCAGTTCGTTTTCGCTTGCCAATTATTACGAAAAATAAAACGCGAATTAAATTTTTACATATTTTATTTATGATGTTCCATCTAATCGTATAATTATATATTAATAACAAAATAACTGACTTTTTTCTTATAATACTAATTTAACTATTACGTATGCTATGTTAAAAAAACAACAAGAGTCTAAAATGTGTAAGAATATAAAAAAACATATTTAAATTATATTATTTCCACTCTTCTAGCTTTTTTCTTTGCGAAATCTTTAATAGTTTCGTGTATGTCTATATGGTCTAATATGGCCTCCTCTATGGATATTGTTGCTAATTTTTTTAATCTTTCCTGGCTCATTGTTGAGCGCAGGTAATTTTTTATTAGTTTTAATTTAGAAAAGGACCTTTCCGCGCTTGCTACGGTAACTGGCATAGTTAGTAAAATTCGTAATGCTATTGTGATGTTAGGATATACAGCTGTCAAATTGTTTCAATATATAAATTCGAGAATTTTCGCCACATCATTATTTAATTTTTTGAAAAAAGATTGACATGATATAATTTCTTCACACAGATCATCGGCGTTAATGTCCAATGAATCATTTGCTGTAAGTTTTTCCTGCAAACGATGACAGCTAATTCTTAATTAACTTAGTTCTTGGTCATCACTTAGTTTAATTAAAAAAATAAACACGTCATTGTGATTAGTCAATAAATTAAATCTTTCGTCTACGGAGGATAAAGCTTGATCAAATATATAAAAAAATAAATTAATTTTAAAAGCTATTTTCGGATCATTTATAGTGTGGTTTTCGTGTTCATAATCAAAACTCTTTGGTGTCTTACGACGTCTTAGGGGTCTGGATCTGGAAGTTTCTTAGAATTTTTCGGCAATTTTCATGGCATCGTTTACAATTTCTTCAAAATTGGCATCGGTTCTAATTATTATCAAAAACTTCTTTAATTCCGTTAAAGCATCTAAAGCAACTTGCAGATTCACATCGATTGACTGTAGCATTTTGCTCACAAAATTTACTTTTGTCAATATTATATATTTAATGAACAAATGAATGAAAAGGAGCATATTTTATCTGCTAGACATTTAGCGTCAAATTTTGCATTCTGATCATATGATACACCATTTGATATTAAATATAATGCATTATAAATTTCTGGTAAATTTGTAAACAGCGGTTTGCTAGCATCTATTCTGCTTGACCATCTTGTTTCAGACAATGGTTTTAAGGTCAGATTTATGATATATTTTTTGAATAAGTCCCATCTTTTGGTACAAGACGAAAAATATTTATATAATTCTTTCACAATACTAAAAAATCCAGTCGTATGATGATTGAGATTGGCAGCGTCGTTTACTGTCAAATTTAAACTATGACTAGCGCACGGTACATAGAAAGCGCGGGGATTTAGATCCAACAATCTTTTTTGAAGACCATTATTTTTACCACGCATATTTGATCCATTATCATAGCCCTGTCCCCTTAAGTTGTTTATGTCCAAATTAATTTTGTCTAGTTTTTCTATTATGAATGACGTTAATCCAGCGCCAGTTGTATCGATAATTGGACAGATGGCTAGGAAATGCTCCCTTATTTCCAACTTTCTAGTTTCTGTGTTAAAATTGACAAATCTTATTATAATACTAATTTGCTCTACGTGTGAAACGTCAGGAATACAATCCAGTATTATTGAAAAATATTTATTAATTTTACATAAATTTAAAATAAATTGTTGAATTTGGTTACCGAGTATGTAAATGATTTCATTTTGGATCTAATCTCCAAGATAAGTCGGCATATTTTTGAAATCCGAATCATTCGTTACGCGTCGTATATCAGTCATTGAAAGATCGAATTTTCCTAACATTTCAATACATTTACATACAAAAAATTACCACTGTTACGATTGTATAATTTGTTGCTTTGGCTACGAAAAGCCATATTTTGTGTACTTAGAAACTGGACCACATATATTAGTCTTTTGATTACACCGCACCAGCGCTGCTTTTCAACCTCTAAAAGTTTTTGTTGTATACTATCAATAGTATTTTTATTTTTAAGAGCTTGACACAAATCTGTCCATTTTGTATAATTATTGAAATGAGCAGAACTTTTCTCATGTCTACCGCAATACAAAGCTATAGATGTTGCCAATCACTAAGTCCCTCGCAAAATTTATTTTTATGTTTTGATTCAAATAGCTTGCAACAGAAGCAATAAACGGCATTTTTGGAGACTGAATACAGCAGCCACTCTGTGATACTTTTCACCATTTCCTAAATGCCTTTCATAATAATACTCGGAAAATTTTCGCCCCGAAGAGTCACGCGGAAAATTATACTGTTTAATTTGTTTAATCGGATTTACTGTTAGTTACTGGATCAAAGTAGCATTTAAAACTTCTGGCCAGAGTCCAGGGTCATCTTTGGAAAAAGTTGGTATTAGTGATGATAATTGTCTCGGCGGTGACAATGGTGTATCAGCAGTATCAGGCAGAGGCACGGACGTAACTTCGGCGGAATCATCTTAAATTAAAGACAGACAAACAAAAACATAATATTGCTCGTACATATCTAATCTACTTGTCTGAATAAACTGATTTGTCTATCTATGAATAATTATGTATAATAAATATAAATTAAATAAATAAATAAATAAATATTTCTCGACAATTAAACTCCGCCGTTCAGTCCCAAACTAAGCAGGGCTTGTAATTATGGGTACTAGACGACTGACGTGCAAATGTGATTTATAGCATTTTAAATTTGAATTTGAAATACTACTAATATACTTATTTCTGCAAATAAATACATATTACATACACACAAACACAAAGTTTTTTTAAAACACCTTGTGGGAATCGAACCCACGATTTCCGGCAGCGATTAGTTGTATAAAATAAAACAGTCACGGCATCTATCCGCTACATCAAAATCGGTGAGGCGTTTCGACGATTAAGAAAAAGACTGACAGGAATTAAAAAAGAAAAGTGTTTTTTTTTATCTTGACATCACAAACAGACTAAAGTTATTTTTATTTGTATGGAAATTACATAAAACACATACCACTACATGAAGCGTTTTTTGAATCAGATTCTACAACACCTTCATCGATAAAATGACTGGTTTCTGTCTCTCTCTCTGATTCTTTGGAAGTGGATGGTAGAGTCGTAAAATATTTACTTATTTTAGTTGTATTTTTATCACGTTCTTCTTCTTGTTTTCTTTTCCTTATTAAATTCTGGTAACCAGATAATTTCTTTTTTTTATCTTGATTACTATCACTCATTGTGGAAACACGTTAAAACGATCAGTAACACACAAACTATTTTATTGTTTTTAGTGCTGGAACTTCTCCTTATTATGAAAAAATAATGCGCACCTTGGCCACACTTTCGATTGAATGACTGTTCAATCGATTGTTTTGGCTCTCTCGTTCCATAAAGTCGGGCTGTCGGGGAATCCCCGTGACCCCACACCCCCCCCCCCACCCCCCCCCCCCCCCACCCGCTCGCGTCGCAGGCATCGCATCGGTCGGGTTGCGTTCATAAACTCATTCAAACAAACTCATGGCGGCTCTTTTGTTTTTAACGCAGAGCTCGTAATTATTGTAAACTAAAACAAACAAACGTGAATATTATCTTGGGACACTTGTACAATAAACGCAATATTATGTTTTGTTGTTTACGAGGCATTTGTTGCGCCTATTATACCTTATCGATACTCCACTACAAAGAAATATGTTGTTGTGTAAGTGTAACAAAAATAATTTTGATAGCGGCGCCCCTATTGTCTTGGCGCCTGTGTGCGCCGCACACTTCGCACATAGGGGCGGCGCGGCCCTGGTTATCTATGACTTTTGCCTTGCCCCTGGATCCACTGAACACTTTTTAGACTCCCTTTCTGCAAACGCGACGCAGTGCTTTTGGACTTTATTACTGCCACGTTGACTACGAGAAAATAAGGCAGGATGTGGCGCCATGTAAATGCACGTTGGATGCAACAACTCGCATTCTGAATATTCGATGTTTTGATTTCCAATAAACGATAAAAATGTTTTGGAACTATGGCTTGCAAGCGCTGGTATTACGTACCTCCCTACATCGACTTTATACTCGTTCTTTATGATTTATCTTCTTCGATTATCTCTTTTTACGTCAGAGTAATTAATACACTAACAACTAGAGATGTATCAGTCGAGAGTGATCGAATCAGTTTTGTCATAACGAACGACTCTATCTTATCAACATAACTGAGCGAATCAGCGTGTAGTAACGCGTCTTGTTCGAAACCAATATATATATATATATATATATATATATATATATATATATATATATATAAATATATATATATATACATATATATATATATATATATATATATATATATATATATATATATATATATATATATATATATATACATTAATTCGTTTTGTTTATAATAATGGAATGTTTTAATATGGCATAGGATAGTAATGCGCGATGGAAGAACTAATAATTTTATCAGTGTTATTTATTTATATAGAATTTTGTTACAACTATATGCTTATTTATCTTAAATTCCATTCAAAGCACATTTCCATTTTCTCAACCCAATTTATTGGTGAAATGATTTCATATTTCGCTGCTTTTCCTGCTTGAACTCGACATACTGAAAACTGAAAACTAAATTTAAATCACGCACCTAATGAAATATTAATTTCCAACAATTTGTTACTGTAATATTAAAAACTAAGTAAAAAATCAATTAAGTAATTTTTTTCTTATTGCTTTATAAAAAGGTTAATATAATCCGGTCAGTACACAACACCTACACTGCTACTCACAACCATAACGCCAAAAATAATTCTATTACAGTCGATTCATAAATCAATACAGATAATTGAAAAATTGTTAAAACATATACCATGTTTATAAGAATTTTAAATAGCGCGGATTTACTTCCCCAGAATTAAGAGTTTATTTTACAAAAATCGAAATAATAATATCTTCAAAAATTGTGCTAATTACTTATACAATAGACGTATGCCAACACGAAATTTGAATATGTGGCGCTGCGTTGATCTAATTAGTTAAGCTAGACGTAAAGAACAGTATAATAACAAAATTCAAATGAATGCTGATTGGCGGAACGAACACGTTCATTATATTAGATCGAATATTGCATTAGCGAAGGAATGAATGGAACTATCGCATTCATTCGGGCATCGAAACGAATGAATGATTGGCATAAAAAATGCAGTATTTGTTTAAAGTTCGCTGACCCGACCTTGGGCATAAACACACCCATAAAAGTGCAGTGCTTCCGTAAAATAAGCTTATTTTTTACATTCTTGTGACTTTTGGGAGGTAATATAGCTTTGAGGCATTTAACCGAAAATGAGCTATAAAATAGATACCTCCGTGAAGCTCGTTTTGAATATTTTGAAATTAAAAGGAGCATAGGGTTCAGTTCGAAGAGTATCTCAATTGATGCTGAATTGTCTTCACTAGAAAATTTAAAAGTGAAAAATATGAATGAAGTTTATAAATGAAAAAGGAAATTAGAATTAGGGAAAAAAATATTGAACCCGTAAACCCAGAATACAGTTTTTAAACACCAAACAAGTGTTTAAAACGCAGAAATGACAATGATGAAATTTCTTAGAACATTATTTTAAAAAATCTAAAAACTTCAAATGGGTAAAATTCAAATAGTCACATACACATGAGTATTATTAATATACTTTTCACATTTATTAGTAAATACATTTTATTAATAATTACTAGAATAAAACAATCGAAGCCTTCCAGTATTTTCTTAAATAAATTCGTATTTATTTACTCAAGTCTTTTGCAAATTACGGTATAAAATATTATAAAGCAATCAACTTCTTGAACCGAAAAAGATAGCATAATAAAATTGCCATAATCATAATTTCTGAAATCTTGCCAAAGACATACCTGAAATACGGGACAACACTAAGCACCCACTTATTATATAAATTTGTAATAATAACATATTTTAATGGTTCAAAATGTATATAGCTCTGTGATCATTTTTCAAGCAAGGTCGTAATGCAATTTAGGATAATATGATTAAAATATTTATATTAGTTTCTTTTATTACGATTAGATGGCAGTATATTTTTCGGGTTGTATTGTAAATTAACGTACATGCATAAATTAATTAAATCAAAATTTTATCTGGAATATTAATATATTTTTACGTATCTTTTACTTTTTGTCTCCCTAGGGACAAAATCAATATGTTTAAAGGAAACTATTGGACTTATTGGAACCATGTCAGATCAGCTATATACCACAGAATAGAGTACAGAACGGACACTCCCATACTAATACACACCAAAAAAGTGGTCTATGTTTATATGGATAATTGGACCCTGACTCACCAGGTGGCGCTTTGATTATTACCAAGACCAAAAGATGGCGCTGTCTAGGTAGAATTATCACCCATAGATGGCATTATGATAAAACATTGAATTAGAATTTATTAAACAATATATTAAAAAACATTCTTATTTTCATAAATTTTTATTAAAACTTTAGAGTAACTAAAATTTTACAAAACATATATCAGAGATTTTACAAAACATATATAATTTTACAATTATAGTATTCTAATAGGTAATTATTTCAAAAATATATTTGTATTTCCATTTCAAAAAGCATGCTTCAAGGTTTCTCTGACTTTCCCGCTGTTCAGGTTGATTATAATCTGAGAAGCTTGCAGCGCTGTGTCCATAATAGTTTATGGATGTCCTCTACTGCAGAGCTGAAAGTAGAAAAATACACACGGACAATACATACATATATGGATGTTAATGCGTATTCTATGGTGTTTATTTCTTAGCGTGTCTCAATGGAGAAAATTTATTTCCAAATTTTGTTAAAGCTTCAAATTCAAGTTGGTATTCTTACAATATTACAGTATATACTTTATTAAAAGTATTTCCTCCAGGGTTCGTCAAAATGTTTACATTAGAATGTTTGTCGTGAAAGGGTTATTCTTTTAATAAGTTCAAAATTCTTGGTTCAATTAAAATGTTTTGTATTGAAATTGACCTAGATGGAGTTTTTAAAATTTATCCTTGAATATTAGATTTACAAATAATAACTTCAAAACTTAAGAATTTTACATTCATAACTAACCTAATTACTATATTGAAAACTTCAACAAGTCTGGAACTCCTCAGTTTTTGTAGGCTGCCTCTCTTTGAAACGCTGGCTCTGGTTGAAGCGGCTTCCGGAATTATGTCCTCCTATAATCATAAACAATTCACAAACATATATAATATTTGGATATAAATTGGCATATATCTGGCATGCAGTAAAAATCCATGTTACTGTTTCCAAATAACCTATCAACTCCAGACATTGGATGAATAATACAAAATATACATAATTTATCTCACATTAGTCGTATCAGTTATCATTGAAATTGAAAATATATACTACAAGATACACTATGTATAATTAGTGAAGTGGTTAGCGTTTACCTGCATCCAAGTGTTGAAAACTTGCAACAAAATGAGTTAAATAAAGTAAAGATATTTGTCTATAAGCCTGATATTAAGTATTCAATCAAAACGCAATCAATTGTATCACTAGTTTATTTATACTTAATGTTAAAGATGCTACCTGGTCAGTACAATTCCTTGTGTATAAATTCTAAATCTAGACTATGTATAATTTTACTGATAAATTACCTCAGATATTCCTTTATAGGAATAGCTTAATTCTGCCGCCTCTAAACTAGTACTCGGCTGGTCTCTCAGTCGTTCCAACATGTCTGGTTCTATCACTCTCATTGTAACATCTTCGGTCGGTGTTGGCAAATTTAGACTCGGCTTTGCATTCACCTGTAACAATTTCCTAGGTGAAATAGTTTTAAAATCATGAATTATAAAATCATTCTCACAAATTCTGTAACAGTGGTTTTGAAATCCGGCTGCCAACTCATCTCGGCGACATAGTCTCAACCATTCCATCACCCTGTGAACAAAACAGAAATTTCGTATTAATTTATAGTTCTAAACATAGTTATTCAGGTGTAAATGTTCACGTTGACGGAATTAAAAAATACTTTCTTATATTATTTGATAATAATAACCAAACAAAAATTACGACATAATTTGTGGTTATAAACATAGTTGTTCATGTGTAAATGTTCACGTTGACGGAATTAAAAATACTTTCTTATATTATTTGATAATAATAAACAAACAAAAATTACGACATCATTTGTGGTTATAAACGTTGTTATTCATGTGCAAATGTTCACGTTGACGGAATTTAAAAATACTTTCTTATATTATTTGATAATAATAAACAAACAAAAATTACGACATAATTTGTGGTTATAAACATAGTTATTCTTGTGTAAATGTTCACATTGACGGAATTTAAAAATACTTTCTCATTTTATTTGGTAATACAAAATTAAACTACGAACGATACTTACAGAGTTTTACATTTTGGAAGATTGAAAAATGAGATTCCTTTGGCAGTTTTTTGAGTATTACGACAGCCGGTTACAATACACGCCATTACTATGAACTATAATACAATAAAAATAACTTATTGGTACGTAAATGAATAGGAAAATACTTATGAAAAACACTATTAAATATAAATTTTTTCCGTAGAAAATATATGCGAGAGGCCACACAAGAATTTTCAATATTGTACTTTTTCAACACTAAGTAATGTCATGCGTGTGTTATAAGCTAGACAGCGAGAAAAAGTATGGCGTCCAGCCGGAAACCCGCAACTTGAATCGTCTAAACGCCCTCTGCTGAGGAATCTGACATTAGCGTTTCAAATTTTCATTTCCGGTGAGCCCTCTTATTTGTTACTCTATGCTATATACATTCTGGATTTAGTACAAATTGAGAACAAATAGATGTCGCTACAAATGTTATCTGGAATGAGCGAGTCTATTACGTCAGTTTTAAAAGAGCTTTGTTTTACGAAAATAAATTATTTAGGTTAATTTTTTAATATTTTTATAAGTGAAATTTGTGATACACGTATTTAAAGTATTTTTTTATTTAATGCCATCTAGACATTTTATTAGAATTCAACTGCAAAGCTAACTTTATACTTGCCACAGATTACTGATGCTCTGTGCCACAGATGACATACGCGTCGTTTGTTTGCATTCCTTTTGATCGTATAGCACAAAATTATACCGATAATAATATTTTTAAACAAAGTACAGTTAATTTTGTAAAAATCCATTATTCACAATTATATGAAACTACGTGATGTAGTATTATTTCTACTTTCTTTAAGTTCTTTACCGCGACCTAGGTTTCGTTGTATTACAACATCGTCAGGTGGGCTATTAGCAAAGATCTTAAGAAAGTAATGGTAAAGAAATTAAAGAAAATCGAAATAATACTATATCACGTAGTTTCATTTAATTGTGAATAATTATTCAAGTTTTATTATTAAAAACATAATGATATGTTCTAATTATTACGACAAATAACTGAAAAGAAACATAATTGTTTGGCAACTGCCAATCAGCGTGTCTACGTCTGAATTCAGATTCATTGAAATTTTATTCTTTTGGGTAATTTTCGTGTTTCTTGTAATGTTATTTATGACATTTGCATTGCCCCTGGATCCACTAAACACCCTTTCTGCAAACGCGGCGCAGTTCTTTTGGACTTTGTTACTGCCACGTTGACTACGAGAAAATAAGGCAGGATGTGACGCTATGTAAATGCGCGTTGGATGCAACAACTCGCATTCTGAATGTTCGACGTTTCGATTTCCAATAAACGATAAAAATGTTTTGGGACCATGGCTTGCAAACGCAGGTATTACGTACCTCCCTACATCGACTTTATACTCGTTCTTTATGATTTATATTCTTCGATTATCTCTATTTACGTCAGAGTAATTAATACTAAACTAACAACTAGAAATGTATCAGTCGAGAGTGATCGAATCAGTTTCAATCTTTCGTTTTGTCATAACGAATGACTCGATCTTAGCAACGTAACTGATCGAATCAGCGTGCAGTAACGCATCTGGTTCGAAAATAAGGTTATTTCGTTTTGTTTTTCGGTACTCTGTTTCGATTCATGCGAAGTTTATTACCGTAATTATACAATAGATATATTACTTCATTCACAATAGATATATACATTAATTTGTTTGGTTTATAATAATGGAATGTATTCATATGACATAGAATACTAATGCGCGATGGAAGAACTAATAATTTTGTCGGTGTTATTTATTTATATAGAATTTTTTTACAACTGATATACTTATTTATCTTAAATTCTATTCCATATTGGTGATATGATTTCACATTCCCGGCTTAAACTCGACATACCAAAAACTAAATTTAAATCACGCACCTAATGAAATATTAATTTCCAACAATTGTTTCAAACAACTAAAATACCATATTAAAAACTAAATAAAAAATCAATTAAGTAATTTTTTTTCTTATTGCTTTATAAAACAATTAATATATAGACCTAAAGAATAACATAATAACAAAATTCAAATGAATGCTGATTGGCGGAACGAATACGTTCATTCTTGTTTAAATCGAATATTGCATTAGCGAATGAATGAATGGAACTATCGCATTCATTCGTGCATCGAAACGAATGAATAATTGGCATAAAAAATGCAGTATTTTTTTATAGTTCGCTTACCGAATCGATTAAATAAGTAGATAGATCAAAGTAAATAATATACTACGCCTCGTGCTAACCAATTCCGGGACAAAAAAGAAGAAAACCAATTATGAAGATGCAAATACATCGTTATTATAATATACTGAATTAATTAAGCTGCTTAACTATTATTTATCACTTCTGTTTTTTGTTATTATTTGTTTTTTTTATTATTATAGAAATTATTATTCATATTTTCCAGCAGATGCAGTGGCGGTGGCGGGCGGACAGTGGGACGGAGGGGTTGGAATGACCTCTTGACACGTGGACTCATACATGCGTCACCGAGGCGTGCGACATTTAAACTGTAGCGCAAGTACTATTTTAGAAGCAAATTTAATTTTGCCGGGATCTTTTTGAAAAACCCGGGGCGTATGGTGGCATTCCCGGATAACCCCGGTGAGTCCCAGCCGCCTGGCAACACTAACTACAATGTACCAACTTATTTCATTAGGATACACATGGAAATTTATTTTAAGTAATTTTATAAATAAGGCGTAAGCAAGGCTGGATGTAGTCATGAAAATACCCTAGGCAACACCAGTCTGGGGCCATCTTCCCTTTTATAGAGACTAGAGACTAACCGAGACTAATAATCTTCTATAGCAAAACTTATGCTTCTGGGAAGGGATTTCTTATGTTGACCAGTGCGATTTGACAGGGGTAAAATTTGAAAGCTTTTAATGTAAAATTCGATTAAATGTTTTATCGCGACAGCGACTTAAATTTAAGTCTAGAGCCTAACAGATGAGACCCTTTGAAACCAAATACTTTTTTACTTTCGCGTAGGCCCCACGAGCGGTGCTGGCAATAGCTTACTTTACACGACCTTGGGCATAAACACACCCATAATAGTGCAGTACTTCCTTAAAATACTCTTTTTTTTACATTCTTTTGACTTTTTGCAGATAATATAGCTTTGAGGCGTTTAACCGAAAATAAGCTATAAAATAGATACCTCCGTGAAGCTCGTTTTGAATATTTTGAAATAAAGGAGCATTGGGTTCAGTCCGGTGTTAGAAAAAGCAGCCATACTGAAGAGTATCTCAATTGAAGCTGAATTGTCTTCACTAGAAAATTTAAAAGTGAAGATACTTACTAAAGTTTATGAATGAAAAAGGAAATTAGAATTAGGGAAAGAAAATATTGATATTTCCTTTTTCATTCATAAACTTTATTAAGTACATTCAGTTTTAAATTTTCAACAAACCCAAGCGTTGTCATTTTTCACTTAAAGAAACACCAGGACGTGTTAAGAAACTGAAACGTACTGTAACTTTTTGCAAGAAAAACTTAAAGGTGGTGTTAAAAAAAATTAAAAAACAAGTTGATAAACAAAGACATAATTAATATTGACAAACTCCCTTTGAAAAATGAAACGTCTAACTGCAGTTAAAAACAGGTACTAAGAAATGGACAAGTAGTGAAAAGGATCTTTGCCTTGCCTTGTACTAAAAGTCTCCTTTCATATTAAAGCGTATGAGAAAAACTGGTAATAAAACTTCATCAGCAGATCCTAGTACAATAGAAATATGACTAAAAAAGCAAGCTGCTTTCTGGGGCTCTCAAAAGTGAGTTTTCAGAATTTTAAAAAGAAATTTAAGTCAGCCATAGACCGAGAAAAAGCTTGTATAGTTTACTTTGATAAAATGACCATAAAGATATGTTTGGAATACAATGAAAAATTTGATTTAATGGCTGGTTTTGAAGATTTGGGAAGAGGTCAAACAAAATACTAGCTAGCTAGTTAGGCAAAACTGGTTTGGTTTTTGTGGCAGGAGGAGTGTACGAAAATTGAACGATAGTAGAAAAAATTGAAAGATAGTGTAAAGTACCTTATTTTTTGTCACATATAAATGTTAAGACAGAAAATCTAAAAAACACAATTAAAAGACACCAAAGAAAAACGTTCGATTCATAATCACTGCCAACAGCAGTTGGGTGTGCTACAGTGTGACCAGGTAACAACAAACTTGAGTGCCTTAAAGCAATCAGGGGTAATTCTAAACACCCCATTTTTTAAGCTAGATGATAAAAAAATGTTTTCCTTATTTGAATCGCGGCAATGAAAACCTTAGTCTTGGCGGGAGAATTAGAAGGCGAAACAGCTTCGAATACAGCAAATTTATAGAAACAATTAATAATCTTTTTGATGCCCTAAATAGCAGAAGCTAGACACATACAAAATCACACAAACGTGCTAAATTAAAAAATGATGTTGTTCGCAAAACTTTAATGGATAGTTTGAATCGGATGAAAGATTTAAACAAAAATATGAGAAAAATGGCACTAATTTGGAAACAGTACCTTCAAGTTTCATAGGAATGCAGCAGTAGATCGAAGCAACATTAAACCTTTTTGAAGAAGAGAATAACAACGAAATTAATTTTATAATGACCTACAGACTCTATCAAGATGTCATAAAAATTTGTTTGGTCTGTACAGGATGAAAACAGAAACCCTACCGCTAAGCAATTGAGGTCTATATTCCGAAGCCACTTACTAAATAGATTAATGTCAATGAATACAGGAAACGGCGAGAACAAATTTATGTTGTATGAGATTGATTGATCAGATGCACATTTTTCCGTGGATCCAACAGTATAAGAACCAATTAGTAGAAGAACCAATTTTTCTTAGAATTGCTGAACCAACTCAGGCGTACCCATTAGATGTACGAATAACATCAACAGCTAATTTACCCAATTCCACTGCAGGAAGAGCCAGTGAGCTTGAAGCGATCCAAAGTACCCCGTAAGTTCTTAAATGGTCTAATTTGCAAGGTATCTTGCAAAGAAGTCTAACAAATGGTTCACACTTTACACAAATTACATTTCTTACAATAAAAGGCAAGATCTTGATTGTGTCAAAGTGCCCTTATATAGAAAACGTATTTGACATCCTATGGTAGCTTTCCAAGTCTGTACGTAAAATAACACACAAATCAAATATACCTTATACTAGGAACTTTAAAGAAACGATAAAAGGCAGCAATACCAAACCAAGGATACCAGGTCGCCCTTTTATGCTTAGCAGGAATTCTGTATTTACCAATGAGGAAGAAACGATCCTTGACCGTCTTTTTAAGACCTCTAATATTTTTTACGTTATCACTAAGAACTAGTTTCTAGTTTCGTATGGTGTGCCATAAACATGGTGAAGATGTTGACGGGATAGATACTTATTTGCCTCAAAGTAAAGCTGACACTTTTAAGAAATTATTGAATAGTTTGTAGAAAACAATAATTTGTAATAAATGTGTCTTCAAAAAAGAAAATCATTTGAATTTTTTTTACGTACCAAATTTTGTAAATATTTGCACATGTCATCTTTTTATCTCACTATAAAAAACGTAAACTTCAAGGCTGCGAAAATAAATCTTGTTTTGGAAGAATTTGCTAAAAAAACGTGATGAAAAAAAATTAGGTAGTCGTATAGAATTAATTTTAACTGCGATCAGATGGTTAGGAGGAAGAAGAAACTCACTATAAACGACGTAATTTCAGAAATTTCTTCCTTTTTGTTTATTACAAGCTCATAATCAATGAACGCCACAAGCCCTACTTCAAAACTTCAAAAACTTAATAGTATTTTAGGCCGAGAAGAGGTTTTACGACGCAAATAAAACTGACAACAAAAATTGTATAAAATGGTTTATGAATCTACATGCAGCGTGTCGATAGAATGTCAGATATTTATATTAACCAGTTTCTTGATTTCGATTAGAAATATAAACACAAATTGCGAATAAAACTGGTTTCTTCAGTGTTCACTAGCCATAACAAATAATCCCTAGAGGCAAGAATAATGATGGTGCAATAACATAACGAGTTCAATGAGATGTTTATATTTCCACAAAAGGGACACTTGCGTTAATTGGAATGCGATGCTTTCCAAAAGCTGCATACGTTTATTTACATGAGGACTGGATGAAGGAAAAATTATATACAATAGTTGAACTTTTTTAAATTTGAAAATACCTCTGGTAATAAAACATCCTCACTAATAAAAAATAATAGCATATTCATACTACATTGATTACAATAATACATTTGTTCAGAATATTTAACAGAAATACATGCTACATTAAAAACATGGACAATGCAAAACGGATAATTCTTTGAATCCAAGATAACATATAGCTAAGTACAGAACTTCTATATCTAGTTAAAATAATGGGTAAGTAGTTAACTTAATGAAAATCGCTACTTACAAATTCGGCGGATTGTTCATCCAAGCGTGAGCAAAAGTTATATCTTTGAACAAAAGTTTCTCTGGCTTTAACAAAACTGAAATCTATTATCTATTCATTACAGAATTTTTTCGAATAGAAAGATTAAAAAAAAGTGAAAATTTATTTTTGGTTTGACATAAATTCTAATATTGAATATATTTGGCGTTAATTTTGTAGAAATTCATTATTCACAATTAAAAGAAACTACGTGATATAGTATTATTTCTAGTTTCTTTAAGTTCTTTACCATGACCTTGGTTTCGTTGCATTACAACATCTTCAATAGCCCACCTGAAGATGTTGTAATACAACGAAAACTAGGTCGTGGTAAAGAACTTAAAGAAAGTAGAAATAATACTACATTACGTAGTTTCATTTAATTGTGGACAAAATCAGTCGTTGTTTAATCAAATTTATTTAAATTACTAACAGCTAATAATAATATTTGACAAAAGAAATTTGTAAAGATTTACGCTTTCAATAAATAATGTTATCTAATTTCAGTTGGGAGCTTTACTTTTGTAATTTGACAATTAGAGTAATATTTTGTTTATTATGTTCATGTTTGATTTATTTATTTTAATTAATTCATTGCTATCGGGATTATTTAATAGCGACTATTAAATTCTGGAGCAAGACTTTTTGCAATTTAAACAAATTTGAAAGTATGCCTTGATTAGATCCGTAATCACTCCGGTCTTTCTATGGATCAAGTTAGTAAAACATGATCAGTTGAAAGTGCACAACGCAGTTCGGGTAAACTCGGCTCGCTTCTACATCGGCCGAGCAAGTTCACTGTCTAACACAAAGTGCACCATCTCGAGAATTACGTTCTATTTTTGAATAATATTTAATTTGAGTTTAGTTTACTATAATACGCGTGTGTTATTATAGTTTTTTTCCAACTTACACAGTACGGTAATATTGTGTGCCAAAGTTTTCACTTCTACATTGTGGTCTTAACCACACCAATTTTTTTATCCTTTAATGTTCTTTTCAATTCATATTCTCGTAATGTCTCAATTTATCTTTTTATTGAACCACCGAAACTATTTTTATGTATATTAATAGCGCGAACTATGTGGCGAAAAAAAAATACTTTTGATCCATGTCTATAGTAATACGACAAAAGTAACAAGTCTGTAGCTTAAAGATATTTCCGAAACAAAAATAAATTAAGATGTCTGTAAATAAATCACCTATTTTGAAATTAAATACCTTTCTGTTCGCGCATCACCCAGAAATTACTAAAAGTATTTTGATAACATTTTCGATAATATGTAGCTTAGGATTTCACAACTAAAATTACATTTCAATAACTCGTTAGAACATTTAAATAAATTTATCTTACTGATATCGCTTGGAAACTTATCGTATTAAGCTTTTGAAGTCTTTGAAACAAACTAAGTTGTGTTTCGTTCAATATATATTAATCTTCTTTCTTTACAAACACAACAGCCCCTTACAGGCCTTGGCTGCCTCTACTATGCGCTCCTTCCAGCGTCTCCTATAAGTTGCAACTCGTTTCCAATTAATTTTGTTCAAAGCTTTTATGTCTTTTTCGATGTCATCCATCCATCTAGAGGGTGGTCTACGTCTTGGTATTCCCTCGGGTTTATTTATATTAAAATTTTAGTAGGATTATCGTCTGGGCTTCTCTACACATGACCAATCCATCTTCATCTATTACTACCGATTACTTGGGTAATTTGTGATTATCCGTAAAGTTTACAGTTCAAAATTATAGCTCCTTCTCCATCTACCCTCCTCTTGCACTGGGCCAAAAATAGCTCTGAGGACCTTTCGCTCAAACGTGATCGCCTTTTCGCCTCAAACGTGAAACGTGGTCGTATGTCTACCTTTAGGGACCGTGATTCGCTTACGTAAAGGATTGGTAAAATTTGTGTTTTTGAGATTTTTAATTTAGTCTTCCGACTGATGAGTTTAGACCTCAGTTGTCTTCTGAGTCTAAAGAATTCTGTTATCTATTTCTGCTCTTAGTTTAATTTTGTTGTTAATTACTGTGCCAATGTATTTAAATTCATCAACTTTTTCAAAGGTGTAGCCATTTATGCACAGAGGAGTATTATAGTTTACCATGGAATGGTGTGAACTGGTTTCTATATATCCCAGGAAGTACTTGCATCTTGGATAACAGACACAATATATATTAATAGAACGTTAAATAAATGGAAAATTTAATAAATTAATATTTTAAAAAATTACAAAAAAACACGCTTTTATAAATACTACACTAAAAAGTAAATAATAATTATCGAACCTGTCTTCTCTGTCTACTCTGGATGGACTTTACTGTAAACTATGTTTGTTATTGAGTATAATATTTGAGTTTGAAAGGGTGTGGGGCGTTTGACCTTGAAATTCGACTAAAAAGTTGAGCATTTCCTTTCACATAATATTAATTTTAGAAGCAAAATCATTTGTTTTTGAGAAAAAGTGCCACACGCTTTTCCACTGAAATATTATACTCAATAACAAACATAGCTTACCGCAAAATCCTTACTGAGTAGACAGAGAAAACAGGTTTGATAATTATTTTTTTCCTTTTCTGTGCAGTATTTATAAAAGTGTGTTTCTTTTTAGATTTTTAAACTAATTATTTATTTTTACTTATTTTAGTCGTCTATTAAAGGAGAGAACATTTTTTTACTTCATACTTACTTTATATTATATTTACAACTACTTTTACAAATATTAATACTTTATTAAAAAATCTTCTACAGAATACAAATTAGCAGTGCAACATTACTGATCAAGCTGAGGTGTCTCTTCTTGATCATCAGTATTGTAAGGCGTCTTTCCCGTAAGCTTGGAATAATCCAATTCTTCAATCTAACTTCCATTAATTCTAATATAACAGTTATATTTCATTGAATCAGTCCGAGGGTACCATATTGTGAAGTCATCAGAACTACACACAACTGCCAAGTTTCACGATGATACAACAATTAAAAGTATGTAAAATTAGTTTCGTAGATTCCATTGCATAGTTAGTTACAGGTCGATCTAATAAATGTTAAATATAAATAAATAATTACATCACTAAGTTAATAATATTTATATCACTAACAAAAATAAGAGGTCATCGTTGCTATAGGTCGTTAGAAATTAAACGGCACTGGAAAGTCTGTACTCCGGGCGAAGTCTAAATCCGACCGCAACTATTATGGTTTTGTCAGTATACGTATTTATTTTACAATAATCCTTGTTATTTAAAGCTGACCAATCGACAATATACGTATTTATTTTACAATAACCTTTGTTATTTAAAGCTGACCAATCGACAATATACGTATTTATTTTACAATAATCCTTGTTATTTAAAGCTGACCAATCGACAATATACGTATTTATTTTACAATAATCCTTGTTATTTAAAGCTGACCAATCGACAATATACGTATTTATTTTACAATAACCCTTTAACTCATTTAAAACTGACGTGTCGACTGATGGGCTTACATAATAATTTGCAAAATTTCCATTTGCAAATTTGTTCATAATTTAAAAAACACGAATTGACAAGAATCTATATTTCTTAGAATCAAAGCTATTACGTCAGACATCGATACTGTTTCTCGCAGGTACTCTGCGTTTTTATCCATACGAGACGAAGCGAAGTTCAAAGCGATTTAACCGTTTTTCAAGGTTACGTACGAAGATCACACTCAATTAGAGTGCACAACCCCTCTTTTTAATGTTTCAAATAATTAATACTGCCATCACTACAGTACGAACAACAATAATTGTAAATACGAGTATATTATATACAATGCACCTCTTGTTACTACATCAATGCATTAACATTAATTATTTGATAAGTCTTACAAACGAAGCTCAACGTAATGTTTTCCTTCGTGGGTTTTTTAAATTATTTTTTTATTTTAAATATTTGTGTATTTGTTTAAATATTTATTTGTTTCCTCATTAGTCTTTTAACAAAATTTTGTAGCAAGGTTACTATAATTATGTAGTAAGACTACTAGATTTCTGAAGCAAGATTACGGAAATTGTAAAGCGCTGAAAAATTTCTAGCCCTCCTCTGGTTCGGATGTGACCCCTATATGTAGTTGTATTGATTCCCGGAAACGCAATTGGAAAATAAATTTCACATTCTTAGTTCGAGTATAATAAATTTTTCAATGCAAGTAAAAAAGTAAAAGTAAAATTAATCTAAGTTACCGCAAATTAAAAGTTTTCTTTTCTTACCTACGAGACGATTACGTACAATATTTTGTATTTGTTTCTTGCAAGCGTCAATTTTTATTACCATACGCCAATATTAAGTAAATCATATTAGTGTTAATATAGATTGTTATGTAACACAAAGTGTGATGTGTTATAATTTTTCATAATTAATAGTTTCTCTCTTTGAATTATGTAACAGTTCTATTAAAGCTTTTTCTATAAATATGTTGATACACATTAAAGGATAATATAGATTATCACAAAACCTACCAGCAATTTAGAAAACACGATGACCTCAATATATTATGTAACATTAATTCTAATAATAAAAACATTTTACAAAAAGTCGCCGATTCCATTGACGATTCATGTACTTTGGCTCCAATAATATTCATAAACTCATAAATACTATGTATTTTGTTATAAAATGCTATATTTGAAAACATCCGGTGGTGATAAAAACGAAAATTATAAAAAGCTATGGATTGGACTCGCGAACTGATGATTTAGTTACTCTTATAATTATCACTTTCACCTTGATCTAAAATCTTAAATAATAAACTCAATAACACTCCATAACACAAATACAACATTTGAAGACTCCTAAACTGTGCGCTACGCAGCAAGAAAAGATTTTTCCTTCTAATTTTTCATTATTCCAGTTTAATTTCTTTTTAATTTTTACGCAGCCGTCAAACCACAAGTAGAAAAATATTTAAAAAGTTATGGTTTTTTTTTATTTAATGAGCAAAATCTTACTTCCATTAAATTTTCTAAAATAGTAAGCAATGACAGGTCAATAGAAATATTTTTAATGTAAACCATTATCAAAAGTCTCTCTCTACTTCAACACAAAATGTTCGCAAAGCATTTGAAGAAATCGATCTTAAACTTTATAATTTTTCAAAGTTTTATTTCAAATAGTTTTATGATATTTAAATATTTATTTTAAAATTTTTATTGCTTTCTAAAGGTCATTTTCTATGAACTATAAACATTTGTAAACAATTGAACATTACGATAAAACCAAGGCGAGTTTTAAGTCGTCTACCACATTTGCTTTGGAATCAAATAAACGGAAAACAAAAACGAAAGAAATTAAGATATTTCCGTGAAACATTTTTAAAAAGTATTTCAATAATGATAATAATTCAATATTTTTTATATTTTAAAAGCATTATCTCGTAATCATTATATAATAATTATCGATAATAATCATTATCGATAATCTAAAGTATTCGATTAACAAAAGCTATTAAATACGAGTAGAAATTGCGACAAATAACTTGTTTACTTTTATCTCTTTATTAATTCAAATTGACCAAAATAATTAAAATACTTGCTTAATATTATTATATCACTTTTTTAAGATATGCAGTATGTACTGGTTTTTTAGAACATTCAATACTAATTACTTAAGATATACAATATTGATCCTTAATATATGCAATATTAATTTTTTGATATACACAGTATTGATTTTTTAAGATCTACCATACTGATTTTTTAAGATATACAATATTGATTTTTTTACGTATATAAGGTAGGGGACATACTTCAAAACTTTTTGGAATATCATACATAAAAAAAGAGACATGCCATAACAAAATATTACTGGATATTTTCAATTGCATTTTAAAAGACCTCTTATATGACCTTTAATGATATAGGTATCTCATAAAATCCCTAATTATTTTGATTATGGAGAGATACTAAAAACTTAATTTTTTATTTTTCGGTGCTTACGTTATTCAAATACACATTTCTAAAAATGTCATTAAAACGAAAAAGCTATAATGTTCTGACATATGAACAGACGGACATGACGTAATTATAAACGTTCCGTTTTTTTTTTTATTTATCTACAAAACGTTAAAGACATTGAATTAGTTATAATACCATATCAAGCTATTTATGTAAGCAATCATTAATTACAAAAAATTCTTAGTAATCTAAAATATTCAAACTTCATTCAATACTTAATAAATTCACAAAAAAAACCTTAGGCCACATTCACAAACACCATTACTATGAAAACACACTGATAACGTTCTTTCTTATGGACGCTGCATCTCGAAACAAAATTAATTCTTTATCTTACGTTCTATATCTAGACATGCAATAAAACTGTAGATTTCGCATGTCACAACATTGAAGATATTAACGAAAAAATATTTAGGCAGACATAACTAGAGCAATAGAACAGAAAAATCATATTTTTTAAATTTTTTCTCTGTTTGTGTGCCTGGTTACTTGTTCTCTCATCAAACAAGAAGAACTGAAGGTATTTTAATGACATTTTAACTAGTGGATTCTTAAAAATGATGTATAGGCTTTGTTTCATTGGAATTATCTCGCTAAAAAGAACATAATAATTCAAAATTCCAATACAAAGCGCGCTTGCTCCGAAAGAAGAGTTTCTTTGTAATAAGTATAATTACGTGTAGCTAACCTACTCTGTGGTCGAAAGTCAACCATTGTTAATTATTTTCTTAAGTTTGAACGTTATTGAGGTTCATATATACATATATATGTATATATATATATATATATATATGTGTGTGTGTGTGTGTGTGTATATATATATATATATATATATATATATATATATATATATATATATATATATATATAAATATATACAGGTAACGCGTTGACACGGAACGCAAGCGACTGACTCTTACGACCCACTCCCGCCATCGGTAGTGTTTTGATTCGACTAGTACATCAGTGTCAACGCTGCTCGCCAGCCAGTCGAGTGTTTGTGTGTGTTACAATTTTGGCGCTCATCTAAGGTACTTACCATTTCTCTGTATGTTTCATTTTAAGGATTTGCGTTAAAACTTTGAATGATATGTCTTATATTGATTGGAAAGGAGTCTGTTTTAGAAAACATTTCAGTTTTTAAGCATAATACTATAGGTTAATTTGTAAAATATTTATTTCAAAAGTCTTTAATATGGGATTATTTGGATCACGTCATCGGGGGCGATTTGGATAATGTCTTTAAAATGATTTATTTTATATTTGAGGTTGCTAATGTATTTTCATTTCATTGTAGATGGTTCGCACGTACAAAAGAAATACTAATGCGGGAGAATGGTCCCAAGAAAAAATGTCATAAGCCGCAAATAAAGTCCTGGTCAAAGAGTTAAGAGTGGACAGCCAACCTTAGATGAGAAAGCTGAGAAGATTTTGACAGATCGTTTACTGCACTTAGCGAGTCGTGGCTTTGGAATTACACCCAAGGTGGTTAGTAATTTGCAAAACGTTAAAAAATTAAACACAAATTTAACAGAGAAGCAGGAATGGCTAGTTAGGACTGGTTTCGTCGCTTTATGGAAAGAAATAAGGAGTTAACTATTCGGAAACCAGAAGGTTTGTCAAGAGCAAGGAATGACGGCACGATAAGGGAAAAAGTGGCCGAATTCTTCAAGACTTTGGAAACAGTAGTAGACAAGAATAATTTAAGAGGAAGATCTGAATGCGCGTACAGTGTGGACGAAACGGGGATTCCGCTTAATAATCGACTTCCCAACATTATAGCCCAAAAAGGTGCAAAAGATGTCATCAGTGTGACAAATGTTGAACGAGGCGAAAATGTAACCGTCTTAGCCTGTATGAATGCAACAGGTCAGTATATACCTCCATTTTTTCTGTTTGAATGTGTGCGCAAACGAGATGATTTTGTCATTAGTATATCACTCGGTACTGAAATTGTTATGACAGAAAAGCGCTGGGTAAATGAAAAAGCATTTCGATTATGGTTGCAACATTTTAATCGCTACCGTACTCAAGTAAAAGTGATTCTAATCTTGGATGGACACAAGTCTCACACGAGCTTCTTAGTGTTAGATCTATGTGACTCTTTAAACATTGAGCTAATTCTTATAAATTCTTCCTCCACACACGTCACGTGCACTACAAACGCTCGATGTGCCGTTTTTCAAACATTTCAAATCATATTATTATCAACAAGCTATATCATGGCAACATGCATATCCAAATCAAGGGATCACCAAGGTCGCTTTCGGAGGAATTTTCAAACAGGCTTGGAACCAGGTTGCCACTGTTGGAAATACTATAAAAGGCTTTGAAAAGACTGGAATATTTCCATTAAATGCCAATGCGATACCTGACCACAAGTTTATCGGTGATCAAAAATTAGACGTTATCGAGTCCCAAATGAAGTCCACGAATACACAACAAGTGCAATCACAATACCAATCCTCAAGTACTGAACCAGCACAGCCAGAACAAGTTAAAGATACAGTGCCGTTGTCATCCACTAGTTCACTACAATCTGATACAGCCCTAGCACCCAGCACTATTGGAGTTAATAAAAAAATTCTTCCATCATCTTTCAAGACACCGGCGGCCGCAACTAAGAAATCTCGTAAAACTACAAAACCAATTTTGCATTTGACATCACCCCAGAGTAAGATTAATCTTCTTAAAAAAGATGCTAAGAAAAAACTTGACTTATGACGAAGAAGAATAAAAGAACGCCTGGAATAAAAATCAAAGGTTTCTCCGCGAAACAGAGAGATTGGCATTGTATTTATTGCTCAGAAAAATTCAATCATCCACCATCAGAGGATTGGATTCAGTGCCATGGATACGAAGAATGATGCCACGAAAAATGTGCTGACATGGGAAAAAAAAAAGGCCTGTATATATGTGATTCATGTGCTAGTAATTAATATTGATCTCATTATTCATTATTTCAATTGTGTTAATGATTCCAAAGCTTGTAGTGATAAGAAAATGTTTATTTAGCTATATGTTATGTACGATCCCATTCGCCCAAAGAATTGAGGCGATTCGGATATATCTGTCTTTAAAGTTTTTAGCTAATATTTCGTAGAATTAATGAACAATGTGTGTTTTGAAATGTTTATTGCATACTGATTATCATTTTGTCAATAAAAATTACATATATTACATGTTAGTATGATTTTCATATTCTAAAAAATACCCGATTCGTCTATATATATATATATATATATATATATATATATATATATATATATATATATATATATATATATATATATATATTACGGTGTCCCTTATATCACCGATTTTTTTTTCTTTTAAATATTGTAACGCATACCCTCTAATTTTTTTTATAGTACTAAAGGCTACCTCTGTGCAAAATTTCATCGTCAATGGCAACCCGTGCCGACAAGGCATCATTGTTTTTCTAAACAACGGTTTTAGAAGACTTAGTTGCATGTAAGCTATATTATGATCAAAATACATATTTTATAACAGAAAACAGTGGAAGATTAATTTAGGTTATGTATTTATTTATAAAATTGAAAAAGATATATAATTCAGGATTCAGGATACTTTTTTTTTAAAGTATCTTTCTTGCAATCTGGGTACAACTTTCTGTGTTTTTGTACACAACGTAACAAGAACTGTTTTTGTCTTCTGCAGCAGTTATTAATCCATGAAAATCTTGCATGAGCTTCACGCCTCTCTCTGCTGTGTCATTGACTGCCTTCAAGTGCATAACTTTTTTTTAGCTTCCTGAAAGGAAGGGATTTGTTCCCATGAAGAGACGTCTTCTTGGAGAAAAGCTTTATCAATTTTTAACCGCGATAATAAATTTGTGCTCTTGATGGTCACGAAATCACTCAAACGTTTTCCTGAAACAATAAAAGAAATATATTAACAAAATTATCACATTTTCTAACGATAAAATGAAAAAAAAATACTTATTCAACTCACCGTACAAAGAAGCAGATATTTCTTCCTTCGATGGAATATATCTCTTCCCAAAATCATACAAACTTTCCCTTTGTAAATTCGATACGATATCAGCTTTGGTTTGTGTATCAACTTCATCATCAAATAATGAAAATAAAATTATTTCTTCTGATAAATATCACAAATGTTGGTTGAACTTGGTCGGAGCTAAAGCAGCTCTGAAGAAATCACTTGGTAGACTGTTTCGTAGTTTTTCAATGTTTTTAAGAAACATAAATCTTGATTCGGGGTTTTTACCGCCAAATTGCACTCAAGCCAGGGCTTTACATAAGCCATTGCAATAAATAAGCAAACATCTTGCAGTGCTCGTTTGTCCTTAGTACTCATTTTAAACTGTGATTGCAGCAAGCATATCTTTAAATAGTAACTAGCTCTTGCCATCCATCTTGCCTTATGCATGGCGCCAGGTGGTCTGATTTTAAATTTCTTTTCATTATCGCCCCCCAAAAACACTATACACAGTTCAATCAATTCCCGATAATCGTCACGTATAATATATTTCAGTAGTTCTTTTTTACAATAATTAATAAGTTCGTTAATCATCGTTTCACAAACATATTTCTTTACAAAATCAGTACATGTTTCGGTAGCAGTTGCATTAACGTTCTTCCAATTGTCTCTAATTTTTTTAAATAACGAGATATCGGGACTGCTAATAACTTGATGGATCTTTGATTCAAACACACATTTCAGTACTATTTCATACATATGATGGCGGCAAGCAAAAAGTAACAATTCCCTTTCTAATTTTTGCTCCAAGAGCACACAAGCCCCATTTAAGCGGCCTGTATTAGAAGCCGTTGTGTCGCAGCACATAATCTGTATCTTGTCATTGAGATCCCAATCAGAAAGGGCATTTAAAACAGCTTCAGCTTGATCCTTGCCAGTAGAACTATCGAGTTTTGGCACTGCTAGAAGTTGGTCTTTTTCTCCGAATGAAATGAGAATTGGCAGGCGTTCTTCTTTTGAACCTGTCACATTTAAACCTATTGCCCGGTTCTTCATCTTCGTTGCTTTCCATCCCAATGAATAGTTACAATTTCAGGCACGTTGGTCTGAAAATCAGTTTTTATCGATTCTGCTCTCTCTTTTCTCATTTAGGTCCGAATTCGTTGAATAGAAGACTTGTTGATAGGAAAGTCTTCACTACTGAGACCAAGTGCTCCTACAACAGCCTGAAGTATGTAAACAGAATCCCTTACACTTAGTTGACATCTATCTAAAGCTGCAACTAGTTTAAGGGTAATAAAACACGTCCTTCCTCTTTTTATAGCAGATAGCGAAGTCACGGATTGCGATTGCGAGGTGGAAGGTAAATTTTCTTCCAAACTTTCGTCAGAACTGGTAGACTGTTCGTGAAGGTGGGATAGAGGTGTCTGTTATGTGGATAGAGGTGACTTTTTCCCAAAATATGATGCACTCACGAATAACAAGATTTGCACTTTCATTAACAGTCAATTTTACCTCGCGAATATTAAAAAAACAGAGAGAACTTGACGATTAGACGGCAACTTTGCACCCGTTATTTGGTGATTTATCTCACCAACCAAGAAAATATTTTTCTTATTACTTCTAAGTTCCACTGACATCTTGAAAATAAACTATTATGCACGTTAATTAAGCGATACGCCGGTGAAAACTTGGAAACAAATGACTACAAGAGCGAGTACGCGCCGGTCATCCGCGTTACTTGTATGAACATGTTTCGCGCTCAACTCGACACGGGTTGCGGTGCTTCAAATAGATAAATATTTATTTTCGAGTGTTTTATGGCCAAATTAAAAAAATTAGAAGGTATGCGTTACAAAATAAAAACTTTGAAAAATAAGGGACACCCTAATATATATATATATATATTCTTTTGTACACTCGTTGCAACTGTTATCATAATTTCTAAATTGCAGCTACGAAGGTTCACAAACTGCACGATTACTGCAACAGAAAAATTTGTTAAAGTTCCTAAAAACGTGTTATTAAACTGTTTTTTATAAGTGGAAGACATATGATACGTATCCGACGAAACTGTATTGCTCTTCGATAGATGAAAGACTCTTTTTATAAGAATACTCTCTTGATAGACATAATTTATCCCAGAACACATAAGAAAATTACAATCCTTATTGTATGAAATAACTGGACACTGGAATTTATATTTTCCCAGTTATGTTAATTTAACCTACACGACGATAAAAATAAAATATTATAAAATTGAAATTTCAAATTTCTACATGAAGCGGTTTCAGACGGGCTGATACGTGAGTGATCTTATAAGGGCCCCGTTTTTCCATTTGAAGTAAGGAAACCTAAAAATGGAACGAAAAGCTAAAGGTCTTCCTAGTCATAATACAAGCGATTCTTCTTCTGTTGTTAGAAAACTATGTAAAATAATATTTTTAAATCCATTATATTAATAAAAAATAAGAATTTTATTCAAAGAGTTCTAACGATTATAATAAAATCGAAGAGTGACGTAATCCAGTATCAAAACAGCTAAGTCATTCAATACCTTTCAACAGACAGAACTTCAATAACAAAACACCTTTAAAGTGTTAATACTACTATAAGGAAATATATGGATAAAAAATTACCTTTTTCGTACTAAATGTTTTTTGCCTTGAAAGTGTTTTTTTGTCGCATTTATTACATACACGTGGTATGTATCCGTTATACTATCAATGTAACGAATTTTCAAATTTTAATGACTCAAAAAAAAATGGTTTTTCCTCACTTGAGAAGGTTAAAAAAATATTTATTTTTCCGTCGATTTGGCGTCCATTGTTATTGTACAACAAGAGTTTTAAAAATCAAAAATAAAATCAACTAAAGCTCTTAAGTTATTTATAAAAATCATATCTGTCGTATTATTAACCCTAGAATACTAACAGATAACTTTATTATAAACAGTGTGTTATTTGATTTTTAAAAAAAACTTTAATTTAGTTATCTTCTAAAACAACAAGCTTAAAAAAAGATAGCTCTTTCACTGGAAATTTTAATAACTTGTGTAATATATAAATATTTCTAAAAATATAATAGTTATTATACAATTATTTAAACGAAATGTAGATAATATACTCGTATGTTTGTATTTTCTCCATTATTTGATGCAAATGTAATTAAATAAAACCTGTTCGTTCATTGAAAACGGCTATAGAATCGGTCAATGTTTATTTTAACTTGCAGCAAAGTAGAGGTCGGAAAATTACAACTAGATTATAATAATAAAACATTCTAAATATAAGTCTGATAAGAAGGACGGCCTTCATCTTCTAAATGCCATCAGTGATTACTGGAGACATCTTACGAAATGTAAAAAAGACAGAGCTACTATGTTCAGAAAAAGAAGCCATGTAATTAACAATACGCCAAAATGAAATTTTTTTTTGAAAAACCACTCAAAATTTATGTATTATAACTAACTTATTTAATAATCCAAATCTGTCAATAAGAAGAGTTACTTTCCATTCATTTTGCCAGCAAAGAAACCAGAATACTAATTATTATTGTATAGTTTCATTGCAGTTATTTTAGTGCAGGGTTTCCCAACCTTTTTTTGTCGAGGCTCCCCGGACTATAAATTATATTTTCATTTCACCCCCCCCCCTTGATTTAGTAAATGAAATAAAAATGGTAACTGAATGTAAATACACAAACTTACCTCTTAACAGTGAGACACAATAATTTTACACACTCAAACTGATTTCTTAACAAAAAATGTACACCAAAACATCAAATTTTTCGCAAGTTTGTGGTAAAAACAGTGAATATGACATTTAATTTCATTAATTTTATGCATGTAAATTAAACATTACATTGTAATGTTATTTGTTAATGTTGTTTGTATAATTTTTTGTTTTTTCTTTCTAAAATGCTAACGCTTTCCGCCCCCCCCCTTGACATCTCTCTATGCCCCCTTTGGGAGGCGCGCCCCCCTGGTTGGGAACTCATGTTTTAGTGACTCATTTACGGGAGAACGTCTGCGACGGGAACTTTCAATGTTAAAGATAACTTATTAGAATATATTATTCCAGCGTCATTACTTTAAACCTCTCGACTTCTCGACACTATTTGCGCTCTTCACAAGTACAAAGGCGCTTTCTATTTTCGAGTACCTCCCGGAAACCAATAGTCACCTTGCGTAAACGGACGTACTTTTATTTTTTTATTTGTATCTTATTCCGCCTACCTATCGTAGATCGAGCAGATTGCAAAGACGCACTCGCCAGTTCAAGTACCACGACGCTCGGCCTCGCTACTACAGGCGTTAGACGGGAACAAATCGGCGCACGTTTCGAAACAACTTTTACATTATTGTAAAGTGTTTATCAAGTAAAGTTGTGAGAAACTTTCATTTTGAACAGTAGCCGATAACTCCTCAGAAGAAAACTTCAAACTGAAAATTCCTAACTTTTTAAAATTTGCAATGTATTTAATTACATAGACACTACATTGATTCCAAAATGTAACGGTTTATTTTAAACCTTGTTAAATTTTATTTACAAGTCGTAGACAATAACGCAGCACATACATTAAGAGCGTATGCTTATTTTGTTAATCCTGCTCGTGCATGTGCTTGCTACACATCAAAGTTTTTGCTACACAACTCTGTTTCTTGACGTTATAACATGATGACTAAGCACATATATTGATGAAAGACCCTTGGACCGTCCACTCGATCGCTTATATGGATGTGATACCGAGCGAAATAAAATTGTAAGCAAAAAGACAAGAATATTGATAAATTTTTGCTATGAATACGCATGGAATGAACAACATCGTTACGATTTTAATACACATAAGTTTATGGTCGTACACAGAATTAAACAAAGAACGTATCTATTATTCATATGTGATTGATTCTATGTATCAAACTGAGTAGACAGCTTTAAGGAACTATATGAAAATGCTTAATTGTTTCTGAAAAAATCACCGTCAAATTTGCGATTCCGAAGAAAAACATTTACATTTTTTCTAGCTATCTAGCTCTAAATATACTTACTGATTCAATGAAATAGGATTAAAAGTCAGGTCAATGAATTGGATTGTTCCAAGCTTACCGGAAAGATGTGTTACAATACTGATGCGTTAGAAGATATGGAGAGGATGCGCTCAGTTGCCCATAGAACCTTAAAAGAATTCGTATGTAGAACCTGAAAAGAGACACCTCAGCCTAATCAACTATACTATATAAGTTTTTTTAATAAAGTGTTAATATTTGTAAAAGTAGTTTTAAATGTGATATACAGCAAATTCAAAACAATATTCTCTCCTTTAATATAAAACTGGCAAAAAATAAAAGATAAAGTAATAGTTTGAAACACTAAAAAACAACAAGTTTTTATGAATAATACACTAAAAAGCATAAAATTATTATCGAACCTGTTTTTTCTCTCTCTGCTCTGGAAAGACACGCTTAGGATACATTGTTGTGTAAGCCATGTTTGTTTTTGAGTATAATATTTGAGTATAAATGTGTGGGGTGCTTTTTTTCAAGAATAAATGATTTTGCTTCTCAAATAAATATTATGTCAATGAAAATGCTTAATATTTCAGTTAGATTTTGAGAAGAAGCACCCCACACTTTTACACTCAAATATTATACTCATTAACAAACATGGCTTACATTAAAGTTCTTACAGAGTAGATAGAGAAAAAAGGTTGGATCATTATTTTTTTGCTTTTTTGTTCAGTTTTTACAAAAGCTTGTTTTTTTTAGTTCAAACCATTCATTTATTGCTTGTTTAATTATTAATACGTTAGAGTTACGTGGAAACATAAATCTACTTGAAATTTTCATCGAAAAAAAAGTACACTTACTCACGACGCTTTCAATATTTTAAATCTGTAACATTGGCTATGAACAATTCCTTAACATTAACCTATTACCAAATTCATCTACTTATCAGTAACCTAGTTGGCCAAATATTTTCGACTACACAAATACTGTTCAAATACACCAAACTTTTCCTTAGATAATTATCAAAAAAATGAATAAAGTGGAAATCTGTTTTTCTCTGTTTTTTTACTATTAATACGTTAATTAATGACGTGAAACTACTAAACCGACTTGAAATTCTAATCAAAATAAGATTACATTTTTGCATGATGGCTTTAAATTATTAAAACCTCAACTTTGAGTTAAGGACAATAGTTTACCTGTTAATAAGCTGGACATAACAAACCTCAACTATGAAATTGCGGAAAAGCACCATAATTAATTTTTCTTATCTGTAGACTATCTTACCGTATTAATATTTATTAAATGCAGACCGTTTTACTGTGTGTTAGTGAACATTATTTCATTATATAATTTATATAAACGTAAATAGATATAAAATTCAATTAATCGTATTTTGAATATTCATAACACATGCAAGTGTATTTTTCAAAAATAAATGTAATTTTTTTGGGAACCACAATATCAGTTACGAAGAAGAAAACTATTTTTGGAGCTAATGAGTAGTTTACTTTAGAAGATGAATATTAGTAGTTTACTTTACTGAGTAGTTTACTTTAGAAGATGAATATGAGTAGTTTACTTATATGAGTAGTTTACTTTAGAAGATGAATATATATGAGTAGTTTACTTTAGAAGATGAATATGAGTAGTTTACTTTAGAAGATGAATATGAGTAGTTTACTTTAATGAGTAGTTTACTTTAGAAGATGAATATGAGTAGTTTACTTATATGAGTAGTTTACTTTAGAAGATGAATATATATGAGTAGTTTACTTTAGAAGATGAATATGAGTAGTTTATTTTAGAAGATGAATATGAGTAGTTTACTTTAATGAGTAGTTTACTTTAGAAGATGAATATGAGTAGTTTACTTTAGAAGATGAATATATATGAGTAGTTTACTTTAGAAGATGAATATGAGTAGTGTACTTTAGAAGATGAATATGAGTAGTTTACTTTAGAAGATGAATATGAGTAGTTTACTTTAATGAGTAGTTTACTTTAGAAGATGAATATGAGTAGTTTACTTATATGAGTAGTTTACTTTAAAAGATGAATATATATGAGTAGTTTACTTTAGAAGATGAATATGAGTAGTTTACTTTAGAAGATGAATATGAGTAGTTTACTTTAATGAGTAGTTTACTTTAGAAGATGAATATTTATTTAACACCTATTATTTATTATCAAAATTAAGCCACATAAAATCCAATAATATTCTCACACGTATAGCGAAACGCCCAAAATTTTTGAGAAAAATTAAATTTGTACTTTGTAATTTGTAGTAACTTATATTTCAAAAAACTGTCAATTCGTTATTTAAAAAAACTGTCAATTCGTTATTAGGCATATTTTAAAAAGTCTCTATCTAAGGTTTTGTATTCTATTTATATCATTGGTTTTTAATGTATTTTTTAAAAATCGTGCATTTTCATATAAGGCTCCAACTTTTCTATACTATATTTAATTTTTCCATACTTAGATATATAAACCCAAATGTGCATTCAGATAAGAGAAATATTTGAAACAAAATTTTCGTTTTTTTTGACTCATTTTTCTTTTGTTTTCAGGAAACCATAATTTGTACGAAGTATGTATTTTTTTACAATAACGATCATTTAAATGCCAATTTTTCATCCAAATAGTCTTTGATTTATGCAGACTGATTTATTAATTGAAACCTACTAATATATTTCAAAAAGAAAGGGAATTTCATGTATCAATATAAAAATAGATAAACTAGATATAAAATTAAGGCAAAAATGTACATAACAGTAATTCATCACTCCATAATATATTTTTATGACAATAAAATAAATTACAAAATTATCAATTAATCGTTTGAACTAGTGGTCGCCGAGTGAACGAAATTCAACCGTAATGTACTTACTTACGCACTTAATTGAAAGCACTGATAGATAGGCGAAAGTAAGTCAATTCAGATTACTGCCACAAAATTGTCCTTTTCCAACAGATGTATATTAAGCAAGCGTATTTCACGAATATATAAAACAGATATCTATCACACAAATTATAAAAAAACGCTTTTTGCCTTGACGTATATTACTGACAAAAAGGAACATTTGACCTCACAAAAAAGTCACACCTCGAAACTCATTCAGTCAACCTGACATTTTAAAATACTTTAGCGACAATCTCTATTCTATACGACTGTTTAACCACAGATTACTATGTTTTACGTCGACAGTATGAACATAAACAATGAATCTTTTATTGTCAAATATAAACAATAAATCTTTTAATGTATTTGTAACACATATTATTTTTAATTTTTAGCTTTCTGCACTCCTTCTCCATATAAAATTTAACTGTACCAAATCTCACACTCCTCCATGCCCGCAATATGCTTAGAAAGGGGTACAAAGTCTTCTCAAACGTAATAATATATAGATTTTACAACAAACTCATGTCGAAATAATTATTATTTCGATATTTTAAGTCTTTACGAGTGGACTTAACGGACCGTCATGTCGCCGCAGCGTTAAATTCATAGTTGATTCGAGTAAAGTCAAAATTCGTAGTCGTTTCGAGTAAAGTCAAAATTCGTAGACGTTTCGAGTAAAGTCAAAATTAGTAGTCGTTTCGAGTAAAGTCAAAATTCGTAGACGTTTCGAGTAAAGTCAAAATTAGTAGTCGTTTCGAGTAAAGTCAAAATTCGTAGACGTTTCGAGTAAAGTCAAAATTCGTAGTCGTTTCGAGTAAAGTCAAAATTCGTAGACGTTTCGAGTAAAGTCAAAATTAGTAGTCGTTTCGAGTAAAGTCAAATATTAGCTACTAGATTTTATTCTTAATAAATTCTATAATACAACTAAAAGAAATTAGAGTCCACTATATGAGATACCTAAAAATAAGGTATATTCCTCTCGAATCAGCCTGTCAGTTCCTAAGAGCTTAATCCAACAAAGGAGTACATCTTCTTATTTTTTAAGATGATTAGATCAAACACAATAATTCATATTTTAGACCACTTTTCCAAATTGTGAAACTTCCGTCACCTACTTTCATATATCAAATCTGCTGATCAGCTGGCATCGACTTTTTTAAATTTTCAAAACCGATGTACCAAATCTATTATAATTGAAGCATATTCCTTTATATAAGAAAATATTATATAAAAGTACCTTGCTAGGGTCCTATAAATTCCTATAAATCATATTTCGCTTCACTCAAAGTTACGCAAAATACCCTTCATTTTCGGCACAGTACTCCATCAGAACTGCTCCAAACGTTCTTTTGTTTAAGATTTGTTGTATTTCCTTTGCAGCGTATGACCGGTTCAGTTGCACTTGTGGTATTTAATGTAACTTCCCCGCATCGTTATAACAAGTCTTTACTAGATTATTTTCGTGCCAGGATTTTCGCAGAATACCTCAAATATAGCGAATAACAAAAATTTGGAGTCGCCTCTCACTCGTTTGAAATCTCAAATTACAACTGGATTATCAAATCAATTAAACTTAATCTTACTTTATGGCTTACACGGTGCACGGCTCACTGTTATTCTAGCTATTTTAGATATAAATTACTCGGTCTAAGTGGCCTCTATTAGAATTATTGGACAAACGTTGATTCGATTCAATAACTGTTTAAATTTTGAATGGATACTAAAATTCTATTGCATGTTAAACATTTAAGTCAAAAAGATAAAGAAATTTCAACTCAATACTGACTTTCAATAACAACACTAATGTCTCCCTTTCAGTCAACGTTCGGCGCCGATCTCCTACAAGTGTCAGACGGAAGACATTCAAAAAAAAGGAAGAAAGATTCGCGCCCACGTTTACAAATAACAATACACGACTCGAACGCTCAAACATTCGACAACGGGCCGGCGGCCGAAGCGGACAACGCGTCCGTGCTTATCGCAATAGTTTAATTTTCTTCAGTCCGCAATCAAGCCTGGAGCGATAAAAATTTTCACGACCAACAAAGTTTTTGTCTGTTTGAAGGTAAATACTCTTAGTACACAATATTGCGGAAAACGAATAGAAATATAAAATTGCAAATTTATGAAAGAAAATATTTTTCTATCACATCAGTGACCATGTCGGCTGTGGCAGAATGGTATTCAGGTCGTAGTGTCCTAGTGACAGGCGCTAGGGGCCTGATGGGAAAAACTCTGGTTGAAAAAGTACTAAGAGCCTGCCCGGATGTGGAAAGGATTTTCCTACTCGTAAGGGCCAAGAGAGGAAAAACTGGTCTGCAGCGAGTCAACGAGATGTGGAATTTACCAGTAAGTTGTGTTGTTTGCTTTATTATTTATTTCAACTTTACATCACTATTTGTTTAGTCTTTTGTTAACTTATTAAAACTCTTTATTGAACATTTTTAATTAGTAATAATGAATTAAAAACAAAATTTAAATTGCCAACTGGAATTGTGAGCACGGCTCGTCCAATCAGGAAATATTCATTATTTAAAGTTATTATTGAAGTAAAATATTTAATTACTTATTACAAAGTAGCTATTTGATAAATTAATACAAATCATAATGTTAAATTTATATGAAATATATCGAAAAAATTAACTGTAGCCCCTATGGAGCAAAGTCTCTAATTATATTTATTACAAGTTGTATAATTGTTAGTATGAAATCAACTATACACATTTATACCCGTCTACATATTTTTTAAGAGTCATTCATCAAAATCTTTAATTACTAAACTAACTAATTTTGAGTTAGTTACGCATGGAAATTTCTAATGTTTCATCCGAACGCTTAATTACTATAAATTACTACGATACATTCTATAACAATCGAGGATTTTGTTAGAATGTATTGTAATATATAAATTATATTATAATTATATTAATTTATAATCTATCAATATATAATTATATTAATTTATAATCTATCAATTACGCTAGCGTAGTCAAGAGATACCTACAATTATATTTCAATCCATTTCTCATTACGGACAATATGACTACTATTAGAACTATGCTGTATTTCTATTGTTTTTAATTAATGACTGAACAAATATTTAACTACAACTGAATTAAAATTTATATCTGCTCCATTTATAAAAACTGTGTCTAAAAGTAGCCTAGTAATATACAGTTGACTTAAGTAATTATCTAAAATGTGAAAAAAAATTATATTACAGTCTTACGTCTAAGATATATTTTGCCACAAAAATACAGACGCGGACACAGTCCTCAAATATTTTTAATGTCATAAATGTAGACCTGTAAGTTTTCTAAATCCCCTGTCAATTATGAGCACTCTGACTTTTCACTTTGTTATTAATTATGCTACACTCAATATAAAAGAAACTTTACGTTTATGGAAAACATGGTTAATGTATACCGGATACGAGTCGCTTCTAGTTCCGAACACTTATACAGCACAACTGTATCATATATATATAAAACTGATAAGAGAAATATGTTGCAAATTTATGGAAATGTTTTTCTTAAATATTGCTAATATTCAAATTAACCTGTTAAATTTTCACTTTTTTATTTGTTTATTAACCTAATTTATCAACATAGATTTCCAATATTGAATATATTTGGCGTTAATTTTGTAGAAATTCATTACTCACAATTAAATGAAACCACGTGATGTAGTATCATTTCTACTTTCTTTAAGTTTATTACAACGAAACCTAAGTTGTGGTATAGAACTTAAAGAAAGTAGAAATAATACTACATCACAAATTCATTACAAATTACGAAATTCTATCATAACCAACCAAAAAATGGAAACACAACATTTTGCTTTAACGCCAAACTGCGTAACATTTAGAATGTTTCACCTATTGTAATGTGATTTGACTTATATTTTGCTTTGTGGTGTGAATTTGAGCTATTTACTCCGGTCGTTAATGCGAAAACTGCTTATTTATTTAATAAATTGGCGAAGCGTTTAATAAATTAATATTAGCGAAAGTACCTATTTATTATATATTGCAACTTTTAGTGATTTACACCTATTTTCTATTGAGTACTACCGGCGCAGAAGCGAAAAGTAACATGAAATAATGCCAGAAAATTTAAAGCATCTTCACATAATGTTAATTGCTATTTTGTAATTCACAATAACTCAATAAAAGAGCATTTATTAAAAGTATTTATAAAAGAGCATTTTTTAAGTAGTTGAGCATTTATTAAATTAATACTGCGATTTATTTATCGAGGCTTTTACGTTTAGTGGTTTTACAATTTAAACTGCCGCATACTGGTCGACACTATCGACACATCCAACTTATCTACCACGACATTTTATTTGCCCTAATTGTTCTAACAACAATTATTACCTTCATCAATTTTTGTAAACTATTTAAGGGCATGCTGGTTGCGAATTTTGTAAAATGTAAACTCTAATGCCAATTCAAATACTCGCCTAAACGTCTCGGGGAAAATTCGGTGAGAATCACTCTCACGAATACGTTCCACAAGTGTCTATTCACATGCTCGGCTCATATCATCGAAAATGAAAAGCGTTGAAATCGATACGGCATTCATTTTGTATTTGACAAACTTATACAATTATGTGAATATTTTGCAAAGGAAAAAAAATTATATAACAAGTAAATAATAATAATAATATATAATAAAATAAATTATATGTATATATATATATATATATATATATATACAAAAAAAATTTATACTTTAAGAAACTATTCTTAATTTAGAAATAGGAATTTTGGTAAGTCTTTTTTTAGATACGGCTTACGACTTTACTAAGTAGATATTGCTCGCTTTCAAAAACATATTTCTGTGGAACTGATAACCAAGCAACTAATCAAGACCATTTCTTCGATCTTTGGAAAAGCGTAAAAAATAATCCCTTCATACCTTTATAATTTAATAAACCTAATTCTAAAGAAGGATTATATTCCTGTAATAAATAATTGATCTCATTGAGTTTCCCATGTCTACCGTGTTCTTTAATTAAATGATTTTTACTAAAATTCTTCGTATTTACCAAGCCCGATGCATAATTCAAGTTTTTTTTTAAATATTTGATCCAAAAAAGGGACCATGGAAAATTTCATAGATTGCAACGTTTTCCATATTCCATTAACTCGGGTCAAACACTGACATCGAGGCGAGCGCCCGAGACGAAGCTGGCCGAGCGCGACGAGCTTTCACACAATCCTGCTCAGCCAGTCTCGCGAGTATGTGAATGTGCCAATATAGTACCTACAACTAATGCAGCAATATTCCAATATATGTTGTGAAAATTTATAGATTTCACACCAATTGTTTTCACATTGCCATTCTTTGTTTACTTTAATGTCGTGTTGGATACTCGCAATGCGAGAATGCTATGCATGTACGTTATTTTAACTCTGCTGAGTCAAGATTAAAATATTTTTTACGCTTGGAAGTAGTCGTAAACACTTGTAGCAACTTTTAATAGATAGATTTTTTATGACTACACGTGCTGTTTTTACTATGGTGCTTACTTGTTTTTTTTTAAATATCTTGTTTTTTTATCACTAGTTGCATGTGGCAATAATCAAGTTATACGACTAAAAATAGTTTGAAAACATAGGTTAATTTATTGTAATTGTAAGTTATCGTTTGGTATTTTGATTAAAAATTGTTGAAAATTCTGCGTTATTTGCCTCCAATGTATATTATACAATTAGAGATTTTGGGAAATTGTATGAAAAGTAGATCTGTATTTTATGGGAAAAAGAGAATTATTCTACTAAAATAATTCGGAATAAAAGATTTTTAATGTCTAACTAAAGTAGAATGCGCGCACACAAGCGCAAGCAAGCACGCCAATAAACAAACATATTTTCTTTTCCTGTTTTTTTGACTATTCAAAGCATTTTTATAGCTCTGCTGACCAGAAGTTCACTTGAGTGACTTCAGAAGATCAAGTTGTCGATAAACCCAACCAATTTGTTTGTCATACTATATTAAACAAAGTTCATCTAGTTTATTAGTCTTGAAGATTTCATTTTGATTATTAGGAATACGTAAAAGCAATACCAACTTAATAACGGCTTTATAATATTAACGTACATAAAAATACTTATGTAGTTAATTAGGTAAATGATTGTATTTAAGAGTAATCTAATATTTAATTCTTTATTGCTTCTATTATTTTCTTTAATATTAAAATAAAACAGTTATTTTTCCCTATTTAAAAAAAAAGTGAAAATTACAAGTATTTAACGAATAAATTAGTTCGAAAATGGCTAATAACAAAAAACCCGCAAACTTTCAAAATACAATACAACATTGTGTTTCAGCAGTAAAATTGGTCACACGAACACTTTCTTCTTCGTCCAAGGCGAATGCATTTGTCGGCAATATGGTAGTTGACTCATTCTAAATTTTGATATTTTTCGTACAATATTGTGAAATATAAGTTAATTAAAAACCAGTTTTTAAAAAAATTGAAAAATAAGCCAGTTATAGGCTTCTAAATTTGAAGATACGGATAGAGTTGGATATATCCCTGTATCTTTTCCACTTTTCACAACACAGTATTGCCGTCTTTCTTTAAAGGTTTAATTTAAACTTTTATAACTCGGTCAATTTTTAAGATTATTAAAAAAAACACTCCTCACTCCTCATCAGCTTGTACCTTGAAATTATGATTAATGAAATAAAAAAATCAGTCAAATACCCAATTCTTTCATTTTGAATAAAGGCTTCGCGATTTTAGATTACTCCGTACAACACATTTATTTGTCCTGAGACGTATAATCAAGGAATGACCTATATATGGGTCACGTTTGTGCATACCTGACAAAGCCCGGAATTGACATGATCTGGACCCGGACTTGACCCGGATTTGTGTGGATATATCATAAGGAGTTGCTCCTTAAACAAACGAATAAATTTTATAAGGCTCAAGTCGGCGGCTGACAACTACTGACTTTTGCCAGTTGTCAGTCGCCGACAAAAATCGGCAGTTGCCAATTTTGTCTCATAACTTTGAGATCGACGAAAATAGTCCAGCGTCGCTCCAAATTTTTTTCTAGGACCCACTTCTGGAAGACGAATACGTTAAAATATTAAATATTATACGTTCCTTTTTCTCCAATTTATTGCCATTCGTCATCCGCATTAAATGTATACTATTTAAAAAATCTGTTAAAAAAATTCATAAGGACGGATAGACAAATAGCCGGACATGCCAAAATTATAAAAACACGAAACCAAAAAAAAATGCAAGTGAAGGCTATGTTTGATGCAAACTTAAGCGATGTGTTGACAAAAGATATGTAATTATTTATTAAACTTAAAATCGTCTAATAATTTCCAAGTTTCATTTCTTATTTACAGTCATTTCTTATGTACAGAAATAGTTTTATTCTATATCAAAATTCCAGACGTACGGAATTAAAAAGGCAATTATTGAAAAATTTGAATGATTTATATTTTTGACATACATATAACCTTATTGGTTGATATGAACCCAGAATATCATTTATTTCACGAAAAACTAATTGGTCGCGAGCGAATCGACGAGCGACAGCTGATTTAAAGGTAACATCACAATATATATTTTTAAACTTCACTTCATTTAGCTTGTAATAGGTACTGTGTAGAAAATGTTCACAATTTTTCCCACAAATTCGATACATACATTCCAAATTTCAGATTCAAGGACTCAATTATTTAATAAAACAGTTAGAACAAATAGAGACGAAATGGATTTGCATTTAAGACTTTCATTTCATGTTAATTTTTGTTCCAAACCCAAAAACGAAACTAAAAAAATATTTAAAATTACTTTTAAAATTTAAGATTATTTTCTTTGAAAAGCAGACAAAATGTAGGTATAATTACTCAAGTTACCATTAACAAATCTATAAAATAGGAAGTCCTAATTAATATTTTTTGGACAATGACTTTTTATGTGCTGTCAATAATCCTGAGATAAATTAAAAAAACAAATCTTGTTTTATCTACCGTCATCACGTACAACGTTAGTGTGTTTTTTAATAAAATTCACAATTTAAAAACTCGATGGAGCCAAATAATTAAAAAAAAATATTCTACAGGACACTGTGTAAAATTTTTTTTCACCCTTTAACGTAACCGGCGCTAAAATCTTATTTTATAAAATGAATTCAAAACTTTTGCAGCTAAAAGTGAAAGTTTTCATTGAAATAATGATATAAAAAGGCAAAGTATATTAAATAAATTTGTCTGCATTCACACGTCATTAAACCCTTAAAATACGATGTTTAAATAATACGTTTAGCGTCCACTTTACTACAATACAATCAACCCATTTGCATCTGGGGGAAACGTGGAACATGGTACCATTTTTCCTCTTCAAGTGTTACCTGGACAAATGTTCTATATTCTGCATCCGCTCATTGAACTCTACGGGATTAAATAACCTTATGAAAAAATTGGTAGATTCGAGTATATGATCATATTTGACGTTTTTCAATCACGTATTATATTCAACGCACTGCACCAAACACAGAGACGATCTGAAATAGTCTAGCACTGAAGCCTTGTTTTCCTATTTATAATATATGAAATTTTTATTATGATAAAATGCAATTTCCAGTCAGTAAAATCAAAGTTATAATGTCAAGTAATTTTAAATATCCGTTTTTTGATTCATATAACGTTTCATTCCAATTTGGAAATCAAAAGGCGTACGTACAAGCCCTAAGCTACAACTATGCATAATGCATAAGCACACACGTACAACGCCTCCTTTCTTACTAATGTAAAAAAAATCTGAAAATCATTAATTGTGAAAGATTTTACTGTTCTCACAAAAAATAATTGATTGTAAAAGAATTTACAAAAACCTACATTTTAATTTTTTTTTAATTCATGTCAAAATTTTCGCAGTCAATTATATTTACGTATTGTTCCCCAATGATTTTCGTTCCTGCCCAATTATACGTAAAAATAAAATTTTGCATGCAGTCAATGAAGTTACTAAGACTCGAATTAGACTAAGATTACTTTGAAACAGATTTCAAAGTAATCTTAATCTAAATTCTAATCTAGTTTTAAACAAAATTATGTTTTTCATTCGATATCATACACAGAATACGTAACAGATGAATTCAATGTTTCGCAAACAACCTGTATGACAAGTAACTTATTGCAAAACACATATTAAATGATATTTACCTTTCTAATACAAAAAATATTTATAAACATTTGCAACTATGGCCATCGATGCGACATATACATATCTACATTCATCTGGTGTAGGGTTAGGTTAGGTTAGGTTTAGGCTACGTTAAGTAAACCGATCGAAAATTAATTTGAAAGTTGAATTTTATTCCTTAACCTATTTACCAGTGCCAATGACCATGACGAGATAATCAAGGATTTTATAGACATAGTAAATGTAGATACATATCCATATGTATTTTTTAATACTATTATATTCTTTTAATTGCCCAATTTACCTTCAAATAATCAGTGTTTTTTTTATTTTAAGGATAATTATTCATTTATTGGATCAATACCGTTATTATTGGAGATATACCTTAAAATTATGAATCAAATAAAACACACCTTGCTGTCTGTTACAAATAGAAATTATGTAAAGCTTTAGACATTAGGAATAAAGAAATATGACGCAAAAAGGAGTTTCTTTTACGGTTTCTGCAGTCTGACTTCTACATTTTAGAAAAGTTTTTAATCAAGCAATATAAAAAAGTGCAGTGTATAAATGATAAATATTTTTTTTTCATCAAATTCGATAGAATTAATATAAATATCTCAGTTATGTACAAACATTAAATTTTTTTCAATTTCCATCTTGAATCGAGAAACCTTTATGTATTTTATTCACGAATCCTTTTAGTATTACTTAAGCATTGTCTTTGGGTTAACAAAGTTCATAAACGTAACGAAATTCATGCATTTACGATCAGCACTGAAAGACACGACGCCATGATAAACAAATGGTACTAAAATAGACTTTTTTCAGAAACCCTTTGATAACCAGTATCGTGCATTATTATGTGAGAAAACATTACATCTATTTATTAAAAACATTCTTTGATTATTTCGCAAAGGTAGCGAATTTTTCATCATTTGAGTGGTTTATATGTTGAACCTATCTCTTGCCATTTCGATTTTGTAAACACGCGGTAGCACCGTGTCTATAGGTATTTATACAAAACATTTCGAGCTACTTTTGACACCCAACTAACGCAATATCTATTTTAGATACTAGGATGAAACACTTAGATAAACTGTAAGCAAGGAAGATATAAATACCAAATTGCATTTACAATTTTATAAATTTCGCTTTTATAACTCCTATGATATAGATCCCCAAAAATTATTAAATTTAGCAATGAATGAATCACCCATCTTCAAAGCTTTGACCTACAAACAGTCAATTTTTTTGTTTGAAACTCGAAATTTGCTACTTGTATTTATTTGTACACGGGTTAAGTTTTACGAGGCGTTCATTATAACAGGAGAATTCGCCTTAAAAACTCGAGTGGTTTTGTGTTTCTCGCTTCATCTTGTTTCGCACGGTCTGGAAATATTAGTTATCAACTTCCTTTCCAAAACAGATTCCTGAAAAAATTTAATAATGTCTTTGATTGAGATTATTGATTAGTAGCTTTAGTTTACGGCAAACCGATGCATATCTCTGAACTAAAATCTTCTTTGATCTAAAACTCGTCAATGGTCCGTGGAATAAATTTAACATCAGACCTTTTAGCTCAACAAATCAGATAAACCCTTCTTGCACTTCGTTTATGTGGGAATAGCGCAGCCCAATGGGTAATTGTTCAATTTCAGAAATGTCAGCTGTTTCGTCTACTAATATACTGTATGCTTCTGTTTGTACAACTTCTTTCAAAATGTCTGCCTTAAGCATATCCCCACAAATGCTTATAACTTCATTTTGGATATCAATAAATCGATGGCTTCCATATTTTCCATGATCTGAATGTTTCTTCAAAATTACATTTCCCGCATCAACTCGCAGCTTATGTAAGTCATCGAATTCCTTCACCATAACATTACCTATCAGAGCTAATTCGTGGGAGGTTATAATATTTCTGTTTTCTTTAATAATATCCAGAGAGTGTTTATTGAGTTGCACATCCACAGGCGCAGTTCCAAGAAATAATCTAGCAGCTTCTCGTGCCGCCTTATGGAAGTGGATTTCCATGTGTTTTTGGCACTGTTCGTGTACATCCTTATACTTACAATTGGGCTTAGGATAAATGACCCCAATATGCCAATTAATCTAACATAATTCAGATTTAGGGAAAACAAATATTTACAAAGTGGGCGTCTTTTTGATACTGGTAATATACCAAACATGACGAGTACTACTCCAATCACGAATAATTGAATTTTCTATTGAAATGCTTGGAGTCTTTCGCAAAATCATACCTTATAGGGGAGGACCCAGCAGGCAACGCCTTTCTCTTTTCAATTGATAACATTGACGCTCGACCAATAAATCGACCCATGCCATTTTAATTTTATTCATCCATCATAGAATCAGGATCCTGATCCATATCCTTGCATGTACTTGGTCTCAATAGGTTACCCACATAATTATCATAAGGACGTGTGCTATCATCAGGTTGTTGTCCTTTTTCATCCTGCTCATCACGGTCATAGTTTCTTTCTTCAGTTCAGTTTTTCCTTTTTAAATTTACTGCAAAACCAAATAAATAATATACATAAATATGATTCTAAAATAGTAATTTAAAATTTTCTTTTTTTGACGGGTAACGCGCTAAGCTAATTTTGATTATCTTACATAGAAAGGATGTACGCGCAACGACCGATAAACATAACCGAAGTCTGTAGACTCGGTTCGCTACCGGGTGTATATCTTGTCTAATATAAGTTGGCAACGGTAAAATCAGGAACTAAAGAAAATTAAATATGAATATAAAAAACTGATAATTTGTATGTAAACTAACGCCACACTTTATACCAAATTATATTATATATAGCTGTTAAAGAGACGCCGTACTGTAAGTCACACTGTCACATCTCAGACGGTACGCTCAAAACGTGCGGGGCACGCGAATTTATTTACCTAAACATCAAAACATGTGTTTGTATAGGTATGAATGTGTGCATGGAGTTGGCCAAGATTTTCACTTGAAACACGGCGAAATTATCCGGGTAATGCCGGTTCAGACGAGTAATGTATCAACACAAAAACTCACTTAAGACTCATATTTATAAATTTTCTATATTATTGGAAAAGCTATATAAATCGACTAAACATTGTCATGAAAATGTGTGACGAAAGTGAAGCAGCTGAAGTAGGGAGAGCGATCTGCACATTAACGCATATATACCTTTATAGGTAACTTACACATCATTTAAGTTAGAACAAACAAATTTCACCATAAAACCTATGAATACATTTACTTTTGTATTAAACACAAGTTTTTTTTGTTTTTTTTTGCATTTGCTTATAGAATTAATAAAAAATCTTAAAAATATAGTGAAAAAGTGAGTGGTTTTGTTATTATATATCTTACTATAGAAACTATACTTATAGAAGGAACTTTCAAATTACATCGGCTTAAACGATTACCTTTGAGTGGAAAATGCATTTCCCACACAAAATACAAAGATAAAACAAAATGAAAATTACTAGAAATTATTGTTACTCTTATTATCTTATCTAGATTTTATACGCATTTTATACGGTCATTCAGATCTCAAATCAAATCTATATTATCGTGATCTCAAATGCAATCTATATTTTGTATGTATTTGATACGGTCATCGTGAACCCAAATGCTATCTGAATTATATAACGAATGTGGTTAACTTATGTGGTCAGCAATTAACCACAGCTGAATGAGTGTTGCACCAGTTGCATTTTTTAGCACCATCAAAACCTAATGTATTTTAAAAGATTACATATACACGTTGTCCAGGAATGAGTATCGACCAAAGAAAGACGTTATTCCTTGACTGAAATATAGTTGGTTGTCATTAAAATAAAATTGAAAAGATGAATTTTTTTCAGTAAATTGAAAATAATATTTATAATTATTTATCGTCTTTTTCGTACACACGATATTTACGCACATTGTTCAGCGATGCTCGAGGGAAATAACCCGCGAACAGCTACGAATACATCGTCACTGTGGGTAAACACCGCACTCCGGGCAAGTATAGCATGTGTTAAAAAGATTTATATGTAATATTTTTTACACTCAATTAGAAAAAGGGCGTGGTTTACGTTTCATTTTAACATCAATTTATTCCTTTATAGACAACGAACAACGTCTTCTTTTGTCTGATATCTATTCCCGGATCCGTGTATATGTAAATATATAAATATATATATATTTATATATATATATATATATATATATATATATATATATATATATACACGTCAATATAGATCTATATACATAGTATTTCTTTTGTGTTCATTGCGTACAAAACGTTACTTGCAGCTCTTCTCCCGGCTCAGAAGCGATCGTCCATCAGCCCAGTTTCAAATGGTAGCGGTTGAGGGCAACGTCGAGATACCGGGACTTGGCATTATTGAAGTGGACCGACAGCTACTTCTCTCGACTGTTTCGGTTGTTTTCCACTTCGCAGCATCCCTGCGTCTCGAAGCTCCACTGGACGCCGCCCTGAGCGCCAACACCGCCGGCACAGATCACGTACTGCAATTCTGCTCTCAAATGACGAATCTTAAGGCGTTCATTCACCTCTCGACCGCATTCTGTTATCCAAATTTGAAGTATTTACCTGAGAGTGTGAGTGTTTTTTTTATTTTTTATGCATTTATTTAAAACAAAAATACAATTTATATATAAAGCTAAGTGGACAGTGGCAAATTTATGTCAATGGCAAATTTATGTTAAAACAATAACATTTTCATAAACAATTAAAAATGGGACCATCCTAATTATAATATTTCAGAATTAAATGAAACTACGTGATATAGTATTATTTCTACTTCCTTTAAGTTCTTTACCACGACCTAGGTTTCGTTGTATTACAATATCTTCAGGCGGGCTATTAGCAAAGACCTAGGTTTCTAATAGCCCACCTGAAGATGTTGTTTATTTGCTAATAGCCCACCTGAAGATGTTGTAATACAACGAAACCTAGGTCGTGGTAAAGAACTTAAAGGAAGTAGAAATAATACTACATCACGTAGTTTCATTTAATTGTGAACAATGAATTTCTACAAAATTAACGCCAAATATATCCAACATAATATTTCAAAAGCGAAATTAGATTTATCAGTTAGTTCGTTACCTGATAACTCAAAATAAATACTCGACCAAATAGTACCAAACTTTGCAAACATTTCAGCCGTATTACGAACGAACATACGATTACTTTATATTAAAAGAATTCATTTCATTAGAAAATAACCAAAATCTATTTCTTTCTAAGAAATGATGCTGTTTAAATATTTTTTTTTATGTTTTATATTGTTCAGTTTATTTTCAATATTCAACAGTTTCGACGATTTGCTTTCAAAATTTCAATTTTAAACACGTAGAAGTCGTTTAAAACACGTAAAACACGTTTTTTATTCTTCAACAACCAAATCATGTTGGTTGTGTATGTTATATATCAATAACTACAAAGTAACTGGTTGCCAAACTTTCGCTGCAAACGTGTTCATCTCGAAGCTTTTAATTTATACTTAATTTATTTTTCTATTTAGTGCTCTTGTACATGAAAGTCGATCTCGTTAATGATTATAGGTAAGCCACTCTGGAAAATTACAGCTCCCTAACTCGGCAGCTTGGCGGTCAACGAATTAAAACTTTAGTAGTGAATTTCAGCACCATTTCTAATTTTCATGGTTCTATATGATAATTATTCCTACTTACCATATAATTTAAAATAAATTCTTTTTGCCATATAATTTTTTTCCACATGCATGTATAATCTTACCAGGCTCAAATTTCATTTTAATCAAGCTTATAAAATACAAATAAACTGACTATCATAAGACTAAGATAATAAAAATGAAAAAAAGAATAAAAGTACAGACTAAACATAATTTTTAAAGTGCGAATATTTACCACAAATTGTTTAGAAAAGGAAGTAGTCCAAAGCCACTTGGAAAAATACATGAATTCTTACTCAAGACTATTTGAGAAACAGAGATCATATTCATGGCTATATATAACTATATTTGATAGCTAGTTGTGTAAAAAAAAATATTTCACTAAAATTCAAGTACTTCACCCATGAGAGGAAACGACTTAGTACAAATTCCAATTACACGACGATGTCTTTTATGAGATAGAGTAATATTGACACGTTTCAAAAATGTAATCAAGGATTTTTATAGTGCATACGCAGAGCACTTGTATATCAATAACTACAATTGTTAAAAACTTATATTTCAACAACTACAATAACAAAGATTTTTGTACAACATATAAAATTGGCTCTTCTGCGAGAAAATTGAACATAAGTCATATCATCATTCCAAATTTTACTAGAGTTGGTCTGTTGCTACCCTGCTCTAAATGAAAAGCTCGTTTTGGAACTCTTTGAGATTAGAGTGCACTACTTGAACCGAATAAATTACATTTTTTTTAGTTTTACTTGTTGAACCAAGTTAATTTGAATTTATTTTAATTTTCTTGAACTAATTTGTAGTTTGATATCTGTGGAAGCTGTGGTAACTGTGGAAGCGATTTTTAAAATCTGGTCCAGCTTTTCTCCATAAGCATGAATGCTTTTGATACCCCTCGAGAAATGCCTCTGTTTCACTTAGTATACACAGTGTCCGAGAATAAATGTCGGACAAAGACGCTATTCGTTGGCTATAAAGAAATAAATTATCGATGAAACAAAACGTAAAATATGCCCTTTTCTAATTGAGTACAAAAAAAATATTACACATAATTCTTTTTAACACACCTATACTTGCCCGGAATGCGGTGTTTACCTGCAGTGGCGATGTCTTCGCAGTTATTCGCGGGTTATTCCCCCGAGTAACGCCGAAAAGTATGTGCACGTATCGTGTATAGGAAAAAGATGACAAATAATTATGAACATTATTTTCAATTTTCTGAAAAAAGTCATCTTTTAAATTTATATTTTTTACGTTTTTCTTTGTTCGATACTTATTCCCGGACACCGTGGATAAGTCAAATAGAAAATAACTCAAAAAAATATAAATGTGTGTGTGTGTGTGTATGTATGTAAGTATAAAAGTGTGTATATGTATGCGCTTGGTGTTGAAAAGTTTAAGTTGCATTATGTTGATTGGTAGCGTTGCGGGTTGTCGGTTATTATAATGGCATGGCAACGAAATCGTTAAAAGCTCGCGCGCATCTCCGTGCTGGTAGAAATATTACAAATTGCTAAGACGAGACGCGACTGCACGATGAAGAAACGCGGTACTCCATTGCAAACTTTGCACCTCGTTCCAAAATTCACACTCTACCTGGGAGTCGCTCTCTGACTCAGACGTTCCAGTACGCTCTACCTGGGTGCCGCTCTCTGTGTCAGTCGTTCGAGCACACTCTACCTGAGTGCCGCTCTCAGTCTCAGTCATTCGAGCACACTCTACCTAGGTGCTCGAACGACTGGGTCATTCGTGGGACGTCATTTCGCGCATGCCGAAACGTATGGGTAAAGGCACTAATATCGTTGTAGACAAAAACACTATTGATGAATGTAAAGAGAGTATTTTATAGACAGAAACACTATTGAATGTAAAGAGAGTATTTTATAGACAGATACACTATTGAATGTAAAGAGAGTATTTTATAGACAGAAACACTATTGAATGTAAAGAGAGTATTTTATAGACAGAGACACTATTGAATGTAAAGAGAGTATTTTATAGACAGAGACACTATTGAATGTAAAGAGAGTATTTTATAGACAGAAACACTATTGAATGTAAAGAGAGTATTTTATAGACAGAAACACTATTGAATGTAAAGAGAGTATTTTATAGACAGAGACACTATTGAATGTAAAGAGAGTATTTTATAGACAGAAACACTATTGAATGTAAAGAGAGTATTTTATAGACAGAAACACTATTGAATGTAAAGAGAGTATTTTATAGACAGAGACACTATTGAATGTAAAGAGAGTATTTTATAGACAGAAACACTATTGAATGTAAAGAGAGTATTTTATAGACAGATACACTATTGAATGTAAAGAGAGTATTTTATAGACAGAAACACTATTGAATGTAAAGAGAGTATTTTATAGACAGAAACACTATTGAATGTAAAGAGAGTATTTTATAGACAGAGACACTATTGAATGTAAAGAGAGTATTTTATAGACAGAAACACTATTGAATGTAAAGAGAGTATTTTATAGACAGAAACACTATTGAATGTAAAGAGAGTATTTTATAGACAGATACACTATTGAATGTAAAGAGAGTATTTTATAGACAGAAACACTATTCAATGTAAAGAGAGTATTTTATAGACAGAAACACTATTGAATGTAAAGAGAGTATTTTATAGACAGAGACACTATTGAATGTAAAGAGAGTATTTTATAGACAGAAACACTATTGAATGTAAAGAGAGTATTTTATAGACAGAGACACTATTGAATGTAAAGAGAGTATTTTATAGACAGAAACACTATTGAATGTAAAGAGAGGTTATGTTACGAGTGAATATAAGATTCGGTTTTTGAAAAATAAACGTATTGTTTTTATGAATTATTACAATGTACACTACAGAAACTTTACGCGAAAGAATGAGAGCAATGTAACCTAAAGTTAATTAATTTGTCACCAGCTGGCGCTGTTACTTTTCAAAATATCTTCGTCGAACTAATACCAAACCAATCACGTAAGCATGTCATGTATACGTACATTTAATAGCATCCTCGTGCGTCTATCGCGCTTAATAAGATATAAATTAACATATACTCCAACTTACAATCACCGTACGCACACCAAAAAATGAATAAAACGTTTCATTTACACAACTGAAAGTAAACGCAACGAAATAAAAGTAAATTTGAGAGTGTTAAAAAAGCATTCGACTGCGACGTGGCCGAGCGATGTATTTAAAAGGTAACACCATTAAAACGCCCAAATCATGGCACTCCACGTCTTGTGTAATAGGCTTATTGAATAAAAAAAGAACAAAAGTGTATCCGATAATAACTGCTTGCATGGTTCCTATAGAAAGTCGCTCAATTAAGTTTCGTTCATGTCATTGTAGTGCACGGTTCTAAGAGGTGAAGAAACATGTTTGACCGTTAAAAATGAGAGTACTTCAGATCACATCTATGTTTGAAACTAGGTAAATTGCTCAAATGTCAGAAGCATTCAGTACCGCTTTCCGTCAATCGTATAAACAAATTTTTACTCAACTCCGGCCTGGGATATTAGATACAAAAACCGGCGCAACATGACCGGTGTAAATACTAATATTTACAATCCGGTAGAACTAAGCTATAATAGAATAAAAAAATTATTATATGTCTAAAAAAACAAAGATTAATAATTTAATTTGCTGAAAGTAAGCGGCGAACGAAATGTTTTTAAAACGCCTACATCTGAAGTTTTTACAATCTACGTAAATTAGTTAAATATGTGAGTAAAACTGAGTTTTGTGGCTTCTGCTACCATTGTGTACACTAAATCAATTCCCTTTTTTTGAATTCTTTCCATATGCAGAATTCATTCTGTTACAATTTTATTATATGTATAAATGCAGCAAAAAGTTAACCAAATTTTGCAAATAAAGGACGCAGACAATCTATACGCGTAAACATGTACTTATGCACAGATACTTTCTAGAGAAACGTAAATTCGTGTAAGGATATATTTTTTATAAGGTAGCAATGAAATTTTTTGTTGGACTTATAAAATATTAATATTCTTACACCCTCGCGTTCTGCACAAACATGCGTAACTTACTTAAAATTTAGGAGATGTACTCTTATTATATTTTCCCTCGAAAATGAATATGACTTATAAAGAACCACCAATAGGGAAAATTTTTGAGAAAAAATTAAGATACTTTATTTTTTCACAAAAATTTGTATTAGTTTCTTACTTGGGAAAGAAAACGGTTGGAAATATTAATCGAAACTACCAAATACAAAATTAAATTTAAATCAGTGCAGTTACTTAGTGGTATGACGGATACATACTGTTACACACACACACACGCACGGACGCACGCACACACGCATGCACGCACGCGCACACACACACACACACACAGTTAAATTCTTAAGAAGTACAAGAGTCTTTCTGAGATACATGTATTGTGCATGTATTTAAAACTTAAAATCCATTAAAATTTTCCCTGAGAATTTTTTTCATATTAAGCTTTATCACTAACATTTCATGTTTAACATAAGACAATATCACTATTTACGGAGGACAGATTATATTATTATTTATTTAAGAAAATATGACTGATTATTTTTGCCAATTTTCATTATATTATATTTATAAATTATGATCTACTATCTTTCAGAAACATAAAAAAATCGTAAATCAAGAATAGTCGCTCCAGTTTTCTGACAAATGTTAAGTAATTTTGTATTATCATCATTTCAACTTTAGCAATTTCCGAGATGGGGAGCACTTTATTTCATAGACATTCTCAACTTTCTCTCTAAACTTAACTTACATAATATTCAGAAAATTTATTTTAAAATTCTTACGATCCACCCTTTCAATTTATAACTCAGATCATCGAAAGCAAAACCTATTTCGAATCAAACTTCTCACCCTAAAAATTCTCAAACAAACGTTTTGCAACTTTTATTATTGAGAAATATTTGATTTAATAAGCACCATTACTCTTTCTGGGATATACAAACGCATGATTGTTGCTCCTAAGGTAGGAAACCCTGAAAAATTATACACAGACATAAAAAAATGCGACCAAACGACATAACATCCATAAAGTCAAAATTACTTCTACATCCAACTAATAAATGAACATTGAATATATTTGGCGTTAATTTTGTAGAAATTCATTATTCACAATTAAATTAAACTACGTGATGTAGTATTATTTCTAATTCTTTAAAAAATTCTAGTGGTAAAGAAATTAAAGAAAGTAGAAATAATACTACATCACGTGGTTTCATTTAATTGTGTAAATGAACATTGTTTCTACAGAAGGTTTAATGAAATCGTTTCAATGTTCTTAATCCACAGTTATTTCATTAATAAATATTATATTTATTCACACCTATGAATATTTCCTATAATTATATTGTAATCATTTATATCTAAATACATAAACATATTTGCAAATAGGAGATGATTTTTAAAACTATTAACAGTATTTTAGGCAAACTTTCACAGATATCTTCTTCAAATTTTGATATTATCGTAGTTCACAATTAAATAAAACTACGTGATGTAGTATTATTTCTACTTTCTTTAATTTCTTTACCACAACCTAGGTTTCGTCGTATTACAACATCTTCAGGTGGACAATTAGCAAAGAAAGATCTTTGCTAATATCCCACCTGAAGATGTTGTAATACAACGAAACCTAGGTCGTGGTAACTTAAATTTAAAGAAAGTAGAAATAATACTACATCACGTAGTTTCATTTAATTGTGAATAATGAATTTCTACAAAATCAACGCCAAATATATTCAATATAATATCGTAGATTACATAGTTTCTTGTCAATAACATAAAAGGTATTTAAATTTACAAAAAAGGACGCAGCCAGTCGTTACGCATTGTTGTCACAAATATGTGGTTATATACTATTCGTAGTTTTAAATTTTCGCCAGACAAAATTTTTCCACTCTCGTTTTCCCCATGCCAAACTGGAAACAATAATTATTATCAATGGGAGTAGACTATAAAGGTATGGAAAGACCAATATTGTGATGGTGCCTGGTATCTTATTATCCTCATTCATACCTATTTAAGTCGTAAACATTTATAAACGTTGTATTCCTAAGAACCGCATTTGAATAAATTTCAGTTATGTCGGTTGGACTAATTTCACAAGCGCGCATCGAAAGTACGGTCTGTTTAAAATGGACGCCAAGCTATTTGTTTGTATTGCATCGCAAAATAAGTTTCGAACAATCACAAACAAAACGGAGACAAAATAAAAAACCGTCAAATTTAGTCGCAATTCACACCGCGGAAGTCAAACCGCACGCCTCCTCCATTGAACTCGATCTATCGCCGTAATTCGTTTTTAATGTCGCCGCTCTGCCATTGTGCACAGTCACTGTGGCGGTGTGACCTCGTTTCCACTCTCCCGAACTCATCCATCTTAATAGTTAACCGAAATGTTAACTGTGCGAATGTAAAAGGCACTTATTTCTTTACCATTCATATTGAAAACTAAAAGAATAGAGACGGAACAGAAATCACGGATGAAGCAACTTCGAATATAAAAGACTTACCTTTACCTACAACGTGTAATATTGTCTTCGATAACAATTTCTAAATATGCTTACGTGCGCATTCAGACAAAATACGAAATAAGAATGGAAAACGACTCGTACCTAATCGCCATATATCGCTTACCTCTTCCGTGAACAGTAACGTTTAATACTTTATTTGTGCATATTATATCATCCTTTACTTCGACACACATTCCTATGTGGCAAGCCAAGTACAGTACATAAGACGCATCGTTTAATCTATTTCCATTATTGAATATGATTTAAATCCATTTTCAACTTTCCTGTACCAAACCAAAAGGCTATTGTAATCCTAATAGAAGCGGTAAATCGCTACAATATTTCTTCTGCAACTAGAAAACGCATAAAAAATTAACAGCCATCATAGTAGTGAAAGAAAGTTTAAAAATGCGTTACATTTTACGGTTCTAAGATACCTTATTTTTTTCATTTACATCAGGTTTTAACAACTTAAAATGTTCGTTACATTGATGGCGATGCTATACACGACAATGTAAAATTATTGTGCACGCGATTGTAAATGTTCTAATTAGACGTTCACTTTTTTCTGAAATAGTTGAATTAGAATTTAGACTTTTTAAAGACAAATTTTAAAATGAAATCTCACCTCGATCACTTGTCGTTACAATTTACCAGGGAAAATAAAAGGAAAAATGGAACTCTTATAAGATAACTCACGTCTCCATCCGTATGTCCGTCACAATAGTTTTTCTTAGAAACCACTCGACTTTAAATTTAGCAAAGTAATAAAATATATAAACCCGCATATATCGCAATGGCTACAAACTCAAAATTATTGATTTGGAAATATTAATGAGAACCAATTAAGTATTCAAAAAAAAGTTTTTATACAGTACAAGGTGTCATTTGAAAGGGCTAGTTATAAAGGCCTCAAAAATCCTTTTTTCGTAATCTTAGGCCCGTCAGAGATATACTGAGAAATATGTAAAAAAAATATGTTACACCAAAGCCTTATTTCCGAAACTGCTTAACCTAAAATTATGAAAAAATATGGGTTTTTGGAAACCTACGCAAAGATTGTAAGAAAACTACAACCATGATTTTAGACGGCATATGTTTTTAGGTGTCCCCTGTTTTAACGCCTGCGATAGATATAGTTGGCAATATATTTACATTTTTCCGTTATCAGAGACGATTTTCTCAAAAACCATGCGACTAGAAACTTGAAATTCGACACAGCAACACATGTTATTAAGCTACATATTTTACACCATAAACTTTTTAAAATTGAAATAAAATATAACAATAAAAGTGGCTGTAAATAAAGGTCTTGAAATTTTATTTTTTATTCTTTTTGGATCCTGTGGAGTATTACTTGAAAAGGTTTGTTATGACGAATATAAAAAAAAAATATTTTTCACAATTTTAAATTGTATATATTTAAAAGTGTATATAATTGTAAATATTTAAAAAAACATTATGAAAAAATATGCAAATATATAAAATTCCGCCCCCTTATTTCCAAAATTACTAGCCCAGAAATCGTGGAAAAAACAATGAAGTCTAGCTACACATATATGCACCATGGTATTAAGCATGTGAAAGTTATGCTATATAATACGTTGCAATATATTTACGTTGTGAAAGTTGAGTATTTGTAAACATTTTAATAGAAATACTATGTACACTCAAATATTTATATATTGTTTGTGTATTGTATGGATGTGTGTATGGAACTCTCGTAATGCGTGTTTTACTCGCTATATATATATATATATATATATATATATATATATATACTAGCGTGACCCGTGCGAAGTCTTCGCATTATAAATTATTCAACTCAATTTAATAAATCAAAATTGATTGCAGGTATTCAATTCATTTCTAATTTTGCACACTGCTTATTACGTTTTTATTCCATTATGAAGCTCAGATGACAGATCAAACAAATATTTTACTAAAATTGACATATAGGGGCGCAAGTATCAAAAGCATTGAGCTAAAGCGCCACTTTATTTATACGTGAGTGGATTTGAAATTAAACAAAAATTTTACCGACCGTGAATCGTATTGACGTTGAGCCGTTAGATGGCAGCATTGCTGTTTTATGTATATAATTTTAATAATTAATTAATTTGCAAAAACAATAGCAATAATAAATTTTTTAGTTGTGGATGCCGGTAGAGCAATCAATTATCTATAAAATGATATATAATTTATGTGGATTAGTTGTGAGGTTTTTTCTAAAAAGGGAGAGTAACATCTTAACTTTAGCGTATTAATATATATGATGATGATGATGATGATATATATATACATATATATATATATATATATATATATATATATATATATATATATATATATATATATATAAAAACTCACTCTATTTGCAAGAAAAATTTACTTTTACAGATTCTGCATTATAGCTGATTCAACATTTAAGGAATAACGAAATCAACCGACTAATTCCAATCAACCTCAATTTGAAGTTTAACCGTTAAATCGAATGGCAATTCATTAAAAATCTTTCGTTTTGGCGTATTTCACAGACACGCTTACGGAACAGATATAAGCTTTTGGATTCTTATATTTTCATCAATCATCGTCTCCAAATACCACATCCAAGCTACCCTGCAGAAGCCTTTTGTTTCTCGCTGTGGAAGCCATTTATTTTTTAATCGATTAAACGAGATTAAATCAAAATCTAGGTTTAATTCATAGGTGGACAAAAAATTGCGACGCTACAAGATGAAAAAAATCGATAAATAGTACACAAATGAAACATCGATAAAACCTTATTTGCGGTGTCTCCGTGCATTGTCATTCCATTTTCAAAAATATTTCTTTTAAAAATGGCACATATGATTCAAAGCTTTAGTGTACTTATAGTCAAGCCACTTAATCAATTAATTAACATTTAATTTTCTCTTGCGACGTGGCTAAGTACGCTAATTAAATTAGATACATAGATAACAACGTGCAACACAAATTAAACACTTTTCCAGTTTCAAATAAAAATGACGCAATGTTTTTTATATAATTAAATTATATTTATACTTCATTAAAAAACTAAATGAGTGTCTATTGGAATTAAGCTAGTTTCCAGGAACTTTTTGCCGAATTTTTTTAATTAAGTTCAATATATTGGTCCCAAATATATTATATATAATTATTATTTTTATATAAGCCAGGTAATAAAAAGTAAGAGGGATATTCGCCGGTTTGACTGGCGCTTTATTTTTTCCTTTTGCATATAAAAATCATATATACAGTGGTGTAACGTAAATCTTGAAAAGTGCTCCCAAAAATATCTAAATATAACAAGTTGATTTTTAGTGAATAATAGATCTCTTTTACTTGTCTGTCTGAAGATATGTACCTATTTGGTACATATGATATATCGGTAGTAAATCACAAGTACCAAAAAGGTACGAAAAATGTATAATAAAATTAATATGTACATATATATGTATATATATATATATGTATATATATATATATATATATATATGTATATGGGTATAATGATTTACAAAAAATTTCCAAACAAAAATGTACATAATTATTATATGCGGCCATATACATTAAACATTTATAATTTTATTAATATAATTAATGGAATGATTTAAAAAGAATATAAATCATAGATAATTTATGTATTTTGGAGTATATTAGAGTACAGTGTACAACAATCACACAAAAAGGTAATTTTTTTTTTAGAAAAACTTTGCGAGATGCAAAACGAAACATTTAACACAATTACATTTAAAAGTTATATTATACCGTGTATATTGAAGTACGAAATTAGATATTTCTCTTATATAATATCGCTTCAGCTTGATGCATAATTCGCGAACCAATTTTCTAAGCCCTTAAATAAAATTACGCACAACATGGCCTATTATATCGGTCCTATTGTAACAACACTTTTCATGTGCTTCAAAAAACTCTGTCGAAAGCCACGCGCTCAAAGCGGCGAAAATGAGTTTGATAATCAGTTTCGCTTGACGGCTTACGTTAATTATTTATATTATATTTCAATATATATTCATTAATGTGCTTACATTCTGTGTGCTTTGCTCTTAATTTTCCGCCTGTTCTTAGATCAAGGATTAACGACAAATTTAGGACATGATAATAAATTGGGAACACTTCTTGAAATGAAAAAGTATGGAACAGTTTCTTCATAAAAAAACAAATCATCTAGCTGCGTACTGTTAGTCGTATCCGGGTTTAATTTTCCTCGAAACAAAAATTTCTTCAATGTTATTTCTTTAATTTATTTGAAAAGAAAAATAATATCGCTGTTATTGACACAAAATTGGGTGTGCAATTTTTTTATTTAAACTGAAAATGAGCTTTAAATAGACACCTTGTTACGCGAAAGCTAGGTATGATGTTACATCATCTCTGACAAACCCACTTACTTGAGAATGTCTTGACGTAACCGTATAAACAAACGTTACTAATAGTTTAACCGAGCGATAATGAAAAGCCAATAATAACGGCGCAAATTAACTAAAATACTTCTTATTGTGACTAACAAAAGTATGAAAGGGCATGTAAAAATTAAAATGTTGTTAAAATATTTAAATAATGATGTTTTTAACATTATTTATAGAGATTCTGAGCGTTTCTCGTACTCGTTTTTTTCTACAACGACAATAATTTATTGCGCGAGAATGTAACGCTTAACATGTTGCATGCTTAATAAAAAGTTTTATAACTCAAGATAAATTAAATTTGCGAAAGGATGGAATAATCTTTTACGGTTAAAGATTTTTTGAAGTTAATCAATATTGTTTAATGTTAAAACTTATTTTAATCAACTTTCCATACAGGTTAGTAAACTTGAACGATTTAAGTTTCGTATTATTTTATTTTCAAACCCTTTTGTGATTTTAGCCAAAAATATGTTTTCTTTTACTTGGATTATTATTATAGCTTTAAAAAACTATTTCTTCGTCTCATAATCCTTGTAATAACTTCATAACAAATAGAATCTCATCTGTAGATATATTTACTATGTATTTATATATATATATATATATATATATATATATATATATATATATCAGGCAAGTCAGAGTCTGCATTTCTTATTCTATCGAAGTAAAACTTGGCACCAAACTGGCTCAATTTAGGCTTAAATTCGTCAGATACTTTTCCTGCAATGAAAGCACAGAAAAAATCACTAAAAATCGCATTTTTTTCCATCGTTCTTTGGAAAAAATAAAAACACCATAAACTATAAATTCTACGTTCATCGAAAATGTTTATGCTTTTCACATAGTACATCACTAGATTGTTCAATTATATGCGTGATGTCAGACCAATGTATTTTTTATAAAATAATTAATAATATTAAAGATGTATAACCATTGACAGTACATATACACAAATCTTTACATCAATAGCCAATAACATTTCGATACTTTTTTTATATCCTGTCATAATTTTTTGTTAAAGTTAATCAAGGGAATTAAATGATAAGGTAAGACTTTGAAAAGCTTTTTGTGTTTCTAAATGATAAGGTAATTACACGTAATTGAATGAGGCTATAAAAAAACTTTTTTTTATGATGGTATGTTAAAGTATTATTAAATTGGAAAATAATATATCCTATTTTAGGTGTAAGAATTTTATCAATTCGTGGCTCGTGTTGGACAAAATGTTGGAAACCACTCTCATAGTCGGAAGATTCTTGAATGCTACGCTATTTATGTGAATAATAATATTATTTGAATGCTACATAATTCATGTATATAAAAAAGATATAACTTGAATGATACGTAATTTATATCTATAAAAAAAGATATAACTTTGAAATTATAGATCCACCCATCGCTAAACAACAGTTGCTACACAGCACCCATGGGAATTGAGACACATCCCAAGCAACAGTTGCTACACATCGCTAAACAACAGTTGCTACACAGCACCCATGGGAATTGAGACACATCCTAAACAACAGTTGAGACACATCCTAAACAACAGTTGAGACACATCCTAAACAACAGTTGCTACACAGCACCCATGGGAATTGAGACACATCCTAAACAACCCATGGGAATTGAGACACATCCTAAACAACAGTTGCTACACATCGCTAAACAACAGTTGCTACACAGCACCCATGCGAATTGAGACACATCCTCCATGCGCGGTGTCATGCTAAAGAGAGAGTATTAAAATATAAACAGCTGCATCGAAACAATAGGCAAAAAAAGTTAAATAAAATATTGCTCATTATTTTCATACAATATATGTATATAATAATGAGCAATATTTTATTTAACTTTTCTCTCATAAACATTTTCCTTGACAAACAAAAATTCAATCAATATATATATATATATATATATATATATATATATATATATATATATATATATATATATATATAGATATATATATATATATATATATATGTATATGTATATACATTGAAATGAAAAATCGTAGTAACCTTAGAAAAAGACTCTAAATTTAAAATCATAATACAAGAATATAAGCAGAAATTTTCTTGAAGCTTTCATTATTATAAAACCAACTTTCACAAAATTGTACAATTACCTGTTTAGAGTTATAAAATATGAACTTAACGAAATATTCAAAACAGGCCAACACAAAGAATTCCCTTGTTTTTTTGCAAACTTATTAACCATTAAATGATTATTATTTCAACCATTGGTAAGCTTAGATTTAAATATTGGGATTAATACGCGATGAAGTAGTACAGTAGGATACGAATGAATCAGTTTAGAATAAAGAACAACACGATAGACGAAAACGCATACTATATTCATTAATAATCAGCAATCACGAACCGATAAAGTTGGAATTTGAGTTGTTTGGAGATGATGATCCATTAGTCAAAGGTAAAAGATCAAACAGTACTAACAACTCAAAACCAATCAAAGAGCCTGACCAAGTCTTAAGTAATATAGAAACGAAACAGGATTGCGTAAATTCATAAATGAATATAATGTTACCTTTCTTTATCAGGTTCCCCCACCGACCACTGATCCTAAGGCAGTTTTACAAACCCTCGACTGGCTGCAGCCTAACTTACATAAGCTATCCGCGGATATCCTCGGCCCTCATCCAAACGCATACACCTACTCCAAGAACCTTGGAGAAGCCCTGGTACTAGCCCAGTTTGACAAAATGCCCGTGGCGATTGTTCGACCTAGCATAGGTAAGAAAAATAATCTATATTTAAGAAAATAACCTATTTAAAGAAAAATAATCTATTTTTAAATTTAACTGTTTATTATAATTTTTACGCCCGAAGTGGACTTAATTCTTATAAAAAACTGAAATTAATGGAATTTTTGAGACAAATTTCTTAAAAAAATGGCGATATATTTAAATGCATCCAACCTCAAAGAAATTTTTTTCTTTTCAACTATTTGACACACAGAAATTTTATCATTATTTTGCATGTTACGAATAATGACAAACATTTTCAGCGTGTAGCTTCAGAAATTAAAGAACTCGCGGTGTGACCGCATGTTTCTAATACCCTCAAGAAGGCATAAAACATGTCCACCATATTTATATATTTTTCGTGATACTTGAAGTTGACCCTTGCTATTTTAAATGGATTGTGAACCAAAAAGTTCCACCAAATACTGCCATGCTATTAGGACACAAAAATGCTTAACCCAAAACAGCTTACGACCTATTACCGAAGAGTTTGAACTAGAAGTTCAAACTGCATTCCCAAATTAATATTCCGACCTGCCATGTAGAGCCTTAGAAAACTAAAGGATGTATCGTTAATACAGGAGCAACAATATATTTATTTACATAATTGCAGACAATTGATACATATAGTGAACTTATTGTTACGAGAGATATATCTTACAGTCAACCAAAACGCTAGTCCAGCCCCGCTCCACGATCGAACCCGGGTCCTCGCGGTGCGTCGCACCGTCAAAGGGCGTATGTCTTGTAATCAATCCAATGGACTTCGGCGACAACTTCTGGCCAGCTTTACTAGTTTATACACTAACTTTTTATTACTGTCGCAGTCCAACTTACGTTATATATCCCCGGAGAGCTTCGCAATCCTCGGTAGCCCTCTAAATGCTCTACCAAGTACCTATGAGAAGGTCCACTTATTTTAGAAACAGTATTTCTAAGCGACTTTTAACTTTGTCCTAAATATTGTTATTTCCTTTAATTCCTTTCTTCGTTCTCATGTCATCTCTTTCCTTAAAGAAATAGGGGTTTTAATTGATAAGACGATCTGAATTTGATACCATTTTGGAGAAGGAGCCTGGTCTTAAAAATAATATGATGAATTAAATCGAAAATAAGAAGTTTTGCTATATTTGATGTTTCAAGAAATTCGCGTATAACAATTTCAACCGATCAGTCTAATTCGGTATTATCATGAGTAGATATAAAAAAATAATATATGGTAAATAACGCATATAAATAGCATGTTCGGTTCCATTTTGTTATTAAGCATTTAATTTCTCAAACGATAAATTAATATTTTAAATCGGAAAACTTTATTTGTTTCTTTCTTGGTGTTCCATATACCGGAATGAAAAAAATGAGACCCTTATAGGATTCCTTGGTTTCCTTTTATCTCTCTGTCTGTCTGTCCGTCTAACTTGACTCTTTTTAAAAAATAATATCGAATGCTAATGTTAATGGTCATAGCCCCATATAAAACTCAAGCTTCTCATTCAAAGCAATAAGAAAATACGGTCTTTCAAATATCTATTCCTTTGATACTTAATCACTACAAGTACTAGAGGTACTTCTAGTTGAGGTAGAATCTTCAAATTTGGTACGAAGGAAGTTCTCCTAGTACAATTGAAGGAAATAAACATGTCAAGCATGAGTGGAACTCGTACTACGGGGACCCCGTACACATTTATGCATTTATAAACATTTAATAATATATAATATTCTTATTAAACTATTACAAAACTTTAATTTTTTAGAACAAAAATATATTGCTTTCTATATATTTCACAGGCGCGTATTGAAAAAAAAATATTTGATATAATTAATTACAAATTAACGATTTTTGGATTTCTTCCTTTACTTCTGCTGTGATACCTTTACTTCTTCCTTTACTTCTGCTGTGATATCTTGCATTTTGCAAAAATTAAGCGATTTTAACTCACCGGGAAGTCTCATATAGGTTTTGATTTATTTGCGAGTGCCGAAAAATGTGGCGTAATTGGTCGTATTTTTGGAATTTTAATTGTACCGAGGCTTGCTTTTTTACTTAGAAGCTTGATTTTTATATTGTTAATTTACATATCAAAGGCACCGTAGACCTAAGTATTTGATATTAATTTCAACTTGATACCTCGACGCATTCATGATAAAAAGGGCCTTAAGTCCGTTAAGGACAGACAAACGGACAAAGGATCAAATCGATTTTTTTCCTGTAAATACATATTTTTAGTCAGTGTTGCCTTGTTGTACAAATTGTAAAGCATGACTCAGTGGGCTTCATGTCAATTAAAAAGAAGAAAATATAGTTTTTTTGTATTTTAATAATTTTCTATGCCAGTGTAACTTTGATATGAATGACATTAATGTGCTCACCACTAAACTACAACCTTTACCGCAATTCCTTATCACTGCAAGCTCACTGTATCACACATGATATTGCCACGCAAAGTAATCATTTATAATGACAATATAATCGAGCATCTTATATCGTTCTTCTAATATAATACGGTAGTTGACTCATTTTAATTTTGATATTTTTCGTAGAATATTGTGAAATAAAAGTTAATTAAAAACCAGTTTTGAAAATAATTCAAAAATTGATTGAAAAGTAAGCCAGTTATAGACTTCTAAATTTGAAGACACGGATGGAGTTAGATATATCCCTGTCTCTTTTCCTCTTGTAGAATATAATGTGCAATATTAAAAATGACCTCACAATACAGTATTCCCCTCCTTGTCTAAAGATTAAATTTAAACTTTTATAACTCGGTCAATTTTTAAGATTATTAAAAAAAATCATCTTCATCAACTTGTACCTTGAAATTATGATTAATCAAATAAAAAAAATTAGTCAAATACCCAATTGTATCATTCAATCTTAATATCGTTCTTATAGTACAAATTTTTTTATCGTCACGAAAAATAAACAAATACCTTATCCCTCTTCCCGAGAAGAAGTAATATCTTATATATTTTAAATAACATACTATAGCATCATGTAAGTGTAAGAAAAGGAGTTGTATAGAAAACGAACACGGGTTATATAATAAGCATGTTGCATATTGAAAATGAGTCATGTTGTATGTTGCTTATTGAAAATGAGTCATAATGTAGGTTTGCTTTTGAAAATAAGAGATGTATGTTGTTTATTGAAAATGAGTCATATTGTATTTTGCTAATTGAAAATGAGTCACATTGTATGTTGCTTTTTGAAAATGAGTCATGTTGTATATTGCATATTGAAAATGAGTCTGGTTGTACGTTGCTTATTGAAAATGACGAATTTCGAAATATTAAATAAACATATCATTACACAATCACGCGAAAAAACAATAAAATGTTTTCAAAATATGCATGAAGTTGACTTGCATAGTTTATCTATCGTCTTGAAGTTGTTGTCGAAAGTCATCCGAAATAAGTTTATTCAATCTAATCAAATGTAAGTAACTATCAAGAACATAATTACATAAGACGAAATAAATCATAACCTTTTTATTAAGTCTTATGTAATTATCATAATATTAGTTGAATTTTAATCCAATAAAATTGCTTTGAAAAATATAGTACTCGTATGTAAGAACGTACTGTAATCGACAATACGTCCTCCTAATTACCACGAATTACATCGTATAAAAAAGGTCTCAAATTATGACATCACACCTATTCTTATCCAAACCTCAATTCATGCTCAATAACTTACATTAGTTGTATAATAAGTTAAAGAATAATAAATTTCGTTTGAGGGTAACGAGTCTAGCAATTGAGTGTAGCAACACTACAAAAAACGGTATAAATTGATTACTTCAATATTTTGTTCGATTCATAACTTCTATACCTCGCTCATTTGTTATGGTAACGTAATAGTTCGCACTTCACATAATTTAATTCTCTAAACTAAACCAAACTGAAAGCTTTATTAAAATTCAGTAATTCAATAACTTAACAATAAATAAATATATGAACAATTCTGCCCAAAAGGCGGTATATATATATATATATATATATATATATATATATATATATTTCACGTTATATATTTATATAAATTCCACGCTGGTATTAAGTGTATATTAGCTGTGCCTACGATTTCTTTCGCATGTAATTATGTGGTCGTTTGCAATATTTTTTTCTCTCATATGTTTCTCTTAGTTATAAACTATTGACATACCAAATTTCATTAAAATCCGTCCAGTAGATTTTGCGTGACACCCGCTCAAATGAACATACAGACAAATAAACATTCTAAAACAAGTTTTCTGGCTTCTATTGTCATTCTATACGCTAAATCAATCACTTTCTACAAATATTTTCAATGTACAGAATTCAGTCTTTTTATTTTATGTATATTATGTATGCACTTTTTGAAAAATATTCCGGTACATAAATTTTAATAATAGCCTAACAATTTCACCGAATAATGCAAACGTTTTCTGTTTGTTTATGTATTTTATTATTCGCTATATGTCGCCGCGCTTATATACATGCGATATAATTTACTGTAATAAGTACAATCTCTATCCATAGAACATAGAAACACAATTGTTACAATTAATAAGGTCCTGAACTAGCAACTATTGGTCTTGAACCAAAAATTATAAAATACAAAATAATAAAATGCAAATAATCATTTCAAATAAGGTTTGAACTAAGAATTATAAAACACAAAAGAAAATAGAATAAGCAAATAATCATTTCAAATAAACTTTACACGGTCTCTGCGCTTCTGTATCTATTGTGATGTGACAATAAAATTGTATTGTTTTATTTTATTGCCGGGCTAATAAAGCAATTTATTGTTAATTTATTTTAATTTTTTTTTTAATTTTAAAATTTATTGTTAATTTACTTACATTTACAATGCTTTATTACCTCCCGTCATTGCATGAAAGCAAAAATAATAATGTTATTAGGAAATAAGTAAAAAGTTTAATATAATAATTACGTTTTGAAATAGTCAAAATAGGTCTGTCGTTAAAAAATATTCATCTTATGTGTACTGAGGAAAGATCCACATGTGGCAAGTATACTGAGAAAGGTCCACATATGTCAAGGCAAAGGTTTACGAAGAACAATGATTGGTGCAAACGAAGAACAATACTTTCAGTTTCACCTGATTAGAATTGAATGATTAATTAAATTAAACTTTCTCTTTCTCTCGTCCAGTCACACCCGCCTACGAAGAACCAGTACCTGGTTGGGTAGACAATCTGAACGGACCTACCGGTCTAATGATAGCGGCTGGCAAAGGCGTCGTTCGCAGCATGATGTGCGACGGGAGTCTCAAAGCAGAAGTTATTCCACTTGACTTAGCTGTGAATGCTCTGATCGTCATAAGTCACCAAGTCGGCACCGTGGAAACTAAGTAGGAACTTACTACTACTATCATCTATTTATGTTTATATCTTTAAATATTTTACATCCCTAAACAGCGTTCAGCAGTTGAGCGGCTTCCGCACTTGTGTTGCTATCAACTCGACCAATATATTACCTGCATATTCACATTCAAATTATATATTAAGTATTTTTTTCGATCTCAGAGAAATTTTTTTTCTGCATAAACATGTTGAAAATCGTTGCAAAGAACACTTTATGTAAAAATCTATTCTGTAATTCTGATTTTCAATTGCTTTCTAATGAAAAGTAACGATTTGGTGGGCCATAAAATTTTAATTTTTTTCCATTTTTATACAAAATTTGTAAACAACAGCGTCGAACTGAGTGAGGAGGGGGTCGCGTAGTCTGTTGCGCATGGCGACATGTCGCCATACCGTACACTCTACTACATATAGACTATATATATACGTTAGTATAGCGTGGCGACCCGTTACCACGGCAAGCGTCGATCCGGTTTATACCTGCGCCTATAGATGTTTCACATCAAAAGTCATGAGTGGTACAACAAAAGTATTTTTTTAAAAATTCGCGGCATTTTATATCTGCGAAAAACATGACAGACAATATATTTTAATACTGGTAAAAAGCATTCTCTGAAGGAATAGAGCAATATCCCAAACGCATTCGTCACACTACTCGATTTCCTGAAGGGAAACCGTTGTAGTGTGACGAATGCGTTTGGGATATTGCTCTATTCCTTCACAATTGGCTAGGCTGCCCGACAGAGAGTCAGCGATTGTGGTGTGGGCGAGGGGGATCTAAACCATTAAATTTTCACATATCCTTTAGACGATACATTTTCTCCATTTATTTAAAATTATTATTATTTATTTGTGTTCATCTGTATATTATAATTATATTTTTATTATCTGTAAGAATAGTTTTTGTATATCTTATTTCGCTTCTTATGGAACTTTTCTCCATAGTTTACTTTTTTAACCAAGCAGTAATGATAGATATCCAGGAAAGAATTTAGTCAGCGTAGTCTAGACTCCTCTCTTTTTAACTTTACGCTCGCAAATGTTCTCTGTCTAAAAAAGAATAAAGGCCATATAGCAAAAAAACCTAACCGTCTCCGAAGCAATAGCCATTAAAATTCGAAACATAAAACTCCAGTTGTTTATCATAAAATCTGTTCAACACAAAATTATGTTAAATCTCTTCAACATAAAATTATGCTACCTCCAGCAAAGTAAAAATTTAAAAACCATCAGAAAATCTTTCTTTTGAAAATTAAATAACAATAAAAAGATGAGAAGACACAATCCGCGAAGTGTTAATATTTTTCCCTAATTTTCTTTATACGCGTTATTCGTCACAGTAACACACAGTGAAACACAAAAAGTGAAACAAAAATTAGTTTGTTTTGAAAGAATTTTCAATATCTTTTACTTTTTCTTGCTGTTTATTCAAAATTATAGACCGAATTCTATTCCTTATTCTTGGTATCATAAATATTTTTATTGCGCTAAAAATACCGTAAATTCACAGCTATCCTCCTGCGTCACAAATAACGTAACACTCAACTTCATAGCAGCATAACTTGTAGCGAAACCCTCTTTTGAGCTATAGAATTTAGAACAATCAATTCACGAATAAGGTATATTTAGAGTCTTTAAGAATAAAGAATATTTGGTTTCCACATTTTTCTTAGATAAACTATTGGTCTATCTTTCCTTAACATCCATATAATTATATAACAATATTTAAGTCGTACATGTATAAGAAACTAGTTAATAAATAGTTAATAGTATTATACATGTATAAGAAACTAGTTAATAAATAGTTAATAGTATTGTACATGTATAAGAAACTAGTTAATAAATAGTTAATAGTATTGTACATGTATAAGAAACTAGTTAATAAATAGTTAATAGTATTATACATGTATAAGAAACTAGTTAATAAATAGTTAATAGTATTGTACATGTATAAGAAACTAGTTAATAAATAGTTAATAGTATTAAACATGTATGAGAAACTAGTTAATAAATTATTTTAAGTATCTATATACATTATTTGAAAATTACAGACCACCAGAGATACCTGTCTACAATTTAAGTAGCGGTGAAACGCGCAACATCACTTGGTCAGAAGTGCTGATAAAGAGCAAGGAGGTCTTGAGGAAGTACCCCCTCGAGATGCCGCTCTGGTATCCGGATGGCGACATCAGAACCAATCGCTTCACACACGAACTGATCGTCTTCTTCTGTCATATCATTCCGGCGTATTTCATCGATTTCCTCATGATTTTGTTTTTCCAGAAGACTTTGTGAGTGATACAAATATTATTAACGTAATTTAAACGTAGAATGTTGTATTTAGTATAGCGTAAGGATATTATATACTTATGTTCGTTCTGCACATATGCACTTTATTTAGCGTCATAAGTAATCGAAACAGATTCCGACTTAAAAGAGAATCTATTCAATATCATTCCAATGAAAATTTTTGTTTTCTATATTATGTACTACTCGTGAAATTAAATTAATTTGTTTTTCTTTAATTACATTGAGTTCTGTGGTTAATATTAAACAGTAGAACCTTAAAGCTTTAACCGCCTGCAAAAGTATAAAATAAAAAAAACGGTATACACATCCTTGACTCTATTTTTATCTATTAAATTGATATTTAAACGTTCTTTGATTATATAACGTTCGTTCTCTCCAGAGAGAAACTTTGCCAATGTCATGTGTGAAGGTCGCAAATCAAATAGTATGTGACAACAATATTTGTTACCTTTTACATTTGTTTTTTTGTATGGCGAACGACTTCCAACGACTAGTAACGAAAAATCACAAGAGAATCCTCAAATTTCATATGTCCATTAACAACGATCAGAAAGAAAAAACAGGATTGTTTTTCCACTAAACTTAAAGCGCCTGTCGTAAGTCGAACAGCAATAAAATAAAGGTGAAATCGGAATGTGACTATTGTTTTAAAATTATTCTGAGCGAAAACGGAAATTGTGATACGATACAAAACATAATGACTTTTAAAAAAGTTTTCTTCTATCGGTTTATCTAACCACTAAACCCAAAATTGTGCCCGATTCATTTAATTGATAATTTATGACTGAAATTTTGAAATGCAAAATTTTGGAAATAAATTTAATGATACTTTTATACTTTGACAAGTTTTCGATTTATGAATTTAGTATCTTTAAATTGAGAGATGACATTTTTGAAGGAAATTATAATGAAGTTGAACAACCTTAGTTTAATGGACAATAAAATAGTAACGATAGCAATTTGACCTTAATTTAATGGACAATAAAATAGTAAAGATAACAATTTGACCTTAATTTAATGGACAATAAAATAGTAAAGATAACAATTTGACCTTAATTTAATGGACAATAAAATAGTAAAGATAACAATTTGACCTTAATTTAATTCGTGTAAATAAAAGCACATAATCAACCCGCCCAGTACCGCTAGAGAGAATAGGAAACGTAATTGAACCTTCCAACTAAGCATATTTTTTTTCAATATTAATATCACGTCCGACTTCATCAGTTAATAGCACTTAGATAGAAATGGGCATATAAGCCTACCTATCGTAAAACTTTACAACGGTACTAATACAAATGTCAAACCTTGAAAAAACTTGCAATCCCATAATAACATCTATAGTTTTCTGCTCACTCACAATGATGTTGGCAAATTTTACGATTATAAAAATAAAATATTCTTTTAAGCGCAGATGTAATTTGAATAACAAGAAACTAATTACAAGAAACTCAATTCTAGAAACTAAACTGAAGTGACCTCTTAATACCGGTTTTTAAAATATATGTATAGGTTATAAATACAATAAAATAGTAAAGTACGTAAAAATAAAAAGTGAAGAAATAATTTTCAAGCGACGAGCGATAAGCTTTTCAGAAGACATCAGGAATTTTTGAATTTGTGTGTCTTTATAATCATTTAATCATGCATCTAATACTTAATACAAATACTTAAATGTAGTTCATCTAATACTTAATACAAATACTTAAATGTAGTTCATCTAATACTTAATACAAATACTTAAATGTAGTTCATCTAATACTTAATACAAATACTTAAATGTAGTTCATCTAATACTTAATACAAATACTTAAATGTAGTTCATCTAATACTTAATACAAATACTTAAATGTAGTGCATTTAACACTTAATACAACACTAAATAAAGTTCAAATTCCGTTCAATCTTTTAAAAACTACTGAATAGAATGTGATCAAATTTTATACTCAGTGTTTGAGTTATATATTCTTTAAAATCAAAGATAGGTTATTAATATTGTGACTCATTGGGATTTCTATTACACATAGGTATCTCTACCTGTATGTATATTTTCGTTTGTATTCCCATCATTTAAAAATTACTAAGTCAATTCAAATAAAGTTTTGACTGTTGTATTTACTTAAACTATGAATAAATTTATGTATCTTGATATGGCCTAGCAAATCATGAAATTGAGAGAAAAAATTGGGTGTCCTTAGGAATACACAGTAGAAGTGAAAAATTTTGAAGAGAAAATACGAAAGTTCTGTTCGTAATCAAGTACTTAACCATTCTATACGTAATCCAGTGTTTTACCGCTGCGCTGCTTTTAAACAAAATTACATTCGATTTTTAACTCTTTCAACTGTACTCAACTTACCGCCAAGTATTCGGACATACTCGGCCTATCGCCGAATATAGTCGAAGTGCCTCACGCTCTTGACGTCATGCGAAATCGCGAATTTTTACCCTGAAATAATTATGAAGAAAGTGAATCAAAAGAAGTTTTCACTTCAAAAAGTGTCTGCCTCCTATGACCACAACATGATTGATTAACCATCGTTGATTACGTATTACCCTGTCGTCAACAACTGAATAAATGAAGTAGTTCACATTTGCGAAATCACAGACAACAATGAGTAGATTTAAATTTATAATGACGTATTTCTTAGAAACGTTTATTTGTGAAAGTAGACCATAAATTCTAACGAAGATGAGCAAAAGCAACGTTAACTCAGTTGAAATAAAATATCGTTATTGTGATTTGCATGAAACAGAGTGTGGAATGGGGTAACCTAAAACGTAAATAAAGTATATGAAAATGTTGTCGAAAAATCTAGAAATTAAGCTCTGCTGAATACTTATAATATGTGGAAATGAGAACGCAAATCCTAAAACATGTTAAGGGATTACATACGTCCACTCTCCTCAAAAATTGTGGTTTTAACAGATATTTTTTAAAAGCATATTCAAAAAATTAACAAAATATATATTACACGCTACTTGATGTTACTGTGATGACTTTATTGCATATTAAAATTCAGAATAGCTCTTGAAATATTATTTACTGTCCAATTATTTATAAAAAATGTTTCTAAAAAAGAACCCAGTAGAAAAAGAAATTACAGAGATTTAGAATTTAAATCTTCATAAAATTTAAAATCTCCGCAGTCTCGCGCCGACATCATCGAAAAATAGTTTTGAGCATAATGTATTTAAAGAAAAGTATAATGTATTTCGAAAAATTAGTTTCGGAATGATTATTTAATGAAATTTTCTTTCATTCACAGTTAATATCCCATTCCAACTTCATATTGAAATCCTTCCTTATCCGCGATCAACATTTCAAATTATATTTTGAATTACCGTTTTATATTTTTATTTTTTAAATTCTCAAGAAAACGAAAAAAGTAGTACTCTCTTCAAAAGTTCATGGTCAACTATATTTAAAGTCGATAAACTATAGTAATCTATTCCAACGAAAGGTTAATGGAATTGTTTAAACTTGAAATGAAGAAAGCTCAGATGAATCTTGTTTAAACTTGAAATGAAGAACGCTCAGATCAAACTTGTCCTAAGCCTGCGCACTGGTCAATGCACCGACGCGCTGTCGATACGCCGACGTGCAACCGCGTTTACTGTTGCAAATTCAAATCCAACGTGGATGTTTTAATTAATCATTATTATTTTCAAAGTATAGAATTGAAAAAAAATTATATATTAAATATATAATTTTTTTAAATTTTGAATGTATTTTTAGATGATAACCTGAAATTATTTGTGATAAAGCCAATTGACCCACTTAGCCCTAATAATAATTGTTTTTTTTAATTTCATGTATCGCATGTTGAATAAATTAAAAGTCAAGTTACAAACGTCCTAAAATAAGTAGTACTGGGAGTGGCTGAAATATTACAGAAAAACTACAGCTGTGATTCTAAATCTTATAATATATATTTTAAAAGAACATTTGCGCGAAAAAAAATAATGTCAATATTTGTAAATAGCTCAATAAACATTTTATATATCCTTTGATGTTTATATATGGAGATCTACTCTTACATAACAAGTTCTTTTATAATTTACTTTAAAAAATAGCTTATACGAAAACGGTTCAAATTTCTCAGTTACTTCATCATACTCGCACTTATCTACTAGACGTCATGTTTGTACAAAGAATATAACAATATAAAAAACTAGCTGTGCCCACAGCTTCGTTCGCGTGTGATTAGGAAAAAAAATCGTTTTTTCCCCTTGTATCTTGCTTCTGAATATAAACTATTACCATACCAAATTAAACCAAAATCAAACCACTAGATTTTGCGTGATACCCACTGAAATTAACATACAGGAGTCAGGAATTTAAAAAAAGTGTTTTCCGGCTTCTTGGGCGACTCGGGCGTACTCGGGCGACTTTACGCCAAAATAAATTACTTTTTTTGAAATATTTTCAATGTACAGAATTCAATCTTTTACAATTTAATTATACATATAGATAAAGAACACGGTGTCAATTCGATTTCGGTTCATATTCATTAATAACAATTTCTTCCAAAAATATCTGGAAACTTAAAAAGACAAAAAAAATTAGTACAAATTTTACTTTCAAAAAGCAATAAAAAAATCTGAAAAAGTTATTGAATATTAAAAAGGTAAATTATTTTTATCATAGTAAAGGTAACAAATCTGGCATATTGAAACAACTGTGTATTTATTTAAAAAAAAGATTATTAAATCGGAATATATTTTTTTTATAATAATCCTTCATACAAAACAAGCCGCCTAACTCTCGGAAACATTAACAAAAGATGATATACGCATGTAGTCATTATTATCTATGTATATACATAAGCGAAAAGTCTCGTTGAAATTACATACAGGCCATGCACCACCACTCTTCAGCTACAGTATTATACATAACTTGAAAATTGTAATATTATATACTATACAACGTCATTAAAAACGCATGCCTCCTGCTGACCTCCGCACGGAGCTGAAGACCCTTTAAATCATTTATATTTAATACATCCCCATCAGATTCTAGTTAAACATACAAAACATCAGTAGAAGAGACTACATGCTTTGTGGGCTAACAGTGTGCAATATTGAAATTGAATCTGTGTTTTTCCTAGCCTGATTGTAAGAATACAAAGACTAATTTTACATACATTGCTAATTCTTCATTCTCTTTACAGTGCTAATTCTTCATTCTCTTTACAGTGCTAATTCTTCATTCTCTTTACATCATCATAAGACAAACTATTCTTTAACTTTGCTCGCCGTCAATAAATGTCTTCATTAATCCAATAAAACCATCTGCTAAAGTAGAAAGTGTACTTTCTATCTCCAATTTTTTTTCTTTTTCTTTATTTTAATGCAATACCTTTCTAAAGTGTCCGTTATAAAATCTACTATGCATTTCCTTCTGTCAATTCTCAAATTGTATGAAGAGATGCTTTGCGAAATATAAGACAATGTATAGGACTCTTAAATTTTTCTGTGTCATAGTAATCCAGTATAACAATAGACATACTATCTTCTAGTAGAGTCCACTAAGGCTTCAACGTGATTTATTCAACCTGCAGATCATCGATTTGAACTGTCAGCGATTCCAAAAAAGTGATCCCAAAAAATCTTGATCTTGGATAACATCGCGATCAAATGAACAAATGCTGACGACTAAAATCTTTCAATTATATTAGATGAAGTAGCAGCTGACAAAAAAGGGGTGTAGTAGATGGGCTATCAGCTTTTATATAACACCTGGAATATTATAATAATCAATAACTTAGTTAGCTCTTTGAGCGGCCATCATGCCGATTTTATTCATATTCCATACAGCATACAGTTGAATATAAGATCTTTTTAACACTTCTCGTAAATTGTCAAAAAAAATATTCACATTATGGAGATTATATGTTGTACGAGCTAAGTTATTTGCTTCAGGAAGTGTAATAGACAAAATATGAAGGCGTTTTGAAAATTATTTGAACCAAGTAGAAAAAACTTACTTATTAATTTCCCCAATTTATGACACTTGCAGTTTATTTGCAACAAATAGCTTATTTGTCATTTTTGTACTTCTTTTGGGCGTAATACAAAATAAATAAGCGATCCTTGCAATAAAGACCACTGTAACTCATATTCCAGTTCATCGGGAAATGTTACTTGATTCTATTTAGGATTTCTATGGTCGCTAATTATTTCTTCCTCTGAGGATTTATGACAATGTCGCTAATTACTTTTAGAGTCCTAAGTAGCGGCATTTATTTTTCTTTCAACACTTTTGCATACGACGAAATAAGATTATAAAATATCTGAACTTCTAATACTTAGTATTGAAAAAAAGTCACAAAAATTTACGCGCGAAACAAAAACGTGTCCGAGGTGGACCATATTCCGCAGTAAAGGGAAACGAAATGGGCACACGACACTTGGACTATGCGGCTGAATGGTATAGTTTTCAGTTTTAATCATCGTGACATATAATCGTGTGACTACTATACCCGGCATCCCTATTGAATACTCTCATAACATTAATCGTCTTGATCAATTTTGTTTCTCTTTCTCTCTTTTTATCTTATTAATAATGCCATGATAATCAGAAGGCTATTTTTTTTAAATTTTCATAGCCATATGCTGAAAAGGTGAACCCTTGTAAATTGGTCATCTTTGACCATCCCTATGTCACAATATCATAACACTTTCAATTTGAGTGCCACCATAACCATAACATAACCATAAACGTAACCATAAATGTAACTATAAACGTAACCATAAACGTATAGATTAATCGTACCAATGCGTAACAGTTTCAATTTGAGTGCGACCATAATTATATTTTACAGGAACGTATAAATTAATCATGCCAATGCGTAAAAACAAAGAAACTACAAATGTTTATTTTAGCTGACTTCCCCTTCCATTACAATGCAAGGGGAGACCCATCTTGAGAATTAAATATATCTTTTGCAGACGTTATAGAAAAATTCTTCAATAGTGCATTTGAAAATATCAAATACATTTTTGAGACGGTTATTAGTCTCCAAAATGCGTGCAGAAAATGTGGAAAGAAAACTATTACGATTAATTTACATCAATAACCTAAATAGATATAGACGACAATATTATTTGCCTTACCCCTATGTAATATGTACCAGGCTATTTATTTACATAGTAAAAAAATAATTCCAATGTTTATAAATAGGTTAACAAAAATACTATGCACGCTCAAAGAACGTGCGAAACACTCGCAGTACGAAGTCTATCGTACTAAGCAGGTTTTTTTGCTCAATTTTTTTTTCATTTATTTGTAAAATCCTTACTCAACTTAAAGCTTTACTGCCAATGCACAGAGCAAGTTAATGGGAAACGGAGAAAAAAAATTACATATTAGTCAAATACACAAAAACAATATTAAAATGCAAATAATATAAACATAAATTATAAGTATATAGTGAAGAAAACGATACGGCGCAAACTGCCCAAATAGTCCACGACCTTGACTCTGAAGTCACGAATCGAACAAAAAGTCGAGATGGGGCAATGCCTTCAATATCGCGTCAAATAAATTAAGCGCAGAGTTAATCGTGGATCGCAAACGGATGTTGGCATATAAGTGCGAATATGAAATGGCGGTGCTACGTAATGACGTATAACAAACAAAAAACAATACCGATTCCAACGCCAATGGTTTGTCAATGTAACTATTATATTTTAATATCGTAATAACTATAATTAAAAAAATATACACCACTTTCGTTTCAAAATTCAAACAAAAAGTAAGACAATAACAAAAACATTTAAATTGGCCTAATTGTCATTATTTGACTTTTGGAACTCAAAATATTACTACTATGTAATATTGAAAACGCAATCAAATACTTCTAATATATCTAGATGTTTCTACGTGATGTGTGTAGTAAATAGAGACCAACGGAAAAAATATTTAAAAAACGGTTGATTGCTTCAGTGTTTCTTTATATTTTTTCGAACGTATTTTTTTAAATATTTTTTCGAAACGTAACACACGGTGTCCAGGAATAAGTGTCGGACAAAAATAGAGGCTATTCCTTGACCGAAAAATAGTTGATTGTCGTTAAAAAAAATTAAAAGATGGTTTTTTATCAGAAAATTGAAAATAATATTCATAATTGTTTGTCATCATTTTCGTACACACGATACTTGCGCACATTGAACAGCTGCGAAGACATCGCCACTGCGGGTAAACACCGCACTCTGGGGCAAGTATTGGGAGTGTTAAAAAGAGTTATGTGTAATATTTTTTTACGCCCAATTAGAAAAAGGGCGTGTTTGACGTTTTATTTCAATTACATTATGACAATTTATTCCTTTATAGGCAACGAATAGCGTCTTTCTATGTCCGACATATATTCCTGTACACCGTGTATAATGTACACTAGAGGTTTTTATGTTTAATGTCTAAATATATGAACTAATTTTCAATAAAATTAAAAACAAACAATAAACATTGCTATTATTTCACTCTATAAGTGTTTACAACAGGCATTTATCTTCTTATTTTGAAGATTCTAATACATCAATATTTTTGAAAGTTTAAGGAATTTTTTCAAATTTTACATTTCATTGCATACATTTTCAAGTTCTTTCGTTATTGTTACTATTAGTGTTATATTTATTACTCGTTCAACTATGTCAAACAATAACTCACGTAACGTCCTATGTGTTTTCCTGAGTTATATCGCTTTTCCTTTTCCTGATGTATATTACTTTTTCTTTGTGGCGAACGAGTAATATTCCACTCCAACTTGGTGAAAATCTTGTCGTGTTATGTGACGTCACGCTCTTAAAGCTAATATCATACATATGTTGACTATTTGGAAATGCATTATAGTTTTAAACTTGTAAAGTTTGTGTGATACACATAAATTATAACATCAACTTTGGTTCCTCCCAAAGTGGATCCATTTTGTGAAAGGTTTTCCGTCCAAACCGTTTTTAAATATAGGGTCATTATTTTGAACGAATTCCAAAATTTAAATTTGGAATACAAAATTAATATATACTTTCAATAGTACTTATTTACTTAATTGATAAGTTGTTAGCGATTTTTGTAATTAATTAGTAGAGGAGAGTTCTTCCTATAACGGGTAAATTGTTCGATATAATTTTTTACTTATCTCATAGCTAATTAACTTACATAAGGAAGGAATTTTTTAGTTTGTTACTTGATTTTTATGTAGCATAATTTTTTAGTGTAGCATTTTTATTTATCGACGATATTTTATATGATGATGGGAGAAAAGTTTCTTTATTTCTCGTCTTAATCGTAATTTAATAAATAATAACGTGTTTACTTCAATTTATAAACAAATATTATAAATTTATTTCTGAGCTTAAGTATATTGATCATCTAATCAATACTGCAATAAATTGAATTGAAAGCACTTCAAATTTTGGTATAGCCCGTTTTCATAGAGCTAATTTTATTTATTTATTAACATTTTCGAAGACTTAAAAGTCTAAGTATAAATATCGCCATAAGAGCGTTTTTCAAAGCCACAAATGTGAGCAGTAAGAAATATTAGCACCGTAGTACAGTCTGTATGATTGGATTGGGAGAGAGCGGGGGAGTGTATTATTAAGGATATTATTTGAAAGTGGAAGTGGAATCAAATAAACAGTTTCTAAAGTCGTTCTAATTTTTTGTGAAATTGCTCAGTTAAGTAGGTATAAATAGCATACATCTCCATAATCTAGTATAGATAGAAGCAGAGTTTGCCAAATAACATGTATCTACTTTGCTTGAACTGGGATAATTTTTAAGACCTTTATATCCATGACTTATAGAGAAAATCTTACCACTAATATCATTTACATTAGGATGGCATGGAAATATCATACAATCCCAATACCTTCAATAATTATCTTTATTCTCCACCATCCATTATCACTCCTATATTCTATTGTAAACTTAATTGCTGCTAAGTTTTTAATATTGATAGAATTCATAACGCATTTCAGCTTAGTTCACGTTCAGAAACGCATTTCGGTGGGCCTGGAAGTGCTCCAATACTTCACGACGCGCGAATGGAATTTCGCCACTAATAATTTCTTGCGGCTACCGGATTTACTCTCGCCCATTGACCGTAAACTATTCCCTATGGACTTGAAAATCATAGACATAGACGACTATCTAGAGCGAAGTATGATGGGCGGACGTACTTACTGCTTGAACGAGCCTATTTCCGGACTGCGTAAAGCGAGAATCCACACTAATATGTAAGATAAGTTTTTACTTTATTTTAATGTATAAATTTCTTTAGACATTTTCAGACAAAAATGGAGGTACTTGAAAAGAAAGATATTTTTATAGAATTTCATCTAAAATCAGAAAACTAATTTTCCATAAAAAATTCGTGACTTTGGTCTTAACATAGTGATGTACAAACAAGACATAAACATAAATATTAAGAAAATATATTTTTGGTCGTTTTTAACCAAAGTGATAAACATGATCTATTTATGTAGCTTGTAATACAAGTGCAGTTCATTTGTAATGAAATCAGACGTAACCTGAACACTGAAAGAATTGATTCATTTTACACTTACTTGTTTTATTTAATACGTTAAATTTACCCATGGAATGTTACAAGCTAGATCTTATTAGTATTACGACTTGTGTTTCAGCATTTCGTGAATGAGCAGATGTGAATGAGAAATATTTTCTCCTACAATCTATTTTTCTCGACATTTTCTATTGATACACAACTGCTCGCATTTTCTATTAATACACAACTGTTCGCATTTTCTATTAATACACAACTGTTCGCATTTTCTATTAATACACAACTGCTCGCATTTTCTATTAATACACAAATGTTCGCATTTTCTATTAATACACAACTGCTCGCATTTTCTATTAATACACAACTGTTCGCATTTTCTATTAATACACAACTGATCGCATTTTCTATTAATACACAACTGTTCGCATTTTCTATTAATACACAACTGTTCGCATTTTCTATTAATACACAACTGCTCGCATTTTCTATTAATATACAACTGTTCACATTTTCTATCGATACACAAATTTTCTAAAGTTAAATATATTGCATACAATCTATTACGGCTGTTTTTTGTGCAGTAATATTTCTCTAGTATTATTTAGACTTTGATCTTGTACATTCTTGCACAGAACGAATTTTACTTTTCTTTATGTATATTAAAATATTAATATTTCTTCTTTACAGCCTATACGTCCTAGATCGCGGACTAAAGCTTTTATTCCTGTATTGGTTATCCACATACATTTGGTACTGGTGTAAAATGACCGGTAGCTGGTTTACGAGAATAAATGATCCTGAAGACATAACCAATAAAACATATCTCTCGTAAATACATTACTAGATATACATTTAATATTTAGAAAGTGAATGAGTGCGGTTACTTGGACCTATTTATTCAAGAACGTATCCTATAAATATGGCCACTGAAATGTTTACAAGTTTCTAAGTAGAAAAAGATGAGATTTAATTTGTACTAAAATATGTATATATATATATATATATATATATATATATATATACATATATATATATATATATATATATACATATATATATATATATATATATATATATATATATCCCATAGCTAAAATGTTATACTACGAAATAAAACTATAATTCCTTTCTATGGATTTTTTATGATTTTAGCTTAGTTAATGCTGGTTTATGATAAATAATTTTATTTTTAACTTATCCTAATATGTTTTGTAATAAATTAAGGTCATAACTTCATAAAACTATATGAATAATATCACCTATTACGAAGTGACGTGTACCAATAAAAATGGTGTGACTAACAATAAAGCCGTAATTACATATTTTCTGCCCGATTACTAAATATATTACATTAATACATAGAATAACTCAGAATGACATGGCCTGTCCGTTAATATGGCCAATTGAAATATTTCAATAGAGCAAGCCGGTGCTCGCATTCCAACATATTTGCCGATATCACACTAATATCACTGAAAAGTACTACTACAGAATATATCATATTTATTACAGAATATATTCGCAGAACATATTCATTATAAATCTATCTATTACATCTTCTATCAAAATTATTAATGTTTGTTCAGCCAGGCTGCAGGGCTGATTAATGACAGTTTTAAGTAGACATTTTTTGACACCATTTAATTTAAAAGTAGTGCTTTCTTTCGGCACATATAATTTTGTTTGTGCCCAGGTCAATTTCAATTGTGTTTATCTTACAGTGATATGATGGCAATCTTAGTAAATTTATTCTCGAACTTCTGTATACTGTTCATAGAACTACATTCGCCATTTTAATTACACTCAAACCTAAAAATAATACACACTTACCTTAACATTATAAAACACGTAATAATATGATAAACTTAATATTAAACAACATTATATTATACAACATTTTATGAAACGCTAAAAATTCAGAGAGCAATATTGGAAAATAAGAAAAATCGGGCGTTTTTCAAATTTCAATACACTGAAAGATCAGTGCGCCTCGCGGATTAATCGCCATTATGTTGATAAGTGTGGCAAGCTTGTATACATGGTATATGTTAAGTTGGTATACGTTAACAAAAAATATATCTTCAGAATCTATATGCCTTTTAATGTAGCTGTGTGCTCGGATTAATTCAGATTTGTTAGTCCTACGTACATTTATATCTGGCCACTTCAATACAATTATTAGGTTTCGTATTTGTGCAACAGGCTAATAAATAAATAATCGGGTCCGTGCGATTATTTATTGGTTGTCCACAAAACAAAAACGAATCATTACATAACATAAAAATTAACGAATATTCACATAGTATAAAAATTTATATATCTATGTCAATTTGAAATAAATATTTAATCATTTGTCGAAGATTTTGAGATGAGGTAAACATTACTTTCCCCGCAGCCATTTCATTACATATATTGCTTTTTAAACTACTTGTACGAAGTTACTAACGTAGATATATGTTTTTTTTAGAATAATGTTTCAATTATTATATTATTTTCCGCTTAGTAACTATGCCGCACATAATGCAATGTAGAATAAATCATTCACAATTAGATAAATAATTTATAATTTTTTAAACAACCGGCCAGGAATCGGAACTTTAGCTTCTCAGAGGGGTGCTAGAGTCTTAGCCACTACGCTACGGATGAATATATGTAATGCGAATTAAGTATAAATAAAATCGAATATTAATATTAAAGCTTTTTCTAATGTTTTATTTTTTTTAATAAATATATCTAACATTAAAAATAATAATCGCAAATATACATCAAAAGAAGAGTAAAAACTGAGCTATTATGAAAAAGAAACAAAAGTGTGTATAAAATATATTATATTCACTTTAAAATATTACGACACTTATTTGGAAAGAAATTAACATGTCACAACGTTTATTTCATTATCTATATGCCAAATATAACATAAGTATATTTTACATGATGCAATCAAGTCTAGAAATATAGCAGTGCAAGCTGACACATTGTAACTATCTCACTCAAAGGCCTTATAAAATAAATGAATAGTATATATAACGTGACCATTTATTTTTTTTGCCAGAGCGGGACATCTGCGGAATTATAATTATAATAAAAAAAGTTTTTAGCGTATTACAAGTTTTTTATTATAGAAGATAGATAACACAAAATAATCAAACAACTAAACGCAAAATAGTAAACAAGTAGGCACGAATTACTAAGCCCCAGTAGTGGCGTGACTTCTAAGTCGTATTTTTACTATTCTTCTAAGTTTTATTTTTACTGATACAAGTGTGATGTCGGCTGAACAAATTTTTTTCAAAATATCGGGTCTTGCTTTTAGATAAGTGTGGAACTCAGTGCATGATTTATTTATATTTGTCTTCGTAATCAAAAGAGCTTTCAATACTGCTACACTCAACTGTGTTTTATCACTTGTCCATATTTTGTTCATGTGTGAGAAAACTCTTTCGACAGGTGCGTTACTTCCAGGTAGACACAAAACATACTCAATAATTGTGGAAAAGTTTTCAAAATGAAGATTGTTGGTACGGAAGTGCTGAAATAATTCGACCCAACGGTTTTCAGTACAGAGATTTTTTCATTTGTCGCAAAGTTGAAAATAAGTGAAAACTCGTCAAAGACTTTCGTATTTTGGTTTCTGCTAATAAACCCTTGCGTAATCAGTAAATCCAGCACTTTCTGTACCTCTTCCCACGTAGGCATTTTTGTTAAATTGGCCCATTCAAACACCTCTAGTTCGGTGTTGAATTGACACCACTGCTCCAAGTATTCTTTGCTTGTTTTATAAAACTCAGCCGCCGCAGTTTTTACATTCTGTTGGTCAACAACAGCTTCTCTTTCTTGTAATTTTACAAGCAGGTTACGGACGATATGGAGAAGGAAAATCGTGTTCTCTTTTAGTGCCAGATTATCTCGCAGACACTTAATTTCCTTGGCAGACTCTATGGCCGACACATTTTGCCCTTCAATTTTCAACACAGCTTCATGAAAGGTGGCTGCTTGTGGGTGCAAAAAATATAACCACAATTCTGAGCTGGGATTTTCAAAAAACGTCTTTAAAATATTTGGACATTTGTCGATACTCAGAAAATAGTTTTTCAAAGGCTGAAACATTTTTATAACTCTCTCAAGCGCGGGCATTAACGCAAGCCACCTTGTTTTACTGTAGCCCAGCAGTTTATGATACTCAGTCTCGGTAGAATCACAAAACTCTTTCAAAGCTTCTACTCGAACGCTGTAGATGTAGAAAAATAAGTAAATTTTCACAATGATGCATTCGAAGTCAACAGGAAGACAATCAGCGGCAGTTTTGATCGCATTGTGGACTATGTGAGCATCACATCCCATTCCAATAAGCTGTCTGCCAAGCGATGCATTCAATTTTGAGTAAACATTATTTCTTCCTTTCCTATTCTTTCCCCCGAAGTTGCAGTTCGTGTTGTCTCCACAAAACGCCACAATTTTTTTATTCAAGTCATTGCAAGACAACACTTCCTTCAAATAATCGATAATAATATCCGATGTTTCGCCTGGCTGCTCCCGAAACTCTAAAACCTTGACTTTCACGCCTTCGTATGGTAAAAAATAGCGAATCAAAATTGGGAATAGATTGATTGAGCCATGGTTTGAAGCATCCGTTAATAAAGTTATACAGTGGGCTTTGCGTAAATGCTCTTTTAAATCTTTGGCTGCCATAGTTGAAAGCACATTTACAACAATAGCTTCAGACTTTGTACGTGCACATCTAAATTTATGCTCAAAACATGCTCGAATTAAAGGAGAAGAACAGTCATTTGAGCGAAAGCTGTGATTATGTTGCATTGTGTGAAACGCTCACGTACCCTCAGCTGCAGCTATATCCAAATCCTTGGAAGTCGGCAAATCCGTTCTCTTAAAAAAACTAAGCATTGACGAGCTTGAAGCAGCAGCTTGATCGGCAAGCCTATGTTTTTCTGATTTTAAATGTTTTTCTATATCACTGGCACCACCATGTCCAACACTAAAATCAGTACGACACTTTTCACACGCAACGTCTGCGGTATCATCTTTTCTTTGTTTTATAAATGGATAGTTCTGTTGCAAACTATTATTAAAGGAACACTTGCGTTTAGGCATTATTGTTGTTTTGACAAATCAACTAAAACAAAACACTGCAGTCGTTGACGTTGACTGAACATCGATTAAGCGCGGGCGGGTGGGGTTTATCTATCCTGCTCACACGCGTTAGGGCGGCACCGCTCGGCGGACGGCGCGCGTGCGCGCACTCTGTAAGTAAGTGTCGTAATTTGCTTTTCCGTGCGGGCCGCCGCCGCGCAGTGCCACTCATTTCGAGCGGGAAACATAGATTTTAAATGATCGTTTGGTCTATTTGCAAAAACGGGACTATGTCGGCCTCGCTGGGGACACCGGGACAAACGGCCTGAAAGCGGGACTGTCCCGCCCAAGGCGGGACGTATGGTCACGTTAAGTATATGTTGTCTAAAACTTTTCAGCTTCTAAACTTCGATTATATTCACGATATGTTCGAAATGTTTGAGTTTTGCTGAGTAAAAATAAAGGTTGCCCACATTTACTCTGCAAATTTCGTATCAGTAAAATAATGGTGTAATATTTATATTTGTAACATTATTTATGGTAAAACTTTTTGTATTTAATGTTTTGATTGTGTATATAGTTTACAATACCTCGGTATAACACTATGAGTTTCATAAAGAGACGTCAGCTGATCGAATGTATATGTGTGCCAACCATATTTCTTTTGAAATTGAATGGAGTATAGTTAATACTAATAAATTACCACTGCTACTGCATACCAGCTGCTGCATACGTTGTTTTTCTTCAAAAAGTAACAAAAACAACAATATTTTTATACACGACATTCAAAATATTAAATTAAAAACATAATAAAAAAATTTTAATATTTTTGAGACTTGGAATTATTATATTTCTTAATTTGTTTGAGTAAATTGAATAGCCTACTGTATTATAACTTGTAAATTAATAAATCGCGCCAGAATTGAATATTTGGCCATACTATCAGTACAATCTGATAAGAAAAAGTTAATTTTATATTAAAATATTTTAACCATTTGTATTCAAATATTCTGTGCGTGCCTTTATACAAAAATAATAAATTTATTTTTTATTTTAATCACGGTATGAAAACATATTTGTACATGCATGTCATTTAGAAACAATGATTATATTATTCTAAATTGCTTTAATGTAAAATGGACTCTTTAATTTTGTATGTGCTTAAATAAATGCTAATAGTATGAACTGTTAGTAGTATTAGAAGTCTCAATAATCCTCCATGTTTACAATAAACTCACTTTTTCACAATCCTATTGTCGGCACAGGTAATCTAGTTAATAAAAGATTGAAAGGTACCTGGATTTCACTGAAAAAACATAATGAGTGGAATCAGTCTTAGGCGCCATGACTAAAGACCATTTTTAAAACGGCTGTCACGCAGTTTGACATTTACAACTGTCAATTGATGAATTTTTGTAATAGTATATGAGCTGCGGTGTGATGTTTAGTTGTTCCGTGTGATTTCCGACATGTAATTTTTTTATATTGATCTCAATGTTCAAGGTTATTTCCTTCTGAATTTTTAAAAATTTGTTATGTAAAATGCCTCTCAACGGCATCAAGCTAATAACTTTTGACGTAACAAACACATTATTGAAATTTCGTAACCCGCCAGGGCGTCAATATGCAGAAATGGGAATTAAGTACGGCTTCATAGGCACGGACTCAACGGTGAAGAACGAATTTATAAAGAATTACAAAGTTATGACCAAAGAATATCCAAATTATGGCCAAAAATCCAATATTTCTTGGCAGCATTGGTGGACAGAGGTGGTCCGGAAAACTTTTTCTCAGTTTATTCCGAACGACGGTCGAATTGATGAGATGGCTGCAAGGTTAATAGAAGATTACAAAAAACCTAAATCTTGGAGAGTAACGAACGGATCTCTCAGTTTTTTAAAATATCTAAGAACAAACGAATATAAGTTAGGAGTAATTTCAAACTTTGATCCTAGGTTAAGTGAAATTTTAAGGAATATGGAAATAACAGATTACTTTGATTTTATTTTATCATCCTATGAGGCGAAGTATGCTAAACCGGATGCAGCCATATTTGACCAGGCATTAGTGAGGTCATCTATTAAAAATATTAAATCATCAGAAGCTTTACACATTGGGGATAATGTACTACTGGACTATGTCGGAGCAAGGAATGCCGGATGGAATGCTGTTATTGTGAGTGATAACGTCATTGATGGAGAAATGCAGTTGGTGAATCCTAATCATTATTTCAAAAATATGACACAATTACGTGAAGCAGTTGAATTTAATACTCTTGTTTTATGAAGCTTAATAAATTTAAGACATATTATAGCCAAAAACTGGACTTTAACATTTTGAAAATGCCACTTAATACCAAACTCAGTCATTTAAATATTTGTACATATTTCTTTTAAATCGTAATTCATGTTACCAATAGCCTTTATTGGTACATTTTTTCCGTGATTTTTGTAAAATGCTTTGATTATAACAATATGTAGTTAAAATATATGTTTATGTTAATATGATATATAACGTAACTTAATGATTACAACGCCAAAAGTACTAAATGATGATCAAATTTTTATTAAGATTTTGTTATAAAGGAAAATTTTGTGCTTGTCATAATGTTGGTCATTCTCTAATGTTGGCCAACATAATAAAAGGTAAGAAAAAAAGCTTCACAAGTTATTTTTTACCACCTCTATAATATCCCTTTGTGTTTCTTCTAACAGTTTCCAAAAGGATTATTGTTATGGTTTTGTAGTTGGAATTCCGAAAAAATTAATTTTTTTGTATGAAAAGAATTTAAATAGTTTTTAATTTGTTTCATATTTTGTGCTAGTAGTGAATTTCAGTTTCCTTTATTAAAAATATATACTAACTAAAGATTAATTGACTAAAGTTTGTCACATGTTTTATTAGCAGTTTTCGGTTTTCTAGCAGCTGCTTTTGCTAGGAGAATTTTACCAGTTTTTCCCAAGAGATACCAAACTTTGTTAAATTGTAATTTTTGAAATTCATATTAAAAGTTATGCTTTAACAATAGAAATATAATATAAACGTTATATTAATGAAGAAAAAAGATATAAAACTTCAATAAAATTTAAGGAAAGTATATTAACAGTAAGAGCTAGAATGTGCGCAATAAAAAAATATAGTTTACAATTATTTCACAAACTATTGTAAACAATGCTAGGTTACACTAAAATAGTTTAAGGAAATAAGAATTCCACTTTTGTAACTGACACATAAGATAAACCAATGACCTTTAAGATTAAATTTGTTAATAAAAATATTATTGTCTGAATATATTTACATTACAATGTAATCATATGTAGACAAATAATATTTTGATAAGATATAAAACGATGAATATGAATATGACTGAACTTATGATCTAGTTAATATGGTAAGAAATTATTACATAAATTGGCTGTTCAAAGAGTTTACAAATCCAGTGTCCAACTTGGGATTTTCAAGAAATTTATATTTATTAATTTTCATTTAAAAAAATTTCCTGTAAGTGCAAGTATGTGTGAGAGTATTGCGTTCATTTGTATAACCACTGCTTGATTTATTATCGAAACTAAAAGAACTTCTTATTGAAATTATGTAGTTCCCTTGCAAATTTTTTATCACTCATTTTTATTTTATTTCTGCCCTTTAGCCATAACTGGATGATAATGTACAGATTCTCAAAAATAAATCTGATGATTTTATTCAAACTTGTGATATTAATTTATTATGATAATTATAATGTAATTTTATTATTACTTTATCCATAAAATTCTCAAAACTTTATTATAAAAAGAATAAAAAATTTTAATTTCCTCTGAAAGGTCCCTATTATTTTGTTTACATTTAATAAATAAGATATTATTATCGATTTTGTCTGTTCTATTTTTTACTGTTTACAATTACTGTGTAAGCATTTAAAACAAATACAATTAATATTTTTAAATATAAATTGTGTATTCTTCTTCATTAAAATTCTTTTCTCCTTCTTACACCGTTTCTATTCCCTATTGAACAGAATAATTCTTACAAGTTGACAATCTATTAAGTGGAATTAAAAACGATATATTTTAATTAAATATCCTAAGAACCAATTATTACCTAAGTCCTTGATATGCCAAAGTATTTTTAAATGAGGCAAAGAAACGTTGTAAACTACAAGAGCATTTGACTATGCTGATAGAAAGAAAAAAGATTTATACTATTTTCAAGCACTAGAAAAATATTATAAACAGCCAATTACATCAACATTTTTTGTATTACCTCTATGCAAGATGATGGCAGATGACAAGCTTCTTATAGTATTTTATTGTAAATCACAATAGGAAAACAAAAGACAATTTATGAAGAATTATAATCTTGTCTACAGTTAAAGAAGTAATAAACCAGAGGTAAATATCAGAAAAATACTTTTGAGAAATAATACAAAGAAAAATTTATGATATGGCTGAAGAAATTGAAAACTCATTGTGCAATTATTTGAAGACATGTCTATTTTCCTTTGAATGAATACTTTACCAAATAATGAAGTATCGTTGGCGAAGCTGTGAAGGTTAGAGCAGATGGGATGGGTGCAAAATGAGAAGGGTCAGATGAATGTACCTGTGCTGACAGCTAGTTGCTCATCACTTCTTAATATATAGAACTTCAATTGAAATACATTGTTTGCACTACACTGTAATTATACTTAAAATATAATATTGTAAAATTATACCTAAATATTTAATTATTTATATTATACGAATGGAGTAGCCATTCGTTAATTATATATTGTTAAATTATAGATCCTTAATATATTAATATCGTCCTAGACATATATATTAATGTTAGCAGATATAATTCTTGAAAGAAGTTTGTCAACAACTATTATTTGTTAAACGTTTGGCTGCGGGGATACAAACGGTAGATACATTTTTTGAATAAAAGGACAACTCTAAATATAATATTTTGCCAGCTGCATTAATGGTACTTCAGCAAAGACAAGTTATATATAGCTCATATGATTTTTTGAATGAACGAATTCTTTGTCAAACACCATCCAATTGCTCTTTTTTATACGGTAAGTATAATGGGCTTTACATTTAACGAATAGTTATAGGTCTTTCATTCATGTATAAAGCGTTTTCAAAAAATTTTTCAATTCCTTGTTTTAATATCATTACTACTGAGAATATCAAAGTATGATTGTGGTTACTGAATTCCTTAGATGTTCTAATTAGAGAACTACAATGATTTAAAATGGCACCGGAAAAGAGCTGCGTGAGTTCTGAATAATTTTGTATAAGTACTTAATTTATTACAGCATATTTTTGTGTTTTATTACCTAACCAATCATTGACAGTACTTCTACAAAAATTCCCATTAGTGATTTAAAAAAATGTGAATTTAGTATGTACGAAGGCAAGATGAAAAGTTCTCACTTTAGGATTTGTGTCACTGACTATGGAATTTGGTTTTGTTATACTGGTACAAGTGTAAGTTGAATTTGAATATGATTTTACTTTATACTATAGAACAGGTTTGCGAAATGGTATTTAACGACAGATCTTTAAAGGTGTGCGAGATTGCCGAGGATGCAGGTACATAGGACCATCGAATGTTACATCAAGAATTAAATATGAGAAACTTTTTGCAGGAGAGATCCACAACACCACAGACCTTTATAAAAAATAAACGTAGTAATCAAAGCAGCGGAAGGAACCCAATAGCTTCAGCAAATAAACAAAGTTGATTTCATATGGTGGAAAGGTCTTGGCCAGTGTTTTCTAGGATGTAAAAGGAATACTTTTTATTGACTGCCTTAGTGGGTAAAGCAATAACCGGGTAATACATTTAAGTCTTCTAGGGCAATTAGATGAATAAAATTGTAAGAATAGACCTGAATAGCAAAAGAAAAAATATCACCTACAAAAATGTTTTGCCAATGGCAAAACTGAAATATTTCACCAAATTTGGTCTTCCATTTATTCCTGAAACCACAAAAGTTTGTGCCTGGAAAATATTTTGCATCAACTAAACAATACTCTACAGAAACACTTTTGGGATGGAAACTATACACAGAACACAGATATTGCATTAAACTAAAAGAGTGTGAACTAACAAACAGTCACTGTCAGATTAAAAACATTTTACATTGCCCTTATATACATATATAAGGCTGAATTCAACATAACTTTTTTTCCAATTTGTAATATTAAAAAAACCTTTCAAAATTTTTCTTCATAATCTCCACTTTTATTTACATATTTCTTCTATTGAATTGGATCTTTTTCATCTTGAAAGTTGTCTCTGACCAATTGCGCAAAAATTATTCCATAAAAGATTCCTTGGTCATTGTCAAAATGTATCACCCCCCCCCAAATCTTCCTTGAGTGCCCCAAAAGCAAATCTGGGCTAGAAGCCAAGATGTATCACCAGTGTACTTTTTCCAATTTTTGGAACACCTGGAGGTGAACTATTCTCTTCACCCAACACATAACCATGTGCCTTGCCCATTCGCTTCACTTATTTATTTTGCAAAAATCAAATAAATATTACTATGCTCGATTTCTTTTTCTTGTATGAAAAACTTCAAAATTTCCAGTACATCTTCCTCATATGAATTCATTTTAGCTCAAATGAAAAATTATCTAACAATGAGCGTTGACTTTTCGCTTATAATGCAGAAGATGGTTATATTTTGCTAAAATGTTCAATAAACATGTTTTGTTCGATTTTTGGCGCACGCAACCCGCCTTTATACGAGCATTTCGATTGTGTTTTAATTTCATTGACGAATGAGACAACCAATTATTCCCATACAGTATATTTATTTATATGAATACAACAAGTAAATTACTTTACTTAAAATATCAACATGCTAAACTTTTAAACAGTCTCAAATAATCCTCTTTTTATTTTTGATCAATACCTACAAGTTTTACAGTATCGTTTCAGAAATACACATCCTGCAACATTTGTTAATATTCCATCAACATCATGACAGTTACGAATTATTTGCTATAGTTAATTTTAATATCATAAAACTTTATAATACATATTCTTTACAAATTAAAGTAGTTCTGGAAAAAGCATATTTTTGAGAGAAAACTTTTAATTCAATTGTAATTTCTATTAAAGTTTTTGATATATCATCTTAGATAATAATACAGACTGTATTTCCAAATCAATATAATACGTATCCTCCGGAAGATGGAATTGGGAAGTAAATGTAATGGTTTTATTGAATAGACATATAGATTGTAACTTTATAAACTCTAAAACTTTGATAAACAACTTAGTAGTTAGCAACTTCCTAAAATATTTATATTGTTATAATAGAAAATATCCATAAAAGAAAAAACCAGTTTACGGAGACATAAGGTATGGATACAGAATATACCTAATGCTAACTTATAACTCAATAGAAAAGGAAAAATTGACAAACTTTTATTGGCTAGAACATTATATGGGTTCATATGTACTGTAGAGGGGTACTCCGAATTCACTACTAGGAGATGATGTAAAGATTAGACAATAACACAGAAAAAATAATTCTAAACTCAAAGTGACATGTGTTTTAAATGAAATTTTTAGGGAAATTACAGAATAAACTTCGTTTTTTTTCAGAGCGGACAGCAGATTGAGAGGTCATCTAGATATATAAATAATTTGTATATTCGATGCTATATCATTTCTGTATTAAAAAAATATGTAACTTCAAGTAGTATAAGGTCTTCTGACTACAACTACTACCACAAAAATATGTGATACACATCAAGTAAATTATGAATATTGATTATACGACATTGGGTTCCTTACAATATAAGAGAAAATGAGTCTTAACTTGTGGTTTTGATATTAGCTGTATTTTAATGCATTTATTTGTTTATTCATTTATCATAATTAATATTTCATCATAAAGTTTATTAGTCTCTTTGGACTATAATTTGATTTGTTATTTTTTAGTATTTGTATACTAAAATTTAAAATGTTCTATTACAGACCTCGTATTTATCATACATTTTTGCCCCAATGAAACTGACATAACCATTGGCTTAAATTCAAGGTTGGATTACAAAGATAAAACACTATATTTGCCTGAAATTAATATTCGTAGGTGACACTGCTATACCGCATAACTAACGATACGGTCGTTGACTCATTCTAAATTTTGATATTTTTCTTACAATATTGTGAAATATAAGTTAATTAAAAACCAGTCTTGAAAAAAATTCAAAAATTGATTGAAAAATAAGCCAGTTGTAGGCTTCTAAATTTGAAGATACGGATAGAGTTGGGTATATCCCTGTCTCTTTTCCTCTCGTAGAATATAATGTGCAATATTAAAACTGACCTCACAAAACAGTATTGCCGTCCTTGTTTAAAGGTTAAATTTAAACTTTTATAACTCGGTCAATTTTTAAGATTATTAAAAAATTTTTTTACTCTTCATCAGCTTGCACTTTGAAATTATGATTAATGAAATAAAAAAAAATGAGTCAAATACCCAATTGTAATAAGATGCTACTTTAACTTGACTAATATTGAAAATTAGACCTTAAAACAATTATTAATTATGCAATATTGCAGTATTGACAACAATATTTCTTTTAGAAAAGAGGATCCCAAATAATAACTTGCAACAGTAGATTTTTATATAAACAACACTTTTTACATACATTTCACAGATTTATACACATGCCTCTCTTCAATTCTGTTATTGGTCCTTTTGGTATCAGCGAAAGCTGGAATCGTTGCCATATCAACAATGAATACACACAACCATATTTATAAGTCTCATATCCAGAAATATCTACTTATTAAATGATATTGAAATAGTAGAATTGTGAAATTATAATACTTTGTAATTAGATATACCAGACATTGGTCGTATATTTGAAAGTAAACTAAAAATTTGGAAAACAGATTTATTATTCAAGAGTTATCTCTGTTGAATAACAATGCTCGGCCAAAGTACAAGAATTAAAATATTAAAGACAGTCAATTTTGGAACTGATGAATACAAGAGTATATTAAATATAAAGAAATAATGTGGCTAAAAAAGGGAGTATAAGAAATTGATGGAAATAGAATGGAATTAATTACGAAATACATAACTTTTTGAGGAGACAAAAATCTATATGGGCTAAGTAATTTCTTCATCCCAGTTCAATTTCTTCTACAACTTAGCATATGTACATACTGTAAATGAGTATTCGTAGAAAGATACACTTTTTTTTGTAAATGAGAAATGTAATCCAAATCCTTGATCAGCCAAAACCATAAATTCGGAGCTGAAATACAATCGACTACAAGAAATATTAAACATACATTTCTGAATCATATACATTATTGTATGCTAGATAAACCAGTAGACAATAAAAAAATTAACAATACTAGGAACAGTAGACTACTTAATTTGAAAATTGCATCTAAAATTAAACAGTTGAAATTGTTTGATAAATATTCATATCTTATTATTCATCTAGATTCACATTTATACACATATACATATAATATTAACATACTTAATATTTATAACTAGACTTAAAATGGTTTCTCAAAACACAGACGGAAATTAGGTGCATTCCTGTATATTCACCCTAAATAAATATTATTCTATATAAGAAGATTTTATTATGTTTCCAATCAGTATCTATTCAGGTGCTTATACCAAGAATCAATCAGATTTCTCGCAATTATCTTTTGCAATTAGACTTTTTACTTCCTATCAACTGAATTTTATCATATCCTTGTATGACCAGTAAAATTTGTAAATATAAATATTTTATCAATCTCTCTGTATACCACTATACCTTCATTTCATCATTAATAGCCAGAACTGACAATGATAACTGAACACTACATCATCCTCATTTACCACTATCATTTTGGTACGAGTCCGTTTCTAATAAAAAAAATATGTGAAGCGGAACAGCCCTGCACTAATGTTGAAGCAATAATATACAGTAATGTACAACGCCCTGTAGGAAATGGACTGATTAAAATATTAATTCTTCCTTTTTTAATATTCCTTACTTCGAAAGAAAAAAAAGGCGCTTCATAAGATCACTTGCGTGTCCATTTGTTTAGCACAATTTGATATAGAAGCTCAAAATTTGGCATAGTGATAAAACATGTTAACCTGCATGTCTCAATAAATAGAAATTTTAGAAGGGACAAATAAGTCACCTGAAAATATCTTTTTTGGGTTTCATTCTGTGTATCGTATGGGGTGTCATTTAAAAGAGCCAATTACAAGGGTTCTGAGACTATTTTTACAGAATTATATTTAACATAATTCTAGATACGTTGCTGAAAAGATCTGCAAAGAACATGTTCTTCCGAAACTGTTAAAATATGAATTATGAAAAATTATCATTACTACATAGAAATTAATAGTTTGTGCAAAACTATAGCAAGTTATAACTATAAAAGTTTTGTGCAAAACTATAGCAATGATTCTAAATGTCATAGTTTTTGACAAATTCCCAATATTTTTAAAACTGTGAAAGATATACTCGGCAATATATATACATGATGAAACATAATGCAGTGAACCCTTGTTATAATTCAGATTTCAGGCAACAAAGCAAGCTCATGTTATAAATTGAAGCATATTATTATGAACTTATATAAAAACAATAATTAAATTTCAACTCTATCTTCTTAATTTATAAAAGTTTCAATAGTTATTAACAATTCTTTGGTTAATGCCAGCATATTATCATTTTAATTTCTTGCTCTATTTCTATTTCTTTGTGATCCTTGCCTCTGCACAAAACTAATCAGTTTATCCCTCATTTTTAATAAATCCTCCTAATAAAGTTACATCTGTTTGTTAGTTCCAGTTCCCACACAAAGTGATACTGGAAGACGCATCTCTTGCCATCCGCACCTTAACTGAATCCGCAGTATATCGAGCAACATTATAACGAAGATCCACTCGGGTTAATGAATATGCTATGTGCCTTTCAATTTTTTTATGCGCTCAAATATGTACGAAATCCTTATAGTACAAGTTTTATTTGCACTTGAAACAAATTTCGAAAGACTTGAAATTACATACTGGCAAACGAATAGATTAGATTTAAGCCTGTAATGATGTAATGAATTTTGAAAATATCACAAATCTATAATCATCATATATTACAGAGCTCTAACATAGGCAATGTCAAGAGTGCTTTGTTTGAATTTTGTTTGGGCCAAAAGTTTTTTTAAGTTCTAAATAATTTCTGTATTAAGCAAAAAATGGTATATTGAAATTTTAAATCAACCAACACAAATAACATAGTTAGCAGTGAACATAGAGCCCATTTGATTTATATGCAGGACGGGTCCTCAGAAGTAGAAATTGACAACATTACAAATCACCCGCAATAGAAAACTTGATTCTTGCACCTACTACTTTCTACTAAACCTAGATGGAAAATGATAAGTATAAAAAAAATATTGATAGATAAAACCGTAGATAATATTTAACATCTATGTCTCGGCAATACTCGTACATATATTCTATATGATAATTCGAATAGATTCTGCATAATTTAGCAAACTGCTTACTATAATCAGTTCTTTTTTGTTTTGAAAAGAAACTCTGATTTTATCAAAGGCAATATTTAAAAACTTATTGCATTCATGACACAAATGTTTAAAAAAACCTTAGACACAGCATGTACATACCTCGTCTCCAATGCGAGTATAAAACAGAGACGTAGAATAAAAGAAACAAAAAGGAAAAAATAAGTCAGTAATATAATGCTGCTTCAACCTTTTACTGGATATAAGATGAATAATGAGATTCAAAAACTGACCTGATTGATCAAACACTTTAAAGTTACAAGGGACAGAATCAAGTGAAACAAAACATAAATTATTATTCGTACACCTGATGGCTACTGAGATCTGCATTATCATTGGAAATTGGGTTTCCAGTTCCTTATTCAGTACTACAAATTTTCTATGAAAAGATATTTTTTCTTACTTATAGGTAACTGGAAAATCTCTGAATGAATTTAAGATAGATATATTTATAAAATAGAAAACTAGATAAAGAAAAATAAAATTTTGCAAAATTCTTGATTTGTTTTCTGGACATCTGTTTACCCTCTTCCATTTTCCTGTCTTTACATAGATATTTACAAGAATTTAACAATTTAGACACATTGACATATTGAAATAAGTTTAAATAAGCATTTATAATATTAACATACTTTTAAAGATGTTCAGTGCGTTGTTGAGTAACAAATGGTAAATGAGGACTTTAAAAATTAAATCCTTTCATCTTATCACAGCCAGTCAAAATTTTAACAAAGTTCATCTTTACTCATACATTTCCGATGGTTGAAGGTATATTAAAATTGTAACTTTATCAGAAAAAAAAGGTAAATACATCATATAAAACTGTTACTGAAGACATTATAGATATGAAATTCTATCCAGACCTCCTATATCTTATTGCAAATTATAAATGACTGTAAAACTCATGTCCTTACATCCGTAAACTTCCTATATAAAAACTTTCTTATACATTTTTTTACATCACATTTTGTATATGTACCGTCCCATATTTGGCCACCAGAAATAAAAAATTTTGATAATACCAATTATCAACTGAAATTTTTAGTGTGAAATAAGTTATTTTTTAAATAATTCTTCACTAGAAATCTGATAGAAATAGTAGATCTTGTAATTATATTGATAGACTTTTTCAGCCATTAACTTTTCACCTCAACAAACTTTTCTCAACCTTTTATACGTTCTCATCTCGTTCCTTTTCTATATTACTAAACATATTTACATTATTTCTTTGAACATTAAGTCATTTCTACCGTTTCACTATGCCTTATATTCAATGAAAAACATTATTAGTGATAAATGCTTTCAATTCCTAAACAGCATGTCGGCATTCAATTCAAAGTGATTACGTAGAGTCTCCTCTACATTCTTCTTTTTATAAATTCTAAGGCCACCTATCAGTTCAGTTCATAATTTTCACCATCTCATACTTTTAATCGGCCAGTGTTCTAGCTTAAACTTGACTTTACATATCAAATGAATGATTGAAAGTTGAGAGAATTTTTTTGTAGATATTCTCTACGTACTTATCTGCCACAATTCCATACGTCTTAAAACAGAGTACAACTTGAAAAAAGGAAATATACTAAAAAAATTAAATATAAAACTTAAAAATGGAACATAGTACAATATTGTAACATTTTCAGTCCTTTGAAATGCTGTAGTAATAATAACATCCTTACAAATAAGAATCTTACAAATAATTAGACTTTACCATAGCGGATACTTTCCCAATAGCAATACGAACACTAAATACATATAAAAAATGTAATCTTAGGAACCTCTTATAATTGTTTTCCCCCTCTCAGTCATTGTCGCAATTGATTTCTCTTACCAATGGCCAGATATACCCCTTTTACCTAACTAACATAATATTAAATACTATTGCACTGTATTTTAGAACATATATAAGTATATTATCTACATGAAGCTTTGAATTTTATTTTCAACAAACGTAAAACTATTTTAACATCAATAATTAGATTTTATACATATGAAAACTGTAATTTATGAAATCATGTAAATGTGGAAATATCATTAGGCATATTCACACACGCATTGTTGATTATAGTTAATATTTAAAAAAAACTCAATAACCACTGATATACGCTACATACAGAAGGAAACAGATTTTGATTAAAAGTTCAAATGTTGGGCACAAAATGGCAATTGCCTATTTTATTTTAAGCTTATAAGCAATTCATAGCGTGAAAAAATAATACACCTACTTATAAAAATTAAAGTTCTAAATTCAACAAATGATTTTCTTCACACCATTCCAGACGATAAGACAGAGAAGCACCAAGAAAATTAGCAGCAACAATCGAACATTTCAAATACGCGCCCCTTCTTTCTTTTACTCTTGACTTAAGCTTTTACCTTAACCAATCATGTGTTTCTAGGTTTTCTGCACTAATTTCCTCACTATTGGTATTTAATTTCTTACATTTTCACCAAATATATTTATTTTTTGTTTGACCACATAGATTTTTTTCGCATATATTCTTTAAATTACTTTATTTGTATACGTTTCTTCTGCAGAATTTGATGTTCAATCCACCACAGATGTTGTGTTAGTAATATAATCAATTCACAGTAGCGTAATAAATTTTTCATTTTGCTAATGAATATATCTTAAAGATGCAAACACTATAAATTGTAAAATAACTATGCGATATTTAAAATTTCAGATGTTACACTTCTTTCATTAAAAGTTAGTGTTAATTACATTGTTTCAAATGAAATGGAGTAAAGTAAGACCTATTATTTTTCCGATTAGTGTATCGCATTCTTTATCTGTAAATTTTTCATTTAACTATTCAGGTTTAGATTGAAAATGACAATTATAGATTGTCACTTACCTCTTACTAATACTAAGCAATTGTTGAATATATTTGGTTTTAATTTTGTGGAAATTCATTATTCATAATTAAATGAAATTACGTGATGTAGTATTATTTCTGCTTTCTTTAAGTTCTTTACCACGACCTATATTTCGTTGTATTACGTTAACATCTTCAGGTGGGTTCAAAGATTTAGCCAATCTTTCCTAATATCCCACCTGAAGATGTTGTAATACAACGAAACCTAGGTTGTGGTAAAGAACTTTAAGAAAGTAAAAATAATACTATATCACGTAGTTCCATTTAATTATGACTAAGTAATTCAATAAGTTTATTGCCACTTGTAATCACATTTCTATCTTGCAATATTTGAACTAACTATATAGTTGCCAATTTAACTTCTCTTTCTCTTATGCTGCTAAGTCCGTGTGGAGGTTCACATGTGTGAATTTCCTTTTATAAGTTGAAATTTTAATGAAAAGAAAATAGTTTAATATCTTTCAGTAACTCTACCCAATTCATGATATGCAATGATAGTTTGCTCGTTTAATATTTCCATTAAAATCATTTGAAAATGTTTATTTATGTAATTTTTCTTAAATGGTGTATAATTTTATTTCACTTTATATTTTATATATGGTTTTTATATATGGTAACATTAACTACTACGCTATAACATGCTCTTATAAATATATATGGGCACGGCATGTGAAACATTAATGAGAAAATCTTAATCTATTAAAGTATTCTTTATATAATATAATATTTAACAAGCATTTGGAGATGAGGACTGTAGGTCTGTCTTAACAATTATAAGTATACACAAACTTAATCTTGGTACGTCAGGTTGACACCTTTTATTAAGTAAAATTGAATAAATACTATTAAATGGCATACAGTTATTGAAAAATTGTCCTAAAAGAATGAGTATAAGTTTGAATGCCGTTCACAGCTTAGGGTGGGAAGCGGGGTCGGGTGTGAGATGTCATATATGCCCCGCAGCAGAATAGTTGCCTCGTAAAATCTATGAGTAATCACCATCATCAGTGATAAAATGTTGTTTACACACCGCCGTCACATGTAAGAGTTCGAAAATAATGTTCGATACCATGGTTTCGTACTTGGGAGCTTATTATTCATTAATGAATTTAAAACGGACACTGAGGGAAATGGTCCCCGGTCCGACTTCACACTTGGCAAGTCGACAGTTTTGCTGTTAATGAATTTCATCAATTTAGACTTATTTATTTTAGATGTAAAATTGCATGTTTTTAAAATATATCTCTGAAATGTTAAGTTTTTACGTGTAATTATTTACATTAAAATATGCAAAAATACTTTAACATTTCCAATTGCAATAATGCCTTATACCACAAGTCAACTCCTATTTAGTTGTATCTTCACTCCATATGATATACAAAAATAATGAAACAGTCCCCATCAAAATGCTTACTTTTAGATATTATACAAATTCACAAACATATATATATATATATATATATATATATATATATATATATATAAATATATCTATATATATATATATATATATATATATATATATATATATATATTATACAATAAATATACAACACTGATACATCTATACAAAATACCATTGAGAATAACTTGTATGTGCAAATTTTCAGATAAAAATTCGGGGCATTTCACGCCAACCGGACAATGAAAAAAAGTCAGGATGCTTCATTTTTTGGATGCTTATTTTTTTAATCAAACAATTTGTGACAAAACTTTATAAACATTGTTTCTTGAAGTTAGAAGTATGCAGTTTTTAATTTTTCCATAGAATTCGATATTCGAATTTTTTTACTCGTCGTAAACCGGAAGTGAAAATTCAAATCGATATTCAAGTAACTTCGACATATTTTTTTTTTCAATATTTTTTATTAGAATTATAGCGTTATAAATACTAATACTCTAATAAAAAAATTAAAACGTGATCTCTAATAGTTTAGGATACAGAGAATGTAAAGTACATACACATCGCGCCCGGTTTCTAAGAAGTTCGGGGTTATTTGTTAATACTTCGCTATTTACACTTCATTCGGTTATGTTAACATGCAAAATAAATCAAAATCAACTGAATTAAATTTTTAAGAGTAAAATATATGTAATTGATAACATAAATATTTCTCATTAACGAATTCATACAAAACAATGACAATGTTGTGATATACGACCAGTAACGCCATCTCGTAGTGAGTGATGAAAGCTATTACTAACCCAGAATAATATCGTTGTTACTTGCTAGAAAGAGACAGCTATATGACTCATAACTGTCCCGCTCGTAGTTCGAATTAACCGTTATTGTTAGTTGAAGCTTTGACCGCTCATCGGCCAGACGCGTTACTATTTTCTATTTGATTTAAAATGGATTCTTACGGTGATCGGTGTTTTAATCCGTTTCTCATGGCTCGTCATAAGAAGCGTGTGAAAGTTAGAAAAATATCTAACGCATTAAGTGTAAAGTGAACAATTTCGCCCAATGTTTATGTATGTGAATCGTGCAGGAAACGACTGTTATGTGAATCACCACCTGAAGAAAACATTGTCCAGTCACAATCTAGTCAGGCATCAAGTGATTATTCACAACCAAACCAAGACGAAAGATTTATTCCTGAAGATAAATACCAACAAATCGCAACACAGACAGATATGTTAACAGAAAACAAAGAAATTTTGAACCAGCTCAAAGAAAAGTTTAATAATCCCTCCACTTCTACTTCCGTTAAGACCATGATACTCACTATTGCATATGGTATGTACCATCAAAATGTTAAGCTAATGTTGAGAGGAGCGGATGTTGCCAACCTAACATCTGGTACTACCATGCATCTTTCATCTTATAAAGAATGTCTTAAAATGATGATGTGTGCCAATCCAACGCCGGAATGTCATTTAATGACAACAAAGACAGTAAAATCTCCAAACGAAAGTTGCTCTTCCTGTCCTGGCTTAAGTGGAACACGTGATCATTTAAAAACGGTATTCGATGACAATGATGTGACAAACATTCAGTTTGAAAAATGGGAAGGTACAGACCGCTTCACGATAGCCACCCAAGTGTCTTCTGCTGATGACTTTGTTGATTGTTTGTGTATCGCTTTAGGTTTATTAAAGCCACATGCTTACATCGCTGATCAACAAGCTCTTTATTTTAAAACTCTTAAAGAAACTATCTTTGAAGGTGAAATTCTCGTGCAATCTGATTTCGCCGAAAACTACAGTTTTGTCGTTCAAGATGCTGCCCAATCGTTCCATTGGAACAATGACCAAGCGACGCTTTTGACATCTGTGTTTTATTATAAAGATGGGAATGAGATAAAACATGGGAGCATCGTCATGATTTCCGACGATTTAAAATACGATACTGCCACGTTTTATGCTTTTCAAAAAATACTTCACCAGCACCTAGCTGACCATGGGATTGCGGTTTCTATCTTAAAATACATCACAGACGCAGCTCCTCAACATTTCAAGAATAGGTTCAATTTCGTAAATTTATTTTATTATAGACAAGATTTTAACATAAGCACAGAATTACACTTTCATGCTACGTCGCATGGAAAAGGACCATGTGATGGTCTTGGGGGAAATCTTAAACGTCTGGCAACCCGCTCCAGTTTACAGTCTACGAATAATGCGATAACTACACCTTTCAGATTGTATGAGTGGGCAAAATCATCGTTGACTGAAACGTCTATATACTACTGTTCAAAGGAAAGTATTCAAGAAGAACCAGATTTTCTACAAGTTCATTTTGCTTCTGCCATCATTGTTCCTGGAACAAAGAAACTTCATGCTTTTTTTCCAATCACCGAAGGTCTATTGGTTAAAAGAACCTGTCGAAGTGCAACAGGGAAAATTGTAAAAATTACAAAATAAAACTATATACTATAATACTCTCTCAATAAAAACGTACCTGTCCTACAAAATTGACTAAATAGTTTGATTTCAATCACCTACATTTATACACCTAGGTCCAAACAGTGTTATTTTCCGTTTAACCAACATACAAAATAGCTGTTCAGATTTAGGTGTGCGAATATTAGTATTTTATTCATATAATTATTGCTTTAATTCGACAGTTTGGGGGATGGAGTTACTTGCATCAGTAGGATTTACCATCTATTCCTAGACCCACCCTACACGTGTCCCCTGGGTGGTGCCAAACAAGTAACAACGCCGAGTCTCAGGCGGCAGTTAATTATCCTGACTGGGCTAACACTTCAACTAAGGAGATAAGAAATGATCCCCTAACCCGTAAACTCGCAAACTGCAAGAATGGGGGCCTTGGCTTTACCGCCCGGACCAAGAGGGAGTTACCCTCTATAAACATATAACCCCAATCCTACGGTGGGAAATGTGCCAAAAGGATGAATGACTGATGGGATATCAGTTCTAAGCACCAACCTCGATGGACCTGGCTAACATTGTTGTATAGTGCCTTCACATGAGAATGGGCGTCACCTCAAGTGTGACCTGTTTTATCGACCCTACTCGGGGGAACAACAATGGAGTCAACTAATTTAATCAAAGATACCGCAGGAGTAGGTGACGACACTCCCGTAAATGTAAATGCTACTGAAAAACGTAGATTTGTACAACAGGCGTTTCATCCGTCTTTGTTTACAAACAGACCTAGAGGTGCATCGCTAGGTAGTAAAACCGACTTAGAAGTCTTGCCCAAAACCTCTAAAACCGTTAAAATGTCCAGCTCACAAAATCCTGAAATCCAACCACCCGAATGGCAAAGAGTGCCAACTACAAGAAATAAACGCAAAAAATTTGCAGAATCACCCTCACCCGATAAGGTAGAAACTAGCAACAGGTATAGCACACTTCCCTTAGACCAGAGGGAAAGATCAGAACCCAATGAACAGAAGACAAACAAACCTCCACCTATCATATTATATGGCATTAATGATGTCAACAAGCTGACAGATTTGTTGGAAACTGCTACTAAAGAAAATCAGTACACATATAAGATAGTCAATAAGAATCTACTGAGAATACATTGCGTTGAGACCAAGACTTATAAAACCATTCTGTCAATCATCGGAGAGAAAGGCTTGATAGGACATACTTTTAATAGAAAGGAGGAAAGATGTTATCGAGTAGTAATAAGAAACCTATATCACTAAACACCCATGCAGGAAATAAGAGCTGACATTGAACAAACCGGTAACATAGTATCAGGGGAGATAATTAATGTGAAATATGGCCCTGATAAAAAACCAACATCCACCTTTTTTGTGAACTTGCTACCTGGACCTCAAAATAAGTCTGTTAAATATAGCCACTTGGAACATTAACGGACTAGCACCCAACAAACAAGAGGTTGAGCTCTTTAAGACAGAACAGAAAATTGATATTCTCCTGGTCTCTGAGACACACTGTACCTGCAACTCAAGCATCAAATTCAAGGAACATTTATGTTACATGACTAATCACCCACATGGCACTGGACATGGTGGAACGGCAGTCATAATTAACTAGAAAATATAACATCACATAATGCCGGGTTATAAAACTGAATATTTACAAGCAACAACAATTGCTGTGAACGATAGCACAGGCTATATTAATATCTCGGCGATATACTGCCCCCCAAAACATAAAATAAAAGAACATATGTTCACCCGATACTTCAATCAGCTTGGAAATCGTTTTGTTGCCGGAGGCGATTGGAACACTAAGCATATGTGCTGGGGCTCCAGACTTACTACAACACGAGGCAGGCAGCTGAAAATGACTGTAGACAAAAACAACTTACTGGTTTCATCAACCTGTGAACCTACGTATTGGCCAACAGACGAGAAAAAAATCCCAGACCTCCTCGATTTTTTTGTACTGAAGGGATTACCAAGACACTACATCAAACCAGAATCTTGCTATAACAGCTCTTCTGACCATACTCCTGTCATATTATCAATAAGTTCTAGAATAATAGAGTCTAACTGTACTGAAACTCTCACCAACAAAGACACTGACTGGGAATTACTCAGAGAGTACATTGATAGCTGTATACGACTTAATGTCCCGTTAAAAACTCAGGACAACATAGAAGAGGCTACAAAGTATATTACAACACTTGTTCAGGAAGCTTGTTGGATCCATACTCCGGTGCAAAAAACAAAAGAAAAGCATATCAATTACCCGCTGAATATCAAAAACGCCCTACTCAACAAACGAAGACTCCGTCGAATTTGGCATCAGAGTAGGCTCTCCGCGGACAAAACTGCATTTAACACAGCATCCAGAGACCTAAAAGACATTTTACACAAATGGAACAATAAAACCTTGGAAGATCAACTAGAATCCTTGACAGCCTCCGCTTCGACTAATTATTCACTGTGGAAATTTACTAAAAATTACAATAGACTATTAACGCCATACTGAGAACCCAATACTTCCCGACATTATGGAAAGTATCCCATGTGATTATGGTATACAAGATGGGTAAACCACCCAATGAAGTATCCTCATATAGACCTATAAGTCTTTTGCCAATCCTTTCAAAGGTCTTTGAAAAACTCCTGTGCAGAATGCTACCAATCCTGGATAGTGCAAAAGTCATCCCGGACCATCAATTCGGCTTTAGACAAGACCACTCTACCACTGAACAAGTCCACAGAGTCTGTGGTAAAATAAGAAAATGCTTGGAAGAAAAACTGTGCTACTCCTCTGCATTCCTGGACATTCAACAGGCGTTGAATAGTGTCTGGCACAAGGGATTACTATATAAGATAAAAATCAACTTACCTCATCAGTACTTCTCTCTAATTCAATCCTATCTGTCGGGAAGAATTTTCCAAGTAAAGGATGCGGATGTGACGTCTGGGTTTTTCGAAGCAACTGCCGGAGTCCCACAGGGATCAGTCCTGGGGCCTATTTTGTATACAATATTTACTGCAGAATTACCTCAGCTTGAAAGCAAATCTTCCATGTTACGTTCACACTACGTAAAGGTAACTGTCCTGAAGTTCATCTTGAGAATACCACACTACCTCACCAAGATAATGTAAGATACCTGGGGCTACATCTTGATCGCCGTCTGACGTGGAAACAACATATTAAGACAAAGAGAAATGAACTTAATATCCGTTATAAGAACCTACACTGGATCATGGGAAGAAACAGCAAACTGACTATTGACAACAAACTTTTAATATATAAAGCTATCCTAAAGCCAGTGTGGCTTTATGGAATTCAACTCTGGGGTAGCACTTGTCAATCAAACATAAGCATAATACAGAGGATGCTGAATGCTATCTTGCGCTCAATTAGTGGTGTTCCTTGGTTTGTCACGAACGCTGAAATACATAAAGAACTGAAAAGGGATACCATCATGGAGGAAATCCAAAAATTAACCAAAAAATACCATGAGAGACTGGAAAACCATCCTAACAAGCTGGCTACAGAGCTAAAAACTAGAAATTATACAGAGGTTAAAAAGGAAAGACATCTTATAGCCCTGTGGGGATCAGTAAAGACTACAGAGTAGATGACTCACTGCAGTCAGGCTCGACCTGTCAATGGATTCACTCAAAACATCCGCTTATAGTATGACTACTGATTGCAGATTGTTAAATGAAAAAGAAAAATATTCGACAGTGGCTCATTTCAAGCAGCGATATGTGTTTCACTCACTTCGAGGCAGGTGTACTTTACATGCTCTGTATCCTAAACTATTAGAGATCACGTTTTAATTTTTTTATTGGAGTATTAGTATTTATAACGCTATCATTCTAATAAAAAATATTAAAAAAAAAATATGTCGAAGTTACTCGAATATCGATTGGAATCTTCACTTCCGGTTTACGACGAGTAAAAAAAATTTGAATATCGAATTCTATGGAAAAATTAAAAACTGCATACTTCTAACTTCAAGAAACAATGTTTATAAAGTTTTGTCACAAATTGTTTGATTAAAAAAATAAGCATCCAAAAAATGCATTCCTCATATATTGTTAATTTTCAAAAGCTCGTAACTCGACAATAAAGCACCACACGAAAAAAAAAATGGGTGTGCACATCCGTGTTCACTAGAAGTATAATCAAACAGAATATGAACAAATTTCACGACCTGACTTTCTTTTCGTTGTCTGCTTGGCGTGAATCCCCATTCAATACAATTCTGAAGTCAAAATTTGACATACTAACTTCACTAGATATAATCAAATAAACTATTACTATCAGTAATAAATAACAATGTGACAAATTTGATTATGCTCTCAAGCATTCCAATAAGACAATAGTATTTACATTTACACAAACGAGTACATGGCAGCAATCGGGCTGAATATTCATCTTTTATGAAGCAAATTCGTTGGTGAGCAATATATGAATAATGACAACAAAGCATTTGATACTCTCAATACACATTGCACTCAATAAATTATCAATATAACCATTTGTGTCAAATACAAATGGTTAATAACTGCATAGATTATTATTAACTAGTATCCCTCAAAGAATACTTTCATTAACCCATCTTTACCCAATGGTTTTTTAAATACAAATACATAGTAGATTTATTTTTTAAAAACGACTAATTGAGTCATCTCAAGATCGACGATTCATCCAATCATAAAAAATATAAATTGAAATAAAGCTACACTTTTTAAACTGTATAAAGCTTAAGCAATATCTTATTTATGATATAAACCCTTTTGCTGGACAAAACTAGTTACACTTGTTTATCTTAGACTTCCAGGAAATGTTGCGTATGAGCAACGTTGGGAGAAATAATAATCAATTGTTATTGTTACACTGCTTGCCATTGAAGTTTGAAATTTATTGTAAACAATGGGTTCTCGGTATTTAAAGAGTACAAGCACTTTTGTTTTATTAGTCGGTTATAGAACGTGAAGCTAACAGTGTCCCATAGTAATTTTTAGAAAAAAATATTTTTAGTGCGTCAATTAGATTACTAAAAAATATTGTAGGTATAATATTGTGTTGTTCCACCTTAAGGTGTTGTTCCACCTATATGAATATAGGTGGAACAACACCTATTGAAGTATTTTCCCTATTTTTTAGTGATGAAGTTTGGGAACAGATTACCTTCCAATATTCACTTCGATAATATTGGTCATGTCATAGAAGAGCACGAAGGTAAACGTCGAAGATGTCGACAGTGTAGAAATACAACAATTTATATGTGTAAAAAATGTCAAGTACATCTTCATGCTGATTGTTTTAAAATATTTCACTCACGCTAATACTCTAGCGTTGTTAGACTTGCTTGTAAAATTGAAGTTCAGTAATCCCAACGTTCCTTAGATGCAACATTTTGCGGAATGTAAAATAATTAATTATATTGGTTAAAGAGCTTGCATCAGCTTTCTTGTGATTATTCATAGAAGCGTTAGTAAATGAATAATTACTTAAATATCAGTATTTTTATACAAAGCATAGAAATGAAAATTCATATCGCGTCCGCCATGTTCTCTAGACTAAAATGTATGAGCATTGCGGCACACACCGCAACCCAATGCAAATTCCTCTCCAGTAGGTGGGTGCTTCACATGGAGGGGACAATCATCAGCCGTTCCTTCCAGTTGCTTTGCCTTCGGTCCTGCAAAAATATTTTGAAGACAACTGTAATATATGCAGTTCGCTCCGCTACAAAAAGTAGTATTTCGAAAATCAAATCAATTAACCACAGGAAATTTTTCAATTTTTTTGGATTAATCCTAACTAACGTTATAAATGTGAAGGTTTTAATGGATGAATTTATAGGATGATTTATATAACTATAATTTCTGAATGGATCAACATGAAAACTGGCATACGAAAAGATTAAGCCTAGAAAAATTCTGTAAATCTTATTACGCAGTATATATTGTCTTTAAATATTTACTGACAGATTAACTGAATTGGGGCATTTGATGCTGTTTTTTTGGACAAGTAATAATGTAAATTCAAAAATATTGCTCCATCAAAATATTTGAGTTATATTGAAAAGGCACTTTTTTGAAAATTATTTATGGCAATATATTCTAAATGAATTAACCGATTTTGAGGGCATTCAAACCGGTTTTTTAAATACTTTTTAAAAGCTATATTTATCTAATAATATATCATTGAAAATTAATAACATGTGTTTTTAATTATTATTCCATAATATCCCATCTACCCTTACTCCGCAGGCTTGTGGAGAGCCACCCGGGCCCTTCTGGCCCAGTCCAATCCTGTATATTCCGACATTATTTGGCAGTACTCAAATTGTCTGTAACGAGATACAAAGTGACAAATTCTTGATGTCAAAATAGTTGCACATGTTGTAACTTTACAAGGGTTTTAGCAGTTCGCTGCATAGCTGTAATGGTGTAGACCAGATATGGTCAGAAGAAGAACATACCCAAAAAGAAAGTAATTCCAAAAAATTTAATTGTTCCAATCTCTATTTAAATATTCTTTCCCCCGCGTGAGCCTTTTTCAACATTTTTCAGACAGCAGCGGTTTCTTCACTGTTTTTCAAAATTATACTTCACAAGTCCATAAAAATCTTTTTCTAACAGTGTCCCATGTTATACTTAGATTCTTCTTATACTAAACTGCCACCTTACCTGCCATGCATAGCCCAGGAATTTTGTGAAATTTTTGTAAAATCTTGGGTCCTTTTTATTGTTTTTTGCTCAGAGCCATGCTCAGGAAGTTCATCGGCGTTTTTACTTCGGAATATTATTTCACGCATTTATTTATAAATACTTTTGGTATTTAACGGTGCCTCTCTATGAAATTTTCCGTTCTTTCAGATGCAAACAGGAAAATAAGACTTCATAATATTCATGATAACCAAGCTTGAAAAACAACAGAAGCTTTCAATACAAAGTATCTTGGCTGTAATGGTCCTACACATATACTACATGACAAATATGAAATAAAAATTTCATCACAATTGACATTTTTAGGTGTTTTTTTTTAAATATCAGATGCTGAATAGTAAATTTAAAAAAAAATTGTAATAAATAAATATTAATTAAGTATTTGACCATTCGACATTAAATGAAAACCCATTTAGTACTGGTTATCATAAATACTTTGAAATAGTGATATAAATCCATAACATCATCCCATAACTTTTGCATAATTTATTTTACCGACTTTTGAATTGAAATAAAATATATTTTAGTTATTTATTTTACAGACTTTTGCTCAGCGCGCAGTTGCGATCAAATCATACAAAAATAATAAAATCACACATTTGCAATTCAAACTATGTTCAAATAAATAAAGGGAAACACGTTTTCACTTTCATAAGTGAGTTGTATAGTATTGTGATACTTACGACACAGGTCAAGAATTATTTTACTATTTACATATAATTAAGAAAAAAAATAACTTTACGTGAATGTGTCGATGCAGCAACTTATAAATTCATCTAGTGAATTCATCGTCTTTTAAATTACAAACCACATAAAATTATTCCTGTGGCTAAACTATGGAATTTTGTTAATTCATTTTTAGTGTATTACAAACCACATAAAACTATTCCTGTGACTAAACTACCCAATTTTGTTAATTCATTTTTAGTGTATATGTGAGAAACAGTCTAGTAAATGGAGAATCACTTAATGTTTAGTATATGGGGATTCATTTAATGTAATTCACATTGTATATATATGTCATAACAAACAACTGATAACTTCATGTAATCTTTATGAAATAAATAAATTCTGCGTATACCACTAGCTGCAAGGTCCCAGAAAAGCCTGTTTATTTTGAGAAAGTTCATTTTTAAGTTGACTAATTACAAGATATTAAGTTGATTCTGCATTATTTATATTAAATTACATTTTCAGGCATAATAAATAAAGAAGTATCATTTCATATTTTATACGATTCTACAAAAGTGGCATTATATACAGATTAAAAAGGTAACTTTATACATACCGGCTGGGCAAACAGGCAATGCATGTTTCGGAATGTTTGTTACCCGTTGAAAATCATCGTGACATGCATTGCAAAAGTGAGAGGTCCCAAAACAGAAGAATACAGCAACCTGCAATAGTAAATTAGTCAAATGGCTATTATTACTACAAATTATTATTAGAAATAAGTTATATTATTACACTACATAAGTATCATTTTACATAAATATTGCCTAGAATTTATTTTGTGATTATACTGTTACATAACAGATAATATCTACAAAAGATCACAATAATTTTATATCTTCAATTTTAAATCCTTCTACATGATTAATTAATCATTATCCACTATATTCTAGATTCGTGATAATCTAATATTTTTTGATCATAACTATAACGTAGCTTTACTCTCTCCATAAACATAGCTTAGTATTTACCTAAAAATAAACTGCCTATATATGTAGGTTAATTTTGAAATTTAGACTTAGGACAAGCTAGAGTATATACAATTGTTTCTATTCCCTAATTATAATTACACTTTACTTAGGTAAAATTCTCTGAAATATTTCGTGATAATCCAATATTTTTTTATCATAACTATAACGTAGCTTTACTCTCTCCATAAACATAGCTTAGTATTTACTTAAAAATAAACTGCCTATATATGTAGGTTAGTTTTGAAATTTAGACTTAGGACAAGCTAGAGTATATACAATTGTTTCCATTCCCTAATTATAATTACACTTAGGTAAAATTCTCTGAAATTGAACCAAAGTTGAAGGTAAATAATTCACGAAAATAATAATTATTATCAATGCAACTCTAAAAATTAAACAGTAGTTTTAATGATCATGAGAATTGTACTCCAATATGGAAATTATAAGGAAAACATGAAATTAGACAGAGTTAGCATAATAGGTGATTTTTAATGAATAAAATTGTTAGCGATGCTAATTTCTATTGTAATAAAACTGTTATATTTAGAAAAAGAATGGTTATATCTAAATATAATAATAATAGTATGAAAACAATTTATGAGTTTTGAATGTGTGTACCTGATTTATGTTCATGCATAATATCAGCAAACATGAAAGTATCATTTGTTCAAAACTGGTCTTAGATATAATACTCACTGAACAACAATAACGGCATTTGTACTCGAGGAAGTCTGTGCCATGCTTGGGGCATGTCCTGGCACCTGCCACATCACTACAACCACCGCAAACTAGTTCCGAGGGATCAAACGAGGCACCCCATGCACCAGCTAATTCAGCATCGCAGCGAGCTTCTCCACCATAATATGCCTATTGAAATAAATATTTGTCTCTGTCTAGATACTGTAACGAACTTTGATCCATTTTTTACTAGCAAATAATTATAAACATTTTTTAATAGTCACATAAAAAGGTCACCAAATTATAATACCTAAAACTATTCATAATTTTTGTACATGGAAAAAAACATTGTTTTCCAATTTACAGACTACCTTGTCTACAGTGCTTTTGAGAAATCATTAAACTATGTAAATATTAAACTGTTGCTCATGGATGACAGTCTTTAGATATTTTGACATCCTTAACTTTTGATTTGGTGTACCAAAAACTGATATTTTTAGTCGAAGTATTGCAAGTTGCCCCGTAATGGTAAGCGATAAATAAATACCAAAATAAAACTTATTATTAATTAAGGTTTTAGAATTCAAGAACAATTTTATTTATTTATAATTGAAAACAGCTTTTGCCGTATAAAAATTCTGTTCCGTAGGCAGACACGGTATCGACTTTCTTTTAGTATCAGGGAGTTAAAATTTGACATTAAAGCACTTAATACTTTCTATCGAAAGAGAGATATCTCTTCACTTTACAAGGCAAGAAAAAGATTTATGCTGTAGCTAATCTATGAACTTTGAAAGTTCTGCTAATATGTCTACAGAAACACTATTCGTAGTTGACACACTACCTAAGTTATAAAAGACTAAAGCATAGACGAGCATTTGTAACACACGATTATTCTCCAAGTAACTGCCTAAAGAACAATTACAAAACTACGTCAAATATTTTTGACTTTGTGAAACTTGACTTTCCAAGTCACCAATTTTTTCTAAACCTTCCATCTCTAAAAATTTATCTGTATGTCGCTTTGACATACTGATGGATATACTATATTGGATTGATGAATATAGTATATGTTCTTGTATTACATTCCTTTACTTATGATATAAAGTGCAATCTCGCATGTATTCATTAAAGGAATAAATAATCACGATTATTAATATCAAGATTATTTTATCCACAATAATATTAATATCAAGATTATTTTATCCACAATAATATTAGTATAGAGATCATCTACATCAATATAATAGATGGCGCTTTGATTATGTACGTAATCAAGGTACCGAAATAATTCTAAATTGGTGATGGAGCCTTAAATATGGTTTAGAATTGTTTTAACAAAATTAATAGCAAGGAATGCTTTCCCTTAATATTTCTTCGATTAGATTGATATAGTTTTTAAAATAATTATAATATTCTACCAATAAATATTTACTGAAGATCATTTACCTTCCCGCATTTGAAGCATACGTAGTAAGCATATCTATCCATAGCATATGCTGCAGGGTCATTCTTATATCTGGCAGCGATCGCTGCAGCATTTTTCAAGCCTTCATACTCCAACCGCATTAGTGCTTTCCTCTTTACCTCTTCCTGGAGCTGCCTGATGGGGCCAACCAGTTCATCTAGTACATTGTGGCTCATGTCCTCCTAAAAGATAAATATTTTAAGGCAATGTGGCTACAACAAATACATTTTTATTTCTGCTCTTTACATTTCGATCTGATAACACAATTTGTTAATATTTATATAAAGCGTACATTCCACCAGCCGCCCACAAAGCTCATGCATTATCATATTTACAGTAAAAGTGTAATTTAATTTATATGAGAATTTGATGATTATTTGCACGTTTCCCATCTTCTGGTTTAATCTTTACTTCTATTAGATACTTCCCAGAGCTACATAAAGTGATTCTCTCCATTACCATATTATTAAACTTCGAAGATGATATCAATTCACTTATGTAAACTTCATGTATCAAAGTTTCAAAGTAAAATTCACAGATGAACAACCGCAACAACCCACGTTGATAATTGGCGTGGGTTCGAAAGAGTCATGAACAATGACGTCATCACCGACATTTTTATCACAACCACGGTCGCCAAGTGGAACAATACAGTGAACGTTTCAAGCATTACGATCACCTGGTGGAACATACTTAAGGAATGCCAACAATATTTGACAAGAATGTCAAAAGACTTACCTTGCATATGGGACATTGTGAAAATGCAAATGTGATTCTTGGTCCAACCCATTTCTTGGTGAGAACTTTCTTACAACAATGGTAATGAAAAACGTGACCACATTGAAGCTGTAAAATAATATTCAATGTTATATTTATAGTATAATATGGGTTAACAATTTGATTGACGAGGACTAGCAATGAAAAAACTAAAAACCAAAGAAAGTTTTTAGTTTTTTAAAACCAAAAACTTCATTAAGTTAAGAAAGAAATTAAAAAATTATGTAAATATAACTGAAATGTAAAACTATGTATGGAATTAAAACTGGAAATTTCATAATACTATTATGTGTGGAACAAAACATCCTGATTCTCCACGTTCCAGTGTTAATCAACTTCAATTACCTAATTCAGACTTTAATATGATAATGAATAAAGATTATTTTTAATTCATATTTTATCCTTAAGCGTAATAGTAAAATTTTATATAAAAGTATATTATTAGTCTCCTAAGTAAGCTCTCCTTGTTAAAAATAGGTGCGCAACTTTAATATTCTTGTAACGGTATGTAAATAAGTCAATAAATAAATTAAATAAATATAAACATCATAAACATATCCTCTCTTTATCCTTCTTGTACTTCGCAGGGAAGTGTCTTACATAAGGAGACAAGCTTATTTGAAAATATAAAAACACCTAAAATATCCATATTTACCTGTATAGCAGGTGCAGCAGATAACGGGTCTGTAAAACAGATCATACACATATCATCTGCATCCTGTCGCAAAGAAGGCACATTTGGTGCACATCCGTGGAGACAGGCCAAGCATGCTCTTTCGTTGCGGACACCTCCACAGGCATGGCCACAGGATAAAACTCTTGAACAAGCCGTTCGAGCATATTCCTGCACAAAATAAAAAAATATGCTGTTTAATCTCTTTACAAATTTATCGTACCTATATTTCAGATCCCAGCACTTGATATGAAGACATTGCATTATGTGTTATAAATTCAAAATAAATTTATTAATGCTTAAATTTGTTCAATTTTACCTGACACTCATGATCAGCACAAACATTCCCGATAGCCAGTAATCCAGAATTTCCCTGAACACCACAAAATCGGCATGTGCCAGCAAAGTAAGGGGATCCAGACAGCGCATTGACACCTCCTTCATCCAAAATTTCTGCACCACCGAGTGTGGCAGCGGCACCACGAAATTCGACCAGCGCTTTGAATGTGCGCCGATCAACAAGTAAAAGCACCCAAAATAGCTTTGCTCTACCACATCCCTCATGTATGTCTATTCGGATTGAAGTTTCTTCTTCTTTACATATCTGAAAATTAGAATAATACTTTACGTATCCAAGAAATACAAATAGCTCCATAATATTATATATTATATATAATTAATCGCTTTGATTGTACTGGCATGTCCTATGCAACTCTTTTAATTATACTGTGAACTTTGTCCACTTGGATTTGCATTTTTATTTCTAGGAAATATATTTCAACCTATACTTGATGAAGGCTTTCTCTTTTAATATTCCATCGGAACATTTCTGGTTACATCATCCGAAGTTCTCCTTTGTGATGATTTCTTTTCATCATGATAAAAAAGAATTAACCTATACCATCAGGTCATCTTGCATTGAAGTACAACAAGCAATGATGATAAAATACTGCATTATTCAAACCCTATGTACATCTTTCACTTTTTAAGACTTATTTTGTAACTTTTCTTTTTGAACTCTCTTATTGTAGAAATTTATATTTGATGCAATAAAGACTTAGTAACCAAAGACAACTTTGTGCATTTAGTTATAGTTCATAACCACATTGAAACCGCAACATAAACTGACTGTAATGAAATGAACATAATAGCATAATTATAATCATATTTATTTGTAAAAAGAGCTCAGCATTACATACACAATGTAATTAATAGAAAAAAATAATTAAATAGTACTTTACATACCAAATATGAAAGAAATACCATATACTAAAAAAAGTAAAGAAGAAAGTGAACAAAACTAAAATATAATGATGACAATGTACAATGACTTGAGATTTTTTATACCATATAACGTATAGCCTTATGGTGAAATTATTATAAGTGAATGTGTTTATGGTGTAATTATTATAAGTAAATTTATTTATGGTGTAATTATTATAAGCGAATGTGTTTATGGAATAATTATTATAAGTGAATGTATTTATGGTATAATTATTATAAGTGAATGTGTTTATGGTGTAATCATTATAAGTGAATGTATTTATGGTGAAATTATTATAAGTGAATCTGTTTATGGTGTAATTATTATAAGTAAATCTGTTTATGGTGTAATTATTATAAATTAATGAATGTGTTTATGGTGTAATTATTATAAATGAATGTATTTATGGTGAAATTATTATAAGTGAATGTGTTTATGGTGTAATTATTATAAGTAAATCTGTTTATGGAGTAGTTATTATAAATGAATGTATTTATGGTGTAATTATTTTAAGTGAATGTGTTTATGGTGTAATTATTCTCTATTTTCAACTTTGAACTCTTTTTACAAATTTGGTGCAATCAGTTGACAAAAAATGCACTAGACAACATTAAATCACTCGCACTCGTTCATTTAATAATCGTGTAATTAATTTTTTCTTATATATTTTTAATTATTTAAAATTAATAATTGTCAATAAGTTTAACAAAGTTATGAAATACGGGAAAATACAGCATTTATCCCTTGCTTATTTACTCATTATATGATGGTATGGGATATCTAAATAATAATGAAAGATGCTTAAAAGCTTAAAAAGTATTTTACTATGTAAACATTTTAACTGGGAAATTAAAAAGCAGTAATTTTCCCTACTAAAAAATTCTTTACCTGTCTAGGATGACCACGTGTCACCCTATTTAAATGTAGGAACCTGTCACACTCTTGACAAAGTGGTCCACAGATTTGGCATTCTATCAAAGCTAAAGTCTCTCCATCATCATGATTTGAGCAATATGGACGGTTTTCTTTAGTTTCCTGTTTACGACTGCGACCTTCTTGTTCCTTAAGTACTTTAGACGGTGATAGGGTAGATGCTTGATCACTCTTAACGGTTGAACCAATCCTGCTGTAGGAAGATGATAAAATATATATTTTAGATAAGAATAAGAAGAAATGTAAGTATGATATAATTTTATATATCATTGCTTATATTACACCACTGCATAAGTCAATATAATGCTAATGGCAAGTACCAGTAAGAAAGGTGAATTTTGTAATTTTTATTTTAAAATTAAAATTTTCCAAAAATTCACATTTAGATTGATAATTCGACTTGCAAAAGATTTTTTCAAAAGGAATTCATACAATAGTAAATGCGAAATAACACAAGAGGGTACAAAATTCTTATAAGTTAAAACAATAGCTTTTTTTACGAAAATTTAATTTTTATTTTATAAAAAACTTTGTGCCATCTACAGGTAGAATCTTGATAAGGGTTGTACAACATTTTTCACATGAGAAGAAATCAACATTATTTAATTAGCACGATTTTCATTAATGAATTCACTAGATAGACTATAGGATCGAACGCATCATTCTCAATAAGTGACAGAAAAACATTTTTAGATAAAACCTGTAATATTTTAAAAGGACTTATTACCATAATTTTTGAAGTGAATTTCTTTGGGCGCGATGAGAGTAAAATTTTCAAGGTCGCAACGTTTTTCATACAACATTTATTGCACATTTAGCTGTATTTAAATGTAATAAATCCATCGAAAGAAGGACGGAAATTAGATACATAGCTAACAACAAGAGAGATAGATGAACATGATAGAATAAGATAAGAAATGTACGCATGCACAAAAACAAACAAAAATGCTATTAGCTGTTTTGTCTCTGTTTTGAACGTTATATGTGTCAAAAGTAAACTATCAAAATTTTGTCAGTTTATTTATATATTTATGGTTGATTTATTACTAATTTTGCATATACTTAATCTATTATAATATTAACAACATATGAACTTAATTTATTTATAAATCTGCAATGAATCCGCACATATATAAAGCACAGAAGCAATACATTGCGACTACCTTCAGTCGCATTTGGTTCTGTTCTGGTACTGACATTGCAGCTATTATTTTTAATGGTTTACTTAACGTGGTTAGTCTTAATTTTTTTATGCACACGATTCATTTTTTTTTGTCATTTGTGTACTTTTATTTCAAAATGAATGTTTAGCAATTTTCTTTACATTTCGAAAGTATTACAGCACTTTTATCAATTAACAAACTATAACTAAATTTTGATCTAAGCCATTTTTATACACGATTTCATCCCAATCAAATTAGAAATATGGCTTCCAGAGTGTTTACCCCATATATTTACATGTGTATATATCTCATATTTTAACAATAAACTATAAATAAAATAGTTCTTTCATACATTATTTTAAAGGTGATCTTGGATTTGGTACCTTGGGACCATGATTGAGGAAAATCAAAAGTCAAGACAACAGTATTTGTGTGAAATTCACTGAAAATGGAGATTATGACATTTTGGTATCATTATGTAAAGAATTGAAGGGTGCATTTTTTAAGGAAACAGAAAAATAATTTTTACCATATATCTCTACCGTTGTAACGTAATTACTTAAAAATTATTTATATACTTACTAAACACAATTTTTTTTAATAATTTTTTCCATAACATTTAAAAGTAATTTTTTTGCTGTCCTGAAAAATTTCCAATTTTGATTTATGTGGTATTAGAAATACATTTATTAAGTTCAAATGAAGAGAACTCACTTTTCCATATATGATTCTTCTAAGACGCACAATGCTCCTAATGCCAGCCAGAGGTTTGGAGACGCGATGCAAATTAATGCTTTCCTTTCATGTTCACAGGTTCCAGCCAAGCGAGTAGCATATGTAGCCAAAGCACTTCTAGTCTCCACACCCCATGAAACATTCAACTTGTCCTACAATTTATTAATTTATTATTGTTACATCAATTTGGTCAAGATCATTATTTAGAAAGATCAATAGGGCCATTCTTCATGATATGAAAATTATCGCATAGAATGTTCACAAATTATCGATTGCTTTTTAACATTTACTACACTCTATTCAAGGAAATCATATGCAATAATTTATCTATATATTATTTGTAGTAGTATTTGTAATAGAGCTGATTATTTGTAGTAAAGAAATTTCGTGCATTATCAACTGTCAAACTAAGATTTGTTTTCATTTTGACATTTAATAATTACTTAGGAATAAGAATAATTACTTAGGAATTTTCGTTCTTGAAATTCAATTTACATGAAATAATTAGTAATTTTTTCAAGTCTGCCATGATATAAGTGTAGAATATGACATGTCAAATGACAACAAATCTCAGTTTGTTGTCATTTGACATGTCATATTCTACATTTATATCATGGCAGACTTGAAAAAATTACTAATTATTTCATATAAATTGAATTTCAAGAACGAAAATGTCTAAGTAATTGTTCTTAATTTAATAAAATAATAAAATATCCAGGTACGTCATTGATATTTGAAACACTTGTAATGTATCATTTATTTATTAAAATAAAATAACACAAAGTAAAAGCCATACCTCGGACATATCGGACAGCAGTTTAGCAACTAAATGCGCATGTTTCTTCACAGTAGTGCCTCGCATAAACCAGAAGCCAGGTGGTACTTTCAATATACTAGCACTAAGTGTGACTGCGGTCGGAATCACCCTGCTGGGAGTACTCTGCCCTTGGTTTGCGGTACCAGCACCTGAGACTCCATTTGAACCTTTTACCTTTACTTGTACCGTTATTGATTTGCTAATGTATGTTACCAGGACATCGACTAATGAAACCCTGTTAAATTAAATATTAATTTTAAGAGAATATATCTATTTATTATCTGCTTTTTCTTAAGGGAGACTTAAGTATGCACCATCTATGTATGAGTAAATCCCTTTATGGGTTTATAATTAAAATAATGAAATTATGTGATTAAGCATATCAAATGTATAATTTAATTGCAACTAAAACATTGTCTGTTAAAATGACATTATTGTACATTATTAAGTCAGTATATTGTGTCCGGGTTAAAATTGTAGACTTCATTAAACGAAGATACGATAAAAGATAAAAATATCCCATTAAGGATTTTTCTTACATAAGGATTGTTTGAAAAGTTCTCGGCCTCAACCATAAAAAGACAAAACATAGCCAATAAACTACGTTTTTTATCCACGTAGTCCTCCTTCAACCTTAAACACTTAACAAGCAGATCCTTTAAACTCCCAGAAACAAAGCTATTATTCTCCTCATTGGTTGAAAATATCTACTTAGCTAAACGTTTTTTTTAAATTTTGTAACAAGATAAAGTATAATGGTGCCAATATGACATTCCGAGCATGGATAAAAAGGGACCTCATACCACAGATAGCCTCATGCAATGCAATAAAGCTGAAGCTACTCATTAATTGTAAAGTGCATCTCAATTAAAACATTTCACAAAAGTTAAATGTACATGAAGCAAGCATGTGACAGATAAAAGAGAAAACTGATTTTAGTCTACACTTAAGCCGAGAAGAACAAATGCGTACGAGAGCAAATTTTAACCCCAAAAAATCAATAATGAATTTTAATACAAACATGAAAGTTAATATTACCCCAAAATCTGAAAGATGTCTACAGAAGACATGCGTAGAAAATAGATTTGCTACCACAAATGTGATAAAATCTCAATTGGAAAAGACCAATGCTAATATCCTAGACCACATGCCCCTTTTACTTGGGATCAGTTTTCCTAATGCGTCTTTTCCACTGAGCATGGTTTTGTACTGGGGCGTCAAGTTGGGTTGTTTTCAGGGCTTTTTCGACCACTGTCAACGAAGTGAAGGGCAAGCTTCAACGTGTGGTCGTCCGGGCGTCTCTAAATATGTCTATATCAAGACATATTTAGAGACGCCAATATTACTAGGCAACTTTCAATCTCTCAAAATTTTCAATAACCAACATTATATGTGCTTTTATTTGTTTTAGTTTGTTGAGGTATGGTCTATTGGTCACCCAATATTTTGAACCATGTAAACAAAACTGTAAATCTTATAGGTGTTAGATTAAATTACAGGTAATGTAGATATATTTTAATTATTGTTAGCTGTTAACATTATGTTGACAATTTAATTTTTTTTATGGTTCTTTGGGATGGCTTACAACCCTTAGGGGTATCTTCCATGCCTTGCCATGTACTTGCCATATCTAGGCACACTTTTTAGCAGCTGAAAAGAAGCAGTAGACTCACCTACATATTTTAATAAGGTTCATCAACCTTGGTTTGGACATTTCCGCATAACCTCACCAGATTAAATGATTTCTTAAATATTATTTAGCACACCAAAAAATTCAATGAATCTATGTAAAATGTCAAACTCAGTAATGGGTGAGGACAAGAACTTTTCAAATGACTTTTTATAATATAAGTAATTACTTTTTGGAAAACACGTTTCAAATAACATTTATAACTTAGGTAATATAAAAAATATTTGAAAATATTTATATTATAAAACAATTACCTATGCGTTGTTGTATCTGAACCACTATTTAATGCAGCGCCCATTTTTTGAGGTGATATTTCACCTACCATGCGCCGCAATAGTGATATAACCTGAAAACATTCATTTTGTAATCATTCACCACGATAACAAATTTATAAGTTTAATGTTGATTCCCTAAACTTGCAAAATATTATATTCCCTGAATTTTCAAATATATTTAAACTAACCTGTCTTTGAACCCTAGCGCTGCCCGTGTGCAACAATGAAAGCAGATCAGATAGTAATTCCGGTCTTCGAGCCAAATGAGTACGGCCCACACCACTTCCACTCAATGCCAATACCTATAATAAAGAAAAAAAAGTTTTAAAAAACTGACAACACTATTCATTTTTTAATAAATTTTCATGTGCTACACTTTATTTATATTTCAACGTTAACATGTTTTTTTAGTTCAATTGCAACATTTTCATAATTTTATTTACACAACTTCAATTTTATAAAATGTTGACACCACCCCTCCCCCTCCTACACAAGCAATCCGAACGGTGTGAGTCCATTTGAATTGAGTATATTTTTCCCCGAGTCCAAAATAGGAGTCCGGCGATGATCGAGCCAGTCAGTCCATTCCAGTTGGTAGTTTAAATAAACACGGTAGTTTAACTTATTTAAATATTTAAAATGATTTCGAAATACAAAACAGCATCAGTTGTGCTCACAGTTTGTTAAATTAGTAAAACGGTAATTGCTAGTTTAAAATTTGATATTCCAATTCTAGAGGTTAAATGTATAATATTTAATTTTAGGCTTTCATAACTTCTATACTTCTCTATTACTTGAATAACAAAATCATGCCCACTAGTACCCATACGTAGTATAGTAGAGAAAACAGTAAAATTAAATACAAAACAGAACACAGATAAAATATGTTGTCACAGGGCAAAGAGTGAACAAAGACTGACAGTGGTTTGGATTGAAGATTGTACACACACAATGAATCCAATGGATGCCTCAGCTCCACTTGGCTCGGGGTTTTGCCTCACAAGGTCAAGCCAATGAATGGGTTGAGCGCCATGGATTTTGGAATGATTGAAACACGATTGGATTATGGCTTAACCTAGGGTAATTTGCATTGATGGATTGCTCATGATAGGAGACTTATTTATAATAAAGTCGAAATAGACTACGAAATAGACGAATATATGACTTCCATACTTAATTTGCAAAAATTATATATTTTTACATACAATATAAACTACACAATTTTTTATCAATTTTGATGTACCCAATTTTAAAGATAGTCAAATTAAAACATCTTGACATAGGATTTATTTGTGACCACATCCAGACATTAAGAAAAAGTATGTTCATATAAATATAAAGCTAAGGTATAGTTGTTCAAAACTATGTAGGTCAATAATTTATCTTTAAGAAATAAAATTAATTTAAAAACAAACAGTAAAATTATACAGGGATTATTATTTCTTACAATGTATTTTTGCAGAGTGATTCGGCCGAAATTAAGGAAAAAACATCATGCTAACACTTTGCTAATCGTCAGCTGATATTTCTGGTGAGGTTTAATTTTTTTAAATTTTTTTTTTCTATGATTTGATATAGTAAATGTATCGAAGTAATTTTTGACAAAAAAATTGGAAATTTTTTTTATTTTCAAACTTTAAAGGTAGTTTCTGTAACGGTTTTGTTTTTTCACCAGAAATATTTTACGTTTAGAATAATGAGAGAAACCAGCCCTATGAAAACAGGTCATAACGAATAGTACACTAGTATATAAAAACTATGGTATATAAATAAATATATTCTGCAAAATCAAAATAAACCAATTAGTACCAGAGACAACATTTCGAAACAGTAGTTGTCCTGACGTTTAGAGCTGTCAGCTTCACTTGGTGATGTCTCTGTTGGTGTAGCTCGATCCATACTTTGCTCACCAGTTGCCAGAAGACTTTCCCAGTCTTCACGGGCTCTTGACGCTTCAGATCCAATAGCTTGAACTATGTGGGACATTACCTAAAGGGCAAATAATGGAATAAAGGTTATTATAATGTGATAGCCCTTAATTCTACATTAAGTTTTAGCCCTACTAGTAACCATTCCTACTAGTACCAGTCCTACTAGTAATCAATATATGCCAGTCAAGTAGGGATATCACATTAATAAATCAATGTTCACAACGTAATCAAAAAATTAATGTATCATTTGCAATAAAATTATTTCTACAAGTCATAATAAATCTATCTGACAAAGATAAAAACACTATTTTTTTAAATGACAGTTTTATTTTATTTTATGTTTTCATATTTTTTTACAACTCAATCCCACACCATTTTAAGATCAAAACAACAGATGTGAAGACAAATGAATAAAACATTTAAGAAAAGTACTTTTCAACAAAATAATATTTTTTCGAAGCAAATTCAATTCTTTAATATTGTTGAAACATGTAAGTTTCTTTTACCTTACTGTTTCTTTTATTTTACCATTATATTGACGTGAAATTTGTAAAAAATTAAAAATAAATTTATACTAAGGGGATTTTACTTGCTACTACCATGAATTTTACTTTATTTATAAAGCGCAGTGAAAAATTATTTTAAAAAACCATTTTGAAATTTGTGGAAATGTCATGCTAATCTAGTATGTATCTATCTGATTGTTAGGGCTATTCCATAAAATTTACTTTATTTGATGGTAATATTTAATCTTGAAGAGATATCTTGCACTGGATAAATAAAAGGATTAGATAAGAACATAACAATGTAATTTCACTTGAATTAACCTGCTTTTAATTTACAATTATCAAAATCTAAATGTTCACATATAAGTTATATCAATCTAAAAATGTTAACTCTTTTTCTTAGCCCAACTATGCTTGGCTATTAGTAACTGTTTGTACGTTTTTATTAGCCACATTTGGAAGTTTGCCTTATACTAAAAGAAATATGCAAAAAAATAACTTTAAGTAAAAGATAAACATGGTTTAAAACTCTTGATGTACAAATTATGACATATAAAAATAAAATAGATTTTTTACAATAAGCTGTGTTGATATTTCCAGCAACAATATTTCATATAGAGATCTCTTATATATATTTCATATATATATAAGAGATCACATACAGTAGCTCTCACAAGAAAAAATGTATGACAAATGCTATTTTCAAGATTGGATCTCATTTTACTGAAAAAGTACAGTTGAAGTAAATATTTCAGACAGAAATAAAAAAAAACTTAAATTAGGAAGAATTTTATTAGCTCACATCAAAAGTAAGTTATTTATTATCAATATATATTTATACAAAGTAGAATTAATTTCACTCGTAAATTGTGTTTTTAGAAACATTTACCAATGAGAATTTAAAGAAAAATGTAATTAAATTGTTTAACAGTCTCATTTGGGCCTCATTAAAAACACTGACTAAATATTTCTAGTGTTCTTATATATTCTAATTGGCCATTATAATATTGCCCTCTGAAGAGGTTAAGCAGCCCTAAGGGCCTTTTCCTTTACCTATATCTCTCTGGCTATAAAATTTGTTTTACACTGATATTATCCTACTCATGTCACCGTTGGTAAATTTATCCACTCATCTTTATTATCTCATTTGTAGAGAACAGTTATGTCTGTATACGCATGAACAATACAAGCAATATCCCAATGAAAGAGCTTTGGAAATAAATTTAGAAATTACTAGGTTATACTATTGTTCGCACAACACTTTAATAGAATATGATACAATCCATAATCATACCTGTTTTTGCAAATTAGTCAATTTACTTCTCGAGAATAGAATGCCAACGACATGTTCTCGAAGATCAGTTTCTTCACCACCACCGTTGCTCTCACTACCCACTGTACCATGCGAGAGTGTCGATCCATCTATCACAGATGCTGCATCACTGTTCACTCCAGCATCACAGTCCAGTAACTTGCCAAAAACCTAACAAAAAAATTGTTTATAGCACATTATTGTAGGTATGTATTAGTCCACTGGGAATCAAATTGGTTTCTGTCTTTACTTAATGTTCTTAATGACAAATAAATTGAAATGATGCAATACCTACATAAATAATAAGAATATTCCACAATTTCCTGAGAGATGGCACTGTTTCAATTTACATTGTTACAAGTTTAAATTAAAGGGTATAATAATTTTTTTATTTCCATGCTTTATTCTTAATGTGTGTTTTTATATTAAAAAAATTAACCGCATGCAACTCAGTACCCACGACAGAAGTGAAACTTCTTTGGTCATCTAAACCTCAATTTGTCAGTATATAGTAAGGGGTAAAGAGGCAGAGAGAGAGAATATAATAAGTGCAAGTTCATATATTATACTTAATTTATATAAGATGATTTTAATACTTTACATTCCAAAAATTAATAAAATGTTATTAGAAATTGACGTAAACATACACAATAGACAATTGTCAATTAAAAAATAGCCACAATGCCAATACCGGAACACGGCTAGTGTGGGCTCATTGCGGATAAATCAATAATAAATACATAATGAATTGACAAAATTTTGACACTTTACTTTTGACACGCAAAACAAAAAAGGTGATAACAGTAGTGAGACCCCAGGCAAAATTTTAACAGTTTACTTTTGACACCCATAACATGCAAAACAGCTGATAGCCTATAGCGAGTGGAATTTTGTTGTGTTTTCGTGATTGCATACACTTCTTGTCTTATTCTATCGTGTTCACCTATCTCTTTCGGTTGTTAGCTAAGTACCTATTTTCTGTCCTTCTTGTGATAGACTTGTTACATTCTGACATCACTAAGACATTGCAAAAAAACATTGTGACCTTAAAAATTTTACTCCCATGCGGCCCAAAGGGTTTTACTTTAATAATCTCATTTAAAATCACACAAAATTTATCACTTAAAACTTCAGAATATGTTAATTTGTATTTTTTAATTGCAAAATTTCAATAATCACACTTGTAATAATAAAATTTTCAGTAATAGATTCGGCACTCAATCCAAAAAAAATATTTAGCCACCTATGGTTTTGACTAAGGATATAATAAACTTTGAGTAAAAAAAACCATACATTCAGTACTTTCATATTGAAAAAACATTTGTAACATTTAAAATGCAATAATTGCAAATTGTCATTAGTAATTGTTCCAATTAATTTCTGAAAAGTCATCACGATTATTTTGCATGACATTAGTGGCATTAAATTCCTCATATTCTCCACAAATCTCCTTAAGATGTAAGACAACATTTTCACATCTATCTAAGTACCCCATCCCACAGCAAATCTCTTCAGCAGAGCAAATCTCCGATTGCTTTGAAAATGTTACCCATACTTTAGATATTTATTTTAGATCATTATCGTTTTAAAACAGAATCAAAAGAACCATCTTTCAGTTATCTGTAATTAAATTTTTATGCTGCTAATTAAATTTTATATCATTCTTTTAGTGTTTCTCCGCAAGGATAATCGGAAATCGTAACTTAAGTCTTAAATTTCTTGATGGAAATAATCAATAGTTTGCCTTCCTATATCTTTAAGCACTCTCACAAACTTTAATTTTTTTCTACTTCTACTACTTTACTAAACTTATTATTATTTTTTGTCACTAAAATCTTACGACATTAATTTTTAATGAAAGAATGCTATTTTAATAAAATCCAAGATGGTCCATTTTTAAATAATAGCATCCATCATAATCATTATGTAATGATACAGCACTATGTGAAGAAAATTATGATGAAAGGAAATTAATTAAATATCAACAAAAATGAATATAGAAACTAACAATGAAAAAAAAATTAAATTAACGTACCTGAGATGTAATCAGGCGAAACACCCTAAGAGTTTCCATTTCTATATACTGATGAAGAATAACAGTCGACGGTTGGTGCCTATCAAACATTAGCTGGTAGTGACTATTATGCTGGTTACCAGGATTCACACTACACATGCCAGAGTGTCCTGGTGGCTTTAGGACGGGCGCTGCCAAAACCTTTAGCTGACGTACTCTCACTGCCTGATCTGGACCCCTGAGTTCGCATCGCACTCTAAATGGTGGTGATGCATAACCTAGAAACAGAAAACTTCATTTAAAAATTCTATTTTTAGAGAGAAAATATGTTGCCATTATTAAATCTATGAATTTTGTCATAACAATGGTAAAATTTTTTATGTGATTAAGTATAAAACTTTTAATTATATATGTTAATGCGTGTGCCTATCTGGTGAAACTAGCCCATTATCAATAATTATTTGAGCAGCTCCATTTATATATTAAAAATAAGATGCTTCTAACTAAAATTTAACTTGTTTTATGAATGAATTAACGTAATTACTAATTACTAAAATAGAAACTCTAAATTTAAAAAATTTCCAAATTTTATAGCACACCGCTACATCAAAAAATGATGAAATGAATTTAGGGGCATTTTAAGAAAAAAGAAAGATTACTCACGAGGTAATGTGTAGCAGACCCAAGCTGCGGCCTTTATATCAACATCCAAATCTTGCATGTGATACAATTCACTTGAGCTGCCGCTCATTAGAAATGAGACCAACAATGTCTTGTTCTGTAAAAATATTGTTCATTATAAATACAAAGATTGTATTTACACATTATGGGAGAAAATTTATTTCTTAAGTTAATAATTATAAATAACTTACAACAGTCCTGGTTAATAAACTGATTTGCGGAGAAAGAACTTGTACATACTTAGAATTTGTCAATTTAGATATTAAGTTTATAGTATATGTTTTCTAAGATTTTATAGCTCCAGTCTTATAAATTTAAATTTTTTTCAGTTTTTCTGGTTATAAAAAAGTCAATCAAGAAAAGGCATGTAAATTTTTTTACCTTTCACATAATCTTCCTCATAATAATTTCAAACTAGATAAAAATTTTTATGCTATTTTCATCCAAAATTTTTAGTAAATTGGTAATAAAATTCAATAATATGGATTTAGGAGCTTAATAACGTAGAAATTAGTACTCATATTCAAGCATGTATGTAATTACCTAAATCAAGGTGTTTTGTATCTGCTGTTATGTACATCACTCCAATACATATTAAAAAATATTAGCAATAATGAGCATACACTTATCTAAAATAGTAACCAACAATTTGATAATACTTTTCTTATAGACATACAAACGATTGGAAAAAGATGTTTTGACATCCGATTTTGTATATTATTCCACAAGACATCCCTAACACCCCTGAATTCAATTCCCAAAAAATTACATAATAAAATAATATGGATATAATTTAAAATCAATGGGATTAATTTAATACGAGATATTTCGACTCGAACATTTAGTAACAGAGAAATAAGTTGGTATATATTTAGATAGTATTTGTGATCAATACAAGAATTTAACCACTCCTATTCTGTTGTAAAGTTTTTAAAAAACCAATGTTTTTTTTCTCCACACTCATGTTATTTAAAAAAATAAAAATAATAGGAACTTTCCGCTGATTGGCACTAATAAAAAAAACAAGATTGGCATTAATAAAAAGAGCAAGATTGACACTAATAAAAAGGAGAACTTCAGTATTCAGTCTGTTTGTTCTTTTTTAAAAATGTTATTCAAAATAAAAGTGCAACGAATATTTTTAGAACCGTTTCTAAGTTTGGTTTCATAGCATTAAAACCAGTATGATGTTAAGGGTTCTTGGGTGAAGTGTTCACTTTGTATGATAAAAATATTTTATAATCAAGTTAGGTAATATTTTTGCTTAAATAATTATGTACTTTTGTAGAACAATAATTAAAAGAAAAAAAGGACCTAATTCTGGATTGCTCCCAGTCTTAAATTCATTGCTCCCAGTCTTAAAATAATTTTTAAAGAATTTGAATGATTTCGCCTTTTTTTTTATTTATATTTTAATTTAATTTTGAGTAAAGGTAACAGTGGCGTATCTGTTTGTTCTTGTCATAATAAATTTATTTTATTCACTGGCTTTTGATATTTTATATTCTTGTTCACTTATTGTATTTAAACATAACTCATATTAAGTAGTATTGACATTGTAACTACACTTTATATATAAATATTACTATCAACTTCAACAATATCTATCCCTTCGATTTCTATTATTACCTAAATGTGTCGTATTTTGAGGGATGTAATTGCCTATGTATGGTATGGTATGGTAAAAACTTTAGATTTTTTTATGTGTGTGATTTCAACAAACGATATAAAATTTATACTTTACAATTTGCCAGTACTTTCATTTTGTATTATTAATACCTGTTAAATATATCATAAAACGATTTATACTTTTTATTTTAAATATACATGTATTTATTCAACCAAAATGTGTTTCATTGTAGCTCTATTCTTTTTATTCCAGCTCTATTCTTTTTATTAGTTGTTTTAAGTTGATTTCTTCCAGTATTTCTATCCAGTAAAATATTTACAAACTAAGATATTTTTCCAGTATTTCTATCCAGTAAAATATTTTTAAACCAGATTTTCTATCCAGTAAAATATTTTACAAACTAAGATATAGATACTAAGTTATTTGTAGCAAATTAGATTATTTTATTACAGGAAATTTTACATTTGGAGGATAAAAAAGCCAATGTCAGTAAATAATATTCGATAGTATGTACTTCATTACTGCATCATCGGCTCAGCCAATTATGATCTACGACTGGAGCATGAACTCACCAAATATAATACATGTTGAATAAAAAAGCCAACTAATTAGGAGAGGATCCATCCTCCCTAGCTGACTAATTTGACATCATTTGTTCCATAGTACATTTGAATTCAACATGTCCAATGGTCATTAGACCCGTGGAATCAAATAGTAGAAAGTGTTATGTCATATAAGAAACCAATGTAAAATATTTTCTTCCAACTATCTTTTGTTACCTTTGTGGTATATACAGCACTAATGGATTGTTATTTCTTTCATAAAGAATAAAAATATTAACATATACTTAATATTTTGTCAACATTTTCATTTAGCACCAGTAAAATTTTACAACCAATACCATTTATCTATTGAAAATTAAAGTCAGAAGCAAAAACTGGAAAAAACCATAAGGTACTCACAACAGTATCTCTTGTATTATCAATATGGAGACATATCAGGTAAGGTCTATCATTGGTAAGAACACCTGATGGACACACAATCTGTATCCATTTCGCCTTATTCCTGTCTTCATCGCCAGACTCCCAGAATGTCTCGGTTGTTCCATCTGTAAGAGCACCGACCATACCTTGTCTCGAAGAAACCAGCACATCACACCAGCCCGTAACGTCAGGACACGTCCATACGAAGCCTTCCTGCATGTGTTTCAACAGGTGTTATACCTTGAAAATCCTATGCCTAACTTATAAATTTACCAAAACCATTGGACATGGAAGTACCATAAGAAAAAATGGTTATAAAAATGAAGTACTAATAATAACGAAAAAAACAGAAACACTCAGCAATTTTAATAAACATCACTACAACTAGTGATTTGAGATTTCAAGTAAATACTAAGTCAAAGTTACTAAGCATTGCTGATATGCTATACGTTTACAAAAAAATACTAGAAGAGAAAAAAGATTATTATATCGACAATAACAGACGTTTTAAAATGGGTAAATTCACAATTTTTATTGGTATAAATATTTATATATGATTTATGTACTTTAATGTATTTAAGTGATACATATGGCAGACTTATTTCTATGAGAGCAATCTCTTACAGCCAACCAGAACACCAGTGCAACCCCGCTCGACGAGCGACCAGGAATCGGGACCCCATAGTGCGCTGTGCCGCCAAAGGCCGTATGCCTTCCGATCAACCCAACACACTATGGCAACGACAAATACTGAATTAATAAGTGATCCCAATTTAGTTTAGGATATCTCAAATATTTATTGATTTACATCATCTTCACCCCGATGGGTAGCCAATGACAACAAAATGCTGTATTGCTGTTATATGAACCACATCACAATAAGGATAAATTTATATTTACCTGATTTGAAATTTTTAATTTGTTATGAAAGTACAATAATATACTTTCAAGCAGAAACTGATCATCCTCAACTACTACTCCACTGAAGAATATCCTAACAAAATGATAGTTACTCTATATTAATATTTAGTTCATTGTCGAGAACCATCATTATTGCTTACCACATGTCAGCAAGAAGTGATACAAAAATATAAATGCGTAGAGCAGTTGTACGAGTAGAATTTTAAAAATTATTTTTGTGATGTGCTTGGAAGGGTATGACCTGGCGATCCGGTTGGAAGATTAAGTAAGAAACAAAAACTCCAAACAATAATAAAAAAGGGAGAAAGAAAATTGTGATTATTAAGATTGGCTTAGATAAGTGTTATAATATAAACTCGCATTCACTTTTTGAGTGTACTATTATACAAACGATACAATTGTAATTAGTTCTTCTTATTTAGTTCGCTTTGTTTCTAATTATAATTTGTAATTGTTTCCAAATTATAATTAGTTCTATTGTAATATATCCTATCCTATTTGAAAGAGCATTCAAGTAGAATTCCCCAAAAAGGCCATTAGCAAGGTTATTCGATTTTTCAGTGGAGTAGTAGTTGAGGATGGTCAGTTTCTGCTTGAAAGTATATTATTGTACTTTCATAACAAATTAAAAATTTCAAATCAGGTAAATATAAATTTATCCTTATTGTGATGTGGTTCATATAACAGCAATACAGCATTTTGTTGTCATTTGCTTGTGAAGATGATGTAAATCAATAAATATCTGAGACATCCTAAACTAAATTGGGATCACTTATTAATTCAGTATTTGTCGTTGCCGTATCGTTTGACGGCACAGCGAACTATGGGGTCCCGATTCCTGGTCGCTCGTCGAGCGGGGTTGCACTGGTGTTCTGGTTGGTTGTAAGAGATTGCTCTCGTAGAAATAAGTCTGCCATATGTATCACTTAAATACATTACAGTACATAAATCATAAATAAATATTAGCAAGTAGTTAGTTTCCATAGTATAATATATTTTCTAATAGAATATTTTATGTCAAATTTTAAATTGGTAAATAAACTAAATATGAATAGCTACATTACCTTGTTACTTAGACTGGTAATACTTTCATGTGGCAAACAGCCAACAGCACCTTCATCATTTCCATCATCCTCCGAGTGTGATAATATTCTACTAATTACACTGAATACTTGTGATCTGAAGTATCGTTTGTCCACATAAAGCAGCGTTAATAGATACCATCATAAGTTTAGACGAGAAGTAATATATTATGCATACATATAAGTTATAAATATAAGCTAACATTCAAATTAAATATTTAATAGAAAAGAAAATACAAATAATTATCTGCAAATATATAAAGTAAACTTGATATGCAATATGAAATAATAATATATTTGGTATACACTTCATTCTACACTGTCATTCTTTCTTTGATGTTTGCTAAGTTGTTTAGAAGATTTCTGATGTGTCTATTTTGAATATAGATTGTGTTTGTAAATATAAAGAATGGTATTCATCCACAAACAAGTACATAAAAAACTATGCAACAGGAAGTTAAGGATTTTGATCTCGCCTTTTTCCATTTTAATTGAATAAAATAGCAAAAACAGCCGAAATGGAAACAGAAGTCAAATGGGAAGCCAATAGAATACGGGACAACTTTCAACAATGTACAAAACGAAAGTTATAAAATAAATTTGACATATTTGTATAGATATATATACTGCACACTCGCACACATATATATATATACATATATACATACTACACACACACATATATACATACCGGGTTTCATTTCAGTATGTGATCAAAATTTAAGGAGCGCTTAAGAAACGGTAATTAAACTTTGTAATGAAAAAACATACAGAGTTTTTTTTATTTCATTTATCTACTTCCAATAAAATTAATGAATGGACACATTACAAATAATAACTTTGCAGGGCAAACAAAGGTACAATCCCCACACCACACCCTGCACCCATTCTCACAAGTCCCAACCATGACTTAGTATATGTATTGTTTTACACATTTGATAATGTGTATCACAATAATGACGAGGTAAAATTGGCAAATACACAAGAATCACGAATATTATGAGAGGTTGTTTCGTTTTAAGTGGTTAGGTAATAAGGTGGTAAAGTATTAAGCGAAGTATTGAGCGAAATCTAAACCTGCAAATTTCATCAAGCTATTCTCAATAGATTGTACAAAAATGGTATTCAGAAACAAAGCAAAAAAGTTATTTTCTGTTAATAATAGATAACATCTAAATTTCATCTTAATAACCACGTGGCTACGGAGATGGCGGATACAGGCGAGTGCAAGCAAATCTTCCATGTTACGTTCACACTACGTAAAGGTAACTGTCCTGAAGTTCATCTTGAGAATACCACACTACCTCACCAAGATAATGTAAGATACCTGGGGCTACATCTTGATCGCCGTCTGACGTGGAAACAACATATTAAGACAAAGAGAAATGAACTTAATATCCGTTATAAGAACCTACACCGGATCATGGGAAGAAACAGCAAACTGAGTATTGACAACAAACTTTTAATATATAAAGCTATCCTAAAGCCAGTGTGGCTTTATGGAATTCAACTCTGGGGTAGGACTTGTAAATCAAATATAAGCATAATACAGAGGATGCTGAATGCTATCTAGCGCTCAATTAGTGGTGTTCTTTTGTTTGTCATGAAGGAAATCTAAAAATTAACCAAAAAATACCATGAGAGACTGGAAAACCATCCTAACAAGCTGGCTACAGAGCTAAAAACTAGAAATTATACAAAGAGGTTAAAAAGGAAAGACATCTTATAGCCCTGTGGGGATCAGTAAAGACTACGGAGTAGATGACTCACTGCAGTCAGGCTCGACCTGTCAATGGATTCACTCAAAACATCCGCTTATAGCTACTGATTGCAGATTGTTAAAAGAAAAAGAAAAAAAAAAAAAATTTCATCTCAAATTCAATTTATTGACATACAGAATGATTTTTAAATAGTATGGTAAGCGGGTTTCTAATAATTTCTGAACAAGAAACCAAGCATTTATAATCAATAAAATTAGCTTGTACCTCATTCCATTCTCAAGATACAGTATTTCATTGTCAACACAAGGGTTAAGCTCACTCGGTGTCATGTGGTGATAATAAAATAATAGAAATGACCGTGCGTAGAACCCTCTATTGAGCTTTGGATATCAAAAAATCACAGAAAAAAATCTATTCTACAAGTAATTCAGTGGTTTCTAAAGTTAAATGTTTATAATAGAAAAAATGTCAAAAGTTAAAAATTTATTCCGAAATAAATCACTACTCCATAATAAAAGTTCTATATTTTCAAGAGGAATCTGAAAAATTTAATTCTCACTATAACAATTAATTAACACACATTTATAAGACCTATATAAATGTAACCAACACTTGTACACAGGTATATATGACCTATATACACTTAACTAACACCTTTTTACACACATATAAGAAATTTAAAATGGAATTTAGAAATTGATTGACCACTTGAGACTCAACAAACTAAATTTGTGCGAAATTTGATGAAATGGAATAAGCCTGAACAAAACATTAATTTGACACTGAATTCAATTAATGAACACATGGTGGACAAAAATAATTTAGAGAAATACAATTAAACAAGAGTTTGGAACAGATTAATAAGATTAATAATCAATTTTCAAGATGATTTTGACTAAAGTAATTGGTTAGATTTGACAATTATAAAATAATTATCTTTGAAAATTGTTTAAATTTTGTTAAGAATATTGTGCTACACAGTCACAACTTATAAACAACATGAAACTTGGAATTACACAACCAAACTGCAATATGATTATTGGGTATTTGACAAAATTTTTTTTATTTCATTTAATCATAATTTCAAGGTACAAGCTGATTTGTTTAAAAATTGTTTAATAATCTTAAAAATTGACCGAGTTATAAAAGTTTCAATTTAATCTTTAGACAAAGACAGGAATACTGTGTTGTGAGGTAATTTTTAATATTGCACATTATATCCTACAAGAGGAAAAGAGACAGGGATATATCCAACTCCATCCGTGTCTTCAAATTTAGAAGCCTATAACTGGCTTACTTTTCTATCAATTTTTGAATTTTTTGAAGACTGGTTTTTAATTAATTTATATTTCACAATATTGTATGAAAAATATCAAAATTTAGAATGAGTCAACTACCGAATTGCGAAAACAATTTCAATATATACAACTACACTACCGCACTATTGTTGTTTCTTCTTTTGATTTGTTCTTCACACCAAACTACTAATACTGCATATTTTAACAAGTTCCACTCGGATTGCTATTATTGTTATTTCGTGTCATTGTTAAAAGGATTAATAAAGCAAATTGATAAAAGTGAAAAATTAAAAAAAAAAATTGTTTTTTTTAAATTTATCTTTTAGTAGTCTTTTCTTTTAGTATTTATCTGTTAGTATCTTTTAGTTTTTACAAATAAAATGACATTATTCATAACACTAATATCCGTTGAATATTAAATCTTTGTCCATTATGAGGAATAGGTAACAAATTGTTCATAGATTTGACCGCTCACAGTATAAAACTTATATACTTAAAAAATAATAATAATTTCATTTGACGGAATAAAATGTTATCTTAATTTTTTTATTTCAAGAAGTGCTTTAAATAATTTTTTTGCTTTCTTAGTTACAGAAAATAAATACTAAAAAATAACACTACATTGATGGTTCGTGAATGGAACCATCTAACGTAGTGTTGTCTATTTCTCTCTCTGCCACTATTTCCTAGTGCCCAAAGCATTTATTTTCTATAACTAAGGAAGCAAAAAAATTATTTAAAGTACTACTTGAAATAAAAAAATTAAGATAATATTTTATTCCGTCAAATGAAATTATGATTATTTTTTAAATACATCAGTTTTACACTGTGAGCGGTCAAATCTATGAACAATTTGTTACCTTTTCCTCATAATGTAATTCAATGTTATCTTAATTTTTTTATTTCAAGAAGTGCTTTAAATAATTTTTTTGCTTTCTTAGTTATAGAAAATAACCGTCAATGGAACCATCTAATGTAGTGTTCTCTATTTCTCTCTCCGCCACTATCTATTCCTCATAATGTAATTCAATGTCAATGGAATTATTAAACTTTAATATACCAATTATATTACCCACATATACATATTTAAAATTATACAATAAAACTTTTAGTCTTCAACTAACTATAGCAAACCTGACTCACCTGTGCAAAAATGTATGATCCGAAGGTGCATACTCTAAAGCCCAGCACCGCACTGCTTGCAATAGGGGCGGTGAACTTGGCGGTAAGGCTGGCATCAGATCACTGATGGTCTGTAGGAGGACATGTAAAGCAGCACGAACACTTCGACTGGCTCTCCCACCCGGCGAGAGGGCTGACGCAGAGACAGTTGATTGTCTTGGTGGAAGAAATTGTGCATCCGTCGGTGGCTGTATGATAAAAATTAATATTAAAATCACGAATGCATTGACTTATTATTACTAACTTCAATAGTCATTAATAACAATAATACAACAAGCAATATAATAATGAAATAATTAGCAGTAAAAAAATATGCAGTTTATGTAACTTTTTAAAGCATATTTTTCTTAATATGCTATTTATCAAATGACCATTTTACTTCTAGGCCGACTAAATAATGACTGAACCATCCTACATTTTCCATCCACATCACACATAAACACTCAAATGTTGCCAGTATAAAACAAATTAGTTTGAACAGTTAAAAATCACCAAAGTTACATCACATGAAATACGTAATTATTAAACAGTGAGCGTGAGCCATGAGTCTTGTGCATTTTAATCAATATTAATATTTTATTAAGCCGTATTTGACATTTCAAACTAAAGAATTAACCATACAATTACACAAGAAGAAAGTGACAAGTGGTGACATTGTAAATTATATATTTTTAAAATGAAACTTCTTAAAGGGCACATTTATATTTAGATTTTCCGCCAAATACGGCACCTTTGTTTATGGTCGTTAGACAAAGTAGGCAGCCGGCTGCACTGCATGATTGGCTAGACATGTTGCATAATGACATAGCAATATATTTAACAAACACATCATATTCTTATTCCGGAGACTGATTTCTTTTCGTAAATTTGTTCAGATTTTATTAAACAGATATAATGATTTCATTCTCAGAGTTTTTCTTAAACCTGGCATAGATTTCTCGATTCATATCATGAGAAGTATTATTTTATATTCAGCCATCGTCCACAACTAATCTACCAAAACAACAGGGAAGCCTGTTGAAACGTGCACTTTCACTAAAAGTAACAAGTAAACAAAGTCATCGGCTGACCATGCGAGTTGTTCGCCGCATGTGAACAACTCGCATGGTCAGCCGATGACTTTAATTACTTGTTACTTTGCCACAACTACTATGACTAGTTCGACATGGCTAGTTACATTAATTAATTGTCGCATGTGGCCACCGGCTTTTACTGTCCGTCGATCAATAAGCATAAATAGACTCTAAGAATGGTATTTACAAATATTGAAACAGTGCTTAATACAGTCCATATTTGATGGATTTCTTTTTAAGAAATTTCTTTTGCAGTAAGCAAGCTTGTACAAATTTTTCTTAATCAACTAAAATGTAAAATAACTCCTCCCTACCTGCGCTCCATCCTTCATTGGTTTCACATTATCATTCCACACAGTGTTGGGATCCACTTTACCATATTGTTCTAATGCTGCACAGAACCACCACATAAGATCATGCAGACAGGTTGGTTGAGTCGATGACCTTATGAGCCAATTGAGAGCCTGGAATTTGATGTGGAAAAAGAAATGCTTACTAATATATATACCTACCAATAAGACCTTAAAAATTATATTTAAATAGCTTTCTTTCGATACACTAATTCGTCTGGTCAAAATAACTATTGAATGTAGTCAAAACACCGATAGAGATGAAACTTTATAGAGATCTTCAAATCATCATTTGAAATTAAATGTCAAGACAATTTGGCTCTGGCTAAAAATTTTAACCAAGGTCAGAGGTCATCAAAAAAGATTTTCGCTAACATCTAAGTACCAAACAATAAGTTTTATTGCATAAGTAGTTATTGATTTGAATTGAAGACCATACAATTTCCTACAGAAAAGATTCTATTATTGAAATAAACTTCTTTACATGGAACTTAAGAGTAACTCAGATATTTTTGGACAGAAGTAACTGTCAATAAAGTGTATAGTTTGCTTATACAGTTTCCGGTATTTCAAAGTATCAACTAAATTTTATGAGTATGTTTTTTATACTTGAATGTTTTCTATTCTATTTTTTTTTAAATTTACTACTAATAATTATTTTGTTTGAAAGAGTATACTAACGAGGTGGTGCCATATAAATATAGTGATGATCTGAAGATGAGATATGGAAATAAAATACAAATTCCTTAACAGACAGTAGTAAATCAACAGTGATTCAAGATATTTGCTACTGGTAGTTGTTACTTTACAAAATAATTTCACCATCAACCAGATCAAGATCAGATGATGAGTTCGGGAGATGAACAATGGAACTCCTTAACAGACGGTAGTAAATCAACCGTGATTCAAGCGATTTGCTACTGCTAATTACTACTTTGCACTAACGCTTTGAGTGGACTCTAATATCGTGAGAGGCATGGTGACACAAGCAGCTTTTATAAATAAATTTTAATGTAACTGGGAGATATTAAATTGTAAATAAATTTTTATACTCACAAATTTGTAAGTTTTATTTTGGCAATATAAGTTTGTTTTCATCTGTACAAAAATTTTGGTGAATTCAAATATCATTACTATACATGGTTTATAAGCATAGTATAACTGTACAGTGCTTATATAGGGATTATTAGGTGCAATTTTATACACCGCTTATACATCTGTTATTCACTGAATAAATATATAGTTGTATAACAGTAACAAATCTGGAAACTTTGCTCAAATAGTTTAGATATATTGAATGTCCAATTACCTAGTAAAAATACATACTGGCCATAAGCAGAGATTATGATGCATACTTCTAGAGTTACATGAATGAATAGAATACTACTTTCACTACAGTAATGAATTTATTTAAATTATAGTAATATTAAAGCCATGTGGCTTTACAGAATGTAACTATGACCTCATAAACTGAATCAAAGTATACCTTCAAAATTGAAACATATAAATATTTGATATATCTCAACACACCTGAAGAGCATATTCGCGTACAGTGGCCACTCTAATTGACATGTCCATCTTTGAACGCAGCGAGTACAAGTCTCTCTTCACCAGAACGAATGACAAGACAGGTCGACGTAGAAGAGCAGCTGAATCAATAGCGGGTGTGCACAATGCGCTAACGCCTTCTCCAAAACCGTCTTCATCAGTACCACAACCGACGAGTCGCTGAAGAGCTGCACTCGGCTGAGCAAGAAGAGATGACCCTGTCCCTCCTGGCAGGAATAAAGAATTTTATAAGGGTTTCACAAAAATATCTTTAATGTAACTATCATGTTGCTATTATATTTACAACACAAACATTAAACAATCAACTGTTTGAAGTGATAAAGTTCATTTAAGTAAATTTTTTAAGTAAATGCACTTAACAGCTAAAGTTACATTTTTTATATTAGTTACTATGTTATTTATTTCTATGTTTATTGCAATTATTACTACTTTATTTTATGTGGTGTGAACAAAAATATGAAACACACATAGAAAATGAATGCGCACATGCATTTAACAATGATATTACGAGTAGTAAAATAATACACTATCCTCGAAATAATTACACAAAATTCTCATTTTTTTTCATTCTGAAGGTCTTTAATCTTTGCTCGTCAACTAGATAGTTATGGACCAAATAAAATAGAATTAAAAGAATAAATCACCTGCTAATGTTTCCCCTTGACTCATATTTCTTTTCCTCATTAATATCACCCTTCCATCAGGAGGGAATGGCCTTCCACTCTCCTGACCCATAGACACAGATCTATGGAAGCGGGCTGACATGGTCATTAAAGAATTCCTCATAACCACTTTTTCAGGTGTGGATTCATCATCACCCTCGCAATCTGTGTAGCCCCGTTCTTCAATCTGAAGGTATAAATATTATTAGGGTAATATATTTTATTATTAGAGCAAGAATCAATGCTACAATTTTGAATTAGAATTGAATAAAACAAAAATTATTAGTATTTCTAAATTCACACTGTCTCTCACTGAGGAACAGCATATAAACAAAGATCTGAGGCAATGATGGAGCTTTTTTCTCATCTTTGAAGTTAACAATATATAAATTTGCCATGCGTGGAATAAAAATATAAACAAAACTCCAAGAGCTCAAAACAAGAGCTCAAATTTTTAGCAGGCATTACAAATTTTGAACAGTAGAATTTACATACTATTCAAGTAAGAAATGGAAAATCATGCTGACCGTGAAAGGTCTCGTTACAGCTGCGCATTATACAAATTTTGTTAAAAATTGCAGCCCAAAAAATATTTCAATACTAATGAAACTTAAACAATCTTAAATTACATTAATAAATATAAAAATAAAAGTCCAAAACGTTTTAGTTGGTCTAGAAATATGTGTATTTATTGACTATATTGAAGACTACTGACAAAAATAACAGTTTTAAATAATCGACAGACGTAAAGTTGCTTGTGAGTGCGAGTAACAAACATTATGGGTGGATGTGAGAATGAGTAAGAACATTTATTGTTTTATTTCTTTATATATTAAATTATTCGTTATGAGTTCTCGTTCTATAAGCTAGAATTAAGTTCTTCAAAATGTTGTCCATGTATACATACACATTCAAGAACAATTATATATTTTTGAGTTCAAAATTAAAATGTTTGATTCTTACTACTTTCAAAAAATTGAAAATATTCTGCAATATAACCTTGGCAACAGGAAAATAAAGAGGAGCCAATATAAAATGAAGCGTTGTCAAAACTCAAACCTTAGCTGGCATAAGCTAAACATATTGGAGACTGTTCCCAATAAACCTATGTTTGACTTAGTATTTCAAATTTTGTTTTTACTCTGTCTTATCTATATATATATATATATATATATATATATATATATATATATATATATACTGGCTTATAAAATAAATCAAGGCTAAACCTTATTTTAAGTATCTTAACTTCCGTCACCAATATCTCAATCTGTTTTACTGTATCAATTTACCCATTGACATTAGAAGTACTTTTTGTATAATTTAAACTCCTATGTACTGAAACCTCTTAATAGAACTAGAACTAAAACATTCCATATGTACCTCATTATTAAAATAAATTTCAGTTCTTGCAGGGTACAAAAACCCCGCAAACCTCAACTCACATTAAGATCCACAAGAAGAATGTTTCAACATAGCAGTGTGATGTAATATACAATCACCTACAAGTTTTTAAATATATTTTCCCTTTCATTGTAACAATAAAAATTCTATCAAACAGTGAAAATTAAGAAAGAGTTGAGACCAAATACTTGGCATAGAAAGTTTGCTAAGTTATAAAAAAACCTTAATTTTAGTTTAAAATAAGCAGAGTAATCTATCTCTAAAAAAAAGGCAAGAAATAAAATTCATATGACATTTGCATTCCGAGCAACGGTGAATTTGAGGGGTAAGTATGTGGCATGCAAAACACCCCAATAAACAATGCACTTAAGAATTTCTTCCTAGTCAGAGACAAAAACACAAACACAGTCAGAGACAAAAACAAAAAAACACAAAAACAGAGTTAAAGTTACCTGAGAATAAAGTGTAAGATATATTATGTCTAATCAACGCAATGTAACTACTCAAAATATTATGTTGTCACATTTAGATTAGCGTTTTTTTTTCTTTTGTTAAGCACAATCTATTAACCCTTAATAGTAACAATCACCACCTATTATACTTGAACGCTATATATTATATTTTTTATATATACCATATTTTTTTATATATATTTTTTATATATAAAAAAAGTGCCCCCAGCAACTACAATTGACAATTTATTAGTAGTACCCAAAATTTTCCTTTGGGTATAGATTACATCAAATTCATTGTAACAATACACGATAATATCAAATTGTTTTGTATCGACACTTTCAATAGCTTCCATTATTTTGTCAATATTAGGGGTATAAATAAAATTTAAAAAAAAATTTCCTGCTTATGGTTTTTATTAGTATTAAAAGAATAATGATAAATCTGCCACTCTGTGTCGCTATTGTAAAGTAAAATAAAAACCATCGCTGTAAATTCGATGAATTTTTTCACTTATTTTGGATGATACCGGACTCTAACGCAAATGAGACATCTAAACAATGTTTTATATATATTGCAAGATTTACCATTCAAACAAAATTAAGCATGACAATTGGTTAGTTGCATGTGAATCTATACCTGAAGATTTTATTTTAAATTGTAAAGATGGTACACTTGTTGTTCAAAAAAAGGCAGGTTGCAGCTTAGCAGAAAGTATTTCTGCAAATTTATTATGATTAATTAATTAAAGCCATTATTCTACCAAACTTATAAAAATAATAAAGGCAAACCTCCAATGGAATTAAACTTTCCCGTGGTATTAACTGCAAAATTGCTGAAGGATCTTAGATGGAAAACGAGTATATTGTTTCGTGATCAATTTAACCGGTAGCCAAATTTACGCAGATGCACGGTGGATCCATTCACAAATCAAAAACTTAAATTCTCACTTCTAATTGCCTCATCAAGTGGTATGATAAACAAACTACCAGAAAACATATAGATACCACCGCTAATAATTGATTTTCACTTGTATTTTGACCTCTGAAGTGCGCATCAACGTTGTTTACTTCAACCCTCTACCCTCTACGTAACATTTCCCAGGTTTTGTTTGTTTTGTGTCAAGATTGTGTTGCAATATTTAACATATTTTATATAAAATTAAAATGTATATAAAAGTTATGCAGTATTTGTAAAATTTTAGGACTAACTTTAGGCTACGAAGGTTAATTATAATTTTAAAAATGTATAATTTTGATTTCCTTTTTTTTTTTATAATTTTGGTCTTACAATTTTTAGCACTAATGCGCACTTGTTGCAATATGTTTTTCCATTGTTGTATAAATGTAGTCTAACGAAAAATACATGAACCAATATAGCCTTACACAGCCAACGGATGAAATTACTCTTTATGTTAACATTTTAACAACTGACACCCCTATTTGCGGGCACTTTTACATAGACAAACATACATCTCATCGTGTAGACAAAAAAATTAACTTTAATTTTATATATAATTTATTAAAATACGTTACGAATGTAGAAATTTTACGAAGTTATACCTGTTTTGCACCTGGCTGACATGAGGTTGCAGCCAAGTGAGAAATGGCCACGCAAACTATTAAAGTTCTTTAGATTTCTCTCTTTCAAGTGAATTATATTTTATCCATAAAAAAGATTCTGCGGATTCGTATGACTGCATATTCGTATGACTTTATTTATAATTATCTATAAAAATTGTATTTCCATTAAATAACAGATGGACGTAGTTATCAGGCGGTCAGATCTTAAACTATTACACGGGTTAAATCATCTATGAGTTTAAATTGTTTCCTCAAAGGTCAGTTAAAGGAATCTTTGGAAACGTATGACTACATTCGTAGGAATACATTCCTTACTCGTAGTTGGTATCAGATAATTTTAATTGCCACTTTCATATATTATTAAAACAAACTAATACAAAATATATATGGTATCTGGGAATAAAGCTCGGACAAGGAAAAATGTTTTTATTGACTGAAAAATAGTTGATCGTCATTAAAATAAAATTTAAAAGATGGCCTTTTTTCAGAAAATTGGAAATAATATTCATAATTATTTGTCATCTTTTTCGTATACACAATACTTGCGCACATTAATCAACACCGCTCAGGAGAATAACCCGCGAACAGCTGCGAAGACATTTAGCTCCCTGGGTAAGCCCTGCACCCCAGGCAAGTAGTGTGCTAAAAATAATTATGTGTAATATTTTTTGCACTCAATTAGAAAAAAGAGCACGGTTTACGTTTTATTTCAAAGGTAATTTATTGCTTTATGGCCAACAAATAGCAGCTTTCTTTCTCTAACCCCTATTCCCGGACACCATGTATAGATATCTGTCTGAACACAGCAATGAAAAATTATTCCCTATATACCACAAGAATTTGGCGGCATGGAAAATTTTAGCTCACCAATGAAACTAATCTATTAATTCTTATTCAACGTTACTTGTATTTTTATACATTCATTTCATACCTGACCATAGAAAATTTGGGGCATTTCACGCCAAGCGGACAACGAAAAAAAAGTCAGGTCGTGAAATTTGTTCATATTCTGTTTGATTATACTTCTAGTGAACATGGATGTGCACACCCATTTTTTTTTCGTGTGGTGCTTTATTGTCGAGTTACGAGCTTTTGAAAATTAACAATGTATGAGGAATGCATTTTTTGGATGCTTATTTTTTTAATCAAACAATTTGTAACAAAACTTTATAAACATTGTTTCTTGAAGTTAAAAGTATGCAGTTTTTAATTTTTCCATAGAATTCGAAATTCGATTTTTTTTACTCGTCGTAAACCGGAAGTGAAGATTCCAATCGATATTCGAGTAACTTTGACATATTTTTTTTTCAATATTTTTTATTAGAATGATAGCGTTATAAATACTAATACTCCAATAAAAAAATTAAAACGTGATCTCTAATAGTTTAGGATACAGAGCATGTAAAGTACATACACATCGCGCCCGGTTTCTAAGACGTTCGGGGTTATTTGTTAATACTTCGCTATTTACACTTCATTCGGTTATGTTAACATGCAAAATAAATCAAAATCAACTGAATTAAATTTTTAAGAATAAAATATATGTAATTGATAACATAAATATTTTTCATTAACGAATTCATACAAAACAATGACAATGTTGTGATATACGACCAGTAACGCCATCTCGTAGTGAGTGATGAAAGCTATTACTAACCCAGAGTAATATCGTCGTTACTTGCTAGAAAGAGACAGCTATATGACGCGTAACTGTTCTGCTCGTAGTTCGAATTAACCGTTATTGTTAGTTGAAGCTTTGACCGCTCATCGGCTAGACGCGTTACTATTTTCTATTTGATTTAAAATGGATTCTTACAGTGATTGGTGTTTTAATCCGTTTCTCATGGCTCGTCATAAGAAGCGTGTGAAAGTTAGAAAAATATCTAACGCATTAAGTGTAAAGTGAACAATTTCGCCCAATGTTTATGTATGTGAATCGTGCAGGAAACGACTGTTATGTGAATCACCACCTGAAGAAAACATTGTCCAGTCACAATCTAGTCAGGCATCAAGTGATTATTCACAACCAAACCAAGACGAAAGATTTATTCCTGAAGATAAATACCAATACATCGCAAGTGATTGAAACACGTATCGCTGCCTGAAATGAGCCACTGTCGAATTAAAGCAGTAATTATATGTGTGTGCACATCCATGTTCACTAGAAGTATAATCAAACAGAATATGAACAAATTTCACGACCTGACTTTTTTTTCGTTGTCCGATGGCGTGAAATGCCCCATTTTTCAGTTAACGACTTAAAGAGTTGTGTTATTAAGTTAATTGTATAAAAGTGTGTTATTAAGTTAAAGGTGTGTTATTAAGTTAATTGTATAAATAAATAAATGAAAAATTGATTTCAATTTTCAATTTTCAATGAATTTTTATTGCTTAATTTTGCCACACTATATTTCTAACATTAGCTGTGTGGACGCTCGTTGCTGTGAACGACTACTATCGGCAGCAAAAGGCGAGAATCATATTGCTTCATTACAACTTTGTGTCAAACCAGTCCAGCATGCTGGTATAATAGAAGCTAGTGGTAACAATCCTTCATCGTTTTAAACATACCATTTGTTCACATCGATATATTTTATTATATGTGCATTTTATTTATAAATATAAATAAGGCAATCCAAAAATAAGATAATAAATAAAAACCACATTTCTGAACAAAATGAATCAACCCAAAATTTATCAATCATTAACTTTATAATTACAACTTACACTTCCCAAATCCTTATTCTTTACCCCACTGGACTCAGGATCGACAACATCATTATCCCTCAGACCCTGTGTATAGCCTAGTCTATCCAAACTCTGGAATGGTGGGGCAGGCAACCAGAGACTGGAAGGTGGTGATGGTGGTGTATTGGAGCCCCCCACACTACGTGATGGGCCGTAACGGGTAGGGGTTTGTTCTATTATTAAAATAACAACACTTTTTAGATGACTATGGTATTTAGGTAAGATATTTTAAAATTAATTTCACTTCATTTAATTTACTTGACTATTTATTAAATATATTTAATGAGTTTAAAAAAGTAGAAAATTAATTAAGTTTATTGTCAAAAATGTTTAATGATATGAAATTAATAACAGCAAAAAAGTTTGACTCATAATATAATTCAAATATATTTAGCAAATAAAACTATTCAACATTAATGACAGATTACTAATGTTATAACAACCTGAAAAATTATAGTATCTCTATGTAAACTTTTCAATGTTAAAAAAGGTTTCAAAATAGTATCATGTAAAATGGCAAAGAATTGGGACAAAGCCTGATACTGCACTCATGACCATAAAATGATATATTATTTTGTTAGGAAAAGTAAGGTGCATGAGACATGGTGTACCCTGACTTCCTGCTATCACCCAAATATAATTTATATCAATCATGACATTATTTCTCATTGCAGTGGGACTGTAATTTTATAATGTATATATTGATATCATGATTTCCTTTGAACACATGAATATAGTCAGAACCACAATATATTTTCTCCTACCTGAACTCGTAGCTGGTGCAAGATCGAGCAAAAACATGGAATTCTCCTTCATGACTAGATGACTCAAGGGATTATCTTTTGACACCGTTTGTGTAACATCCATTCTCTCGACTACTGAACCATCGAGACTCAACTTTGGAATAACTTTCGACGGATGCTTGTTCGATGTAGAATATTGCTTTAAGCAACGATCTCGGCAATTGTCGCAGTAATAATACCAGAGGTAAGAACCTAAAAAAGAATCAACTATTTAAGGATGAAATAAAATATTACTACTTACATTTGAAATTATTAAAAAATATTAATTTATGAATCATAAAGAATTTTTCAAAACTGTTATTAAATTGCAATTAAATATTAAAATATATGATGCATAGATTCAGCAATGGAATCATGGAATCAGCAATAGAAAAGTTTTTTTAGGAAAAAACAGTAAAGTAAGTAAAAACAGTAAGTATGTTTGATAGAAGTGCAGGAAATTGAATTGACTCACCTGGAGCCACATTTCCACAAGGAGAACAAGCAGGTCCAGCATCCGTATAAACACCTGCTCGATCATAGCCACGACTGCAAGCCGAACCGCAACCAGGATGTGCACGACGCATGTGTGCTGCCAAGGGGGGTGGCACACTACTCCTGTTGCACAGCTCACAAGACACTGAAATATAACAAATATTTGTGATAGCAAAAGAATGTAAATCTCGATATATTCACATATACAAGTTGATAATTAGATACACAAGTAAATGTAAATTGCAAATTAGATAATTACATTAAACTGGACGTTATATCCTTAGATTTTTCATGCATAAAATAAAACTTTAAATGAGAAATCTAAGTTAAAAGATGTTCATTTATTCATAGTCAACATATTATTATATATCTTTAGAACAAAAATGCATATTGAAGATACAGCAAAACAAAATTCTTCAATCAAAAGAATGTATATATTGTTTTTTCTAATAATTCCATTGTTAAATATTTGAAAATTTATGAATAATTACAAGACCAGCAATATTAAAAGAATAACTGCGCTAGGTTTGATGGGCCGGCCCCACGTCATAACCAGATCATGTTCAATTTATGTAGCAAAAATACAGATGCTGTAAAAGTTCCTTTAATGCCACCGCTGACTAAAAATAAAATTTTTTGAAACAATAAACAAAAAAATGTCAAATAAACAATAATGTCAGTTTATAAAATTGGTATCAAATTGTGTATAAAATTATCAATTGTGGTGTTTGATTCATAGGGTTTACCGACATCTACTTCCACAAAATTGTTTCACATAAAAACCCACAACTTATCAAAAATCACATGATACACATAAAAAATAACTGAATATTAAATTACCAGAATAGGGAGTTCTAAAACAGGATGACTTCCATTCTTTTTTCTTTCGCGAGGACACTTTCTTATCTTTTCCGCCTTCAGCACCGATACTTTCGCTGCTTAGTCTGTCATCATTCAGTGCATGATACTCAATTCTGAACCTAATAAACCATTTACAAAGAATTTAAAGAATGTTTCATTGAAAAATAAAAATATTATATGAAAAAGATGTCAATAAAATCAAAGGGTTATAAATAGTTGTATAATCATTATCTTAGTAAAGAAAATATATTTTTAAAATTACCTGATGTTACGTTATTTATAAAATCTACCTGATATAAAGGTTTACCTGAAGTTATATTATTTATAAAATATACTTTATATAAAGATAACACTAAAAAAAAATAAAATTTTAAAATTATTTATTAAAATTTGTATTAGGCTATGGAAACTTATCACATTGTATGATCCAACATGCAATTGATAAGTTTATTAACACCCATATGCACCATACACGGTCAAGATGGTAGTCGGACTTACTGACAGTTAAAAATGTATTTCTTTTTCTCATTAATTACCAGTCGAGTCGGAACAAGGGTCAAATTTATCGGTACTAATTATGGTACGGTTACCATATTGCACGGTCCAATTCCTAAAGCATCCATACAAAATACGTTTTTAACTGTCATTAAATCCGACTGAGAGCCTTGACCATGTGTGGTGCATACGGGCGTAAGGAACATGAATAAAAACCGATAAACATGTAGATAGATAGATTATTTTAACCTTTTCCAAAAGCAGTCTCTCCTTGAATATTATAGAATATAATTTTTAAACATTTACTTATTAAAACTGCGATACTACCTTCGAATAACATAGAGAAGATGCGTATCTGTAAATTTTTTTCTACTATTTACTTACCAGTCCTGAGTAACTCCCATCTCTTTTGCAGCACAAAGAGCATCCCATATTGATACTAGAGCCCTAAGAGCCGGTGGCAACACATTCACCACTGCTGGCATACTGCTCTCATTTAAGTCTGAAAATTGCATGTAAACAACTTATCCAACGAGAAGGTGTATAATAAAATAACATTTTTTCTTTATACTTTTCTGGAATGAAAACCTTTGAATTTTCAAATATTTTATGACGGGAAAGTAACATGTATTCAAAATTAATTTTACAAGTATGAGTAGAACTCGCAAAATTAAGGGTTCCATATATAATTACATATATAAAAAAATTGTTTACTATGAAAACTTATTTCCTAGTATATCTTTCACGGGTATAAAAATATCAAAAATTTCCAAAACCATGATTTTATCACTCATAACTTTCGTCAAAATGTATTTGGTACTCTTTAATATTTGTTATTTAGATACAGGACATAAAAAATATGAGGTCTGAATTAACTTCTACAGATTTTTGAGGTTGACATGGTAACAAAATGATTCTAAATAACAAGATTGATCGTGCACCAAATTATTATTCCTTAGTTAAAAAAAAAATAAAAACAAGATTTGTACTCTACTTAAAGAAACCCTTTCAATGATACTCCACATGCCTTTTTTCCAGCCCCCTTTACATGTTTAGGAGCCTTCCTCAAAATATAAATTTAAGTCATTTTAAATACCATTTTCAGTTTTGGGCCAAGAATCTACATATTGTCTATAAGTTACCAGCTTCTATCTTATTTAATTTAGAAGTTAGAAGCTTCTGACAGACCAAACAGTCGCACAGACTGACGGACTGATAGGCGACATTGTCACAACAATTTTCCATTTTATCTATATGAACCCTAAAAATATAAAAAAATATAGATAATATTCATATTACAACATAACGAAGCAGTTACATTGAGTTGGATACCCTAACAAAAACCTAAATGCAATTTTTTTATTTGATAGTTGTATTTGATCCATTTAATAAATGTTTTAATGGTGACTGAAATTCATTTAATTTCTTACAGAATTAGAAGTTTAAGTTTAAAATTAAAACCTGCAGATTGATGAGCACTGCTGGTGCTGGCATCCTCTTCACTAATAGCTGATGTACCAATCTCGCCAGTTAACAAACCACTGCCTCTTTTGGCCCTTGTTCTATTTGCATTTGCATTCATAGCTGATCTTGTCAAAGTCTCTAATGTTGATGGCTGAATGTGTAGATATTGTCCTTAATGGAAAAATATAGACAGGTTATCTTAATAATTTAGTGGAATATCATTGTTTAAATCAAGTGTACATTGTGCAAATGGGCAATTGGTTCAATTTCATTCATCTATTTATTTCAGTTACAATATTTTTTTTATTGTTAAGTTTTTAAATTTAAAATAATAATTTTATATTAGAAAGGGTTTACTATATTAAGTTTTTTATAATAAAAAATGACACAGCTTCTTTTGTTACTATCATTTATGATATTAAGATAATAATTAATCCATTGCTAAAACATTTGAAACAAAAATATTTTTATATACCAAGATTTTATATATTTGGGAGTTACTTGAGAGATTTTTATTATATACTTAAGTCACTTTTATATACTTGAGAATGGAAAATACCAACTAATTAGTTCTATAATTAAACAATAAAAATGTTCTTAATATATGTGAAAAAAACTTTATAGTGATAAAGTTGAAAGAAATAAAAAGAATCATGTGAATCTGTCATAAAATTTAATTTCTTTATGAATATAGGTTATTACATATTAACCAACAGATAACAGCCGTGATGAAATATTAAATCAATTGAAGAATTTAAAGCATTAGAATCATTTTGAAAATGATATAAAAGGATACAAATACAAATGATTTAGCCATATAATCATGAAACAATTTTAAGGAAGTATATTAACTTCAACATGTCTGGCCATAAAATACATATGCCTTACTTCATTAGTACAGCACCATGCAACAGTTTCTTAACACAGAATAATGTCTCATATTCGACAAAGCTACACAATTTGTAATTAAACACACTAATGGAAAACTATAGGTAAGATGTAGGAATATTTTTTTTTAATTTCTGTAATTAATGATTGATAAAAGCATGCACTGTGAAACTTAGAAACTATTAATAAAGCTGAAAAAAACACACTTTCTTTGTGATATTGACCATGATGTTTTATTATTAAGTAGTCCAGTCACATCCACTATTAATAACTGAATAGCATCTCCAAGACTTACTTTCTACTAATTTTATAGTATAATCTGGGGGCAATAACCTCAATGTGTCAAATAAACTGTTTCATGATCAAGATTATTTTCCCTTGACCATGAATTTCCTTTCATAAGTACCTAAACATTTCCTATGAGATTAGTATCTGGCGACTGTGATAGCATATCTAGTATGGTGTCACTTACATACTTCCACGCAGTAGAAAAATGACTTAGATATTTTAGGTCATTGTCCTATGGAGTAACCAATTTTAATTTTTTCTTATGAACTACCCTTAGCATATTGTAATGAAACCAGATATATTTTCACAAGTGTGCCAACGTACAAATAAAATGTGAAGATGTGCAGAATGCCAAATCTTTACTTTAAGAAACAGCCCCAGAAATATAATATAGGAATAGTCTATTTGTGTGGGTAAACCTAGCATGATTAATGGAAAAGAAACTTCTTCTGCAAAAAATTTAATTGACCCAATTTCTATTCCAATTATCTTTCATCCAAGAGAGTCTTTTTGGGACAGTAGCAGTTTCTTCACTGGGTTTCGAAGTATACTTTATGAGCGAGTAAATGTCTTCTCATAGTATCACACAAAACCACCTGCCCACCATGCAATGATAATGAAGATTATTCTCTTACATCTGTAAATAAATCTATCATCATTTACATAAGTTTTCACACAGAACTGTGATTGGGCAGGTTATTGATGTTTTTTATGATATAGTTGCGTTACAATCTCTTACTTCTAAACGTCTTCGACATTTGCATGTATTTAGCAGTGACTTTGTACCCAGCCACTTTTGATTCCTTTTGATGCAAACACAGAAACAGAAACACAATTTTGTAATATAATTTGTACATGGCAGTCATAATGACCAAAGTCTAATGACAATTAATTGCTCGGGGTAAAAGTCTCAATTGTCAATATATGAACAAACTTTGACAAATATCTAAAAATGCACATAAAAAGATTTCCAACATGGTCACAAACAGAACAATAAATCTTGGACGTGGCCTTTTTTTTAAATTTCTTTACAAATAAAATTTAAATTTTAGTACCTGCATTGGAAACTTCCACAGAATGTCTTTGCTGAGCCACCATGCGACCCATGTCACCTGATTGTCCCGAATTAGGTCTTGTTACAACTCTAACGCCCTGCTTTGGTAATTGGGGATGAAACTTCAGGAATGCTGCACAAGCCATTGCATCATGGACAATTCCTAGAATGAAACAAAACATATTCACAAAGTTGCCATTTTTATTTCACGTATAAAACTGGTAAAATAGCAATAGATTTTTTTGCTTTATTCTTTCTCATGTTTGATTTCATTCATACTCTTTTATTTTAGTGTCTTCATAAATTGTCCTGTTTTAAAGACTTATTCCAAACCCTACTTGATCTCCCATACTCTCTTTTTCTATTTACTTCTTCTATATGAATTACTAGTTCTGCCAGTTCCCAATGCCATATTACTCATGCCTTACATATCTAATAAAATGCCATATTTGTTAATGACAATTTTACTTTATTAGCTTCCAGCAACATAGATAAGTAGCATTCAAAATCTAAATGCGAAAACAATAATTCCAACTCTAGAAATATTATAAACCTTACCTTCATGCCATAACAATGCAGCAAACACAGCCCTTATACTCTCAGCCTGTGAGGGGCTTATAGCATATTTATAAGGTTGAAGCTGCATTGACGAAGGTATAGAGCCAGAGGTTGGACTTGCCAGAGCCATAGACCGTGCCGAGACTGGTGATATGCTTCTTTTCTGCAAACGAACTTTCTTTTCAAATGAAGTTCTCTCTTTCATTTTGGGTGACAGACTGCCGTCCTAAAGAAAGATTTTTTCAAGCATACTAATAATGTGGTTACAATGTAGCTTATCTATAGCTTATCATATCTATGATACAAATTTAAATATTTCCCTTTGCTTGGTCAGGTCATTTACGCAATATAATGAATTGACTATACCTTGCTTATAGGCGGTGCAGAAAATTGCCCCTGAAATGATCTCTCTTCGTACAAATCATCAGGAGATGTTTGTGTTGCTGTCTGTGTCCATCTATTACTGGGTTCATAATTATCCTAAATAATAAATACGATATCAATATAATAGTAAACTTTAGTTTTAAACTTTCCTTGACTATGTAAAATTAAGTAAATTTAAATTGAAAATTGAAAACTAAGAATGAAAAAGAAATTTTGTAACTTATAGTAAACTCAGCTAAATCTGCCAATATATATGAAAATACAGTAGTTTTCGGTTACAATGATGACTAAGAGACCTTTAAAATTACGATGTTATAACCACATGTCATAATATGCAAATCATAGATCCCTAATCTATGATTCAAAATAATATGCAATTTACATACACAATGTATTTATTAAACAATGCTTATTTGTAGCTGATCTGTATTACTAACTTCCTGCCTAACTATCCTATCTACCAGCAATAAACAAAAAAAAGATAACAGCAGTCAACAAACAAAAATTCGGTACTAACACATGTTCGCCATTTGCAAATATAAACAAAATATAACATCCTAAGCTTTCGTGTCGGTACCAATTGAATTTCAAAAGGGTCACTACACTGAATGCGATTTCTTCTCTTCTTTCTTATGGATTTTCCGTCTGTATACAAATTTATTACAAAAAACTTCCTAAAGTCTCTATAACCAAAATCGAAGCTAAATATAAAGTTGCTATACCCGAGCAAATTTTCTAGGAAATTGTACTCTAAATTCAAATGACACAGGTGTTTAGTTGCTATTACCAGAAAGTCTTTATAATCAAATGCATTATAAATTAAATCCACTGTACAGAGGTTCGAAAAACTCTTGAAATATGATAAAGCAAGTCATAAAAATAGAAAAAGTTCGTTGAAATATAGAATAACTTATTCATATGGAATCATGATGCTTTATTACAGTTAATTATCCTTCATAGCTAGGAAGCAGCATAGATATGAATATTTGTAGACTTGTTACAACGAGTAGAAATCACATTAATACAAAACCAAAACAAAGTTTACGCACTTGTCTGTGTTCAATCTTATATTTGATTTACGTAACATTTTACCTCAATTTGTCCCTCCAAATTTCCTTTGGAATCTTCCACATCGCTAACACACATGACGTCCAAATTCGACTTGTTTGACTGTATAGAAGATCTTCGACTGCTCGATTTACTTTGCCATTCAGAATTGTTACGAGTGTGAACTAAGCTGCCATTGCCATTAGCCGTTTTCAAAACTGATTTTGTGGTAGATGGATCTTTATGTAAACTATAATTAAAAAAGAAATACTCAGTCATACAACACAAAAAATTTACAAACAATTACAAAATTTTCTCATGGCTCACATGATGGGCTGTCAGCGTGAATTAATATATCAAGTGTGGATTAATATATCGTGAATTAATATATCAACAGTCACGGAAGAAAGCTGATACAACAATAGTTCAAAAACGAAACAGAAATTTCTTGGTATAAAAAAATGTATCAAAGAACCTATATTAAATTTTGTGTGAAAAATAAAATTAAGTGTTCCAACAAACTTAAAATGTTAACTGTGGCATTTGGCAAGTTTACTTTGAGCAAAAGAATGTTACAAGCTCTTCACAGAAGGCCGAGAAGATGTTAATGAAGATTGGTACATAGAAAAGTGATACGAACTCTTCACAGAAGGCCGAGACGATGTTAATGAAGATGTCCACCCTGGACGCCCCAGCACATCTGATGAAAACGTTGAAGCAGTGAAGAAAACATTTTTTATGGAGAATCATCGAATGAAGTTGCTGAGGAAGTTAGGTCAAGTAACAGATATAAGAGAAGTTGCTGAGGAAGTTAGTATGTCGGTTGGCTCATGCCATGCAATTTTTCAGATGTTTTGGGCATGAAGCGCGTGACAATATAGTTTATTCCGAAATTGCAAAATTTTGACCAAAAGAGCTGTCGCATGAGCATTGCTCAGGAGCTGTTAATTGACGTCAACGACGATCCAAATTTGCTCAAAAGTATTATAACTAGTGACGAAATATGGGTATATAGTTATTACGTCGAAACAAAAGGCCAATCATCCCAATGGAAGTGAACAGAAGAGCCAAACCCGAAAAAAGCACAAGTTCGGTCAAATGTGCAAGTTTTGCTCACTGTTTACTTCAATTACAATGCCAAAAGGTTATACGGTCAATAAGGAAAATTATCTTCAAGTTAGGCGTCGTTTGCGTGATGCAATACGAAGAAAACGCCCGGCATTGTGGAAAAACCAGTCATGGTTATTGCACCGAGATAATTCCAGCTCACTTGTCATGGCTGCTCTGTAATTTTTTAGCCAAAAACCACACCGTAATCATGTCCAGCCACCATATTCACCAGATTTGGCTGCCTGCAACTTTTTTCTATTTCCAAAACTAAAAAAGCCCACGAAAGGACGACGTTTTGCCACGATTGAGGAGATAAAGATCACATCGCTGGAAGAGCTTGATGCCATATCAAAAAGCACATATTAGATATGCTTTGAGGATTGGAAAAAGCAAATGTATTGTATCTGAGAGGAATTACTTTGAAGGGGACAAAATAGATATTGATGAATAAATGAATATTTTTTGAGAAAAATAAAAAAACATCTTTTTTTAGGAACAGCCCTCGAATATAATAGCAAAAATCTTACCTAGGCAAGCTAGCGTTTGATGATCCGCTTCTTGGTTTAAATTTGATGGAATCGTCAATATTCATCTTCTTTGGTGGACCCTTATTTCCAAATATAAAAGGGACAGAACTTCCACTTTCCTAGAATTAAAACATAATAATAAAGACTTAATTGACCTAACAGCTACACTTTTAACTAAAGCTTTTGCTTGTAATTTTGTTTAATTGTATATTATTACTCAGTGCACTTTTTACAAATTTATGCCACTAAAACAACGTAACTATAAAAAGCTTGTAAATATGGGTGTCCGTCATAATAGTAATAAACCAATAGAGTAATATATTATAATACGTAATAGTATGTATTATTGAAGTCATTGATGGTTTTCCGCTCCGAATGCTTTGAACCTTGACCAATTGACGTGAAATTTGGTGAGTAGTTAGGGAATGGTGCATTTACTCTGAGGGCGGATGCCACTCCTTCTCGGGGGTGGAAATGTCTACTCAAACTAGGGTAGGGGCAAATTTTAAGTAAAAAATGTTCTATAAATTTTTTCAATAGATTGATAGTTTCCGAATTATTAATGATTGAAAACCTCGATTGTTTGTGTTAAAAATGCATGTTTTTGAACAGTTTTTCGTGAATAATTCGAAAACAACACGTTCTATCAAAAAAGTTGTAATAACCAAAAATAAATCTTATAAAAAAGGGAATGGTTTTTTTATGCAAGCTTTAGGTCCAAAATAAAGGAATTACGGCTCGATGAGGAAAACTTTCTTTTTGCAACACTTGGTTCGAATTATTCAATGTTAAATAAAGGAATTCAGTGAAGAAAGATGATTTGTGATGTTGAATCTTCTGATTTTATACCAAACTTAGTAACATTACTAACTTAATTTAAAGACGATTTACGTAGAGAAATATTAAGGTGTATTACCAGTGTTAGAGATTGTGTAACTGTGAAAGCTTAATTTCAATAATAATTATAGAGACAAAATGAAAAGTCAACAACCGAGATGTATAACTTCATGCTATCAAGTGATGGATGTCAATTCATTATTAATCAACTCATGGAAGCAGTGCAAATATTTAATATAATTCCTCAAGAAGATACTATAAAGAATCGTTAAAAAAATAGATTTACAGATCAAATTATTATTTCGAGTAGGATGGATGGTATGAAGTACGTATGTTTCCCAAATAATTTATATTCTCACGGATGCGTGGTATAAGAGTAGACCAACTACTAATAAAGAAGATCAAAATCAGCTTATCGACTCTGCTACGGAATTAATACGTAAAAAAATTAGAAGTAACAAGGTATTAACGAATGTTAATGAAATATTCCACATGATTTGCTCTGATTTTTGAGAGAGAACAATGAAAACTTTATGGTTAAAGAATTACAGACTGTTGTTTGACCTAAAAGTTTTATTTCTCCACTTCAAATTGCTACAGGTGCCAGATTTTATAGAAAATTTGGATCGAAGAAAATTATTGAATTAGGATACCAACTTCCATTTTCTTGCAGTTATGCTGAAGTGAATTTGTATGAAATTTTTACTGCATGTAGCAGAGAGACTGCTTACAGAACCATTCATAGAAATAGTTTCTGACAATAGTGTCTTTGATATCTGTACAATAGATGGTAGAAGAACTTTTCACAATTTAAGATCACTCCAGCCGATAAAGCGTTTCCACCATTCAGAAATTCCCGCAGAGACAGAAATGCTTGAAAAACAATAAATTCGATATTTTATTATATACTAAAAAAGAATGTAGGGGTACAAAAAATATAATTGTAAAAAGTCTTGACACAGACCCTTCGTTTAAAGCAGAATTGTCCAGCTAAATACTTTATAGATGTATTTGAAGTATGCAAGAGACAAAGATTTTTAGGGTTGGAACGGATTTATGTCTATGCTAACTAATTGTCAAAATAATTATGAAGTGTCAAAATTTATTTTATGCCTTTCATAAATGGATCGCCAAGTGATTACAGTACCTTATTCATACACTGCTTAATGTATAAATAAGGTACTGTAATCACTAAACGCTGCTTCGATAGTATCGAAGGAAGGTATGAAAACCTGCATTATCACTTTTGATCAGCCATTATATATTAAGGCTCGCAATATTGATATCCAACATGGGAGGCATCGGCCAAATCATGGGAGGAAGTGGAATCAAGGAGATTCTATCGCTTATATATGCAAAAGGACCAGTAGATCAAATTCTAACTAGGCATCCTTATGCTCATGCAGTGCGAGACCATTGTATTCTGCAGCAAGCATTATCGCTGTTAATATTCAATGAATTGAAAAGAAACAACATTGAATTTCAAAAATTGCTTGAGAACGAAGATACATTTACGTACGAGATGAATTTTGATGAAATTCAATCAAATGAAGAATTTAAAAAGCTAAATGATTTAAAAAGCTATTTGAATCTAATCTTTACTTGAAGTAACCAGCAAACTAAAATTGGCGACAAATCGATTCCTATAGATCCACTTTTATAGTTTCAAAAAATCTGTGTCATGAAAAAAACTGATGAAGAAATAGAGTTTTATTTAACATTTGAATTGGTACCTTTCCCGCTTATATTATTTAACCATGTTGGGTTGAGAAAATCGACAAAATCACATTACACCTTATTCCAAACGCTTTATACTACCCTCAACAATGCAACTTCGTACTACTTTATTGATGGAGGTATGCTACTGTGTAGAATAAAATGGCCTAACAATTCTAAATATGATAAGGTTTTCAAAGAATACATTTCGTATTTAAAAAGAAATTTTGACAATCCTAACATTCAAAATGTTCACGATATCGTTACACTTGGTGACATTGTTCACGACTGCTTTGAACTCATATAGACCCATATCTCGAAGTGGATCATTGTAATCGTTCATCTGTCAATTTGACTTTGACATATTGATATATGAAGTTATGAACATTAGTAAATTATATCACCTTTGAAAATTAAACATGGCAACAGAGAGAATCACTTTATGCAGCTCTGAGAAATATCTAATGGAAATAAAGGTTACTCCAGAAGATGCAAAAGTGCAAACAAACTCTTACAAAAATTAAAGTAAACTTTTAAAGTTACTGTAATTGTAAATTATTATTTAATGACTAATACATAATAAAAAATACAATACTGTAATCTCTTTATTTTTGTTCAATACCCGCCATTTCCTCATAGTTTCGAATACGCATTATTCGTAACCCTTTTCACTTTGACTGTCAGTTGCACTGCTAATAAGCTAATGGAATGGGTATGATCGCGGTCGTGGGCGCGAACATTGTAGGTACCCAGTGGAACGTAGCCATAATATTATATATCAGTCCAAGAATTGTAAATAAAATTTTCCATAATAAGAAAGTTATTTTTTAAGCTTTTTGATGATACTTTATAGCTTTTCCATTAACCAGTACTTTAAACCATTTTATATGTTATTAAAAAATAATTTTTGTAATAATTTATAATATTTTCTATTCATTGTTTATAAATTCTAAAATTTTTTGTTTAACAATCTAACCGGCAGTTTTTTACGCAAACAAATGATTACCAATAGGCAGATTTAAAAAAAGGCAATTTCAAATTTTCTGATTCAAATTCATAATTAGAAATTTTCTAAACCCTTTTCTTAATCATATTATTAGGAGTAGGGCTTTCTTTTGATTTGTTAAGAAATGAATTCTCCAACTAGAGTCCAGATAATAGTTTAACTTTTATATAGAGCAACAAAAACAACAAAAACCACACAGCTGCATAACTCTGGTATATCACTCACAAATTTTAAAAAAGAATTTCTTCTGTTCATATAATATTTTATATTTAATAAATAAAATGATTTCAGAACACTTAAAAATTAACCTACATCTTTCCTTACTGGTACACTTGCAGGCACAGCGGAGGCAGCAGAACCAGAGTTAGATGCTTTGCCACCAAAACTGAAGGCATTCATTTCAGATCCTGAATCTGAAGCCGAGGAGAAATCAAATGGTTTCTTGCCATCAACTGGCAATGCAGCTGTTAAATAAAAAAAATTCTAAACTTAGGTTCTTGTTAACAAATACAATAAACAACATGCTACTCAAATAGTATAAATTTAAAAAGTATTCTTAACAAAACTAAGATGAAATTTGAAATACCAAGAGCGAATATATTATTCATTCAATGAAATGACATTCATTGTCATCATTTATTAATATTCTTTGCCAACATTTTTCACGTCATTTTTATAATGTCGGACCCGCTTCTCTATAGTGTGTACGTTGTATACTGACATAATTCTAATGACATAGTTTAAATTATCAAATTTCAAGGAAACATAAATATCATGAGATTCTGGATGCCGTGGTTGTCCGGCATCACTTCTGAAATTCAGCATACCATTTGTAAGCGCTTTCAGACTGTTTGTGCATACTGTTTTACATAACTAGAGTGAAGATTTCTCGAAAACAAATAATCATAATGTGATATGTGTATATGTATATAAACTATCAAATGGCTCGTATTTTTTTTTATTTCTAGTATGCATGATCAGAGGAGATGTAGTGAAATTTTCAAAATTATCCAACATTAGAGTAGTCTCAACAGCATCATTCTCTTATAGAAAATTTGCTTAACACAACATAAAAGCAAATACCCCTTTTTACATAAAAGTAAATGAATATGAATGCATTTAATTAAAGTCATCGTTGTTAAATAATATATAAAATTCATTTTATTAAACTACAATTTTAATATACAAATTTCATATTATAAAATTAATAAAATAAAATTTTAAATTATGAACTTAAAAAAATGTATGCAACTTACTTGGTATCATGTATTCGTGGCCAGGCGACTTCATAACAAACAATTTGGTCAAGTCCACACTTGTTGAAACTGACGAATCGTCAAGGACATTCCAAACACTTTGTCGCAATACCTGTTTATAACAAAAATAAATAGATAATTAAATGTAGGTATATTTTACATTCTAATATGACACAAGAAATACTAGCAAAAAGTTTGAAAAGTCTAGTTAGTAATAATTCAATAAAATACATTCATAAAACATATATTCAATGTTAATTAAAATAGGGAAAGTGCAAGGTGCTGTCGGTGCCATATGGCGATAAATTAATGATCTTCTGGTCATATTTTTTGCGTGAAGTCCGTCTAGCACACATATTGTAATCAGTCAAAATTATTCATAATGACAGTGTAGTGTGTTGTATAAAAGTGTGTCAATAACTTATAAAAATATTAGTCTTTAATTTTTAAAAAATTTTATTTCATATTTACTTGTAACATAACCTCTTTACATTCAATGACATTTACTATATTGATGTCGTGTAAGAAAAACTTCGTATTTCTGTGGTTTTCAAGCGACATCTATGTTTTTTACACAATCCTTATAACTGTATAAAACATAAGCACAGTATTAAACAAATTTTGACATTTATCATTGACAGGCTTATTGATAATAAAAATATTCCAAAAGCATAAATTACAAACTCATTAAAAAACTTAAATTTAATTACACAGATACCTAACATCTCTATTTAAATTGTGTGATGTATAGACTAAATTATTTTCTAAATACACAAAAAGTTTTAGTTTGTAAATGAAACAAAACTGTTTGAGCGGAAAGCAAAAATGACTTAGTTGTCAAATATTTCAAAGTAGTTGCAACACATGACAGGAAGTCCAATGTTACACATACAAAATGAAAAATTTCCAAGTCCCTTTAATGAATCGTAATAAAAACATATAGAATATGTTATCCAGACTAAATATAAAAAGTTCAATACATAAAAACAAAAAAAATTATACGGTTGTTGAATTTGGATAAAGTATTATAACTTTTGGCATAAATATAAAAAACTTGGTTTGCACACATGGGAAATGTGGAAAATTTAATATATTCATTTATTTAAAATAGGAGAGTAAAAAATCAACTTTCTCTCCATCATGTGAAATATATAAACTTTCTTTGAAAACTTAGCTAAAAGCACTTTTTGCCTTAATATAATTTTCACATACACCATTGGAGCCTTTCAAAAACTCCAATTGTCATTGAAATTTTAGGTTTATATAAAAATAGCATTTTGTTTTGTAACAAGCTCAATTACAACGGGATAAAAATAAAAAGTTACATCACCTTGCTGCTAAGAACTGGAACTTCAATAGGGAACAGCAGAGTCTTGCCTAATTGCTGGTGATATTGCAAACACCACGCTTCTGGCATGGTCACCACCATAGCATTGAGAGCCATGGCACATGCACTCGTAGGAGAGCAATACCGGCGAGCAGCATCAATACTTAACCTTAACCATACTCCATCACCATTGTGAACCTGAGTACATAGAATGATTACAACATTGTAGATTATACGTCATCCTTGTTTATAGCAAATACTATAGACACTAAGACATACAGCTTTGACTTGGCAACAAGCACACCAGCACTGCGTGCACGGCTTGAATTGATATCAAGGTTTAAAACATTTAGAAATTGCTGAAGATAGTTAGCTAAGACATTATTTTTGTTAAAATGTTATATATTATACAGTAATTGGTACAATGTGTGCAAATGTACGGATATAGTAATAATAAACAACAAAAGGGTCAAAAATCTTTCAATACATTTACAAAAAACAAGATGTCTAAGTACCTTCATGCTTCAAGCGTTCTAACTTCACATGATTTTTTTTATCTTTCTTGCCTATAATATATTTATGAATATTTCAAAACTAAAATAAATTTAACACATGTCATGTCATGTATTCAAATTATTTTGAGATGGAGAGTTTCAGAAACAAAGATTTATTGAAGTAAAACTTCTTTAGATGTGACTTGAGGTAACTTAGATTTTTTTGGGATGGAAATAGTGTTCAGTAAAGTTTATAGTTTGCATTCACAGTTTCCTGTATTTGAAAGCACCGACCGACTATAGAATTTCGTGAGTATATATGTTATGTGCACGTATATACTTAAATATTTTCTATTCCATTTTTATAAAGTTTAATACTAATAATTATTTTGTTTGAAAGTGTTTACTTGCGAGGTGGTCCCTTATAAATATGTTGATGATTTGATCATTGATTCCAAAATTAAAAATGGGACTGCGTAATGGACAGTATATCGACTATGATTTAAGATATTTTCTACTGATAGAGGTGTTACTTTGCAAAATAACTTAAGCAACGACCAGGTAACGGTCTGATGATGAATTTTGGAGATGAACAATATAACTCTATAGTGGATGGTTGTAAATAAACCGTTGTTCAAGACATTGGCTACTAGTAGTAATTATATTGCAAAATAACTACACCGTCAACCGGGTCAGAGCCTGATGATGAGCTGTGGAGATGAACAATGTAACTCCTTTATGGATGGCCATAAATCAGCCATGATTCAAGATATTGGCTACTGGTAGTGGTTACTGTGCACAATAACTACATCATCGACCAGGTCAGAGTCTGATGATGATTTCTGGAGTTGAACAATGGAACTCCTTAACAGATGGGAGTAAATCAATCGTGATCCAAAATATTTTTTATTGACACTTGTTACTTTACAAAATAACCAGATCATCAACCACATAATACCTGCCACAACCATCAAAGAAGTATTACTTCAGCCGCATGTAAAGATTACTTGCACTCATTTAATTGATTAAGCCGTGAATGCGTATTAATCCTTTGTATTAAACTTATTACAGCCAGTCCTGCATTTGTTTCATTTTTAGACTTTTTTTGACTTCCATCATATTAATTTCTAATAAAGAATTTGTAAAATTCAATGTTTAATAAGGGACATTTGGACACTTTTAATTATACATAATTTTTTAAGCCAAATCATTCTTTAGAACTAGAAAAGAAATTTCAAAAAATGGGTATCGAAAAATATACAAATAAAATACAAAATAAAGTCAGTTTCGATTCTAAATACAAAGCTAAAAATAAAATAATCAAAGAGTTAGAAAGATCTATTCCATTCTCTAAAAATAATCGTTATTATATTGTAAGTATTCAAACAGAATTTAAAAAATATAAGGGGTCGTCGCGACCTCCTTTCCTCAATGATAGGGCACATAATGCAGCTGACTTTATAATTATTCATAATAATTTAGATAATTATCATAAGATGTATGTAATGTCAAAACTAGACTAATTTCAACCTGAAATATTAAGGAAAATGAGTTTTGTCTGTAAGGACTGTTGTGAAATATTTTTTGATAAATATTTTTTTTACTAATTAATGTATATTTGAATAACATTAATGAAAAAAGTAAAAAATTGCCAAAAATCATATCTTCAAGAAATATTCAATTATCGAAAATTTCAATCAAAAAATAAACATTTTTTACTCCTTCTGACGCCATGCATCTTATCCAACACCATATTATTAAAAAAAAATATTAATAAACTATATGATTTTCAATACAAAAAATACTCTGAAAAGTGTAGAAATAACGTTAACAACTCAAACCGTTAGATGGTGCTGTTTTCCTGACTGACGTTCAAATGTATGAAAACTATCAAGAGGTATATGCATTTGCTATCTATATAATATTTGCTTATAGTGATATATTCCCATTCTTTTAATATTGCATCCCAATATTCCACAAATTGCACCTGACATAGCTATCTATAGCCCTACTTCCATTCTATACCGTACAAAAATTTGGCTATCTTTTTACCAGCTGCTGGTAAACATAAGTTCTAAAGCTGAACTCTTAGTAGCCTGTAAAAACTACAAATTTAATTGTTTAATAAAACAGTAGTCAATGCGGTCAAAGTAAAAGACAAAACTTGTGTGTAAGGAAAGAACGTATGAACTTAAAAATATGAAAGATTATATTGATGATTGTAAACTGCATGTTAAATACAAAAATTTATAATGGTAATTGCAGTCAGAGAAATGAACTAGAACCAAGCAACACATGCAACATCCAAATGAACATTGAAGAGCTTAATTTTAAATTAACAATAGGCAACAAAAGCTGTGAAAATTAGACTTACCTCCTCTATAAATACAATGCTGGTATTAACAGGTATAACACCAATCTGCTCGCTCTGCAAAGAAGGATGTGCTCTAACCCGAAGCCCACTAGAGTACTGCACTGCAAACTTCCGTACTTTGGTAGGTCTTGGACTAGATACATTCAATCTGGCTGGACGGCCTTTTATTCCGGCTATGGTTAAACCAGAGTTTACAATACCAGTCGACAATGCTTCCTTGACTTCTATAACGAGCTCCTGAAATAATGTTTCATCATCAACAATATAAATATATTATATGCAGATGTACTTATATTAAAGTAGGGTATTTTCAGCTCAATATAGAAACAAGAAAATTTAATATTTTTAACCTATTGATCAAAGATTTTCATAAAAGAATATAAAAATTACTACCTAAGAGTATTCACAATTAAATGAAACTACGTGATGTAGTATTATTTCTACTTTCTTTAAGTTCTTTACTACGACCTAGGTTTCGTTGTATTACAACATCTTCAGGTGGGCTATTAGCAAAGATAAATCTTAGAATATTAGAATCTCTAGAATTCTTTATCTTTATTCTTAGAATCTTAGAATTCTTAGAATCTTTGCTAATATCCCACCTAAAGATGTTGTATTACAATGAAACCTAGGTTGTGGTAAAGAAATTAAAGAAAGTAGAAATAATGCTACATCACATAGTTTCATTTAATTGTGAATAATGAATTTCTACAAAATTAACACCAAATATATTCAATACCTAAGATTAAATAAAAATTGTCTTTAATAATAATGACTATAGCTATAAATTTTAATGAGTAATTTAATAGAAAATATTTTATTCACAATTAGATACTTTGTAATTTCATAAATATTTGAAACTTGACAATAAAATAGCTCATCCAACTTCAGGCAGTTTTACTAAATGAATCCAATTGTATCTTGAACAAAACTTACACAATTTATTAAATTAGCTTAGTGACAAGAAGTTACCCTACAATGGAATCCTAACAACAAAACTGTTCATCTCACTTCAGGCAGTTTTACTGATTATTAAATGAATCCAATTGTATCTTGAACAAAACTTACACAATTTTTTAAATTAATTCAGTGACAAGAAGTTAACTTACAATGGAATCTAACAACAAAACAGTTCATCCCATTTCAGACAGTTTTACTCATTATTAAATGAATCCAATTGTATCTTGAACAAAACTTACACAATTTTTTAAATTAATTCAGTGACACGAAGTTAACCTACAATGGAATCTAACAACAAAACAGTTCATCCCATTTCAGACAGTTTTACTGATTATTAAATGAATTCAATTGTATCTTGAACAAAACTTACACAATTTTTTAAATTAATTCAGTGACAAGAAGTTAACCTACAATGGAATCTAACAACAAAACAGTTCATCCCATTTCAGACAGTTTTACTGATTATTAAATGAATCCAATTGTATCTTGAAGAAAACTTACACAATTTTTTAAATTAATTCAGTGACAAGAAGTTAACCTACAATGGAATCTAACAACAAAACAGTTCATCCCACGTCAGACAGTTTTATTGATTATTAAATGAATCCAATTGTATCTTGAACAATACTTACATAATTTATTAAATTAATTTGGTGACAAGAAGTTAGCATACAATGGAATCTAACAACAAAACTGTTCATCCCACTTCAGGCAGTTTTACTGATTATTAAATGAATTCAATTGTAATTTGAACAAAACTTACACAATTTATTAAATTAATTTGGTGACAAGAAGTTACCTATAAAATCAAGGAAATAGATGGAGTTGATAAATATTGTTTTATTAGGAAAGACTAATAGAAAATAATCACATAGGTTCATTCTACTTTGTGAATATACTATATAAACTTCATTGAGTTTATTAACCTAATTAATGATATTTTATCATTCATAATTTTAAAGTATTTTCATTAACATTGTGGCTTTCAATAATTATTTTCTTTGAAATAAGTAGAAGGCTTAACCTTCTGTTTATTATTATATGATTGTTTCACAAAACAATTTAGCTTTTTCATAGATTATGTATATTGAAGAAGAAATGCAAACCTTTAATGTCAGAATGAAGGTTCCTATCTATTCTAACTTCTTTCTTTCACATCTGCCTAAAATTAAATTGGAAATATAAGAAATTAGAAAAATAATTAGAAACAAAATAATTTTTAAACCCCAGAAATAATCGTCAACACATTCAAAGTATTCTCTGAAATATGGTTTAAGGCCATGAATGTCAGTATCAAGATCACATGTCTTTTGGCATCATCCTTTCATTAGACAAATTCATATATGCTATGCCTTATTTTTCAATTTTGGTAACTCACCTGCTGTGACAATTTGCTATCTAGCAAACACTTGGCCGCATAAGTACCAGGTACACGCGGTACCCATGTGGAAGTGAAGGCACCGTCTGCCTGCCCCTGCACAGTCAAACGTTCAGGTGGCATACGCGGTGCTCCTGGACCAGGGGGCGCAGCTACACGAATTTCCTCAAACGAGTACGAGTTGAAAGGCTGAAAATATTGTTTGTTTAATGATAACAATGTTTTCTTTTAAATAAACATAATATTCCTAATTTTAACCTGCATGGCATTAAATAGATATACACTCTTTTGCGTAAAAAACGGGCACTTTTGATTTTCTCATATTATTAACAAAATATTATTTATTAAGAGGTTGTATTAATTGTAATTGTTACTGGCAGGTATAGTGTATTCTGGCACATAAAAACGAACGTTCTAAATTTGAAATTTATTCTTTTTAAATGAAAATTCACTTTCACTGACAAAAACATATTTTTTCGCGGTAAATTAAATCCAGATCTTATTAAGTTCTTTTTCATTTGTTACGTTTTTTATTTTAACGAATAAATTTTAATTAAATTTCTGCTATTTGCTGCATTAGTTCACTTCTGTTTGCTGATCTCCGTATAGTTAAACAAACGATAAGAGCTAGTAAAATTATTGCACTGCTTGAAGAAGGCTGTAGCCAATGTTATGTGTCTGAGCAGCAGAATGTGAGCCGTTCCAGCATCCAAAGGAACTGGCAACGATACCAAGAAACAGGCTCCTTCAGTAGAAGGCCCGGTTCTGGAAGAAAACGGTGCACTAAGCCACAGGACGACCGCTTCATAGTCAGCCAAGCGCTACGAAATCGTCAAATTACGTACGTGGATCTCAAACAGAACCTCGAGGGCATCAGAGGTACACGAGTAAGCCTATGGACAGTCAGAAGGAGACTTCAGGCCGTCAATATACGTAGCTATCACCCAGCTCGGGGCCCTGCATTGCTCCGTGAGCATCGAGTTGTCAGATTGAGATTCGCTCAAAATGAAGATATACGCAGTAGGCAGTTGAGATTGCTCAAAATTAAGATATCAGCAATTAACGTATATGCAGGAGGCCGGAATTCATCGGTTAGACTGGCCAGCTAGAAGTCCCGACCTCAATCCGATAGAACACCTATGGGATAATCTCAAACGACGCGTCATAGCCATAAAACCAGTGCCAAAAAACATTCAGGCCCTTAAAAATGTGATCGTCGTTAAATGGGAACGTGTTCCTCAGGAAATGATAAAAAAGTCATCGAAAGCATGCCTAGCAGATTAAGCGCATTGATTTGAGCTAGAGGAGGCCATGCTCGTTACTAAATTTTCAAATTTTATGTTAAATTAGTAAAAATTATTCAAAAATAAACTTCAGCCATTTTTAATGTGCCAGTATGAAAACGCTCGTCTGTGGACTTTACATTGTTTTTTTATTTATTCGCATTTTTAATGACTGAAGTAGGTAAAAATGATATCTCAATAACAAATAACAATACTCTCATCATATCTCCATATAAAATGCATCAAATAATAATAAAATAACTCTGATATGGTTTATTCCTATAAGTGCCCGTTTTTTTGCAAAAGAGTTTATAATTGCAGATAACAATAATTAAATGTGGTCATAACTCCCACTCGAATTGGCCAGACGCTATGACATCACATACGAAAAATTTATCGCTGTTTGTAAAAACATGAAATATGAAAATCATTGCCTGGTTCCAATAGCCCATGTCATATCTGAATACATGGTTGGATATAAATATGTGAAAAAATGGATATGAAATTTATTTGAAATCTGATTTAAACCTAAATTTTCTTTATGATATTATTAAAATTACGTAGTATTGTCAGCCTGTTTTCTAAAGTTAGCCCGTTTTCTAGTATTGTCAGCCTGTCTTTCAAAATCTATTGTCAAATACAAGATATCTATAATGATTGTAATGAATCTGTTATATACAAATAGAACTTAAGGTTTCACTATAAGAATATCTTACCCAGCATGTCTTTCACAGGTATTAAAATTGATTGTGATTTTGTCAAAAATACTCAAATTTTATTACTCGTAACTTCTGTTTATATTTAGTTCTCTTTGTTTTTTAAATATGTGATAAGACATATTAGAGCCGAAATACGTCTACATCCGTTAAGGCATTTTAGAAATAAACCTGGTAACAAAATGGGTCTAAAAATAGCAATTTTGATAGTTCCCTAAATCATTTTTTACAATGAAAAAATTTAAAAAAAACCAGTACCTAAAACCGACCTAACTACTCTACTAAAACTGCTCTGTTCAAAATTACCCCACACACTCGTGAAGAAAATTTTTTTTTAGTCTTCCCCCTGATAATATAAAATTAAATCAATTACAATACTATTTGTAGTTTCAGTCTAAGAACTACATATAAAATATGATTTTCAAGTTTTTCATCTCATTTCGGCAAAAAGTTAAAAGATTCTGACAAAAAGACAGATGGACAGACAGAATATGTCGCCACAACAATAGAGAGTTCTATATATATAAATCGAGCTAATGCATATTATATATCAAGTTAATACGATACAAGTTGAAATCGGGAACACTATGTTGTGCATGTGTAATAATATAAAAACCTGTCAAGTATGAGTAGGATTCACACTACGAAAGTTCTGTAAATATTTAGGCACTTGTAAACATTTAAGGGTAAATAGTATTTCGATTAAACTAATTACAAATATTAATTTTTTACAATGTAAAAATATTGACTACTTTAGCTTTCACAGGCGTGAAAACATGGTGCATATTTAAATAATATTATTTTTCACCATGTAAATATATAAATATATTACTTAATATATCTTTCACAGACATAATGAGCATACATATTAAAATAGAAAGTTATTTTTGCAGTGCCTTAGTCACTTGTGGAAAGTTTCTATGAATTTAAAATTTTCATGTTTCTATATGTCATAAGTTGGTTGACTATTACTTGTAAACTAATAGAGCCTACTCAGCTTTGATAATTTTCCTTTTAATTTTTTTATGTATTTACAATTCTTCTGAACACTTTTCAGATATTCAAAAACTCAAAAACAGCAGTATAGCTGGTAGGGATGAGGACATTTAACTATAACAAAAATGACCATTTTAAAACTTAACATTTCGTCACCCCCCGACACTCCATCCTAGCGAACAGATTTAATTGTCTACACTATTACATACATATTCGTCTATCTGTATACGTATGTGTGTGTATGTATTACATACATATTCGTCTATCTGTATACGTAAATTAATGTAGGGCTCGAAGTAGCGTGCAGGTAAAGAATATTCACTATTACTACATATCAGCCTTGATCGTTGCGGGCAATCGCGTCGATAGACGAGTTAACGCTATACGCCAGCAACATAGCTGTTTCTCTTTCTTACCAATAGCGTCGATCGAATGATTGTCTCAATAGCACGCTGGTGCAGTAATTTTGCACAGGTGCACAAGTCTTTATTATTGCTAAATTGTAAAAATGAAATTATGTAAATAAAATTTTATACTATACATTTAATTGAGTAAAAGTGATTCGATAGTAATAATATTAAGATAGAATTTGAAAAAAGTACTTAGTGTGGATTCTAAAAACGAGATAAAATTTTAATTAAAATAAATTTTGTTCAGTTGCAAATGTGATATACTGGAATAAGGTTTTCGTTGTACTTTTGACTCTTAATAAACAATATGAAAAGTCTATGGCAGACACTACAAGGATACGTTTTTCAACCATATTGCGTTCAAACAAAACATTGACTTTTAAGAACAGTTTGTATTTTAAAATTGCTCGGTGACATGTTTGTAGACATAAAATTATAGGTACTAAAATAAATAAAATTATAGGTACTACCTAAATAAATTAGTGATGCAAAACAAAATTATTTACAAAAAACAAAAAAAGGGAAAAACAATCTCCTATCTTTATTGACTTTAATGCTTTCTAAGAAATCGTACACAACGCAATAATGGACCATTATGTTGAATTATTATAAATATTTATCTATTAAGACTGGATTACACAAGTTAAACTCAACCAAACATCACACAATCAAACGAATAACAAGCGGCAACCTGGGATTGCGTACTCTTGATTGTACTAGTTATCTGCGGGTGACATTGAACTTGCGGTGGGAAGTGAATGTCGCTTCTTTACGCAGTAATAGTTACCATTCTTTGATTTCATAAAGAATCCCTGTATCGAAAAAGTATTCCTGGTGACCCCCAATATTTTTTTTGGCATTATAAATAGGTACAATGCCAATTATTCAGCTTAACAGCAGTAATAGACTATGAGTAAAACAGCTATAACATACAGACGGACAGACTGATGGACATGGCGAGAGAACATTGGCTATGGAGCCCTAAAAAAAACATTGCAAGTAGCAGTCATTGAAAACTTAATCCTTATTAAAATAGTGATAACACAAGTAAGCAATACCTTCATCATCGTAATGGAATGGAAGCACATGTTATCCTTGAAGGTGGTCTGGTAAGTGGCTTCAACGGGAGGCACGGGGTGTCCACCAAACGTGAGGCAGTCAGTTTGTGACACTCTTCTACTCTTGCGACGTGCTGTCCCGCTTGGATCCAGCATTTGCATTATGAGCTGAAAATTACAGCGATCAATGAATACCTATCTTTTTAATATTTTATATTTTTCCATTGTTGAACTATTCTTCAGATGTCAATTGTATTTTTGTCATTGTCTTATTGTCATAATCTATATAAATAGTAAGTTTCCATTTAATGTCATCTATCGGTGTGGTACATTACATTTCAAGTTCGTTTCCTTACATCAACTAAGTTCTTTTTTAAAGATAATTTTCGTTAATTTCCTAGCATGTTAATATAATCTGGAGTTGAACACTAGAAATAAATGTACATCAATTCTTTTAACCCTATGCATATTAAACTGAAAATTAGGGTAATGTTTTAAATCCTTCGCCAATGAACTTTAGGAGATAGTGCTGTAATATAACTTGCGTACTAGAGTGGTTCCACTTAAAATAACGTTTGAAAATTATTAAGCAATTTCTATTATGGAAAATGAAATATATTGCATTGTCATAACAATTATTTTTCTAAACTATCATATAATAAATTGTAATAAACGGTTCAAAACCCTACAGTATAACGAGCCATACAGATGGACTTCTGAATCGTAGTGCGAAGCCACCTTTCAATACGTTCACCTTCGGAAAATTTATCAGAAGCTGGATATATATTAAAAAAATAAAGGCAGAAATATGTAATGCTAGAACCTGAGACATAAAAATATAAATTATAATTAAATAAACATTACGTACAATATCCTATTACGATGTAAATTTTACGTCATAGAGACGATACTTAAGCATTAACGCTCGATTGTTGAGAAGCGCGCAACTCCACCCCGACGTGCCATTTCTGCCGCAGATTTTCATGATGGAACCATATAACAAGTTTAATTTTAAAAACATATTTTTTTTATACTTCTAGCAATTATTATTTGACCAAGCGACTCCAAAATATAAAATATATATTTCCAAAATCCCTCTAAGAATTGCCTTAACTCGATGAGGCAAGCATATTTTATGAAAATATTTAGCGAACTCTCTGAATTATTTATGCGAAACTATATGCATATAGTGGCTTTAGTCACAGACAAATAGACCAAATCTTGCTTTTCCCCACTGCAGGTACATGTCACATTTTCTACTAGGAAAAAAAACTAAGTAAACTTGCTTAGAAGGTTTAAAGTTCCATTCAAAAATGCACGAATATCGAACCTATTTTAAACCATTCTTCGGCCACTCTAAAACATTCAGGAAAAATAACCTCATTTCAATTTCGCGAGGACAATCTACTTATGAGCATAAGTAAACTAAAAGTGGATTGCATCAGTATCAAAATTCAAGCCTCAAAATTTATCGTGCGTGTAATGAGGTCAGATGATGTGCCAAAACCGGTAAAACGCATCCGTTGAACGGGTTCTATTGGCTTTGATCGAAGCTACTCGTATAAGCGGTACGCGTTGCAACCTGAGTACGAACCGCCTTAGTCATTCGCAAAGAAGGTCAAATTTAAGTACTGGGGAAGTATGCAGCCATTCCATTACACTCTGATGCGAACAAAATAGCCATCCATTGAGTATTGTCAAATGTGTCGCAATATTACTGAGTAAATTCCAAGAAAACAATTGTCTGAATAAGCATCCACACCACGTATAGCGGATAGATACCACATTTATTTTATACATACTCTGGGGCGTAAACCAAACTATGTTGATGACACTGGAACCTTATCAATTGCTTGAACAAGCGAACCACCAGCTGTAACTTGAAATAGCATTTAATATATTTAGAACAAGATGATAAGATTGGAAACATTCATAACGGCGTTTTGAGTAATTGCGTAATCATTTCATTTGGGCACTTCTAGTTAAGCTAAGAAGTTGAAACTTATCGTTTGGTAGCACATGAGTTGTAGACTCTTGCAAAAATCAGACATCACCAATTCTTATTTTACCTAATTACCACAAAAATCAATACAAAAGAAAACCTGGTAAAATCGATATTTTGATCAGTCTTTGCTTCAGTCTCTCTACAGTGTTCGTGTATTGGTATAATAACACCGCTACTTCCGTCCAATTACAGGACCAGAGTACCGATCCAACAAGTAGACTTAATCTTTTCGAAACTCTTCGTCGCAGGGCTGAAAAATGTCTTCAAGCTTTTGGATTGGAATGAACTCGGCAACCATGTGAAATACATTACACATCTCCGATTTGCGCACGATATAGTAGTTATGGCAGAATCTATTGAAAATATTAACCCAATGCTTAGAGACATAAGCAAAGTTTCCCAACAAATAGGTCTTACAATTAACAGGGACAAGACAAAGGTTCACGTAGTACCTACCTATGCCGTAAATGTTGGGAATGGTATTCTCGAAGTTGCTGATCATTATATACTAGGACAAACTGTCCAATTAAGTAACTCCAACTTCGAAAAAGAAGTCAATCGGAGAATCAAACTCGGCTGGGAAGCATTCTAGAAATTTCGTCATATCTTCTCGTCCAAAATACCCAGTGTCTGAAGACGAAAGTTTTCAACCAGTGTATGTTGCTAATGGTCATATTCGGAAATGAGACGTGACCCCTTATTATAGGCCTCGTAAAAAGTCTCCAAGTCACTCAGCGAGCTATGGAGCGTTATGATTGGGTAGTAAGGTTAAGGGAAGGAAAATTCTCGAATCATGACCTGAAGACGTAGAGTACAAAAGCTCTCGCTAAGTGGACAGATGAACGGCTAAAGCTCCCGTGGTCGTTGGGTGCAAGCAGAACGAGATTGATCTTTATGGGAATGTATTGGGAAGGCCTAAGTTCAACGGGGTGGCCTGTGGGGGTACTGGGCAACTAACGGAAAAAGATCCAGCGGAAGTATAAGAATTCTTGACTTGCCTATGTTTAATGGTATAGGGCTTAAAGCTACGAGTCATCTTTAGAGAATCATACTTTCCATTAAACATAAGGTATTGTGAAGTATAATTGCCATGAAACCTCTGTAAGGTGTAAAGACAAATTATTTGCTCGAAATTTTGTGTATGTACACAAAAGCGTATGTAATCGAGAGCAAAAAATATGTTACTATACCGAAATTTATGCTAAGCAAAATTTAGATGCTTATAACGTACCTCAACCTTAAGCGCTGGCGCCACCACTCGGTCACCGTACTGGTCTCGCGGCAACAGAGCCACGTGGACAGGAGATGCGGCACGCGCGGTAGCTGGCCCGCGCAGCTCGCAGCGCGCCGACACCACCAACGACTCGGGCTGCAGCCATGCAGCCAGCCGTCCGCCCGCAGTACCTGCCGCGCCGCAAACTATATCTCGGACAAATTGACGTTCCGTGCAGTCCGACCTAGAGAAACAGATATATGTATGTCGAAAGAGATGAACGCAACTGGGTAGAAAAAAAAGTAATTCCTTTCTGGTCGGTATCACCAAAATATTTAATGTACACGGACACCGTCGGAAGTCAAATGAATCAGAACTGGAAATAAATGAAAAATGTGTTTGTTTTTACGTACTTTCTATATTACTGAATCTGGTAAAGCCTTGGGACCGAGATTAAAAATGAAAAAAATTATATTAATAGCTGTGAAAAAAACAAACAACATTGCGTCAATCGAGCGAAGCATTTAACATTTAATTTTTCTTATGAAAAATATATAAGTATGAAAAAGGCTGAAAAAAGAAACAAATTTATTTAATTAAACTAACTAGAAAATATTTTACTCGTTTAGTTAAAAACTTCACATGTCGCCTAATTTCAATTTAATTTAGTCAGTCAAACAGGTCATTACTGTGATTGTTTTGCATAACTTATAAACTTCTTTTCAATCTATAGTATATAATAATATAGTATAAATATATACATACATTATATACATATATATATATATATATATATATATAATCTTCCGACAACGTAACGATATACGTAAGTAGGTGTATCTCAGACTGTGTATACATTCAACAGTGTGAGATACACCTACTTCGACTCATTAACCTCGAGTCAGTCAATTGCGACAATTTGCGTACGTAAAGCTTTTAGGCGTTACAACTTAATAAAAATCATTAAGTCATCATTCATTTTCGTTGCACGAGTATATGAAGACAAAATTAAATATAAAAACTCTTGTTTTGTTTTTTCAAATAGTTTCTTTGATTTCGCAAGATGCTTCTTTCCAAAGATAAGGAAATAAATTTTCATATAAAATATAATAACAGATTTTTTCGTTCTCTTGATAGGTGCAATAAGCTTTTCCCTCTCATTTTTATTAAAAATATCGCAACGTTTTAAACGCCCGTATAAAAATGCTCGTTTTTCATGTTCCTAGTAATTTTTCTGTAAAAATACTGTCTGTATCTCTTTATCTAGATATTTTATACTCTTTCTTGCTAGCCACCAACACGTCCATTAAATCATAAAATTAAATATGTGTGTGTGTGAGCGCGCGCGTGCATGACATCATGCAATGTCACTGACAAATCAGTGACATTGTATGATAAAATGTGAAAGATGCGTGAAAGTGTTGATTGTACTTTATAATACATACATATATATATATATATATATATATATATATATATATATATATATATATATATATGCTTGTACATTTCTTCGTGCCGCTAAAATGTTGAAAAGTTGATTCAGATAAAGAGTAAGTGTCCTATAATTTTACATAGAAATACATGAGTTGTCGTAAAAGCTTTAACATTAGTAAATCTTGTTTTTTAACTCAGAGTTACTGCCAATGTTGAAAACTATTGAGGTTGAGAATTGCACGCTGAGTTTTCGTACCCGCGGATGTGCACTCGCACACGATTTTCTTCTCAGCATCCCCTCCCCTTCCTTCCCCAATGAATAGCTTGTTTTATTACTCCTTCAACAAGATTGAACGCGTATGCACTAGTAGCTGGTGCTCTTAATGCGCTTCTATATATGAGTTTTGCTGTTTGAAAGAATGTGAAAAATCAAGGGATTTGTGAAAATAAATGAGTGTGAAAATTTAATTTTCTCATTTCCAAAAAGTCTAAAGCTTGACGATATTTTAAATAAAGGCTTTTTAGATCTATCAAGAGAATGGAAAAATCATGTTCTTGAAAGATTGTTTCATATCCTTGAAAAGAAGCATCTTGCGGTTGTACTTGCTGGAATGATGAGTATGCTCAAAATAATGCAATCGTATCTACAAGAAGCATCTTGCGGTTGTCCATGGTGGAATGATGAGTATGCTCAAAATAATGCAATCGTATGTACAAGAAGCATCTTGCGGTTGTCCATGGTGGAATGATGAGTATGCTCAAAATAATGCAATCGTATGTACAAGAAGCATCTTGCGGTTGTCCATGGTGGAATGATGAGTATGCTCAAAATAATGCAATCCTATATACAAGAAGCATCTTGCGGTTGTCCATGGTGGAATGATGAGTATGCTCAAAATAATGCATTCGTATGTACAAAGACATATTCGTTATGATATACCTGAAGTAATACAGGTCCTATAAAAAAAGACTGGAGAAGAAAAACTCTATACTTTATAGTTGAATGAACTCGCTTTTCCAAATTGACCTTATATGTTTATTCACAAGTAACATTCCATATTCATTTAGATTCAAAATACATTGAAGTATCAAAAACACGAATGTAGAAACCGATTAGGGTACGCAAACGTGCATACACATTCAAACATTCCGATTGAATAAGAAAACAAAACTTATGAAAGAAGTTGAGACCGAAAGCGGAAGGATCTGTACGCCTGCGCGTACGTAAACGTGGCGTGTAAACCCTGCCATATCCCTGAGGTAAAATTTAAGATTATAAATCTTAGGTTTTAGTGGAAAACCTTATATATATTCATATATATATATATATATATTTTTTTTTTCATTTGAACGAATTGAAAACAAGAAAACAAATATTTAGATAGTTGTTAATAATAAAGTATTAATTTAGTTTTATTACTTTATTTTTCTGAAATAATTTATCACAGAAATATTTCCTAACAACATATTGAAAAACCGACAAGACGCGAAGCTAAGAATGGTGAGTCGCGACGTACTATCAGAACGTTTTCACTCCCATCCAAAACCTACATTAGATGTTTTACATCTGAAAAAATATTCTTCCTCGCATTATTCTATATTCATAACTCTAAAACTATGAATAAGTTTCTAAAATTACTCCAAAACAAACAAGGTAGCAAATTAATTTAAAATCTTCATATCAGTTATACTGCGTATATATTTTTAAACTATCTCTGACATATTTAACTTTCTCATTAATAGTCCATAAATGGTTATATGTAATAAATTTTGTTTCTGACAAAGAATATAAATTGTTTCTTTAAATGTTATCACTTACGGTGACTCTTTCTTTAAAACCATAAAGACTTAATTAGACCTTTTCCTTTATATAATTCTAAATATTTTTCTTATCAAATCCCAGTCTCCGTTACTTTGCGACCCTACCCGCTTGGGGCGGCAATGACGACTGAGCTGTCGCGAGCGCGGCTATATTTGCGCCGCGCCATCTATATTTAGGAACGCGCCAATTATTATTCAAAGAATTCACGCAAATTTGATTTGGACTTGGCTTCTGTGCGCCCGTGCGCCGAGATGGCGAAGATGCGACAGTTAGACGTAAACAATTGTCATATCGTCCAGGGAGACGCTTACCAGGTGAATATGATTCAGTAAATAACATAAAGTTTGTTTTAAAATTTCCGGTGCGAAGTTGCGAATTAAGGCTGTGCTTATTGAATTCATGTACGCGTAAACAAATCAACGTTTCCACAGTTAAGAGAAAGGAAACAAACAAATATCTTACAATTAACAACGAACGTATATAACACAAACGTTTGATATGTAAATTAATTAAGTGGAAAACAACTGGACAAGGTACCTATAAACAATCCGCCTCGACCCTGACGAAAATTGAAATAAGATGATTACTAGTATCGTCGTCTTTCCCAAATTTGTAATAAGGAGCCTTTAAAAAGGAACCTTTTTGAGTTAATTTTCTCCTAATCAAAATGAACTTTATTGGACGAAATATTTCCTCTTGATCGATATGACCTTTTGCTCTTTTCTGATAGCGCCATTATCTCATCACTGTAAAATCTCTGTGGATCGGAGGAGAAAATCTGAACTATATTATTTTACATCTTTTGAAGTCAACTTTACACCATTCAGAGATTTTTGCAGAGACCGGAACAAATGGGACTCCGAAAGTGTAAGGCCTGTGGTGGATATATCACAATTTTCTAATGAGAACTCTCTGTTTTTGCAGAGTTATCAAAGACGAATGTGATCTGGCATTGTGATAGTGAAAGACAACACTTTTCCTTTTGTTTAGCTCTGGCTGCTTTCCGATAGCATTTTCTGTTGATAGTAGAGATCAGAATTAAACTTTTGACAAAGTGCAACAGCGTACGGATCTTTCCATTGTAATCCCATCAAACAAATAATATCATATTCTTTGGCACCGATATAGTTTTTGAGATCTTTTCTCTTATTTTTGTTGTTCACTATCTTTTTTGAACTATTTTGTCATATTTTTTCTCGATTCATCGTACCAATTATTATTTTTTTCAGTTCTTTCGGGTCTGTAGTAATGGCACAAGTAGAAATATGCCAATCTTCTTCAATTTTTATGATTTCAACTTTTTCGATGATTGGCCGATAGGAGAGAGATGAATTTTCGATTGAAATTTCTCGAACAAAATCTATAGAATCATGTTGTTGATTTTGATAAAGTTTTTGATATACTTTGATACACTTTCACCGTAAAGCACAAATTTGCAACACGTTAGTGTCGCGGGGAAGGGGAAGAGGTTTAAATTTGTGTGTAAAAGGGGAAATCAAATGTTGAAAATTTATGATAATTCCCACCCCCTCCCCTCCGCCCCTCATACGAAAGTAAACGGGCCGAGTGGGGATCACCATCTACCTAAGGTTCGTTGCTAAGGGAAGAGAGAACCTACGTGTTGAAAATTTGAGGAAAATTGATTGTAAATAATAGGAACTAATATGCCATAACTGTTTTTCCGGAAAAATCTGACTAGCGTACCTCTCCTACAAAATATAAGTAAATAGCAACTGGAGTACGGCGTGGCGCTTTTTATTTGTAAGCCTAACAATACTTTATGAGCTCAACAATAAAATATGTAATAAAATGTTGGTATGACATTACAAATAAATATATACAGACTTGCGTTTTATGACGAAATATACCGTTTGTTTAATTTGTATTACGGTTTCCTAATAATTCAAAAATCCCTAGTGATTGGTTGAGAGAGATTATAATTATATATATTTTCATAATACTCGAATGTAAATGAAATTATTTCATTTTTATAAGTTTAGGCAAAGATTTAGATGTTCTACACGCACACAGCATAGTCACGTAACCAGAGTTCAGTCAATTTATTCGAATTCGCCTTTAATCTACTTACTGCTACGCAAACCTGTACTAGACTCCTACTTGAAAGAAAACCTGTCTCGGCAAACTAGTATCGTAATATTGCACTAACATTAGTACCATTGCTTTGATTGCAATAACGGTCCTTGTACGATTATAATGATCTAAGACGCACCACCTGAAAATACCATTTTCATTCCTGATAAAATCCCTAATAAAATAATGCGCCACAACCCATAATAACGTAGTTCTAATAGACCGAAATATTTAAATATTAAACAAAATCCGTTTTTAACAGCATATAAACTCGAATACAAATAAGATCTATGAGGAACTCTTCAATTGTATGATTTTGAAATAATAATAGATTATACGGTAAGTTTAATTCAAACAAAATGAATGATTTGAGGACAATAAATACAGACAGATAATGATTAGTAAAATAGGTATAGAACTTTCCATAAAACGCAATAACATCGACTTTAATATTGATCTATGCATTTACATATTTTGTTCAAGAAACGGAGGACCCGTTTAAGCTAAGATCAATAAGTGGATATAACTGTCTACGGCCGCTTAGAGGTGAGAAAAGGCTTTATTTTGCGGATATATAAAAATGCAATTTTCATTTCCATCTAGCTGAGCAAACGTCTTTGATGATTTTGACTTCTTATGCCGAACAATGTGTATTTTTTGGAATATTTCACATTTCATGAAGATACCTACTTCATATCATCATATCATTAAAGTAGCTTCATGTCAATTTAGTAATATCGTAGAAGGGTCTGTCCAGGATAACTGCACTTATTTAGACTTAAATAAAATAATATATGAACAAAAAAATCATGAAAGTAAACTGTACAAAAAGGATAAAATTAACTTAATGGATAGCATGAATTAACAGCAATATTAAATATAAAGAGTCACAATGTTCGGCGATATTTATCTTCTCCGCCTAGGTTGAAGATAGCATACAATATAAAGTAATAAATAAATATGTTAACAACGCTAGATAAAAATGAGGTGAATATTATCCTTTGCCTACAGCTCATTAGAGCGCCACGTATTATTTCCCACGCCCATTGTTGTAATATCGTACAAGAGGCTGTCAGGAATATCAGCACTTATTTAGACTCAAATAAAAGAATATATGCACAAAAAATTATGAAAGTCAGGATAAAATTAATTTAATGGATAGCGGAACGTAAAAATGAATTAACAGCAATATTAAATATAAAGAGTCACAATGGTCGGCGATATTTATCTTCTCCGCCTAGGTTGAAAATAGCATACGATATAAAATAATAAATAAATATCTTAACAGCTCTATATAAAAATGAGGTGAATATTATCCTTTGCCTACAGCTCATTAGAGCGCCACGTATTATTTCCCACGCCCATTGTTCGTCAAGACGTGTTATTCTATAGAAAATTTAGTTTGCGATCCGTAAATATCATTTTTATTTTGCAAAGCAATGTCATTTACTATTAAATAATATTTTAACATCGCATTCAATATTAGAACAAAGTTATAAAACAAACTCAAGGTTAAGTAAGCTTCAACTGTAAAGTTAATGATGCAAATAATTATGATGACATTTAAATTAAGGTTCAAAATTAGCCTAACACCGCCAAGGTTACGAACCCGAGTGTTTTAAGTATGTACATTAAATCGTAGCCACTCCTGTGGCTGTGACTAGCGCGATATGTAAACAATGCAATGAACGCGGAATAAGGCTAGACTAAGAGTTATGTTTACATTCATATGAGCGTTAATCATATAAATACAATTAGTAAAAATACCATGTTTGTGAATTCCATGTTTCACGCATATTTCTATACGAAAAACATGGATCATTATCGCATAAATTTTGCAAATATTAGATTATATGGGCCTTACGTTTACAGATTTAAATTTTTAATTGCTTAACGTTCTGTTTTTAAAAAGTTTGAGAAAAATAGAAAAATTAATGTACGCGAAAAATAGAGTAACATTAGCCAATGCATAATTTATAGACCTTGCGGGAGTCAATATTTTCAATTTAAACCTTCTTCGAAATTAGTTAAATTAATAGCAAACGAATACGACACAGATCTGGTCGCCCGAAAGGATCGACCCGATTTGATCGTCAGACCATGAGCTAAACCATCGTTTGTTCTCGGGGAATCCCCAGAGGTTCCAAAAAATATCGTCCAGTTTTAAGTTCATTTAAATTATGCTTTACAAACTTGCATGTTCAATTCTCTGTGTCAATATAACTTTTGTCTTGTCGATGACCCAAATCTCACTCTGCTCACTATGTCCGTTGATCCGTCATGGCCCGATGCGTAGATATAGCTTATTTAGACTTCAAGAAAGTCATTGGCCGTGTTGATACTGACATTTTCTATTAAACTATTGGAGGTAGGCTTATATTTTAGCTTAGTTCAATTCTTAGTGACGTGTGACCAATCGCTCGTCTATCTTTCAAGCCAATAGGTTAGACTAAATTTATTACTGCACCCTCCTACTAGAGTTACAAATGTAGCCCAATTGGTAGGCGTTCTCTTAATTTCGGCGTTTCAATTTTTCGCAACGCATGTATTACATAACAGTAAACAATTTTTTGGCTCTAACGAGTTTCGAATCCTCGCCCACATAATTACTCGTCGCGTATATATATATTTTATATTTAGCATACCATTCTAAAATTATTACTTGATTGACAAAGACAAGGCTCCAAAAGCGTAAGTTGTTTAAATTCTGTTACGATAATAGCTTTTGCAAGGTATATGACGCGCAATACTACTTGAAAAGCTGCTTGGATATAAAGTTATTAAGATTAAAACATTAATTTAAATCTACAAGTATACCTACACCTACAATACACACGATTTCCAGACATTTGTCCTTTTGATCGATAAATAACGATATTAAGCGTAAGTTGTTTAAATTCTGTTACATTAATCGTTTTTGCAAGGTATATGAAACGCAATGCTAATTGAAAAGCTGCCTGATATATACATGATATAAAGTTATTAAGATTAAAACATTAATTTAATTCTACAAGTATACCTACACCTACATTCCACACGATTTCCAGATTCTTGTCATTTTTATCGATAAATGACTTCATCGTTATATATTTCCTAACACACGTGATATTCTCGTAATGTTCTACTAGACGTCCTGCATTTTATAAGTAGTACCATTATGAGTACTGGTATGTCATATGGTACAGTATATAATTAGGCATCCGTTTATTTGAAAGACAGAATCGTCATGAAGTATATTTACTTTTTGATTAATTCAGGCTATTATTATTGAAGACTGAAAAAACAATTTTTCAATTAATTTTCCCTCGAGTGCAATTAAAATGGGCGCCGATAATAAGCTCCCTCCCAGGGCGATACGGCATCCACTTGGTATGTCATATTTATTTATTTGACTGGCACTTATATACACATTTCAAGTTATCAATGCGTAACGATAATGGATAAAAGAAAATTAACAAATGACAAGAATTTAGTATAATCAAAGTTCAATTCGTTATCATCTACTACTGATGTATCATCTCGAGGTACGCTCGCGAAGATAGTATACAAAACACCTGCCACGGCGCAAACGTTTTCTCTATACAAATCGGTACGAGACGGAGATGCGACAAAATGTTGTTGCCCGCGAGCTATCTGATGAGGGCAACAAATATTATCCACACCCGCCCCCCCCCCAACAGTTTGAAAATGAATATAAATAACTTTAAACTTGTAGGTTTATACCATACGATTTTTGTAGAAATATTACAATTATATTTTTTTTACTATTAATTACATTCGTAAAAAATATAACAGGTTGGTTGTATAGTTATACGAACCGTAACTAAATTATAATGCAAATCAAAACCAATTTCACATTGCAACAAACATCATAAATATAGAACAACATTCAAATTAAAACCAATTTCACATTGCAACAAACATCATAAATATAGAACAATATTCAAATTAAAACCAATTTCACATTGCAACAAACATCATAAATATAGAACAATATTCAAATTAAAACCAATTTCACATTGCAACAAACATCATAAATATAGAACAATATTCAAATTAAAACCAATTTCACATTGCAACAAACATCATAAATATAGAACAATATTCAAATTAAAACCAATTTCACATTGCAACAAACATCATAAATATAGAACAATATTCAAATTAAAACCAATTTCACATTGCAACAAGCATCATAAATATAGAACAATATTACATACGAATCCGTCACCGGAAATATTTTAATATTTCATTGAAATTTGAACCAACAAAAAGCCCAGAATCGTATCGAGGAGAATACCAATCGGGCAGAACAGGTCAGAAAGTGTCCATTACAGACTTAATAAACATCGGGGCGGATAAAAGTGTGATTATGAGCGACTCCTCAAAAGCTTACAATTAGTTGTAGCCGATAGTGTCTAAAATAAAATTAGTGGAAAATAGATAGGGAAAAATAACCATACGTTTTCAGATGAGAAAACCTTTTGTTTTTGAAGTTTTACTCCTTTATGCGCGTTATGAAAAAATAATGAGAGTGAAATTTTAGGAATGCAACAAAAATTTGATAGAATGAAGTTGCTCACTATGCAACATAAAATCTATAGGAAATCAGCACCGTGAAGTTGGTCACTAAACATATATTTACGTAGTTCATTAAACAGATGAGTGGTCCACCGTTTTATTTTTTCTGCTGGCTTTCTATTGTAAGCCAAATCATCTGCAAGATCATTTACAATTCGGTATGTATTTATTTGCATTATAAATTATTACTTTATCATTTATAAATAATATTTTCAATATATTCATTTATTTTCATTATTAATTAAACTTTATTTAGATTGTTTTAGCAAATTTAACAATTATATTTAGTATTTATATTAAATTGAATGCAGAGTATTCATTTAAATTTTTAAAATAATTAAATTTAGTTTTAAAATTAATTTCATTAACTTAAAAAATAATAACATTAACTTTAAAAATAATATTAATAATTATATTATATTATATTAAATAATAATGACTGAAATTCTACATAAAAAGATCAAATTTGTTACTACTCTGTCCGAGAAAATAATCAAGTTGAAGCGCAATAATTCGAAAGCGGTCAAGCAGATGTTTAGTTTACAAAGGAAAGCTAGCAGAAAAATAAAATGGTGGACCACTGATCTGTCAAATAAATATTAAATTTAAATTTTAAAATGTAATTATTTAATTGAATTTAGATTTTATCAACCGCATTTATAAATACACTCCAGTCCTTTTATCATTTTATTTCCATCAATTATTTGCATGCTAAATAAAGTTATTCTTGTATTACGTCAAAGAAACATAATTTTAACGTGCGTAGATAAGTATACACACAATTTTTTTCATGTTCTTCAACTTGATGACATAAATATCCTCGTAAAGAGACTGGATAAAGTCTAGCAACTATATTGTATAACATCTTTACGCAATGTATTTGGGAAAAATCTTTAGAATGCCTAATAATAAAAACCCACAACGTTATACAACCTTTAGGAAATAAAACACAAACAGACTATTCAAGCCCAGAACGTTGTACAACCTTTAGAAAATAAAACATAAGCCACGTCAAGGCCTCGCATAGATGCTACTCCAATCGAACCCGATGGAAACAACTATAAATAATGATTGAGTACTTACGAGAGAGCCCGAGAAGGTGTTATCGCTGCACATTTGCATATATTCGTACTCCATTGGTGACCAGACCAGAGTCGATATCACTCTTAAGCAACTTATAATCGTGAATATGACCTATTCTTAAATTTAAGTAATCGATAAATAGGACACTTCGCGGCAAAAGTCGTTGACATTAAATCATAAATGATTGAACTAAAAGAGGCAAAGACCTGTTGATATGGCTATGCATCCTGTAAGGTAATCAAATCTCTCCCAGTCCACCTAGTTACCCACTCTTTACTAATTTTAAAATTTATTAAATATATGAAAATATTTTTATGAACGTACGTTGGCACTACAATGTCCCCTGGCATTTTAATAACGTAGTTTTTTTTAATCTAGTTTCAATTGTATGCCAAAAGCCACGTAAGAATAGACAAGAGAGTCTCTGGTCTATTCTCATGTGGCTTTCGGACTAATAAATTGCACTATAAATAAATTAGTCGCTCTATAAAGCACCTGCATTGCTGCTTTTATTAATACATACAGCTTATTTGCAATAAAGGAAACAATTCATGAATTTCATAAACTCAAAAGAGGTACAAAATACTGTATATTTACATTATAGGATATACTGTGTACAAAAAACACCCACCAAAAGATTGAAGCACATAAAACATTATCATCCCGCATACTTCTTAGAAGATGGATTTGATCGGTAATATAAAAAAATAAAGTTATAAATAGCGACATATATTAAATTTCCGTATCATCTGGGTTTACCACAAAGTTCCAAGCCGCTCTTTCGGATACTGTACTCTTAACTCGACGCCTTTCGCAACTATTAATTCAGATCCAGCAAATTCTGGAAATCTTATTTTTAATGTAAGTATCGAGATAAAAGTAAACAGATTACAATGAACTTCAATTTTATGTTTTTACAGAAATGTTCGTCAATTTCGTAACTTATAGACTCACTCACCCGCTGACAATAATCAATAACTATATAGGTCATTTTCCGAAGAGCAACTTTAATTTGGGTACATATATAGGGTTTCAGATAACAATAAATAAGAAGTCAGGAATCTAGAAATTGTTGAGTGAGAAAGATAACTTTATATTACTGTATCTGTCAAGTTTCATACATACACATATTATATACTCAAGGTATTGGACGCGTATGCATTCTATCTGACGTCATTGTGGTGAAAAGTCGTTACACGGACTTTGAGATGGTCGATTATGGCTATTAATTCAATTCTGAAAATGTTTCATTAGTCCTTTGGTATTTGGGCATTAACAATATTTGAATGTATGTATTCTGAAATTAAAATAAAACATAAAAAGGATAGGATACTTTCAAGCTATAAAATCACGATAATTTATAGAATCTTAAAATTAGGTAAGGAAATTGAATTCACCTCTCCCATGTTTAACGAAGTGAATGTTTAACGACTAAAATAATATATTTTTACGAATTAATTCTGAAAATTACAAATAAGATGGGTGAGAGGTTGTTGATGACATATTTTTAAGGGCATCATATTTAAACAGATGGCCAACGAAACTATTTTATAGAAATAGCTCGTTACATGTCGGCTGTAGCTGATGAATTTCCTTCGCGTGTTAGCTGCAACTGTATGTGCAAAAATTTAACAAACAAAATTTAAAAGTAAATAAAATCCTTCTCAATTGCTTGATCTTCGCTAAAATTTTGTGACTGGTTCGTATCTCAAATTGTAGTAGTGTCATTATCTAAAAAAATCTTTATTTTTGTGTTTTTTGAATATTTCACTACACATGCTTTAATTTGTATATATTTTCCATATTAGCCATCAATAGCAATTGGTAGATTATAAAATTATAGTTTAAAAAACAAGCTTTTATAGCAATATGAGCTAATAAAAAAATTATCATTAAATATAAATATTTTGGTCGAGAGTGAAAAGACGTGTGATGACAAAAAATGTACTTAAATGTAAAACAAATGTGTAAAAAAAAGAAAAAAGTTGACTAAATATTAAATCAACGCAAGAGAAAAATTTTCCTTTAACGACTGATGACCTCAGAATAATAACGTACCAGCTTGGCGGAATATATAAAATTAAGAAATATATTTAAAGAGAAGCTGGAAAAATGAGCAATACATAAAGCATTACATAACTAGAATATTAAACAAAGAAAGACGAAGAGTGTTTCCCTAGCTACATTGAATACTATGAACAAATCTGAAGTAGCAATTGTATCTACAATAGGGATGAGACAAGTTTTCAATTAAATATCCTACACATGTGCTTGTTAAAAAAGGTTCTAAAGCAATATCAATGGTATTATGAACTAAAAAAAGGGGAGACAAATTTTTAAAAAGTCGAATTTGAGGATGGAATTCCTTAATCCAAGTCATTTATGTGTCAAAAAACTGTATATGTAACTTCAGCTATATTTTACAATAGTTCGAAATACACTTTGTACCACCAGCTGAAAAAAGTATAATTTTTCTTTATGCAATTCTGCGGAAATGTTAATGTACGAGTAAATTAGAATGACATGATTTTATTGTCAATGCCAAGTCACACATCTCATTATCTAGGAACAGTGTCGACTCTGGCTGAAACAAAATGCTGATTGTCATATTTTCTTTCAGAACGTTACCAAACAATGCCTTGGGAGAAACCAATTTCAAGTTTTAATGCCATCCCTTTATTCCAGACGTATAGAAACCAAACAAACTATATTATATTGTAAAAAGTATTACTGATAGGATCAAAAAAAAAAGCCAGACTGATTCTAGTCAGTCAGAGAAAGTAACCAGAGTGAGTCCAGCAGCCAGAAAGAGGAAAGCAATTATAAGGATTTCTGAGAGCAATGATAAAGGCAAGCAACCCCATTTAACTGATGAAGATGAGAGGACAAAAGAGGATAAAGGTCAAAATGCAATAGAGCTACGCGACACTGCACGAAGCAATGCGGCGCGCAATAGATAATTGGTACTTTAGACTGTAAAACGAACTAAAGCGTCGCAGCGCAGCATGGAGCGGTCGACTTGTTTCATAGAAAAATACTGCAGATCAGCGTCGGGCAGCTGTAGTGCGTTTTAACCTTAATTGTGTTGGTTATAGGCAAACGAACGAACGATACGAAGCACACCTCGGCAAAGGTTAGCTTTTGATGCGTGGTATGGCAATTTTGGATACAGGAAATTGCACTGTATTCAATGACATGTATTAAAGGCGAGGTTAGGAGAAATAACCAAATGTTGTTTTGGAGATACTATGATATTTATAGTAAGTTCCATTCTTATTCAGCTGACGTATACATTGCACAATATGGTCAAAGTTTATCAATTAGAAGACATTCATACTCGACTTTGGACAAATTCTGATATAGTCATCATTATTTGCCAAAAAACGACAATAACTGAACACAGAACTCCTCCATAGTTTCCCATAAAGATCTACCTATCCCATACCGCTTGCAGATAGCTGTCTCCCCGTATAATAATATTAAAATAATATACGTAATAACTTTGAAAGTTTCTAGTAAATTAACAAACTAGAATGTATTATTTCATAGCAAGACAGAAGATGATTAGTACTTCGATAGAAAGTAATACATTCTAATTAGTCGATTCAACTTTTTTTTAAATAAATACGTAAATTCTTTTATGTATTATATTCTCATTCGCCCATCTATTGGCTTTTAGCATGAAACCTTGAGCCGGTTTGTTTAGCAGGTCATAATGTTTGCTAGCAGTAAACTATCTTGACAATCCAGTTCATCCCCGATCATCTGACTACGTACATCCAGTACTATCAAACTTGTTTAGTTGGAAAACTGAGTCACAGCTATTTCCTATATTAAATATCGAAAATACGCATATTAATATATTCATTTATATACATTGACCGTACGTCTGTATAACAGAGAACGGTCACAAGATACACGCATGGGTCGCAGATAAGTCGGCACACCAATGCCAAGTGAGATTCGGACGAGCAAAAAACTGGTCCGGCTCGCTCCCATCGAGGACGTGTAGCGACCTCCTCGTTGTTTAGTTCGAACGGTGCGGTTGGCTTGGTTTTATCTCTCCATTCGATATTCGGAGCTACTTTTTACGGTCTTGCCCGGGGAAAGGCGCATCTTTTTGGAGGAGCGTCTGATCCCGGGAAAGGTTGCCAAGAAAAAAGCGAACTGTTAACGGAATCGTACATCTTACGAGGCAATATACACTGTCAGACATAGAAGCGTCGAACGCTCTCCATTAAGAGTATATTTCTTTTCATCTGACGTGATGTCATTGGGCCTTAGAGTCGAAAAAAATTCTATAAAAATTTAATTCGACTCTAACATTCAACGTAATTGATGTTGTATTTGATTTTCTAAAATAATTATAATAAAGTAGTTCTTTGGCTGTTTCATTTCAAAGCAATTTTAATGCACAATTATGTCGTATTAAAAACAACTTACGATTGATAATATTAAAAAAACTCCCCTTTTGATAACCAAGTATAATAATATTAATAAAAGTTGTTTAGATTATAGATGTTTTTTAAGATGTAAAACATGAAAAAATCATAAAACCAAAAATGTTTTTGAAATTATTATTGTATAAACAATTTGTTTTAAGGTTAATAAAATAAAATTATTGTCTAAAAAAACTAAAAAAAAAGGCTTTTGAAGCAATATGAACTAAAAAGTAAAAAATAAACTTTGAATATAAAAATTTCAGTCGAGAGCGAAAGGATGTCTCCGATAACGAAAAAAAACTATAATGTGGAAAAAAGTTTTGGGGTGCTCTCGAGTTACAATTTCATAATTTACCTTTACAAAGAGCTAGCAATAAACACATTTACGACAACTAATATCAAGCACCCCATGTTTTTTTTTGCATTAAAGTTTATTTTTTTTATCATCAGACACATCCCTCTCGCTGTTAACCAAAAACTACTTTTTACTTTTTAGTTTGCTACAAAAGCGTGTTTTTTTTATATTTTTATACCATAAATTTATTTTATTAATCTTAAAACAAATGAATTATATTAAAAATTTTTATGTTAAGAGTAAAAAAATTTTTTGTAGATTTCATTTACAATAATTGTATTGGTTTTTTTTAATGTATTATCATCATCTCTTGACACGTTTGCAACGTTTTAAATAATTCTGACATCTGGAAGTGAGTGAAAATTTAATTGATGGATTCCGTTACATTCATACATACATACAAAATGAATTTAATAAAACCGGGTTAAGGAGATGGAATTGGAGTATTTTGCCCATCAAGGATTGTCGGATGTGAATCAACCAGTATTTTATGCCAAGAATCTTGAACATTTTACGTGACATTGGTAAGTAAAGCAAAAACTTCCTTAAAAATAATATAAACCTTTCTATTACGCTTTTTGCACACTTTCACTCCAACATTTCAAAATATTTTTTTAAAATTTAATATTCACACCAAATCCAAAATTAAAATTCGCATTAATTTATATAGGTAATTATTTTAACTCCACATTGAGAGGCTTTCAAAATAAAAAAGAACTAAACCCAACGACAACGTTCAGCACATTAAAACGTGGCAAAGGATTTTTAGAAATCGTTTAAGTGACGTAACAAAATCAGTAAACCTTCAGGTCGTTGCTTTTGAGGTAAGAATGAATAGTGATTTTATTCGGTATTTAAGCATTGTCACCACGACCCGAACATAAAAGCGTTCCGAGATATCCAAGATTACTTAACAACTACGATTCGGTGTTCAGAACAAAAAAATAACAATAATCTTTACTGTGGTTGTATCTATAGATCACTTTTCGCGATAGACAAGCCCAAAAAGTGGTTACGAATATTAGTAGTAAAGCTAAATATTGTATTTGTTTCTTTCTGCAAAATTTATTATTAGTTACATTGAAGTAATATAAACTTTCAATTAAATCGATTTATTTCGATATTTAACTTGGCCTGCGAATTACTTTTCTGTAATATGGTTTTCCACAATAAATGATTTCTGTAATAACACAAATCCACACGCAAAGTTATCTTGTTCGTAACTTTTTTTGATCATGGACTACTTAATAATCTTTATATTTGTGATAAGAGATTTATGTTATTTTTCATATTAGGTAATAAAATTATTAATATACTGATATTCTCTTGACTGAACCTTTGGAAGGTTTCTAATAGATCATTTTTAATTTGTCAACGGCTGGATCTGCAACAATATATTTATTTTTTTTTATTTCAGAGTTGTAATTATACATAATTTCTCGTTGTAGATCAAATACGTAATACTTAGATACAATTAATTGATAACACTAAACCTAAACTAAGCCTGAAAGCAGAGTCAAGACTTTTTATCCATTTTTTAACAAATCCTCATTATGAGAAGTATTTATTTTCTTTATAATACATGTTTATCCAAGGATAAAACATTTCTAAAGATTTTTGTTGTATAGTTGCGATGCGATTTGTTTACGAATGTATACTCGCGAATGTCTCCTGCTCAACGTAGCATACGTTTACTCCGATCATTAAAATCGATCAATGAAAGATATATGTGTAGGCGTATAGGCATCTAGTCTTGTCGTTCGATAATAAATTACATTGAGTAGTATTACATTTGGTAGCAATTCTCAAATCAGAACGTACGAATTTTTTTTATAAAACGTGTTTAACTAAGGATAAAACATTTCTAAAGCTTTTTGTTGTATAGGTACGATGCGATTTGTTTTCGAATGTATCCTCCCAAATGTTTCCTGCTCAACATAGCATTCGTTTATTCCGATCATTAAAATCGATCAATGAAAGGTACAGTATGTGTAGGCGTATAGGCATCTAGTCTTGTCGTTCGATAATAAATTACATTGAGTAGTATTACATTTGGTAGCAATTCTCAAATCAGAACGTACGAATTTTTTTTATAAAACGTGTTTAACTAAGGATAAAACATTTCTAAAGCTTTTTGTTGTATAGGTACGATGCGATTTGTTTTCGAATGTATCCTCCCAAATGTTTCCTGCTCAACATAGCATTCGTTTATTCCGATCATTAAAATCGATCAATGAAAGGTACAGTATGTGTAGGCGTATAGGCATCTAGTCTTGTCGTTCGATAATAAATTACATTGAGTAGTATTACATTTGGTAGCAATTCTCAAATCAGAACGTACGAATTTTTTTTATAAAACGTGTTTAACTAAGGATAAAACATTTCTAAAGCTTTTTGTTGTATAGGTACGATGCGATTTGTTTTCGAATGTATCCTCCCAAATGTTTCCTGCTCAACATAGCATTCGTTTATTCCGATCATTAAAATCGATCAATGAAAGGTACAGTATGTGTAGGCGTATAGGCATCTAGTCTTGTCGTTCGATAATAAATTACATTGAGTAGTATTACATTTGGTAGCAATTCTCAAATCAGAACGTACGAATTTTTTTTATAAAACGTGTTTAACTAAGGATAAAACATTTCTAAAGCTTTTTGTTGTATAGGTACGATGCGATTTGTTTTCGAATGTATCCTCCCAAATGTTTCCTGCTCAACATAGCATTCGTTTATTCCGATCATTAAAATCGATCAATGAAAGATATAGTATGTGTAGGCGTATAGGCATCTAGTCTTGTCGTTCGATAATAAATTACATTGAGTAGTATTACATTTGGTAGCAATTCTCAAATCAGAACGTACGAGGTCAGTCTCGTAAGTTATATAAAGTATTTGCATACGACAAAATGATAAACATACTGGTAAAATGTATATTTGGTAACACATTTTAAAAGAATAGCGTAAATAGAAATGTCCTTTTATTATTAATAAAATATAAGTTAATCCAAGAAAATAAGGCTATATACTCATACTATGATAGCATATCGAGGGGCACGTATTGAAGAAAATCGCGTACAAATCATTACGGATCACTCGAACTATAAATGATACAACAATCTAATGTGTGGCGGAGGATTAGACACTCTTGGATAGTTCTAAGAAAACTCTTCGAGAAGATGTAAATATCCTAAAATAAATATAATTTTTCTCTCTCAAAACAGAACAGTATTCTGTATAAGCCGCTTAATTTATTATTTAAATATTATCACCTCTCTATTTGTCAGTGATCTAAAAATAACCTATATATTAAAATATGTATGTAAATTTCCAAAAGTGCTGAAATGACTTTAATAATATTTTCCAAAGTGGTCCTTGATCTCTGGTAGCATCATCAGAATTAATATAAAAGTGAGCGATATATCTGCTACACACACAAAATACGTATACATATCATGTTAATAGAGAACAGAATCCCACCCGACGTCGAACGAAAATGGTTTAAACTGCCTACTGCATTATTATTTTGGTTAATTTTCCTTTAACCCAGAATAATAACAAACTATTCGTGGAATTTATTAAATACTGCATCTGACCGCGATTCGATTTACTGTCTTATCATAAAATACAATGTCATGTCTTATCTTAATATGATTAATTCGTAAAAATTGCCAAATTTTAAAAACACTTGACACAACTAAAAAAGTTCAAGTTTCCGAAGATATTACGTAAAAGCTCTCACAATAAGCTTTTATCCAAACAATTCCAATGTCCTAGAACGCATCTATAAATTTTAATTTGAATAATCATAAATTATTTTTTCAAATTTATAATACACATTCCACATCTCTTCATGATACGTACAATACAATTTAAGTACCAATTATTAATTTCTTTACAGGTAATTAATAACTCTAAGATATGAAAGCGATTGACATCGAAACTTCTATAATTCCTGGGCTGGTCTAACTAGATAGAGTCATTTTTTCATTAGTGAGATTTTGTAACCAACTCGGCGAGAATGTCAAGTGATATCCTTTTACGATGGTAAGGTCCATAATGAGCAGAAAGATTTCAAAACAAAGACGTCAAACCGCTACCGCATCGAGGGATGTATACTGTACTTTGTCTGTATTCTGTGTACTGTACTATATAGCTAAGTATAGTGATGTCGAAGCTGAAGTAATATTATAATATCGATAAGTCGGATAATGAGGCATTCACATGTTAACATTTTATTAGTGTAAAGATTTCTAATTGAGATAAAATATGTATAATAGATCGAGAAATATATAATAGATCGAAAACATATTTGTGAATGTTATAAAACGTATACGGAAGTTTGGAGTGGAGCGAGTTGAGTATTAATATCGATGGTGAAGTCAGGGTCGCATTTAAGTTGACACATATGCAACCGCCCAACAGAAAAAAGTTTTCTAAGAAACTGTTTTTATTCGTAACAGTTTTCGAGAAATCGACACACAAATGGTGCACCGACACCATCAAGTAATAAATAAACTCACCTGCCCTTGTCTCCCTCTCAAAATACCTATTAATCTAATAATAATAATAACATAGCCCTTTTATTCGGATCTATTATACAATTTTTTATATAACCAAACTTAAAATTAAAGAAAATATAAAATAAAATAATCCTATCTTATTAATTTAATATTTCCTGCGTCTTTATTTTCTGTGGATCCGTTTGCCAGTCGGCAAAGGCCTCTTCCAACCTTTTCCATTTTCCATTCGTTCGATCATGAGCTACTCCCTTTGTGCTTATGATTGAGGTACAGTTTATCTTTGTCTTCTTTTGTTGGAAGGTTGTGGTCTCTTTTCCCCACGATGACCAGTCACTTGGGGACGTTTTGAGGTTTGTTATGTTTTTGTTATCAGTTGCCTTGGTTGGTTTTAGATTCCGTTTGCCGTTGTTTAATTGCTATTGTTCTTTATTGACAGCTAAGTTTGAGAGAGAGTTCGATCTAGCCCGCGTCATGTCGGACGCATCTAGAAAGCCAGATGACCTTTTGAATATAGCTGGATAACGAGTTTGTTGCTTTTATGACTTGCTAGTGCCACCAGTTGGTGAAGTAGAAGTTTTTCTCATCCTTTTCTCTTGTTGGTTAATGGTCTGTTTCACTATAAGTCTATCGTATTTCAGGTAGGCAATAATACCCTTATTCCTCTCTTCTACTAACTCTGATTGTAACTGTTTTCTTTTTTGCAGCACTTCGTTTGGATAGTCTTCGGTGATGTAATTTTTTTTTAAATTCTTCCTGTTTTTAATAATTTCAGTCTTCTTCCAATTGTTTACAAACGAGCATAAGATCGGCCTTGACTTATTACCTTCTAGTTTTTTGTGCCCTAAACGATGTATTTTGTTGACTTCAGAGTTTTCTAACTTTATTTCAAGATCTTGTTTGAGATGTTCGTTTGATTTTTGTATTAAGTCTAGTTTAGATGTTTCTGTCTCTCTAAGCCAAATATAATAATATTATTTTCTCGCTGTCTCTCTACCTTTGCCCTTAGATTTCTGTTCTCCTCCACTAAAGGAACTAGTTTGTCGTCAATTTTTCCCATTATAGTGTTAGATTGAACTTCCATTTCGATCTTCATCTTTTCGAACAAAAGTTGAAATTGTCCATCCATCTTGTAAAGTTTTTGTGTGTAGCGAAACGTAACGTATAAGATAGCAACGAATAAGTATTAGGTAGAAATATTTTTCTTTGTTGGCAACACTGACAGTAATGTCAACCAATGTCAGTTGTGTTTACATCAGATATTAATGATCGATTGTTTCTAACCTCCAAATTCTTGATGTATTTTATGTTTTATATTTGAACAATTCCAATAATTTATGAAAAACTGGTTATTTGTACATACTTCGCAACATTTCTTCTATTGTTTTCGAGCGGAGTAAGTGTTTGATATCACCTTGAACTATTTGTTTTCACTTGATTATATAAGAGACTATAGAAATGGTGTTCACAGTTCAACAGCCGGAAACAGAATGATTGCGCAGGGAAGAGGGAAATTCCGTACACCTGCAATCATAATTTATTTCACCTGCGCAGGGAGCACACTAACACCCCACAGTATTCATCTGTCTTTCGTACATAATTGCTTGATAATTGACACAATATTGCGAGAAATACACAATCTGGATTTGTTCACTCCATGAATATGTTTATAGAGATGCATGGTAGTTCTGGATCGAATATTAGTAACGTAATATTAATTTAAATTTCTAAGTTTTGTCTGCTTCTTCGTTAATTATGTGTTTAGAGTAACAAATTAAATACTATTAAAATGGGATAATTTTATTTAAATGAGTTTAGATTGGTCAATTAACAAAAATAACACAATTCTCTATTTTATTAAATTATTATTATTATAATTTTGTTATATTTGTTTGTGATTAGTTATTGTTATAATTCTGTTCGTGTTCCGCTCCCTTTGTGCCTATAATGGAATTTATTATTAAATATAATTACGATCAAAGATATAAACATAAATCGAATATTATCTTTTTGTATTAAGCGAAGGGAATTTAACATACTGATGTACTTGCTTTCAAAATAGGTATGCGAGATAGACAAAACAGAATAATGGTATATTCAGAAACAGAAGTTTATGGACATAGTTTTCACGAATGCAAGAATGGACTATAAATGTCTAAAGGGAGATGGAAGGACAGAATCGCTTTTATACAATATAAGACGTGAAGAAATTGGCAAAATTAAAAATATGGAAACTTATGACATTAGAAAAGTATTCACAAAAATTTACTCAAACTTATGTAATAGAAACTTACAAAGTTTTCCTCGACATGAATTAGTGTACTGACACAACAAAAATAATTTGGAAAGTTAAATAATTTAAAGTTATTCCTATTTGACAGATACGAATTTATCGTTTTAACAATCTGCCTCATTGCATTCAGTATTGACAAAGGTCTTTCCTACTTCTCCCTATCTTATTCCGCTTATAACTACCAGCCACCAGTACAGCTCTCCATCTGCTGACTATCCTCTGAATATTTTCAGCACAAGAAATATTTGATCCACCAGGTCTGCCGTATTCCAAACTCGATAGCCATTCAGCGCTTCCAATCATGGTCACTAACTCTCATCTTTGGCGCTTATTGCCACTAATATTCAGTTACTCTGCAACCGAAATCAATGATGGCGGTCTTTTTTGAATGACTAAACTTTGTGTAATTTTCAACTCTATCATAATTTTTCTTTTTGAAGGTTCGCATACTATTTTGACCAACGCGCTTTGATCCAATAACATCTTGTAGCATATTTGACTTCACAATTTACTTTATTATGTCGAAGCTATGCCAGCTAAGTTTATTCAGACGCTTATTTCTAGACCCAATTAGTTGTCCATATTGATGACTTGCCTTAAGCATATATATATATATATATATATATATATATATATATATACATACTTTATGAGTAAGATCAGTCGTACACCATCTGTTATTAAATTTGAAATACTGGTATATACATCGCCTCAATCTTTGATACATTCATCCTCAACAATATCTGGGGGCGTATTCGAATCAATTCGATTATAATAGTTGGAGGGATATGAATTCCGTGACAACAACTATCCGTGACATCCTCTACAAATCATAGACGTTAAGGGTTTACAGCTCGCTCCACTGCAAAGTTGTTTATGTTTTACAATATTCGCAAATAGTTCAGAGGATATGGTGTTGCCGTACTATATTTCTAGTTATATTTGTTAGAATAACCATCGTGTCGACACGAACAATATTCGCGTAAACCTGACCTTAACATATGAAAGTCGAGCATAACTCATTTGGATAAATAATAAATTAATGATAACAATGCAATTGTTTAGCAGTAGCGATAGTTTTATGGAAAATGATTGATGAATTACACGTTTATAACTGCCCTTAAAATTTAAAATGTTTACTCAGCACAAAGTGCGTATTTATATCGATTGAGTTAAGATATCGTTTTTTATTATAATTAAATTTAAATTAGCATTTCAGTTTTACGTGAATTAGAATTTGGTACCTTACCGAGTCTGGAACTAAATGAGATCGGAGGCAAAATTCGTGGATGCTCGTCACTTACATTATTTCAACAACTAGATGAGCCACTTCACGTTATTCCAACAACTAGATGTGTTTTACAAAACATAACAATTTAAGAATGACTTTTCGAAGACTTACCCGACGTCTGGTCTGGACGTTCAAAATTAAATCCGCAATCATGTTCTATTACATAATAAATAAATGAAATGTGAGGATATTTTGTTTTAATATTACTGATAAGCAAATTAATTTTTTTTTCATTAGCTAAACCGCCCCAAGTTTGAAATTCAGTGTGTTAGTACCACGAGCCTAGACCGAGAATTACAAAAAATGGCCATCGGCTTATCGACCCTATCCCACCCCTACACTGACAGACACCACAACGCGAGAGTGCTGCGCGCGCGCGATCACACCAGTACCCCGCGAGCCGGCCGGCACGACGGTCGCGGCGCGCGCGCATCATGCCCTGCGCCCCCGCGCCTCTCCTCACCGCTCTGCTCGCCGCGCTAGTGTGTGTGCCCACTGTGCCGGCGAGCCTCTGCGACCTGCCCCACTGCGACTGCGCCAGAACTTACCACCCGCAGTTGTTGAACCTGAACTGCAGTCTGGAGCCACATCAGGTAGATTCTGGTAGATCACTTTACAAAAGCGTTTTCCATAAAACATGCAGTCTTTATGGAAAAAAACATTGCGTTTAAATGGATTGAATATGTTGGATGTTTTCTCGAAGTCAAATAATTATTATTATAAATTCCATTTACCTTTCCATATGACCCTTTTCACAGAGAACTTCGCGCAAACCTCGATAAACAAAATTATCAAACAACTGGATGTACTATAGACATTTAGAAGCTTATGAAATGTTAATATTTCCGGTGTTACATTTAAAAAAAATTAAAATAAGTGACATGCGGCCAGTGTTAAACGGTTCTCAGTTCTTTGAGTGATGCGAAGAAACTACGATTTTGCGGGAATATATCGACACAAATCATTTTGTATACCTAAAAAACTGATATAATTAGTTTTCTTATGGTACTAAAACATTTTGAGAATTAAAATATTTCACTAACGAATATAAGTTTTTGTAAGCATTTCATTTCACATATTTGTATGGATATTATTTTCCTATTTATTCGCATATATTTAATTTTGAATACTACGTAATACCGGTACATTTAATTACTTTAATTTACTTTTTCATTAATTACTGAAAAAAATACAACGTATCTAAAAATCCTTCACGTTTATACAAAAAGCTTCATCGTCAAAAAGCTCTTGCGAAATAATTTGTATGTAATAATAATGTCAATCATCGTAAACATCCATAATATGTTAGATTAGGAGACAATAATGTAACAGGAAAACGAATCAGTTAATTATAGTTTCCGATATAGTTGTGCACATAATATACTGCTAATATAACTATTTCATTCTATTCGGTTTTACGCTTCTATTTTTTCTACTCCAATACCAATATACGTGAAGAAAATACACAATTACACATACTAAATTTCTAATGAAAGTTGAACTATACGTAATAACAATAATTCAGAATTGCACGACAAATAGGCTATTTAAGAGAATAAGAATACATTATAAACCTCCTACAGTAAACAAAAATACTCTATAATGTTTGCTTTTCGGTAATAAAATGCTTCAGTTCAAAGTTAGTTTAAACATTTTGATTAACTTGTGAACAAAAAACAAAGATACACTAGTAGCCATAGAAAAAAATAGCTCTTAAAGTCAATATTATTACGTAAAATATTAATATAATTATACCGCCACAGAAAAGTTATACACAAAAATATAAAGTAAATAAATTGTCAAATAAAAGTAATATTTAGATAACTTGTAAAAAATATAAATTGAAGGGTAATCTGATGGCTTGGCTTATGTTAAAGCTCGCTGTGCCAGACGACTGCAAAGGACGTGTAATGTGAACATTTGTATGTGTCATTGTGATTTCGCTTGCATAGAAACATTATATATATATATATATATATATATATATATATATATATATATATACATATATATATATATACATATATATATATATACATATATATATATATATACACACACACACATATGTACATATTCACTTGTAACAATCGCTTTTATAAATTTATGTTATTACACATTGTTTTTTCTTCGTCCATATGCGAAAAAAAATATTAAATAAACGTATATGTAGAATACAAAAGTTATTCGAACTTTAAGTTATATATACTTTAGTCTTTTACGTATTACAATTAAAAATAAACTATTTCGATTATTTTCTGAATCGCTATTTGAATTTTCAGCGTAAAAAACAAAACTTTTATCCTCCCCTATTTACACATTTCGCTTACTTGTAAAAAAGTCAATAAATATTTTATACATATCACAAATTTTTGAATTTAACATAAAGAAAATTTTTTACAAATACTTACTTTTTGAGTTGAAAAAAAACATATATATATATATATATATATATATATATATATATATATATATATATATATATATATATATGAGGCATAAATATATATTTATACGTATATGTACCTATATTTTTATTTTCAATTCCTTAATTGTAAGGATTCCCAAAATTTCGTTTACAAACCTTGAAATAAATACATCAACATGATTCATATGTTCCTTCCACTCTCAAACACGTTCACGTATAGCTCAACCAAACATTAAGTAGGTACGAATACTTCAACATTTACCAGCACCTCACGACGGCGCAAGTCTATTAAAAAACGATACATCAATTTTAATGCATTATTTTAGCAGAGGTATTACTTTACGAGTATACTTATCATCGGCTGTAGTACATGAATAAAACGTTATGAATATATTAACAAGTAGGTGGACAAACGCATCCATATATGTATACAAGCAACATTATTCCAATTAACATTTCATACGATTAATTTAAACTGTAATGTAATCCACGACGGACGAAAAAAAACAATATTCTTGTCTCCTTATTTGAACTCTGTAATAATGCAGTTAAAGAGTCATTAACATTTCGAAAAACACCGAGAACAAAAAAATTACTCACGCTGAAGATCTCTCGTGGAAGTTGACTCTCTTGGAAGCCAATGTATTAAAAAACACCTAAAAATACGACTTCAATAAGCCTTTTTTGAATTACTCCGTTTAAAGTGCCAAAGAATGCGTTTTATATTGACACATGCAAACGAAGTGATTGTCGTAAACCTATGAAGTATAAATTTAAATAGTATTTCGATTGAAAAATGGACGCAGACATTCGCTTTTATACATTCTAATGAGCTTCCTGCACTCGAGGGCGACTCAACAGTCCTTATCGTAGGGCTGCCAAGACTTCGCTACATGTGCAAAAAATTAGTTAGTTATATATAAAAACCTTTTAGAAAATATAAACTTCAGAATATCGTAGCTAAATTTGAAATAAAATTTGCAATCCACTCCACTTTTACTTTTATTATGATACCTCAAATAGCTTTTGGTCCTATATTCAAATTTGCAAGTAAGGAATCTATTTATAAACAAAAACGAAAAGAGGCCTTCAAAGCCTGAAAAGTCACAATATTTTACGATCGGTGTGAATAACGATCAACATTTTGACTGAATAGCTTACTGATTCATAATCGATATCTTATTTCTTTCAGACTTCATAATTACAGTTTATATTGTAGATATATAAAAATGGATATAATAAAATATAAATATAACTGACAAAATCACTTTAGCCATGTGAATTAATTATAATGCTCCAAATGTCAAAATCAGTGCAATAAAACAAATATAATAGCTAGTGTATAAGCACTGAATATTAATAAGATTACTCTGAATAACCTATAAAAACAATTTTTAAAAACTTTCCAAGGAACGGTAGCAGCGTAATATATTTTACCCAAACTCATTCCTAAAAAATGAGCAATCTTTCAAAGCTACCTTCCGTAGTTCTCCAAACACTGAACGTTTCTCGAAATAAGACGTGACGTGATAACTATTTATATACATGACAGTTCATACAAAAACTGCAATACACTTCTTCGACGCTGAACTCATCACTTATAGCAATATTGCTAACTAGTTAACAAATAAACATTCCGAGAATCGAATCATTCACATTCATCCACGGCAAAGAATAAATAATACGTTGCCAAAGTCACATAAAACTAAAAGCCGCAACTAAAGTAAATCGAGTCACATCCTGTCACACTCCCAGGAAGCGGGGACATTAGCAGCCCTAGCGCACTGCGCATTGTGGCAAGTGCTATAAAATAAATTCATGGTCCGCTAGTAGTTATTGTTATTGCATTTTAATATAATCATTGTACTGTCAAATAATGATTACCGTATAAGCGTCTAGCATTGGCCGAATACGGGCGTCATTGGCTTTCGCTTACAATCATTTCGTTTGATCAGTCTATTCTTACAGTTTATACACCTAGTTAACACTATACGATTGTGACATCGTATACAGGAAATAAGCTTAATAATCAAAGATGAGAAATAATAATGAAATAGACCTTTTTATAACTTGATAATAGTTTATCAAAAACCTATTTGATGAAAACTCTTTCTTCTAATAATGTCGACGCGTACGTATAACTTAATACAAATCAAGTGTTATAAAGCTCCACGCGCGCTAAACATTGTTCAGCCACAAGTTCACGGTCTTGAATTAACGAGCATTACAAAGCTCCGTGCAATAATAAATTGCAGTTTAATAGCCTGGTCCATATAATACCGTAATAAGAATATGAGGAACTTCCGCGCAGACTTTTATATATATATATGTATATATATATATATATATATATATATATATATATATATATATATATATATATTGTTTGTAATTTGAATTATATTACAATGAAAAACTGAAAAGTGGCGCTCCTAGATCCACTCAAATAAAATTTGAAAACTAGCAACATTTTCGTTGGTTCAAAATTTGTTTAAAAAATTGAAGATTTTTGAAAGAAAAGAAGTATAAAAAACAAAGATAATTTTATTATTTCCACAAATAAACAAGAACAATGCGATCGTTTCTGAATCATTAATATATGGAATGCATATTCCACAATAACTGACTGCAATTCATCTTATCAGTGCACAAACTAAAAACTAACGTAAAGGGAAGGATGTTACCGCATGTTTGTAAACATAGTATGGTAATGTTTACAAACATACGGTAACATCCTATCCTATGAAACACACTAACTACACTACACACTACCTATATAACCATAAAATAAAACAAATTATACCATCGAAACCCGGTAGTTGACTCATTCTAAATTTTGATATTTTTCGTACAATATTGTGAAATATAAGTTAATTAAAATCCAGTTTTGAAAAGAATTAAAAAATTGATTGAAAAGTAAGCGAGTTATAGGCTTCTAAATTTGAAGATATGGATAGGGTTGGGTAACACAGTATTGCCGTCCTTGTCTAAAGGTTAAATTTAAACTTTTATAACTCGGTAAATTTTTAAGATTATTTAAAAATATTTTCACTCATCACCTTGTACCTTGAAATTATGATTAATGAAATAAAAAAAAATTAGTTAAATACCCAATTCAATGGATGCGATTGCGTTAGGTAATGTGATGGAAGTAGATTGTTGAATTTTGTTTGAAAAATGAAACATTTTAAAAGAATTTAGCATTGGGTAATAATACATTCCACTAGGCGATAAATAACCTTAATAAATAAAAGGACAATGATAAAACAAATAAAATAGTTACATAACTACAAACAAAGCAAAAATATTTCTATAAACAATAAAACCTAATTATATTATCACGAGTCGATCACATTTTATTGTAAACGATTTTTCTCACTGAACATTCGAAAAAAGGACGATTTTGAAAACAAATATTTTCTTATTTACATTTTTAACATATATAAATAATCGCTGGCATTATATGATGGTAAAGATACTTACTTGACAAATTTATTTTAATTAACCTATAGACTTTATCTATCTTCTACAGGAAAACGACCAACCAACATAACACCAATACATAATAATGGATCCAATGAAAAACTGTGTGAATATGTAAACTCGAAAATAATACATATAAATAAAATGGAGACTAATTTTTGAAGTTAATTAAAAACACGTAGGGAGTATTTAGGTGTTTTTAATTAACTTCAAAAATTAGTAATCGAAAGGATACTAGTTAAAATTTCGCTTAACATTATAACATAATATAACTTGAAAAAATATGTTTATAATTTAATTTTCACACAACTAAATGAAACTACGTGATGTAATATTATTTCTACTTTATTTAAATTCTTTACCACAACCTAGGTTTCATTGTATGACAACGAAACCTAGGTGATGTCATACAACGAAACCTAGGTCCTGGTAAAAAATTTAAAGAAAGTAGAAATAATACTACATCACGTAGTTTCATTTACTTGTAGAAAATTAAATTATAATTAATTTCTACAAAATTAACGCTAAATATATTCAAATATGTTTATAAAGAAAATTTCCAGAAAACTTTGAATGTACATAACACTTTTTATTACCATCAGAAACAATAACAACCGTAACACACTTAGCAATCGTATATACTTTTCGGTATGACGTGAGGAGTTCATAATATTTAGTATTTTTGCATATATTTATATACACCTACTACTTTTTTTTTTCACGAAACGCTGCTCATAATGTTCTACAATAATAGCTCATTGTAAAACATCTGTTCATTAACTTAACGAACCATACTCCCGCAACTAATCAGCTCTACATTTGGCGCGTAGGCACAAACTGCAAGATTGTAGCACTAACCAACCGGTCCCTAGACGATACTGCGTGGTTTGCAACTTTTATATATATACCAGCTTATTGATAACAAGACGTCTTCAAAAGTCATTAAGTATTTTTTTTCTATTCAGTATGCATCAGAATGCACATCACTTAATATTCATTTCATATTCTAGAAATCGGAAGAGAGCGTTCTGTACTTATTTTTAGTAATAAAAAAAGTTTCCATGATTGTCTTATCTGTGCGAGTCTATCTACATAACAGTATCTTGTTTATATATTTTGAAACTGTAGCCTAGAATACATATTTTACTTTCTCTTAAGATCGATAAAACAGTTATACAAATATGCTCTATTTGTACAATGATACATTTAAAAAATATCTTCGACTTAGCTTTAACTTGATATATGCACGTCGTTTTTATTTTTAACACACTTTTATTTTTTTATTTTTAGCACGTATTTTTGAAAAGTATGTTTTACACTTTTCCACTATACACCTAAAAACTTTTTATTTCTCTAACTCTGCAGCAAGAAGTCAGTTAAACTTATACTGATAGAAAGAATAAGAAAAAAATTACTGTGTATTCTAGTATAAAGATTGGACTTTTGGGATATGAAATACTTTATATGAAAAGAAACATATATACATCACACATTTGACAAGGTAATAAATTTTTACATTCGTAATGACTAAAATTCATGGAAGTTCTTTTAGTCATTCGAGAGTTACGTTTTCCGTTTTAGCACTACATAATATTACTGTAATTCGTTCGCCGACTATTTTACTGTACTGTTCTCCACAAATACTTTAGTCGTTCTAGTCAAATCAATCAACTTCACACTGTACGCTTTTACGCGGTCGTTATTTAAATAACAAGAGACTTGAGGCATGAAACAATTAAATTTTCAATACACGTCATCTTAACTGGTTTTCTGAAAAGTTTTTCTAGTCTCGCTTGTTTTTATATTAATTTTCCTGTGTCTCTTTATTCTTGTTAATAAATAATATTAACTTTCATTATATCATACATATTACTTAGTTACTGCTACACCACCAGTTCAGAATCTTTTAAAATTTGCATTTTTTATAAACACCATTCAGTACATTATATCCTCTGTTGTGTAACGAATGAATGTGTTCGAAATTAACATTTCAACAGGTACATATATTAATTTAACTTCATAATCCTTTTATGCTTACAATAATACTCCACATTGAATTGGCCTTGTGAAGATGAAACGAACGCGGTCACTGGTCAAGTAATGGTCCTCCTTATAAACACGCTGGCGACCGGTGCTCTACGTTTCCCAGGTCTTTGTAATAGTTCACAAAATATGAGAAGCATATAACAGAAAAATATTTTTATAGACTGATTATAATTAAATTGTAGCTGATTCGATAAACTAACAACGTAGTACGTTGTTAGTCTCGAGTTTAAATCCCACGTTATTCAAGAAAATACATACAATGCATAAAGTTTTCCGTATGAATCGGATTAATAATTTATTAAATTATTTTCCGCAAACAAACAATAAACCTGTCAAAAAAAAACGAAACAACAATTCTATGAGATCCAAAATTCAATAAGATATGTGTCAAAGCAGTTTCATACAACCAAAACAATATAACTAAATTTATTTCTTTATTACGTTATTTTTAATAACTACTTCAGTACTTTGATAGTAACGTTTAAAGTTAAAATATTTTATACCACAACCTTTGGGGTAAAGTAGTGGTAAATGTATACAAGTTACATTTGTTTGATTTGGGAAAACTTTCGCAAATATATACGTGGTTTTCATAGGCATTTGATTATTAATCTTCTTATTATCTCACCCAAGCTCTTATATTACACCATTTCATAGAATCATAAATCTGTCGTCTAACATATTTCTATCAGTGACATTCTTATTACGTGTTAATATGTTTCAGGCCAGTCGTATCGTCATTCCTAATTTCTCCCCGCCCCATTGATGAAAAAATTCTTTAAATAAAAAAATGATTTATAAAGTTAAAAACGAATCAAAAACTTATAAACGATAAAAAAACTATTTTCATAAAGCGCGATAAACCAATTGGTGGCTTTATAAACTCTTAGTAATCAGATGCTGCTCGCCGAGGGGTCATCAGACATTTCTCAGTCAATGATAAAAGTTTTCGTTAGTCAGATTATGCAAAAATACAGCTGCTCCAAATTGTTATGGATATATTTGGTTCAGGAGACTCCTTATCATTTATTATTCGTGACCTGGTAGATTCCGACGAAAATTACTGCGCAGGCCTGACGACTATGAGTTAGTAAGACTTAACTTTTCTGGGAGTTTAGTGAGCTAGAAATTTTGTTTCTAACCAAGTTACCAGAGCTTTTCTTTTTCAGACTTTTAGTTGTATATAAATTTTTAATTCGCTTTTTACTACGTAGTCGGGTTTTTAACTGTTTTTTAGGGACATAAATCTTTGTAAGACGATTATAGATATGCATCAATAAAAGAGGTGTGCTCCTATGTGCCACACCTCTCATCTCCCAAACTATCGAAGTCAAAATTACGAGAAATTAGCTCAACCAGAAGTTAACTGGAAAAGTAATAGTGATCATTCTAAATCTTATAGTTTTTGAGTAATTCATAAAATTTTTACGCCTTTGAAAGATATATTAAGCAATAAATTCCTTATCAGTGCAAAATGGCACCAGCATGCAGACACACTGGAATTTCCGTGACCTAATGTACTGAAATTCCAACATGGCTTCATACTGGTTGCCATTTTTCTGCATGCTGATTATATTATGTCACTCGAGAAACTATAGCGAATACGACAACACCTCCATCGAAACCCACGTAGCTGTTTTAGGCTCTGAGATAGCATATAGTGGCACACATATGTGCATACATATATAACCGAAAAACATTACCAGACTTCGCTCGCGCAGTCAGGTAATAGCAATAAGATGATAATCTGAGAAACGTTTGTAACCATATACAGTTGTCTCGATATTTTTATGCATACCTAAAAACCGTTGCCCCCAAACAATTTTCACGAAACAAATAACCATTCTCTTACCGTTAACATAACAAGCGGGTACAAGTACAATGTACTCGACCGGAGTACAAATGGATCGCGGAAGTCGCACATTAATAATTTTAGTCTTTTTGCCAAATGACTCACGGCGCCATAAATTCTGCGTTGCCAATCTATCTACAGAGGTACGGCACATATATGTATAGGCCTTACGCCGTCAACTTTCTATTATCTATTCACTTTCGATTGCGTACGTCCATATTCGACAAACATAGTGGGTTATTTCGAAATCAATGACAAATTTATAATAATATCTTCACTTTCAACATCTTCTACATAATATTTAAAGTCATTATCTACATGTATATCAGGGTAGTAAAAATACCGTTTATACCGTTTTTAACAGTAATTAGTAACTAGATATTTTTTTTACTTATTTTACATTGACATGCGAATACAATTATTTTTACTTTCATAAACGAGATGAAAATATGGCGTTAAAATTAAGTAGTAGCAGGTATGTGAAAATCCAAGTTGGAAGGTATTTTAGGGAAAAATGGTAATGGATAAAGGTCGTTTCACATAGAAGACTTTCAGTATCTCTGACTTCTATTATACTCGCTGGACTAGCTATTCCATATAAAAACTATTTTCGTGGCTATTTGAAGCGCCCCGCACGAACTGCCTGAGATCTAAATTTGACATTTAATTAGAGATGCTCAAAATTTTCCTTTGTATCGGTATATCATATCGCAATTCATTATATCGATACACGATAATATCACGTTGTTTTTAAAGTGTAAAATCACGTTGTTTTTATCTACACTTTTGATATTTTCTCTTATTTTGTTAATTTTAAGGATATAAATGAAATAAAAAAGTTGTAATAAAATCGCTTTATTACAACTTTGTGTAAAGCCTGTCCAGCGTACTAGTATAATAGGAGTCAGTGGTCAGTATGTATGCTTGTCTGTACATATGTGTGTATGTACTCTTGCGCTTTGAAGGCTCGTCAAAATTGAACAACGAAGAATCGGGATTGCCTTTGAATTTGTTTCGTTTCATAGGCAATAGCTAACGATATATTTTAGGGTTGAGAAATTACATCATTTTCGATATATATTTCTATAATATTTAAATCTATGTTCTGCAAAAACTTGAAAAAATTTGTAACATAGTACTTAAGGTTTTTGGTTAAAACTGGAAAAACAGATTAGTTAAAAAAGTAGATTTTTTTCCGTATTGGATGTTATTAGCAGTTTCACAGCCAAAAGATTACAAAGGTCATGGGCGTGCAGAAGCAAAATGGTTGTCGCAAAGTTATCGTTGATATGATCATGTTATTTAACAATTCGATGCGTTAACTTTTAATTGCATGATTAATTTGATTAGACACTGTTTTCTATATTTGGTTGTTTGCAGGTGATTTGGTTGCTTCAATAAATTCATTTTTATTTTAAAAATTATACTTTTTATTTCAAGAACACAGCGTGAAATATCGCAACAATATAAGGTACGTTTATATGGTTATGGGGACATTCCATGTACGTAATAAATACATTAATTTTTCCAGTTGTCAAATATTTTACTTTAAACCTTAAATTTTTCACTTTGACACGAACATTTATGTAATCCCCTATCATTCATATATTGAACACTTTAATTTTGATGAATTTTCCATTGTTTTATGTGTTTTCCGCCAGACGGCTGTTTTTATCTGTTATAGGCCCAAAATGGAGCAATAATAAAAACTAAAACAAACGAGTCTATAAAAATACAATGATTGCGTGTACACGATAAAGATTTATGCATCTTTCTTTGTTTCTTACGAATTAATTTTGAGAAGAAACAGATAACAAGTTTTAATTATATCATAATATTGACCATTTAACTAATATTTAAAACTAAAGGAACACATTTATATTTGGCAAGACTTTTTTTAACAAAACCGCAACAACCAATAACATACAAATCGTTAAAATCGATTATTCTCTGAATAAAACAACATAAGAACAAATAAATGGAACTCAATAGCATCTATAAATAACGCAACCATACCAGGATAGCCCCATGAGCAAAGCAGTCACATTTTAATTCGTCTTATAAGGGTATGAGTATTTGGAATAAAAATGCAGTCCCTTCATGTTACGTTTACTTGCACTCGTTTTTTTATGCGTCTCTTTATTGTATATTTATATTTATCAAAGCAGGTGTCTCTAACTGGGCACAAAGTCGTAGAACAAGTTTGTTAAATTAAATTTGATAAATATAGGGGATTTAAAATGTAAAAAAGTTCTATTTATACTGGCATTATTTAACCCTCACTTGATTTATTCCTTTCTATGTCTATACATTTTTCCCCTTTCCTTACCCGCCACTTGTTCTCTTTTGTAATAATTTGCTAAATATCACTTTGCACTACCATTAATATTAACGTTTACCCTTTTTTTGAAGTGAAACTTGTTTCGTTTCGTTTTAACGTTTCTAACGTTGTGATTTGAAACTAGATGAAACGAAAATGCGTCACAGCAAAGAAACAAGTGAGGCTTCTTTAGTATCATTGTGATTTGAATCTTAGGTCTCCTCTTTGTGTCATACTTCGTAGTATTTCCCTCTCGTCTAATACATCTAAGCATTGTACATATGTATGCGCCTGTATATTGCCGAGCTAAAGCGAGAGAGCAAACGTCGGTGTGTATCTACATTGAACACTGTCTAATACTTGTTAAAACAGTAACTGACGCTTTGTTTGAAAGATATATAGATAAAATTGAAACTAAAACATTTGTTTCCTATTTTAGTTACCGTAAGCCTCTCGTGTCATTTGTTAAAAATGAAAACATGGAAACTGACTAATATGTAATGTAATGTACATTAAATAAAATGTAAAATAATTTTTAAACCTGGTAAAAAATATAAAGCTTACAATTATCCTACTCCTGATATATCATTCTCTCGTATGTTACTTTTCTGACGTTTCACTTCTACCGTGTGTGAATTGAACACACACAATATTTTTTTTTAAATTAAGAAACATTTAATCACATTTCTTGTCTCTCATAACTATGTTAAATTACTTATATTACCAGTCTCAAACCGAGGCTGTCCTAACCATGTGAGGAGCAAATAAAAAGAAACATTCTTCTCCCAATACACTTCCATATTTCCGGCAGCTATTATACATTCTAATTTCGCAATTGTAATACGCTCAATATAACCGCTTATATTGGGCGTATTAAAAACGCGCGGAAGCTCCGTGTTATATTTAGAAACAATGTTCGTTGCTCGCTATCAGACATGTAAAAAAACCAAGACGATATTACAATACGCTTGCTTCACTGTAATAAGTGAAACATCTTAGTAAAAATAAATATTTACGTAAATAGAAATGATTAAACAAAAATTGTAATTCTCATTACATTAAAAAAAATAACTACAGTCAATAAACAGTATACTATACATTTAATAAGGTATATTTACACTGCCGTAAAATACGTAGAAAGTTTATAAAATAAATATCCACACACGTAGTCCGGTAAAAAGCTCGAAGCACAACCGAGGTTATTAACCGAAATTCATACGGGCGGCGCTGCCGACTGACCGACTGGATAAACGAAAGTTTCAATACACGAGCTGCTAGTCCGCCGCATCGCCACGTTTAATGTGCATACTCGCTCGTATGCTCTCTCTACCTGTGAGTTTAAATACAGATGGCCGTTTCTAGCCACTTAATGGGCCGCCAGACAGGTAAAAAGCGTCTCACACTGGATTACGCAGCTTGCGGCTGTGTAAATATAAATATATCGAGTCTATGATTCTATGTTAAATTTTTATGTACGGTTTAACCATTTAATTGCTCTAAAAAGCGCAGATAATAGGCGATATAAAATAATATAATACGTCAATTTAGTCATACAGCTTTATTTTTAAATTGGTGAAAATTAGCAGTTTGACGCAGCTTATCTAAATACATTAATAACAATTCATATTGATAAGTGGTGGAAATTAGCAGTTTGGCGCAGCTCATTTAAATACATTAGTATAATTCATATTGGTAAGTGGTGAAAATTAGCAGTCTGACGCAGCTTATCTAAATACATTATTATAATTCATATTGGTAAGTGGTGAAAATTAGCAGTTTGATGCAGCTTATCTAAATACATTATTATAATTCATATTAATTAACTTACCAATATTGGTAAGTGGTGAAAATTAGCAGTTTGACGCAGCTTATCTAAATACGAACAATCTCAGCATTGACCGTTAGAGATATCGGTAGAGTTCAGCTTAAAAAAAAAGTTGTTTGTTTTAACTTTCCTCAGCGTAATTTAATTAGAATCAATACATACATTTTTTTATGTAACCTACTTTTTATTCTAATGGCATTATGTTGTCTTCAACTTACCGGCAAATGAATAGGATTATTATTGCTATACAATAAGCAAAAATTTTATTTATACATTGACATACGTTATTCAAATAATGATATTTTTAAGTGAAAGCTAAAACGGATGTAAAATTTATAATTTTTGTGTGATCTATACATAGAAATAAAATATTATTCCTTACTGTACAGAGCAAAGGCTGAGTTTAACACATTACAGCGATTCTATATGAGAATATTACTTTTTGTGTGACCTATATATAAAAACGAAATATTCCTTACTGTACAGAGCAAAGGCTGAGCTTAACACATTACCGCGATTGTATATGAGAATATTACTTTTTGTGTGACCTATATATAGAAATAAAATATTATTCCTTACTGTACAGAGCAAAGGCTGAGTTTAACACATTACCGCGATTCTATATGAGAATATTACTTTTTGTGTGACCTATATATAAAAACGAAATATTCCTTACTGTACAGAGCAAAGGCTGAGATTAACACATTACCGCGATTCTATATGAGAATATTACTTTTTGTGTGACCGATATATAGAAATAAAATATTATTCCTTACTGTACAGAGCAAAGGTACTGTACTGAGCTTAATACATTACCGCGATTCTATATAAGAATATTACAATAAGTTTTAAGTGACTTTATTTGAATAATAGTAAAAGTAAAAAAAAATCAAACGGAGCCTGCATTTAAACAATTATATAATTATTTCGTTAATTTTTTTAGAAGGGACGGCAAATGGTTTATTTACGTATAGTTTATTGACGTTTTAATAAGACGCTCGCTCGATTATGACAGAACTAGGTATAACATACTAAAGATTTTTTATAAACTATTTATATATATGTATATATATATATATATATATATGTATATATATATGTATATATATATATATATATATATATATATATATATATATATATATATAGCCTCACATATAATTGCTTTCATTTTACAATGACATTTTCGTCCACACATTTGTTGTTCATGTCTCGATTTCAACCTCCACCTTTCTTTACAATTTTAACACATATTGGTCGCGTATGTAGAGTGTTATTTGTAAACGTCGATGATTGTGAAGTTAAACTATCGATAGTTTCTTTAATTCCTGTGCTTATACGAGTAGTACACACATATATAAGATATTGAAGTCATCTATCCGGCATCAAGGGCGGTCAGATAAAAGAGCGAGTCCTGCAGCGGCGCGTATAAAAATACACCGTTATCCTGCGGCAGCGACAGGAAGTGACGCGCCGCACCGTCCCGACTAGTTTTGTTGCGAGCTAGGATTATTGTATCGACGCGTGAGTGCTGGCTACATCGTGTGTATACACACATACAGACAACATACTCTTAACGAAATGATTTAAATGAAAATTAAATAAAATTTTTGACAGTGGAAACCCATATTCCCCACATACTTATTATATTTACCTACTTTAATGTATCTTATTAATACACATGGCGGACTTATTGCTACGAGAGCAATCTCTTACAATCAAACATATATTAAATATATTTGGCGTTAATTTTGTAGAAATTCATTATTCACAATTGGTAGTCGGGTATCATATACTCTTGCTATTGTATAAATATATTACTGACTATAACTTCCATTTAATTTTATTACATACATCGGGAAATTCGCATTGGATAGAATACCATCAATTTAATTTATTACTCTCACTTGCTATACTTGTAGATCGTATAACTCTCGGAAATATAATAAAAGTTACAATAAACTCAATAATATAAGCAGTGGGAAAAACCACACAAATCCGGCTTCCGCTATTGTTTTTGAAACATATAAATGCCGTTGGAAGTTTCTAAGGGTTAATCTTTGCTAATAGCCCACCTGAAGATGTAATACAACGAAACCTAGGTCGTGGTAAAGAACTTAAAGAAAGTAGAAATAATACTAGATAACGTAGTTTCATTTAATTGTGAACCAACCATATATCATATTATAAGTCGCAATAAAGTTTTGAAAGAAAAAATGCTTTGCAAAGTATGATTATTGTGTAGAAAAACCTAGTAAGATGTATTTCTCTCTTATTAGTTACCGGAAGAGAAGGAATTTAAAGTTAGTAACTTATTAACTAAATTTCGTTTTTAACAAAAGCAACAGGTATTATATAATATACAGTTTCTATTGAAAAATTTATAGTCGCACTAAACGTACTTTATATCATATTGCATATCGCAAATTCATAAAATAAAAAGATTAATGATATCGAGAATTAATTCGCCAGAAAATGCTAACGACTAACATTTTGACGTTTGTTAAAACTTTATTAAGACGTTACTTGCGAACAAAGTATGAAAGTTGAGTATACGGTGTACATTATTAATAGAAAGTATATAACAAAATGTTTTGGACAAAGTTGACGTAGTTTTAACATCCAATTATAATCATATGCAATTTTACCTTCTCTATGTTTCACAGAACTCATCCAATATTCTACTTTCACCTCTTTTTTTACCACAAATTGGTAAACTACAGAAATAGAAATTAATTTTTTATTTTTACATATTAATAGTCTTTTTTATCTTAGTTCTCGACTTCAGTTACTGAAATTAAACCAAAATTGCTCTCAATTTTCTCTTGCATATTTTAAAACGCCATGTCTGTCTGTATTTTCATTTGTAAACCTATAAAAATAAATGTGACCTAATTTCTGCTTTTGTTGCTTCTTGATTATCCTCGAAAATTAAAGTTTATTAATATCAAGCATGAGATGTTACACATCTAAGATGCATTTATACGTTATTATTATAAAACACAGATGTAGTCTGGGGCAAAATGTAGTATCCTAAGTTAACATTAATGCAATCACAGTCGAACGGATTCCGCTAGGCATGTCCTAGAGGAATCCGTTCGACTGTGATCAATGTTAATAAAAATCATCGTAGTACATAAAGTTAAGCTCAAGGTAAGAATTTAATAGAATAATTGTGCTGCACGAATTCGCAATGAAAATGCTGTATGAAAACATTGGACTGAAAATATTGTGATTTTCAAAACTTCTGGGTTTTAACCCAAAATATAAAGCCTGCCCAATTGTAGTAAAGAAATCGACCATAATTTGGGCTTATTTCCTAATAAGGAATGCTCGTCAAATATTTGATTATATTACTATTTATTGTGCAATTCAATGTGTAGAAAGAAATGTGAATACATAAGTTTTGAATTAAATCAACTATTCTCATATGTACATGGCATTTAAAATAGTAAGAAATTTGCAATAATCATAGTCCGATAAGAGTTATAGTCAAAAAACTATAAAAATAACATGACTTTTGGCTATGAGAATACTGACCAGAGCACGTAATTCCCGCAGGCGTATTTAATATATATTTCAGTAATATACAATAATACCAAATTCTTTCCAACGGACTGATACAGTCAAACCACTTGATACAGAGTCAATGACACATTACAAATGTAAAAATCTGAAAGCTAACTTAGAAACGCGAAAGTTCAATGATTTTTAAATTATGTCTAGAGCTTTACTACAAGTGCTTGCCAAACAGTTGGCGTCATAAAAAGTCCGTTACTACGATGAAACAACCACCCACGCCGTCTGCTGCTCTTACGGTATTTTTTTCAGTGCTTGTGAAAAAATACTACTACATGAAACCATTCATGTCAAATAAATTTAGTATTTTATCAAAATTTAAAGCGCTTTAATGTTACTTTTTTCGTCTAGTTCTAGAAACATAATATGATCTTTCTATACGAGTCAACAAAGAACGCCGAATACCACTCCCCCTAAAGTCTTCTAACGCCTACGAAAAAAAAACGACGGTTTCCTCTTTGTTAGCGCTTATTTTATTGCCCTAAATATTTCAATTAAAACAAATGCATTTCATTACTGATAAATAAGCTTTTTATCTATATAATTACCAAATACTAATAATAGGGTATTATACTATATTTTTTTATTACTAGAATAGAATAAGTAATAACATTAAAACTGGTTAAAATAAATATATCGTACCCTAGGACTTTTCATTACAAAGTTATAACGACTTAAAAACTGACGAACTACGATTCGCGCGAAAACGCCTCATACAAAACACAACTGGCTTATGACGTCACTGGTCAGTTATTTAGCATTCATTATAAGGGGGTTTATTAAATACTTTTACTATCTCGTTAAATATTGCGTTTAAGTTATATATTGTATATTATAATTCTCTTATGTTATGTGTGGAAAATAAATCCATAATCACCTTTTCAATTCAATAAAAAACAATTAACACTTTTCCTATCTACTATTTTTGATTAATTGTTTGTTATATCCATTATTTTTTCATCACAAAGGTTTTTTAAACCTACTCCACAGTTTTACAACATCTGTACAAAAAATATCGACGTCAGTCAATACCGTATTGTACACGAATTCATTTTCACTTAATATAAACAAACATTGAAAAGGATGAAAAACTTTCGCGGTTTTATACAAATGCACCACGAGGAAGAAGTGTTCTTGTAGTTATAAGGGTCCCGTATCTCAAAAGGAAAAAAAGGAACCCTTATAGGATCACTTCGTTGTCCGTTTGTCGGTCTGTCAAGATCCTTTTTTTAGGAACGCGTATATCGAGATGAAATTAATATGAAATAGACTTAGGTCTACGGTCGCTTGGAGCAGTAAAAAAATCAAGCTTCTAAGTCAACGCAATCGAGAATCCTAAAATGTGGCCCTTTACGTATATTTTGATACTCGCAAATAAATAAAAACCTATAGGGTACTTCCCGTTAGCATACAATCGTGAAATTTGGCAAGAAGCAAGTTCTCACAGCGCAACTAAAGTAAAATATCCGAAAATCATTGATATGCAGTTATATCACATAAAAGAAATATTATTTTTAAATATGCGCCTCTGAAAGATATAGTAGGCAATATATTTTCGTTCTACAAAATTAAAATTTTGTAAATAGTTTAATATGAATATTACGTACCATTAATTTTTTGTGTACGGAACCTTCGTAGTCCGAGTTCCACTGCTTGACAGATTATTTTATTCTTTGCGGTGAGTTTACAAAGAGAAACAGGCTGCATTAATAAAGATGATTATCGAAAAAGAAAAAAAAATTATAATAATATAGTGTGCAGAATTCTTGATTAGTGCAGAATTGAGTATTTCATTATCGTATAAATATAATAGCAAAGTGTATTTATTACCTCTACTGCTGAGCATTTCATATTTAAGATAGTAATAATAATTTCTATGTTTATTTACGACGTTAATAGATAATTAACCCATCCTTTCAAGTATATCGCAAAACTGCAAGATCATCAAATCTGATTTACAATTTGATAACCTCCTTCAAAAACATGATACTACCGATAGTAGCATATGATAAGGATACAATAGTCAAATTCCAGACTAATTGCACGTATTAATCGATTAAATTAAAATTTTACTATCACGCAGAATTTATCTTTGTCCTCAAAGTGATGTCTTTTATATTTCTGTTGAACGAGTTATAAAATCAGAATATATAAGAGATCTTACACCAGAACATTATGCAAATTTAAAAAAAGAATTGTATGTACACTTATGTACGCTCGTTAGAAGTTATATTCTTTGCCATAATATAAAAATAACTTGATTTAGCACGCAAATAATTAATGGAAATAAAATAATGATTAAATTATTATTATTATTATTATTTACTATTCTTTTTATTTAAAAATTTAAATGATTATAATGAATTGCTAAAATTTTCTAAAACAATCAAAATAAAGTTTAATTAATAATAAAAATCAATATATATACAGAAAATTTATTGTGATTTATTAATTAAATTATTTAATAAATGATAAAGTAATAATTTACAATGCAAATTAATTCATACTAAAACATAACTTCACTTAGAGAAATATACTTAAAATATATTTTAAAAACCTACAATCACTATTTCTATCACGAGTATCCACAATAAATAATTTTTTTTATTACATGGACCACTATTAAATTTCAATTATTAAAAATATTATTTAAAAGCACAAATATAACTTAGATTTGTATCAATATAAAACACGTGTTCCGTATATACAAATATCTCCATAACTGTAATCAATATAGTATCAGTCACTACACGCATGTAAATACATGTTTAGTTTAGCAACTTCGCCGTGTCGATTTTTGTTGCATCATCCTGTCGATTTTTGTTGCATCGTGCGTGCGCATGTGCGCATTCTAAAATATAACTTTCGTAATTTTTTCATAACGCGCCTAAAGAGGTATAACTTCAAAAAATCCTGAGCAAACTTTTATTTATTATAATGCGACACCCCACCACACTCTATGAAATTTATTAACGTATGAAAGCTTAAAGCTTGAAAAATATCTCTACCAAAATTCTTTACGAATGAATGGGAAATCAGTTGTCCAGTTACAGGGCGTGGCGCCCCATATCTGGCCTCGTTATCGCTGATCTCTATCGAAAATTATTGTACTTGATTTTCCAGTTTCTATCTCAGTCCGAAGTCGGTCTAACATGGGTTGAAATTTGGCATGTATTTTTCATATGAAAATGCTAAATTCCACTGATAAGGCAGGAGAGTGTATTAAAATAAACTTTCTTACTTATTAAGTGACTCCAAATATAAGGATATGAAAATATTAGAGATGTACGATAGCAACACTCTACTATTGTTACATCTAAAAGACAAAAAGATAAGCCATATTTTCTAAAAAAAATGGGGTGTGGCTGGGTCATGGACACGGCCGTGTGTTGTACGTGAATACATCTATGTAACGCATTCATTCTTTTACGTTCCCGACACTGACTACAGCTTGACTCGGTCATAAGGTGTCTTATTATTACCATTCGATTGTTCTTGAGAAGCCCTTTCCAGCCGTATACGATCTCTGTATTTGGTTTTGGCTTTTCGACGCGTATAGGCGTGATATGTGTTTTGATATTTTTTTATTCTAATACCTTGTTATATTCACTGTCAATACTTTAAACTAATGTTTTATATACAATCGATAGATTTTGACGACAGCTGACGATTAAAACTTAAACGAACATCGTAGCTTTTCCGAATCAAAAGTTATACTAACTGCAAATCTCGATACGCAGCAAAATAACCTCAAAATGGCGGCGCTTCCCCCTCCACCGCGCGCAATGTGTCACTGTTTGGCGCTTATCGTAATGAATTCTTTGATCCTTTAGCTATCCAGTAGTATAATTTAATTTTTATGTAGAGTATAGATTCGAAACATCAACGCCAAACTGTATCTATCCCCAGATTTTGTTATCATTAGGTTTTTTGGACTGCCTCCGTATGGTGGCAAATTTAAAGACGTATTCACGTCAAAACACAAATTGCCTTTCGGAAATAAACCCTAAACGAATCATCGCCCAACACAGTGTGGCACCACACTTAGTGCTCGAACAAAGCATAACGAGACCCGTGCGTCTGCACGCATACACACCATAGTGCGAGTGTGAACGTGCTTTTGTTTCAAGACAAACCCCGCACTTAATAATCGTAGGTTAATAATACGACGAATGCTATACAACTCACCTATGAAATGAATAATTTATTGTATTGTCTAATGGCATTGTCAATTCGGATCATAAATACATAAAGCGACGAACTGAGCGCGCGAGGTTTCAATACCACTTGGCAATTGTCTTAAGTGTCTTTAGTTATTATTAAATAAATCTTTTGAAGCTGGCAACTATTCTGTTAGGAACCGGGATCGGATATAAAGTTATTAGAAGTCACAAATCAAAACCTAGTTGACAATGGTTTCTACAGTGGTCAACTAGCAGACACATTCTAAATTACACTCTATACATTTATGGTAAAATTATGACTGTGGTCTCATGCAAAAGTAATTTCGGCTAGTTATTTTAAAAAAAAATGTGAAACACTGGACAATTTCGGATAAGGATGCGATTTAACATACGATTAAAAGAATAAGGCCGTCAAACATTTTTTTAAATAACACTTTAATAAATATGGAACAACATACACTTTTTTCAACTAGTTATATAGATGATAATTGAAAAACACATACACACACACACACACACACACATATATATATATATATATCGTATATATATGTATATATATATATGTGTGTATATATATATATATATATATATATATATATATATATATATATATATATATATATATAATTAAAATAAAAAGATTATTTTTTTGTTCACGCAAGTAAAGCTTGACCTTAGGTACATTTTCATAGAAATAGAAAGAAATTGATCTATCCTTTTTTATATAGACTTTTATATTATATACGCCAAATTACGGCAGCCTTTAAAAGCGTTTCTATATCAATAAATTAGAGACAAAATGCAAATGCACAAAACAATTATATAAAAAGAGAAGACTGAAAAAAATAAATCTTTGAAGACTAACACAAACAAAGAAAAGGGTGGTTTACGTTCGCTATTGTCTTATTAAAATTATTTTCATAACGGTAAAAGTTAATACAACTTCTTGAATACAATAGATAATTATAAATATAAATTAAGCATACAATATAAAGTGGGCAATCATAAATCCGCTAACGAATGTACTTCCTCCGTCCCGTCGCGAGTTATAAAAAACATCGGCCTTTGATCACATCTATACAAAGAATATTATTTCAGGAAATAAAAACTCGCACTTTCAGTCAAAATTGAAATTCACAACGAAAACAAACGTCAACCAATGTGTTTGACCCGTTTTAGCATAGGTGACTAATCCTGTGACGCATAAATGTCTCGTCAATCGTCCAAAGCTACGTGATTCAATCTGTAGACCGCACACCATCTGTTAAAATACAGAAATAATATACAACGTGGAAGCTTTACTAGCACATTCCTTCACGAGAATACGCTTGTAACAGCTGAAGTCACACAGTGACTCTCCCCCATTTCTTTCCAACGCTCATTTGTTTCAGAAGAACTATGACCACATAATATAAGCGCGACACTGGCACTATTTGGGAATCTTGAAAATCAGTAGTTAACAAGATTTTAATCAAACGTGACCTATATCCCGCAATGATATTAAATATAGCTTCGTTGGTATAGATTTACGGTTATAACGTTACGTTTTCATTTAATGCTGCAGAAACGATGCTTCTTAAGAAAAGATTCGTAGATCCGGGATAAAATATAACTAGTACTCTAAATAAACTGATGATTCGTACTACATTGCAACCCCTAATAATAGAGATTTGTTGAATAAATTTGGCGTTAATTTTGTAGAAATTCATTATTCACAATTAAATGAAACTAGGTGATGTAGTATTATTTCTACTTTCTTTAAGTTCTTTACCACGACTTAGGTTTCGTTGTACTACAACATCTTCAGGTGGGCTATTAGCAAAGATTCTATTATGGATGTACAGACTCCAAGTATAGTAATGTATAGGAATGTTCTAACTTTGCAAGTATAGCAATGTATATGAATGTTCTAACTTTGCAAGTATAGCAATGTATAGGAATGTTCTAACTTTGCAAGTATAGCAATGTATAGGAATGTTCTAACTTTGCAAGTATAGCAATGTATAGGAATGTTCTAACTTTGCAAGTATAGCAATGTATAGGAATGTTCTAACTTTGCAAGTATAGCAATGAAAATGAAAGCATTTACGAATATCTATGACGATGAAAAACTTACGAATCGATTTGTTTCATAAGAGTTAGAAGAAAAGTTTTAAATTAAATGTTCAAAGCGAAAAAGGAAGATGACATTAAGAAAATCGGTACTTGAACCCAAATGGAGTGAGGATTTAGAGAATTACATCATAAAATTACCAATTTAAAGTTTCAAAGAAATTATCCTAATTAGTAAATGAATCAAAACATGAAAATAACAATCTATACCTAATAAAATGAAATATTCTTAAAACCACTGTGTTATCGTGATATTTTTTTTATTGTGACGACTTGAGAAAAAAAATGTAGATTTTTAAATGTAATAATTGATTTGGATGTAATAATTGCTCTGATGATGCAACTAGGTGATTTTAATAAGGAAAATATAAACAAAAATCCAAATCTATAAGAAAAACATTGTAATTAATCTATAAAATGTAATAGAATAAAACGAAACAAGTACATCCAGGTTCCACTCCATATAAGAAGGCTTATACATAAAATATAAGGCAGCGTCAACAAAAAAAACTAAACGTTGAATTCCCATATAGTCGTATTATAATTGTTAATTTTAAAATAATTTATTATCGTTGTTAATTTCAAATTTATCAAGTCTAAATGTTAGTTAAATCAAATTATAACTCTAAACTATTTCAAATAGAAAAATAAAACTTATTTGCAGTTGTTACAATAACACGTACTATTTAAGTCCAGACAGCTTTGAATGGTTTGGGAGCTAGAAAATAGCAACAAACAAACGGAAAAAAGGATAGCTGAGCGAGAGCTATAGGTTAAATTTGGAACATTCGAAATATTAAATGAAAGTTCGTTAAATTATTCAGGAACAATTCTAGCCTTAGTTCAGAAACTTATATACAGTACAGTTTTGATATTTCATTGGGAGTTAAAACCTCTGTCAGAATACCTACAGTTTATCTGATAGTCCTACCATATTTATAAGGCGTAGATAATGCCCAAGAGTAGATAAGTTTCATAAAACTTAATTTCATATTAAACATATACAAGTTTACAAATCGTTACAATACAATAATTTGTTATATTTATTTGTACTTTGACTCAAGACCGAAGATACACAGCATATAGGGGGTTAATGGTTGGACATTGTTGATGTTCGTCATAGCAGCAACACTGATGATAATAACTTAATATAACTTGACAATGCGAGTTGTTTACCTACATTCAGACGTGTACGACGATAACGGTAAATATAAAGTCGCCTACATTATAAGCAGCTTTCGGTCCGATAACGATATGATAATTAACCATATGCACTCGTCTTCTCAGATACAAGCGAAATAACTTCGCGTCAAGATAATGATAATCGATGTCTAATTCCCGTTAGTTAAAGACGATTTACCACTCATGTATTTAATATTGCTGATAAAATATCAAACATTTAATGCGACATGCAAACATTACTTAACGTTTTAGGTTATGTCTGTATTTCTATTTAGTATCATAAATAAGTTGGGCAACATAATGAGTTCTGCCAGAATTTGCAGTCTGAAATACAATGCTAAAGAATAATTATTCCATGATAACTAGTATTTTATTAATGATATTGTGAAACTATCTACTCTTTTTTTAATTATTTAAACGATTACCATTTTAAAAGCCGTTTTCGAAATGCTAACAGCTACCGACTTACTTAAAAATGTTTTTATTTGTAATTAATCCGTCACTTTTTAAATATACTTTAATACGTCCATTAATTCCGTCCCCGTTACGTTGTTATCTTAAAAAAAACAATCGAGTTCTTTTTTTAAACAATGAATACGATTTTAAAAGTCGTTTTCGAAATGCTAACAGCTAACGACTTACTTAAAAATGTTTTTATTTGTAATTAATCCGTCACTTTTTAAGTACACTTTAATACGTCCATTAATACCATCCCCGTTACGTTGTTATCTTTAAAAAAAAACAATCGAGTTCTTTTTTTAAACAATGAATACGATTTTAAAAGTCGTTTTCGAAATGGTAACAGCTAACGACTTACTTAAAAATGTTTTTAATTTAAATTAATCGGTCACTTTTTAAGTACACTTTAATATGCTCATTAATACACAGACCGTTACATTGTTATCTTAAAAAAAACAATCGAGTTAAGCATATCCTTAAAACTTCAACCGAATTCGAAAGAATTACATGTTATTCGATTATGTGTACTAGTAACAATAAAGGTATTTCATTGTAGCTATCGTTTAAATACAATAAAACTGATTTCATCGAAAAATACTGAGAGACATTCTAACTTCAGAAAAAGAGTGTAGTATAGTATTATTCTAAACATTTAGAACTCATTTCAAACATTGCTATTAAAGTAGATGCAATTTTAAAAGGAATTGTGGTTCACCCCGTACACCTATTATAAATATACCAGAACCTTCTGAAATTATCAATAATTCAGTGCTGATGAGTTATTAGATACATAATAATCTGCTGATATTTTCTTCCTTCTACCCACAACTGACTAAAGTATTAAATACCATTCATGTTCATGCGTAATCCAAACTATTTCTTGTTCAATGGCATCCTTCAAGAAAACTAATGAACTATTAATTCTTACCTCCCATTTCCTAGCTTCCGAATATGCGATTACTAACACTAACTCGTATTTCTGTTACTTAATACTGGCTAGAGTACTGGTTGATTTATAGCAACTATTAAATCGTAAGTACTTAACATTAAATTAAAAGCTAACCTAACCAAACGCACGAGTACAGTTACTGTTGCGCAAATGATAACAAGCCGGGCGACAGTTTACGTATTGAAGGAACTACAACTAATTTATATTAAAAAGTAATTAATTCATAGTTATTTCACGGTCCATTCTTAAACTTCAAACTAATTAACCACGCTCAATTAATTAACCACGCGCCTGCAGTAACAAGCGAAATTTTGTTGGGTTTATTAAAAAAAACACCGAAAGGCCCAGTACGGGTCCACGCCGTAGATTTTTCGTGAAAAAGTCAGGATAAAAGTCAGGAAAAAGTGTTTCGTATCAATATGTAATTGTATGTAACCAATTTCTCTGGAAACTGCGTTCGCTTATACTTTGGTTTGCCGTGCCCAATAAATATATTTGCGGTAGACTTTCAGCGGTCTTTCAGTGGGAGTCCGTCACAGCTATAGCACATCTAGCCTCGATTGCACGTACGTTTCGTGCTCAATAACATCACAGTTTACCATAGAACCCTTCACTGATCTATGCGAATTGATGCCCGACAATGACAACACGACGAAATTTGCCATCACGGCAATATATACTCGTCGGACCCTGTCACGTTACCATCGGCCTCTACATTATCATTGTCTTCTGCATTGCCTTCCAATGACGCCTGAACATGATCCGTGGACGTTTTGACTATTGCTGGACAGTGTATGCCTGATGGTTCAGCTACGTAATCGCTTTGCGTAATTTTTTCATTTTCTTCTCGTATTTGCTTGGCCCTGGACTTTTTTGATTTCTTGGATTCCTTTTGATGTGAGCTTTACGTTTTATATAATTTAGAGCATATTAACGATTCATATAGCCCGAGGACCCAGTTACATAATTGTTTGCATCTTTTTTCATTTACTTTTTGACTCTGTCTAGCCCTCGTATTTACTTGGCATTGAACTTTTTAGGTTTCTTGGATTCCTTCTGATGCGAGCTTTCTTTTGATTTGTTTCGTTTTTTATAATTCTTAGTATATTTACGATTCACAGGAGACATTTTAATTTTTTTTCAAGTTTCCATTTTATACCGATTTTTCTTATATGCAGGCAAATATATTTATTGTTTTCTTTACCTCCTAGTAGTGCTCCTCAAGCTCACAATAATAGCCGAATCAACATCCTAGCTAAACACGTTGTCACGCTACACTAATTTATAACTTTACACAACGCAACAATCACACGCATGCACTTACACTATCCGATGACGTCACAGGCAAAACAAATGCTGCACGACGAACACGGATAGATATAGGTACTCTATCCGTTGAGGGTTCAACCATTGTTAACGGATTATTACTCATATAGCTATTAGCGATTGAAATCTGTACATATGTTGTAACACAATTAAATTCGACCGGTTATCATATACTTGACGAGCCAATAGCCATTTTGGTGTTAAAATACGCCGAAGCTTGAAGAATTATTATGAATAAATACATCCTAAACATACAAAAAGAAATAACTTAGAAACCTTCAGATTTAATATTAACTATAATTTTCAACATTAACACCCTGCCAAAAGGCATATGAATTGCAAATGCATTTTATACCGATCACTGCATACCAATAGGAATGTATTGTTGCTCAAGCCAGATTCAAAATGTCGCATCGTTGGATCGTGCGACCAGCAATCGACACATATTCACCGCGTCTTATGAACTGATTCCACTCGCCACTATCAGCTGTTCCGAATTTCTTTGTTCTATTTATTTATATCTACGTCTAATATTAGGACGACGCGCCAGCATACAACTTAAATATTGGTGCGAAAATTTTTATTTCAATAATTTCCCATCAAAATTCAACTGTTTGGTAAGAAGTATTACATACATATATAATATTGAAAAATACCTCTTCAAACAGCAGTACAATTTTTTTAAGTGAAAATTGTATTTCTTGTCTCCGGAGAGTAATATTGAAAAGTATAATTTTGTTTTAATTTAATAAGATGGGTTCCGCTCGGACCTACACCGGAACATGTCAAAATGACATGTATATCACACAAGTATTATAAAGAAACTAGCTGACCCGTGCGAAGTCTTCGCACTATATCGCCATCTAGCGTGTTCCAAGTATACAATTTGGCTAAGATATTTGATGCGTCACCCACAGATGGCGCTCATGCCAATTGTTATAAAAATTAATTTTTTTATTAACAAAAATATTTTTTTCGAATTTTTTTATATTTTTCGCCCAAAGTAGAAAACATAAGCTTTAAGTGGGTATTTTTTTTATTTTTTTTGGCGCAGTAGTTAAAGAGATCGAGCCGCTCGACCAAAAAACACCTTTTAGAAATAATATATTTAGATTGAAATGGGACAACGCTTTCAACACTTACTAAACTACTGTATTTAAACATTTTTTTTTTCAAACAATTTCGACATTAATTAAATTGAGGTTATCCACCCTCCAGGACATTTCCCATAAAAACGATGCTATATACTATGTTCATCAAAATATCGTTTGAATATTGGTTATGACGCTAAAGTGTACATGTATGACATACGGAAAATGACACATTAAAATATGACCTCGTTCAATCCCTTTACTCGTTCACCATATAATCAATAGAAAGATAATTAAACCGCATAATCCGCGCAATACGCGCGCACTAACAAAGACTGGCCCCGCCGAACAATCGGCGCGTCGCGTCGTCCGAATCGCCGAAAGTGAGATAAAGGCCCCCGTCCATCTAAACCCGGTGCAGAATCTTGTGCGCTGACTCAGCCGCGACAGGAATAGCGCGACGCCGCCGCACCTAGCTCGCACTCATTACTCGTCCACACACGATTCGATTATTCCCAGGATCTGGTCTGCTTCATTATCGAAGCGGCATCTTGACATATTGTGAGTATGGTCGTAAATTTCTATAAATGAAATAGGCACTATTGCCAAATTTTGCTACTTTTCAACAAGTATTTAATATATTTCTTCCGTTAAATGTAACAATATCGCGTGGATAAATGGGTGGAAACACTTGAGTGTAATTAAATATATTCCACAAGACGACGAGATGCGACGTGGAAGAGATCTTAATTATCAAAACCCACAAATAAACGTTACAACTATTGAAAAATGTTAAATTACACTACAAACTAAATATATGTAATAATTATTTAAGGAAAAGTAAATGCTATTAATTTGACTGAACAAATATGTATTAGTTTAATAGCTGAGCGTACATAACATATAAAAATAATTTAGTTACGTTAACAGCAACAATCAAAAATCTTTCATAAGTAATATTAACCTGAGCTTGATGAAAAAACATCTGTATTTTTCTTCAAAAGCACATAACACCACGTCCATTAAAGGAAAAGTTTTTCATATCCTAACGGATTGGATCCGAGAAAAATTCCTTTCATGTAAAAGGTCATATTCAAAGGCCAGTTTACTCATCCGAATATTCAAACGTAAACAGAAGACTCTTGATGAATAATGAAGGGTAAAGTTTAAGGACAAGATTTAATTTTAAACATATACATATTTATATATATATATATATATATATATATATATATATATATATATATATATTACCAGGGAATCCTTGTGAAGTAACTAATTATATAACATTTTTGAATACGAGCAGAACTACGAAGATTCCGCACCCAGTAAGGAACATAAAAGAGTAGATACATAGCATTTGTATTAAATTATTTAAGAATATTAATATTATCTTCCATCATGTAAAAACATTTTGCATAATGTCCATATTTCAGAGACGTAAAAATATCTTGAGTTTTTAAAAAAATGAGATTAAGAATCTTTGCTATATTATTCCGGTAGACTTTAGATAAAGATCTATAAAATGGTTTTTCCCATAACTTTGTCTTTAGCAGATATAGGGCGAGATGACATATTTTTAGCGTTTTCAAAGATATCTCTTGAACTGTTCGACATTAAATACTAAAACTTGTGAGCCGTCACGGGACGGATATTAAACATCAAATGTTTTTTATGCTTTTATAATGAAATATTTTTATTCGAACGAAGTGAAAACGGAAAAAACAAATAATCAAATAGTAATTTTATTTTATTTTTATGAAATAACTTATGACAAAAATATTTCTTAACAATCTATTATAAATAAACGCTTTTAATGTTTTAAGAAACGGTTGTAAATGTTACTAAATAACAAACAATGCTGATTCGATTAAGTCGGAAAGAGCAGACAAGATGCGAAGCTTGTCCTTATTGCAGCAATAACTCGTTCTTGGTCCCGATTGCAGCAATAACTTTTTTCCAGTGTCTTTGAGAAATACAAACTTATAAATTTAATATCGTTTATTACTAGGGAACCCTATGTGCGCTAGGCTGACTAGCAAATGGCCGGTTATTTCCATTCTTTTCCGGATTTTTTCCATTTCAAGGTACGAAACAAATAAAATAACAACAATCACGGAATAGGTCAAGGAGAGGTCATTTTTTGTACGATGCACTGAAAACAAAATTCTAAAATTGAATAAACCATGTACTCTTTTTATTTATATAAAAACATAATTTGTTAAAAACACAAATAATTAAATGGGCGAGAACTAAGAACGTGCATAAAAAAATATTATTTAAATTAAAACAAAAGAAGCTGTTTTAGGAAAAGTTAGCTTTCAAAAATAAAAATACTCCATAATGTAAAATATCCCAGAACCCAGCAAGGCGAAATGATGTAGAACGTCTAGAAAGTTTTGCACATACATTTTTTAAATCTTCTGAAATCAAATAACCAAAAACATTAAAAGATATTCCTCTCTGTCACTTAACTTCACGAATTACTACTTGAATCCCTTAATTATTTACACAGACTATTTAGTCATCTGTTTTAAGGTAGCTAACATTTTTTCAAAGTACTAAAAGCAATGTTTAGCCTTTCTTTCACGAATAAATTCATACTGTTTCACATTGAGATGGGGCGACGGTATACAGCAGTCCTTATAGAATGTAATATTGAATATTCATGACATCGATTGGTCCATTATCTCACTGGCATCCAGCCTTCATACGACATAACAAGTACCTCATTAAACTGCTGTTAGCCAGCACCTCATCTACTATTTTACATCCCAGTATCAGTGGTGTCTATAATATGGCGATACATAGATTGATAATATCGATGTTACATTTTTTAACTTTAAAAAAATCGTAACTCAGTAAATATTGATTTGTTTCTTTGCATCACCTCGATTTTATGTAGTTTTTTTACATATAAAGAAATATAAAATCTATATAGAATAGAATTACTATCTTGTAAAAAACTTAAGTTTTTTATATTTACCAGGTTTGTAATCAGTAATAGTGACAACTAAATATGAAGTTGCTATTCTATTTGGCTCTACTCAACTCTTAAATGAATCCATCAATTTGACTTAATTTTTTTTCGATTAAAATTATATTTCCCTGATCTAATAAAAGAATGAAAAAATTTCAAGTTCTATCCCTATTTTAAAGGCAATTAAAAACAATATTTCAAATTGCTACAGTTATAACAGTTGATACTTTAGTTAGAATTATTGAGAGTTTTGTAAAGAGCATACGATTTTATCCTGATTGTTGGAGCTTCTCAAAAAATACCATTTTCAATTTTGACAATTAAATTGTGGAGAACTTACTTGATTACAATTTTGGCCTGGTCGTATCTACTTGCTTATACATTACCCTGCAACCACGATTCGATAATCAAATTATTAAAATGCAATACGCACCGACAGCATCGGGTGCGACCACCCAACTCCCATCGAGGACGAACTGAAATAGAACAGCCTTCCATAGCCCAGTGGCGCGGTAGTCGCGTGCTTATTTACGAGTACATCGCAACATATTGTACTTCCTCCTCCATTGTGCTTCCTGTACCGCCGATCGTAAATAACGCAACAAACAAGACGCAGCCGATAATTGCCCCGTTCTATTTAAACTCAATTCCGTGTACCTTATCAGCGTTACGTCTTGCCAATTCGATGTGATAGTGCGTGCGTTTCCAGATTACAACCGTTGGACCCGCTGCACAGCAGCATTCACTTTTGAACTCAGATAACAAACCTTTGTACTTATATAATTTACGAAAATTATTCCTTTTCTAAGTATGACAATAACGAACATTTTTTGGCGTTTAAAATTTTAAAACTAAAGTTTACTATCCATTTCATACCGTAACTAACCATTTCATAAGTTTAGTAAGTTTACCATCTATTTCATAAGTTATCCATTCGCCAAGTTCTTGAATTTTTAAAAATATATTATTTAGTAATTCTGCATGTATTCAGCTGTCAGAGTGAGGTATTCAATTTTCGAAAATTCTGGGACTACATGAAAAATGTAAATATTTTGAAGCCGCAATAAGCCAACAAGTTATATGGAAGCGAAATGACAATGTTATATATGAACGTGCTAAAACTATACGAGGTTTGGAAAAGAAAATAAACAAATCACTTGTTATTTATGATAATGGGAGTAGAATAAAGATTACTTGAATTATTTTTAAAAATTTAAACGAACTTCACACACTCTACTTTGTGAAAAATAACGTAACATACAATAACATGGGCAAGTTTTATCTACGCTGTTAAGGAGACAGGTTTTACGAAACCGTTGGAAACTTCGCCCAATGTCGCTAACCGTAAACTCGTCACATAATGATAATATGTACAGCGCCATCACCAGTATCGCTACTACAAGCCAATACAATAGTCATCGTTCGCAAGCCTGGCGGCATCTGTACGCTGCGATGCGGAAATAATATCATATCTGCACCAGTGCGTACGCCTGTATACCGAAATATATGAACTATCAACATAGGGTTACCATTCTGAAAATAAAGAAATATTACCATTTATAAAAAAAGGGTTAACATTTGGAAAATAAAGTACTGGAACAAAAACAACATGTAACTTTTACTTAATTTATTACCCTTCGATTAATACATAGTGCAACGCGTCGCTCACTGGTAGGATAAAATTGTAAGTGTGAAACGGTCTGTAATTTAAAATTGTTTTACGAATATTTAGTATCAGCAATACAAAAGAAAGGCAGATTCTTAACAATTTCTATGCATGTTTATTCGTTCAAAACTCAAGAAATTATTTTAATTTTTTTGACAATTACTATCAAGTCGATTTCTTAAATGATTACACTACTAGGGGAGAGAAAATGTAGGAAGAGTAGTACATGCGAGAGAGCTTAACCGTGAGCAAACTCCAGCAATAGTGTATTTGACTGATGTCGATATTTTTTGTAAAAATGTTTTAGTTTTTAAAAAACCTTGTGGTGCATGTAATAAACAATTAATCAAAACTTCTAAATAGCAAAAAGTGTACATTTGTTTGATAATTAAAATGAAAAAGTTATTATGAACTTAGTTTCCACACAAAAAAAAATTGAGAAAATTATAATATGCAATATATAACTTAAACGCAACATTTAACGAGATACTTAAAATATTTAATAAACTTCCTTATAATGAATGCTAAATAACAGGCCAGTGACGTCATAAGCCAGTTGTGTTTTGTACGGGCCGTTTCTCTGGAATCGTAGTTCGTCAGTTTTTAAATCGTTATAACTATGTAACGCAAAGCCCTAGGTAGACATATTTATTTTAACCGATTTTAATGTTATTACTTACTCGATTTTAGTAAGTAAATATAATCTATTATCTATAATTTAAATACACTATTATCTATAATTTATCAAAATAACATCGTTAATAAAAATATTTGCAAAGATCGTGATAATTTTCCGAATCGAAGTAACATAGACGATCTATGGAAGTATCCGTTTTCATAATTACACCCTTTTATATATTTTATTTAATAGTAATGTAAACAAACACCAACCGATACTAAACAAAATATACACTATTGGGTAAATGATCTTGTATTGATGAATACAAATGTTTTAAGGCCAAAAATAATTGTTCTAAAAGAATGATATCATAGCAAACTACAATGTGGGAAGTCGTTGTGGGAAGGAAGATATTAAAAATATTAGAATATTACATTTTTTTGCAAAATATGCCATAGTTAATAGTAGTAATAATTTGTTTATCTTGTCTTATTGGCTCTAATATGGTAAGTACGTAAGTCTCACCTTTTCCATATCAGTGCTCTTGAAATGATACGGAAAAAATGAGACAGGAAGTGAATAGGGGAAATAAAATTATTTCAACATAACTCACATACCACTACTCTTAGCATATTTTTGGGATGAGATTGGGAACAGAATAGTTCGATTTGAGAATAATGACAATGCAATCGTGCGACACGATACGATGCATTTACGTCAAATATTTACATACAGATTTTGTATTTCTATGATTAAATTTCCTATTGTTTTTTTTTCTTTTTTACGCGATAATAGTGATAACTCAACCGTACGACACGATGTGATGCATTTACATCAAACATTTGCATACAGGACTCGCATTTCTATGATTATATTTCTTTTCTCTTTTCAGATCTATGATCGTATTTCATATTTATTTTATCTCTGTATATTACTTGAATTTGTATAATGTTTTATTAAATGTCAAGGGCTCAAATAATAGCATATATATGACCCATAAATCATGAACCAACCGAAAAAGAGCAATACGCTAAGCTATGACTAGGTTACTGACAAAATTTGACCTTAGAAAAAATTTTTTAGTTTTCGAGATATACACTTCTTTAAAATTTTATGAAAATCGCTACTCTAGATCTATCTTTTAGGTGCCATGACTACAAGTTAAGTCTGATTGTAGTTTAATGTACTTTGAAGATTTCGGGAGCCGTATATTACCGAATTAGAGAACGTTTGGTAACCCTAAAATACATCAACATCGACATGTATTGTTTGTGTAAAACGGTAACGGTTATTATGTGCATACGAGTAAATGAAACAATAACTATTTACGGCGATTAATAAGCCTTGAAATATTTGCCCAATATACTAAGGTAAAGTAAAGAGGTCTTTCCAACAGAAAGTAAAGAGGTCTTTGGAAATATTCACAGAATATATTACATTGACAATTTTTTTTTTCATTTTATAATCATATATTTCATTTAAGACGCATTAACTAGCGCACAAACTCCAATTATCATAATGTGTAAACAATATTTAACCACCATTTGAATGTTTACATTTATTTAGTGTGATAAAAACAGATTTAAAATATGCAGTTGAAAATTCATTATTAATGTTCATTTGCAAAATTTATTTTTAAACGTAAGTTATTAACGAAAGTATAAATACGGTCATTAATTCCAAAATCTACTAAAAGGAATCATATATCGAGGTTTCAAAATATTTCTAGGATAATTTTTCCTAGTGATAAACATTCGATTTTATTTCAAACTTGGATCATTTTAGGGGTTTCAGATTATACATTTAAATTATTGTTAAAATATGATGATCTTTTAAAAAAATTAGTACAACAACTTCTCGATAAATAAGTTAAATTAAAAATCGCCGCTTTATTAAATTACTTGAAAAGATTATAATTAGAAAAACAACAATGTTTTTAAATAGTTCGCGTAATTTCGCTACTAACAGGCTATTCGACACTACAAACAAATGTGTTTCCAAGAAACAAAGTGATACCTTGCAACTAGAAAACGATATATTTTCATAACCAGTGCTATAGAAAGGTTATGAAGAGGAGACCACATAATATCAATTCTCCAACATTAATCGGAGACACTGGATTTAAGTTTGAGTCGATTGTATCCCATAAAACATTGGCTGATCGAAGCAGCTATATAAACTGGACAGGCAAGTTAGTTGTCAAAAACTAAATTTTTCTTGTCTAATCGCGTTAACGCTCAAGCCGCAGAAACGAGGCGGATGTCGTCTTTCGATGCCCGGATATCACACCATACACAAATAGAAGGTTCAAGTTGTTCGCTGAATACATTTTACACCAACGTGTAGAGGTATTTAAAATTTCCATTGGGATAACTTTTATTCAATAATATTGAATTCATTTTCAAAAATATCTTATTAGATGAAATTTATAAAAGTATTTAATAATAAACGAAATAAGAATGGAGAAAATTGTAAAAATTTATGTTTAGTGACTAAGCGATTGAAATAGACTCTCAACTTAACTTAGCGGAGTATAGTTTTATCTGAGCGGTCATTTCTTAAATTACCGTCTGCCTGAGTGCCAACTTATAATGACGTTGAGATATTTAAAGTTTCGGAAAAAAATAACCATGCAGAAAACTAGCAACTCTCAGTGGTCATAATTTTGGAATAAACTCGAGTAAGTTACTGTATTTTTAATAATCTAGTCATGTAACATTACGTTCTAAATGGTATTATAATAAAAAAAAATTAACTGCATTTGCTGAAACTTAGTGGTTCGTAATAGAAGACAGATACACATATAATTCTTTAAAAAAATTCAATTAATTTTGAAGACAATGCATTTCTGTTTCCGCTTCAATCGAAATAGATATAAAATCATGCGTGGGCTTTCATATTTGGCAGTAATTAGAGAATTGAGATGTGACTTGCAATCAAACTGCGAAAAATCGAATAACTAAGTATAAAACTCAGCATTCGCATGTCGCCGGGACTCCCAGACAGCACCAATTAATCTTTTAATTGAATATTATTTTAGCTCTCTCGCTTTACAAACGAAGCGAAGCAGTGCGGATTAGCGATATATCACCCCCTTCCTGCGATCCTCGTTATGCAGTGCCAAAGGCTAAATCTGTTCGCGATGTTCTTTACATCTCGAATTCTTATGTCGTTCAATTTTATTATGAAACGAATGTCGCTAAGTCAAACTGAGAAAAAATTACTACTCTTTGAATTAGGTTTTCAAAAAATTGAAATACTATTCACATTATAGGATAAGTGCCATCTTGAATGTCTTAATTTTTTTCTGATTAAAGTTATAATCAATATTGTATCGTCACCATTATATTAAATTGTAAATAACTATTTTAGTATTAAAATCGTTAATGACTCCTTCAAAGCATAGATTTAAATACGGTAGCTGACTAATTCTAAATTTTGATATTTTTCGTAGAATATTAATTAAAAACCTAGTAATTAAAAACCAGTCTAGAAAAAAATTCAAAAATTGATTGAAAAATAAGCCATTTATAGGCTTCTAAATTTGAAGATACGGATAGAGTTGGGTATATATCTGTCTCTTTTCCTCTTGTAGATTATAATGTGCAATATTAAATCTCACAACACAGTACTGCCGTCCTTGTCTAAAAGTTAAATTTAAACTTTTACAACTCAGTCAATTTTTAAGATTATTTAAAAATCTTTTCACAATTCGTCAGCTTGTACCTTGAAATTGAGATTAATGAAATAAAAAAAATTAGTCAAATACCCAATTCTGTCATTGAAATCCAATTAAAACAATGTTCACCTCCATCTATAGCTTCTTGTCAAAGAAAAATGTGGACATGAACGAACGTAACATGCACAAGATAGACAAACTGTAAGTCTAAGAGTTAAAGATTTCATGGAAATGGGCACTAAATACAGAATTAAATCAGTTAAACCTAGAGTGACCGTTCAGTCAAACCTAGAGGACAACAATGATGTCGGGGAATCGATTGGTGTCAATTTATTGAAAGATGAAAAAAATTATTTACAAGCTTATACTAAAATCAAGTTCTCATATGTGTCTGAACTGAATTTCACACGTCTCTTTTATATTTTATTAAATATTATTAAAATTTGTTGTCTCGCGTACGAATCGTCGACTATCTGCGACCATATAAATCAGGGTGTCCCAACCTTTTTTTTGTTGAGGCTCCCTGGACTATAAATTATATTTTCATGCCACCCCCCCTTGATTTAGTAAATTAAATAAAAATGGTAACTGATGTTTGTAAATACACAAACTTACCTTTTAACAGTGAGACGCAATAATTTTACACACTCAAACTGATTTCTCAACAAACAATGTACACCAAAACGTCAAATTTTTCGCAAGTTTGTGGTAATAATAGTGAATATGATATTTAATTTCATTAATTTTATGCATGTAAATTAAACATTACATTGTAACGTTATTTGTTAATGTTGTTTGTATATTTTTTTGTTTTTTCTTTCTAAAATGCAAACGCTTTCCGCTTCTCTTGACATCTCTCTATGCCCCCCTGGGAGGCGCGCCCCCCTGGTTGGGAACTCCTGATGTAAATCAAAATAACTCTTAATATCAGATTAAGTTTTATTATCGAATACAAATATAACCTCACCCTTACGCGGAAGACGGGAGTGCCAAAACATGTGATAATTTTTTTATTACTCTGACTCAGTAAACAACCGTTTCTACCCAAAGAATCTGCCGCGCCTTGCTTCACCGGCGCGCTGGTATATATATTAAGTGACACATTTGGAAATAAAAAGGACAAGAGTTGAGATTTTCTAAAGAACGATGATAGTTATTTTACGAGGATCTAAACAAATAAATTACTCGAACGGCGTTTGGGAGTTTTTTCTTTGAAGAAAAAGGGAGAAAGATGAACGAGGCGTGCAGCTGCGACGGCGCCGATGAAGACACTAGTCGTAAGGAGGATCGACTTGGAGAAATTAGTTTTTAAACTTCGCATGAATTGTGTTCATATCTAATTTCTTTTTTTTTAAACACAGCAATTTATTAGATTACGAAACGTGCTACACTATTTCTGAATAAGAAAAAACAGCTACTCCTAATGTAAAAATGAAAGGCAAGCTGAAAATGATCAAAATTGCCATTAGTTTCCAAATAATGTGAAAATATAGTATTTTTATGAATATTTATTCAGTGCTGTCGTGAAGCGAGTTTTATCCGAAAAAATAAAAGTGTACTAATATTTCCTTCAATCAAAGATCAAAGTCTAATTTAAAATCAACCAAATTCAAATATAATAATAAAAAAATAAAAAGTAATTCAATTTAAAATAAAACCCTGGATAAAAAAATCTTCCATTGATGAATGATGTCCCTTTCGCCGTGATTCGAACGTTCACCTCAAGCCATAGAAGTTCAATAAATTTTGCGACATCCGGAGAATACGTAAATTTCTTAGTAATATGCAACTTAAGCCAACAAAGGAGTGGTATAACCTGGAATTTATTATAAGCAGAAACATTTATAAGTCGAGCAACAAATACACTTGTAAAAGGCTTATATTGCCGAATTATATATTCTCCACGCGAACTAGAAACTTGGTATCTTTTAGTATACTATTTATCCGTTTTTTTTTTAATTTTGCATTTAGCAGGGCAATGCGTGCTCTAAAATAATGTAACTATTTATGTAAATCCATCTATGAATAAGTCTGTGCAGCATTTCTGAATTCTTTGACCAACTTGGCTGAAATTTGATATGCACAAATTTATAATAGTCACATTTATCAAACTTCCCCAAACCTGATTTTGAAGTCATTCTATGAGTAACTTAAAAAAAAATAGTTTCACTACACGTGCTTATACGTGTACTAAGTCCTTATGTAGCCTAAAAATAAAGTTAAAATAGCCGGAATAGTTTTTTAGTATAATCATTTAAAATACCGTCTAACTTACAGTAACAGTATGACTGTTTAAGTTTATTTCCAACATATTTAATACACAACTTCGAAAGAGAATTTTGGTCTGTCAGGTTTTAACAAGGTTACTTCTGTCCAATATCATATTATCATACAATGGAACTGAAGTACATGTCGTGAGATAAATAACATGCTAATGAGCATGACGGCAACAGTATTAAATAGCTTAGGTATTCTGAAATTTGATACGCACAAATTTATAATAGCTCTATCTATCAAACTTCCCCAAATGTGATTTCGAAGTAATTCTATGACTAACTAAAAAAAAATAGTTTCATTACACGTGTACGTATGTATATATTTTCTTATGTAGCCTAAAAAAAGTTAAAATAGTCTGAATAGGTTGATATTATAATGATTTAAAATACCATATTACTTATAATAACAGTCATATTTGTAACAAATTTAATATAAAACTTAAAAAGAGAATTTTGGTCTGTCAGGTTTTAATAAGGTTACTTCTGTCCAATATCATATTATCATACAATGGAACTGACGTACACGTCGTGAGATAAATAACATGCTAATGAGCATGACGGCAACAGTATTAAATAGCTTAGGTATTCTGAAATTTGATACGCACAAATTTATAATAGCTCTATCTATCAAACTTCCCCAAATGTGATTTCGAAGTAATTCTATGACTAACTAAAAAAAAATAGTTTCATTACACGTGTACGTATGTATATATTTTCTTATGTAGCCTAAAAAAAGTTAAAATAGTCTGAATAGGTTGATATTATAATGATTTAAAATACCATATTACTTATAATAACAGTCATATTTGTAACAAATTTAATATAAAACTTAAAAAGAGAATTTTGGTCTGTCAGGTTTTAATAAGGTTACTTCTGTCGAATATCATATTATCATACAATGGAACTGAAGTACATGTCGTGAGATAAATAACATGCTAATGAGCATGGCGGCAACAATATTAAATAGCTTAGGTATTGTAAAATTTGATACGCACAAATTTATAATAGCCCTATCTATCAAACTTCCCCAAATGTGATTTCGAAGTCATTCTATGACTAACTAAAAAAAAAATAGTTTCATTACACGTGTACGTATGTATATATTTTCTTATGTAGCAGTATTAAATAGCTTAGGTATTGTAAAATTTGATAGGCACAAATTTATAATAGCCCTATCTATCAAACTTCTCCAAATGTGATTTCGAAGTCATTCTATGACTAACTAAAAAAAAATCGTTTCATCACACGTGCAATTATGTATATATTTTCTTATATAGCCTAAAAAAGGTTAAAATAGTCTGAATAGGTTCATATTATAATGATTTAAAATACCATATTACTTATAATAACAGTCATATTTGTAACAAATTTAATATAAAACTTCGAAAGAGAATTTTCGCCCGTCTGGCTTTAATAAGGTTATTTATCATATATCTCTATCGAATATCATATTATCATGCAATGGAACTGAAGTACATCTCTTGAGATAAATAATATCTTAATGGGCAGGGTAGCAACAGTATTGAATAGCTTACGTATTATATAATAGTGTTAAATAGGTTAGAGAGTATAAAATACTACAATATAATGTGGGAGCTATTTATGCTGTTCAGGAATGGAAAAATAACATTTTCAAAATCTTAACAAATTTATAAATTTGTTAACAAAAACCGAACTAAAAATAAAATTAATGGATGTAATTTATGAATAAAAATTCACAACAAATCATACAAATCCTTGAATGAAGACAAAAATTTCAATATCGGTGTATAAGTATTTTAATATTGGTGTATAGCAAGCTTTACATTAATGTGTATAAATTAAACCTACATTAAAACACACGCCAAAGCATGTACATTTTAGCCTCTGCTAATATTATAAATTACTAATCTTAATCTCTCATATCGGCCACATTCGACATTTCGCATTTCAACATTAACTTTCACGATTAACCCATAAAGCATGTCTACATGGGCCCCCACGTAACACCGACTCCTAGCTGACGAAACAAGTAAGCTTGAACACATTCACGCCCCCGGATATATCTGTTAAGCCGAGCACTTGCCCAGCGGCGATAATCGTCAACACTCGCTTATACACAACAAACAAAAGCTAATAAGGTAACAAACTATCGCATCGCAACGACAGGAAACTTGCGCACCGCTTCAGTTGGGCATGTGGAATAACAATTTAGTACTAACTTTGCTTGAAGATGAATGCATTTGGAGTATGGGTGTGGAAAGCCTGAAGGTAACTCTGTGCAGGTTTTTCAACTTCCTGTGACGGAGGGGGAGGTCAACCAAAATGATTGTAATTTTGTATCCTTGCTGTTTGTATTAGTTTATTTTAAAAGAGATTTCCCCAATTCGGTGTAATAAAAATTAATGTATACACATACTCGTAAATTATATTTTCTTAGAGATTCGTGAGGAAACAACACATGTTGAGTACGAGTAGAACTCGCACTACGAGTGTTCCGTACCCACTTATGCGCATACGTATAGACATTACAGGGTATATAATATTCCTATTATTTATAAACATAAATATTATTTTTATCATCAATATATTACCTAGTATATCTTTCACAGGAATGAAGATATTATAAATATCTTAAAAACTATGAAGTTTCAAATAATTAATAGTTTTTCCGGTAAAATTCTAGTAACGTTGTTTTTTTCATAATTTTGAATTTAACAGTTTCTGAGATAGATATAGGAACAAATTTGTTGTGGAGACTTTCAATAACATTTCTAGAAATATTTGACATAGGTCTTAAAACGATTAGACCTTCTCTTTCAAATTATATCATTATATATATATATATATATATATATATATATATATATATATATACACATATATATAATGAATAAATATATACGGATCACTATGTCAATATCAGTTTATCACTGTGTTAAATTTCAAGCTCCTACGTCAAAGAGTTTCTGATATAATGTTTGCGGACATTTTCAATAATATCTTTCGAAGAATCTTAGATAAAAACCTAAAATAAATATTTTGATATACATATGACATACGTAATTTTAAATCGTTGCCTTAGACGTTGTTCCAGACATTGGTACAGCCCACAGATTGCCGGACAAATAGTGTTTTGTATTTAAAAGTTATATGTACACTCTAATAATATACAGTACCTACACTGCATATTTAGAAAATAATGAAAAGAAAAAAAAAACAAAAAAATACTGCGGAAAAACTGAAAGAGAAGAAAAAAGATTTTACCAATATTATAAAAAAAATTACCCAATAACTTTCAAGCGGAATCCGATCACGAGCAATAAATAAATCGAGATACATCGATGTTTGATTTATCAGATCTTGGCTGCAACAATTCCTTAAAGAAATTTTGACAGTATTAGAAGAATTTGACATTATTCATTATTTTTTATTCAGTCGGATTTTTGTTTTTAATAATATTTTTTAAGATGCATATAATTAACTTAATACCTACTTCGAAAACTAGAGTAAGTTTCTTTGATTAAATATGTATTTGATTAAATCCACAAACTAAAAGCAGCGAAATATAAAATGAATTAGTAACAGGACGTCCGTAGCTTATTTAGTTATTGAAATGAAATATTTAAAATGAAAAACGTTATTAAATCTAGAAAGTCATTCAAAACCTGATTATATCTGATTATGATTACGTATGTACCTTTATTTCATAAAAATAAAAAGTTACTACTATTAAATTTTGTGAACTTAATATCATGATTACAAATACTAAGTGTATTGTATTGTATACTAAATGTATTGTACCCTAAAATATATTTAAGAACATCAATAGATTGATCAGTAATATTTTGTATAAAAAGTATAAATTCTACTAAATATTTATTATCGATAAAAAATGTTGTGTGACTATATAAATTTCTCTCGCATCTTTGTTTTTTCCACTTTGCCCATTACTACTATTTTATTCTAAACCTTTATTACCTGATTCATTTTAACAATTTGTAAAGTCTAGTCTAACTGGCACGTTTGACTAATTCGTATTGTAAATCTAACCTCTCAAGTCTATGAGCTTTATATATACGTTAACTGCTGTAAGTCCAAAAATAATGAGTGACTAACTTTTCCTGTCTCATACGCGACCGGCGCCAGAAGTTAAAGGCGTAATAAAAAAAGACACTTAGGTATTTGTTAGTTACCCATTAATTACAGATGCAGATAAGGGTCATGAATCATGAGTTTTAATAACACGTGTCACATGAACAGTATTACGAGCTACGTAGCTAATATTTTAAAAATATATTTTATGTAAAAGTTCGCAGGGTAATGTCCGATTTAACAATTTATTTACTTTTATAAATATTTCTTTAACGCTAAACTGCCAGTGCTTTAACAATAGATGACGTCAAACCCTTTGATATTATATATATATATATATATATATATATATATATATATATACATAAGAAAGATAAATTTGTTATTATCAATATACTCCAAAAAGAGAAAACGGCGGGCGTTGACATAGAGAAGAACTAAATGTGTAAAAAGACCGAAAATACAGTAATACAAAGTATTGATTTTTGATGCTATTAGATAATTTTACACAGAAATTCTAAATATTTCCCTTTCGCAGAAGTTAACAAAAGGATCACTTAGGTGTGCGGTATGTACGATGAAATTATGTAAAATAAACTTAGTCATTTTAAATTAACCTACCAAACAAGCAAAGGGTGCATCCTTCAATGATAAAAGTTATATTCTCAATATTCTGAGAAATTATTAAATCATTATAACGAGCTGTGCCGACGCGATTTCTTTCACGTGGAATTCAATATGAGAAAAGTTATTAGCAATTGTTTGTGCTTTTCTTTCTCAGAACTCTGTAAACTGGATAGTTTACTAAAAACGTTAATAGATGGATTTGGTAACATCATAACATCACATCATATGGCGTTGGCAGTATCAATATCGTGATATGTACCAACTGAAGGTTTTTTTTGTATCTGTAATATCCAGATAAAAAAATGCTATATGTTGCTCAATGATATAAACTATTAGCATACCAAATTTCATCAAAATCCCTGCAGTAGATTCCGTGATTAAAGAATAAATTATCACATGGAAAGACAAATTCTGAAAACAGATTTTCTGGCTTCTACTACCCTTCTAAACGCCAAACCAAGCGCTCTTTTTAAAATATTTTCCTCTTACAATTTTATTAAATGTATATTATTATAGTTTGCTACCCCCCAGCCTAGGAGAAATATCCTTCAGTCTTTAAAAGACCATATTTAAACATTTTGATTTCTCTCTGTGGCATAATATCATGACCAAAAAGCAGTTCGCAATTTCTGGAAAGCCGATCGCTAGCAAATTATATACGGAATATTACAATCTAAACTGCTATTTTTCCCACCGCGTACGACGAAAGTGAAGATGAGCGCTCATCATCTTATCTTAATAAAATGCTCCGCGAATAACAACAAATTGGCATTGTTTGATAACCTTTATATATATATATATATATATATATATATATATATATATAAGATAAGCTTTATATAATCTTCTTATTTAAGACTAACTTAACAACCGGTTTCGACAATTTTTTTCCCAATTTTATTTCCATATTGCATTTGTTAACTGATTGATCGACCAAAGCTTATGAAGTATCCACCCGGACAGAAGATGCCCTTTATGTAAAATGTAGAAATATAATCTTTCATATTGATATTCATGATCGTTGTGGCTTAATTCACGAGCATTTTATCACGGCTTAATTTTTAATTTTCTTCTTGCCCTAATCTGTCTATATCTGCGTTTACGTAGCGACAAATTTAGACAAGTGTAAACGGGTAACCCAAGTCATTGTTTAAATAAAGAGTCGAATGTTAAAGCAAGTAATAATAAGCAGTAGGATCTGAACAAAAAGTTTAGTCATTAATGAATCCAGTTTTAACAATGAATACATTAAACAAGTAGTAAGACAAAATAAATACTCCAGAACAATCGCAAGAGTTGGTAATCATAGTGAAAATGTACCTTAAAATTTTTTTTTCTATTAATAATAATAGAATAATTTTATATATATATATATATATATATATATATATATATATATATATTTCATTTCAAATCTGTGTATTATGTACCTCACGTAACGCGAGGTGTGGTTGAGGTTGTGTACTTTAATCGTGCAGCGCGCTCGCGATATTTCTGTACGTAATACATCATTCGTCTTCTTGCTAATAATTTACATGAAATTATCATAACGTGTAGACTTCCATCATTTAGTATCAATTTGTTTGTTTTTCTTTATATTGGATGCCTATTTATTATATTAGACTACGCTTTTTTCTGTACAGTACATACACCATGCCATACCTACTATATATATATATATATATATATATATATATATATATATATATATATATATATATACATATAATTCTTTTAAATTTTAAAACTTCATTGGTATAATAAATAATGTCAATGTTATTTCCATACTTTTTTAACTCAGTTGAGTAGTATTATAAATTAAAGTATTGGAAGTCGCTAGAAGCGAGTCCCGAGTTCAGTTCACGTTAACTCATCGTGCATTTACGTATTTTAACTTCTTATTGCCTCTTCAAGTGTGTAGGGGACCGTGTGATGTACCTACCGATTAAAATATAATGACCTGGTTAAATAATTCAAATGTATCGTCTTGAAGTTTTATTTAACTTCAAGGAATGAAAACTCGGAAAAATCAATATTTTTACAAATCAGACGCACATATGCGTACAGTACAGAGGCGTGACATCATTCAGCAAATGGCGTTTTTTTCAGATTTGGGGCGTCGCCAGCATATTTTCGTTTCAATTGCCGACAGTAAAGAATCATAGATAAATATAACATAAGAATAATTACAGCGGCCGACTGCCAACAGAGGCATAATGGACTCAAAATATTCTATATCCTCGAAAAGTAGATTTAGTAATTACAGAGAAAAACAACTTAAATACAACAATTGTATGTAATTATTTTATCCAGAAAGAATTTTGTATCCAATAAATATCAGCTGAATCCCAGAAATCTCGAGTAAATTGCCTCCAAATGCCCAAGATTATCCAGATCGATTAAATAAATTAATTAAAAGTATAAAGCGCATGAATCTCTTTTACATTTAAGACAGGTAACGTAAAAAACTAAAACCTGCACTACACTCACTACTCGCGAAGTTGATCGAAGTTAGGCGAAGAGAATAATGTAGAGAGGTACTTCGATTCGCTTTGTGCAACCTCGCCTCGCCTCAGGCGACTTCCGATCGCTGTCGGCTTTTTGCACTCAAGTCAAAAGACTTCGCGAAGTTACACGAAGCGTCTCACTACACTACTGCGGACTTCAGTTTGCAGAATGACGTCGTACTGTTTACAGGTTGCAAAAGTGTGTAGTCACGTATATCGGACTGCAATCTACTTCGAGAGCACTTCGTCGTGGTAACTTCGCGAGTAGTGTAGAGGGCGTATAAAAGTGTAACCGATTTCTGATTTCGAAGATAGCGATGAAAACATACTTACAGCGTTATTTATCTTTTATAAAAATAACTTAATATTTTCAGAACTAAAATTTTTAAAATATTTCCTATTTCTTATACACGATCCTAATCCCAGATAGTAATAGCCTTCAATCACTCCCTTTAAATGTATATTATTAAAAAAATATGAAACTCAAAATAACTATTTGCTCTAAGACAATTTATACTTATACAAGTTTCAATGAACTTTCAATTAATTTTAAGCGGACTAGAATTTTCCAAGCGGAATGCAAAATAGCAGTTATGATATAATATATGTATATACCAAAATTATCGAAGAATATTTTCAATTTATTAAAGCAATGTTAAATCAAATCAGACAACATGTCATGTTACATTGCCAAACTATAAAATTAAAAATATCTCAGTAAGATTTTAGACGTTAATTTAGAGAAACGTTAGCTAACCACGATCGCTTTCATTTCAATTATTGTCCAACATATCAAACTATTTTTTAAATTACCTAATTTCAACATATTTTTTAAACTAAGTAATTACAATCACCATACAACGTACCTAAATGGTACAAGATATCAAAAAGTAAATTTATATGTATGTCGATAAGCTCAACGTATTTTACATTAAATTAATACGACATAATCGACATATCTATTACATTAATACTCGCAAAATTAAAATAATTAACACAGTCATTTGTTAAAACAACAATTAATCATAGTACACCGATAACGGGATTAAAATACATTCGAATCGAACCGAAACACACGCTCTTTATGATAAGAGACGATTTGCAAGCAGATTAACATGTATAAACAGAATTAACGTAACCAAAACACGATTACTTATCAATATTTTTTAATCTGAGTCCGCTACTAAGCCAAGGTCGATAATTACCAGGAGTTCAGTTCACTTCCTTGCCTGCCCAAAGTAAGAAACTTCGCATTTCCTCGATGCGATAAACGATCTATGGATTAACGAGTAGCCCTCGCCGAGGCCGTGAAAACTATATATTTTTTGTGTTTCTCGGATAAAAAATGTCAACTGCTCTACATTGTTTGCGTCTTTATTTGACTGAATTAATTTGTATATTAGTTGTATTGTTCGTAATGAGTGATCACGATCTATGGATTAACGAGTAACTCTCGCCGAGGCCGTGAAAACTATATATTTTTTGTGTTTCTCGGATAAAAAATGTCAACTGCTCTACATTGTCTGCGTCTTTATTTGACTGAATTAATTTGTATATTAGTTGTATTGTTCGTAATGAGTGATCGTATCCGGATACGATAAAAAGAATAGGCTGGAGCAGAAAAGTCTCCTTTTTGCTTTATTTATATTTACATATATTGACATATTTATCGCTATAGAGGATTAACACAGAACTACATTCGTTATAAAATAGGTCAAGAGTAAATATTCAACTGAAACACCGAATCTTGCGTTAGAAAGATTATAATAGTAAATCCAATTTTCTTACATAAAAATGGGATCTTAATATTATGACTAAATCTACGAAAAATGTTAGTGGTTCATCCCTGCAATTTCATTGTAATTTATCTAAAAACTTCAAAAATTTAATGTAAATCTTATCCCTCCATAACCTACATCGACCCTTACCACACTGAAGTACATAACACAAAAAAAAATGCAAAATTTCACAGTGGAAAATCATTTCATAAAGTACTTCGAGGCGTCCGGGGGGTCGGATTTTTTTCAATTTTTCACAGGTTTTATCGTTTATAAAACCTTGAAAAAAAATATAATTGAATGGTTTTAAAAATGTTTCGATTTTTTTATTAGTATAGTTATCGTTTCAAAAAACCGTGCCATGACAAAAACAATGTTACTCTTTCCTCTGTAACTAATAAATAACAAAAAACAAATAAAAAAGAAAACACAACAATCACAAAATACAAAAAAGGAAAATAAATGTATAAGACTTTATTCTTTGGTACGATCGGGAGACTTTGTAAGTATATTTTATTTGTACAACATAGACGTGCAGGTTGCAACGAGAATAAAGTTAAGACAATTTTTCTTTAAATGCATTACGACATATAATGTTTCACCTTGAAAGTTTCTTTTCTTGTGAGGCGTCTTCACACCAACTGGAAGGTGTTGTTTTGTTATTTTGGATACGACTCACGATGAATCGTAATTGTCTATGCTATGTTGTATAATAGTATTTTAGGTTAGCACCATTTAACTCATTATCTAATCCTTCAAAAACTTGATGAATGACTAAGCACAAATCCAAAATTCGAAACAGTAGTACTATAAACCATCTAACTGTTGAATATACGGAGCAATTTTGGTCAACGGAACCCTCATTCCCTTTTGTGCTTTGTAATTTGAAATCATCTCAGGTTTATTACCTTAAGATTATAAAAATCACTTGGTTGCGTGCAGAAATCTTCAATCCAAAGAGTGATGAATCAATTGGCCTGGTTTTATCGATAATTTATTTTAAATAGGTGGGGCATATTCATTTAAAATACTTACAAAAACACGACATATTTAACAGATATAAAACTTGATCATATTTTAACAAATACAGTTTCGCGCACAATTGCATTCAACGCACGATGGAGTCCAGTGGACTCAGTTCATGCTATGCTTGCCGACCAGACATAACAAGCACACATATGAACCTTTTCTTCTCCACATTCAGAATGTTACTGACGAAAGGTATTTAGAAAACACCACATCGTATACGCGTAAATTTGTCAATTACAACGAAAATAAAAAATAATTCGTTGGAACCCTTCTTTTTAAATTAAGCGTTAAATGTGTTCCATATCTATGAACAACGCTTCCATTCAAGCGATTAAAGATTGTGTCTGAATTTCTTCCTTCCATTATTCACAAACCTTCTGAACAAAGGATCGATTCAATCTTAACCAAGTCACTGTGACTAAAAGACCAGAATCGCAAGACCCTATTCTACTGTTTAGACGCATGTCCTTATCATTTAGAACAATATATGTCCATATAAAGAAAAATGAACTAAACATATATAAGATGTAAAATAAGATGTGTAGAAGACAGTAGCGCCGGATTTAGAAAATGCTGGAGTACAATGGTTAGGAATAAATGGCTGTATGTGAAATACTGTATATCGTTCTAGAAATGTGGCAGCTTTTCTTTTTGTGGCTTCAATTGGTCCTATGAAATACTTTGTTTAATTTACACCTATCTGGTAAACCAAAAGTAAAGAATGGCACTTAAAGTGAAGAAATCGACGTTTAGCAGGCAAAATTGTCATCCTTGTGCATTACTATCAATTGGAAATAAACAGTATATAATGTTGTCTATGCAAGTTGGCTCCCTGTTACCAAGAGTACAGATGCTATTGTGTGCGCTCCTCGACGATATGCACAGTTGGCCTTATTTGCCTTGTTACCCAGATTGTATTATTCGCTTAGTTGTGTCTCGTTACAACATTATGCCCCTTCCAATCGAAATGGGGTAGGCACTGATACAGCATCACAACTTCAGTCGTAACAAGACATTAACCTCGTTCGCTAATACAGTTTCGCAATAATTAGTGAAAAAAAAAGTTAATGCAGTTAATATATGTTTGCGTATAATCAAGACATAGCCTTATTAATTTTCAGCAAAACCCCGGAAGTGATATAACAGGAAGAGATCAACCAGCTTATTCATATATGCTTTTTCATTTACCGCTGCTGTACTTTCGTGAAGTGGTCTTAACTAAGTCGGCAAACTTTGTTTTTTTTTAAAGTACATAAGAAAAAATAACGAAACACTTATAACTCACGTGTCCTTTCGTTCGTCTGCCAAAGCTGTTTTTTTTCTCAGAAGCTGCTTAATGTAGGACGCTGTCGTGGTAATGAAAGCTATTGATGCAGCGATCATAGTAAGAACGAAAAATATTTGAGAATTTTGAAATATGCAGTTATGTATAATTTTTTTTGCTTTTCGATCATGTAGACTATCATAGTCAATCAAATGAAAGGGCGTGTTATAAGGATTTCAACACTATTCTTTTCTGAACTTTACGTTGCTGAAAAGTTCAAAATATCCAAAAACGCAATCTTGCAGTTTTTGACAAACTTACGATGCTATGATGTCAATGAAAAATATACTGTGAAGAAAGAAGATAAATATTTGAAAACACTTTCATAAGAACCCTATTGTATTAAATGTAAAAATTTTTTTATATATACTCTAAGGAATACTTGAAGTGCGGTAATTACTTTACCGGCCTTTTTAGGTTTCCGTAACCAAATAGCAAAAACAGAACCCTTATAATTTCGTCCTGTCCGCCTATCTGCCGTATATCATAGCCATTTTACTCGGAGACTATTGGCGGGATATAGATACAATTTGGATGGTGGGTGTCTTCTATGAAGCATGACACAATGAAATAAAGTAAATATTACATGCTATTTAGCGTCAAAACGAACCTTTTTTCACAGAAGAAGTAAACTCATAAACTGTAGCAAGTTTAAATTTAAAAGTTATGTTAAATATAATTTTCTTCCATAACCCCATTAACTTCGATGATAAAATGAAATAGTGGAATTATGAAAAAAATTATATTAGGAGTGGCACTCTATGGAACTGAGGGACGAAAAAACCAGTGCACGCAGAGGTGATATTTACTGTTTTTCGTAGTAATCTCCGTTGCATGCTAGGTAATCTTCCATGAATTTAAACCAGATATAAAGGTTTCTTTTACAAAATCAATCCGGAACGAAAGAGACAATCTCGTTAAATAACCTTTTAGATGGTTTTCACATATAGGAAAGCAACAATATCACATAAAATTATATGGAGGAAGCTCTTTGTTTCCATAGTCTTTCTCGTCCTATATGACGGTGCATTATCGTGATGCAAAAACAAAGTGTCGAACTTGAATTTGATTTTTTATGTTTAATACCTCCACAATTTGAGACAGACATTCTTCCTCGCACTAAGCAACTGTAACAGTCTTGTTAATCAAGAAACTACGACCAAAATACCTGTCTTAATGAAAAAAACCGCAAGATATAACGATTGAATCAACATAGCTTGATTGCCCACTGTCAAATTTTCTCAACATTTCTTTATAACACTTCTTTCTTGTCTCTTTCATATCGTCAGGCATGAAATGAGATGCTCACGAATAACAGAGCGTGCGTGCTTTTAAATGAATTCATAAAATACGATGATCTGCTGATGCATTCAACAAGATAGTCTCCGTGCCGATACGCCACATGTATGTCTTCTTCCAGAAGTTTTCACACAGCTTCCACGTTTCCAACAATCCAATCTCAACACGTCTACCCCGATCTTAAATTATCTACCAGCTATACATTATTCCATTGAAATTGAATAAGCACCTCACCTCTCAATTTTTCTTTAGAATAGACAAACGTACTACCACATTCTTTCCTTGAAGTTCTCACTTTTTTGTTAAAATTGTAAAAAATAAAGGAAAGTCCATTATTCTTGAATTAATTTTGCCATAAATACATTTTAAAAAAATAATTGAGAACGCAGTGATTACCAACGTATCAAATACGATGTCAATCAATGTGTTGCATTTTATCTATCTATTCTCAAGTCAATTTTATTTTGTAATATTACTGCAAATAGCGAAATTTATGTAGCACGTATTAAACTAAGTTGATGATATAATGTTTTGAGATTGAATTGTTACTTCATATAAAATTATCTCTAAACGTAACTCAAATACACTAAAAGTAGAGCGACTTCACTTTATCCTAAAATGAACAAAATTACCAACTATTACACCGATAAAACCTTAGCGAAAATGCCTAAATTCTACACTAAGACCTTAATTCCAGACGATCGAGCTAACCGAAGGCTCCGTCCCCATCGAAACCATAGAAGTGGAGATCCATGGCGGTCGCGAAGTTCGATTGGAACAACACGCCTTATCTAAGTTGCTCGATATGCAGCGACTCCTCATCGCCGGAGCCAACGTCGTTGTCGTCAAGAAGTACGCCTTCTTAAACCTTACAGTCACTAACCTGTTGCTGGTGATCACCGATGCAGACAGCGTTCACTTTCAGAACAAGGCCTTTGCACATATTAAAGGTTAGTGGGTAATCAGTTATAATTGCGAAATATATATTATGTATAAATTTGTTATCGTAGATGTCAATTGTGACAAATCATAATTTTTACAGGTTTTACAGGCATACGCTTTTAAATCTAACTTGTCAGAAATATTTAAAACTAAGTTGTCTACTTATAAGGTATAAATTTTATGTTTATAAGCATATAATGTATTTATGAAATGGTACCATCACTTATCTTGCATAAGTAGAGTGCAAACAAAAATACTGGATGAGATAAAATAAACACGTACTCCTAAGATTGTATTTTTCAGAAATTGATCGATTGTATTGACTGTTTTCTAGAAGTAACGGTTCAAAATTCATATTTTTAATAGATTGCTATATTGCAAAGTATCATTCGAGAAATAGTTCACAATACTCCATCATCATGTTGGTAATTGTCAGTATATCCATTTTTAAGGAAAAGGTTATCAAATTTAACCAATTATACTAACGAAGTAACACTCGATAAGCATACCATGCTTAAAAATACGTATCTAAACGTAGGATGGGCATACAATTATTTTGGGAAAAAAATTGCCTTACCGTTTTTTTTAATCACCTCTGTGACTATATTAATCATTAATTGTTTTGCACAATCTATATATTAGGGTCGCACATTCTCTCCTACCGTAGTAGAAGAGAGTGTGCATGATGGAATAATAAATTTAATATTTTTTTAGAACAAAAGTTATGAACAATAATAGCATTGTATTGAGCATTGTACATAACAGAATCTTAGTTAGTTTTACATCAATATACTTTGAAAGCTCTTAAAGAGAAATCAAAGTTTTTATTTTTACAATAAATATAGTTCTAAAACAGCGGGTTATTACGTCATCTGCCTATATTATTGTTCTTACTTTTTTGTTATTATTTATTTGTAAATGCATGCATGCATAAAGCAGCGAAATATTATTTTAAATGAATTAATTATTTACCGCAATATAATATATATGAAATAATATATACGCCAAAGAATATTCTATTATTTTCAGAACGTTCTTGTACGATAACAAGTCAGCTTCACCGGCATCTACTTGCATATTCACAACATTATAATTTCATTTGACAAACAACACCATTTACTAATGCATATTCATTATGTATGTTCAACTTATAGCACGCTTTGTAATGTAAATACACGTCCACATAATTGCTATCTACCTAAAGTGAATTCTCTGCAAATGATTTATCGGGCAAAACTAATAAACGCCGCTCGAGTGGAACGTCCAAAACTGCCAGTCAATTGAGATAACGTAAGTTGTATTTCCTGCGCGCGTTTAATAAAATTATATCAAAGAACGTGCGCAGTACATGGGCTGCATGCGAAGGTTTTGCCGTTGCGATTTAATTAATTTTATTGTAACTAGTTTTAAGAGCGACCTTGATACCGTTTTGCGTTACGAATAGAATATCGCAGTCATTGCGAGAGCGTAACTTATTCCTATTGATTTGTGTAATTGAATAATGCGTAGACCATATTAATCTCAAATATGTACGTAAACACTAAACAAAGTGGATTTTGTAAAACTTTCGCAATAAAATGTTGAATGGACTCTTAATATTTTAATTTCGAATCGGTCGTAATTTATGTAAGGACATGTAGACCATATTAATCTCAAATATGTACGTAAACACTAAACAAAGTGGACTTTGTAAAAATTTCACAATAAAATGTTGAATGGACTCGTAATATTTTAATTTCGAATCGGTCGTAATTTATGTAAGGACATGTAGACCATATTAATCTCAAATATGTACGTAAACACTAAACAAAGTGGACTTTGTAAAAATTTCGCAATAAAATGTTGAATGGACTCGTAATATTTTAATGTCGAATCGGTCGTAATTTATATAAGGACATGTACGTATCTTAGTATGTTATTTTTCAAAAAGTATCGCTTATAATTTTAACTGGAGTTGAAATAATTCATTTTCTTGAATATGTACAATATTGTCGAACAACCGGTATTGAATGTTGCTACGATCTAAAATTCAACACACAGACGGTCAAAAATTGTAAAAAAAAATTTTTTGTCTTCTATTTTATCATTCTGTACGCTAAATCACTCCCTTTTTTAAAATATTTTCAATGTTCAGAATTCACTCTGTTACAATTTTATTATATGTATTGACTAATATTTAATCTGTTATAATTCTTCTGTTTCTATGCTATATAATTATAAATGTTCTGTCGAATATTTTAATTTTTAAATATAGGTTGATGCATGCAAAAGGAATTTAATTAATTTTTTGGCAATGTTTTTAAGTGTTATTATATACTGAGTAATTTGCCATACAATCTCAGATGTTATACTAAATCTGCCATCTTTGCGTAAACTTTAAAGCTGTATACCTTGTGAACCGTAAATACTATGACAAAAATTAATAAAAACTTTGGTAGCAAACTACTGATCAAGCTTTAAAATGATAAACAGCTATCGTGTAGAGTACTATATTTTATACAATTATTATAATAAATACCATTTTATAAAATTAGTAGTTTACGAGAAACGGCACGTCAAAGATTGCAGTTTTTGCCATATATATATATATATATATATATATATATATATATAATTTATTCTTTATTCTATTTCAAAAAACATCCTATCTTCAGTAACTATTCAATGTATATTAAATATGTTTTCATAAATATTGTAGTGTTTAATTCTCTACAATGCTTTTTGGAACTTTTTATAATATATTATTAGATACAATTATTAATTTCATAATTCAATTTTTCTCAACTAAATGAAATTACGTGATGTAGTATTATTTCTACTTTATTCTTTACTACGATCTAGGTTTCGTTTTATGACAAAATCTTCGGGTGAGCAATTTGTAAAGATAGAAAGAGAAATCTTTATTAATTGCTCCCCTGAAGATGTCATACAACGATACTTAGATCGTGGTAAAGAATTTAAATAAAGTAGAAATAATACTACATCACGTAATTTCATTTAGTTCAGAAAATATTAATTATAATAAATTTCTACAAAATTAACGCCAAATTATTATAATTCAATAATTTTAAAATTATAAAAAAATTAAGAAAATTTATAATTCAATAATTTTAAAATTATATATTAAAAAAAATTTTGTAACTATTAATCCTAAAAAAAAGTTTTAAACAATAATTGTAAAGATTTAAATGCTTTACAAAATTCACCATAATTTATTATGGACATGCTATAAAATAGTTGCGGAGATATTTTGAATAATCTATTTTTACTACCTGTATCTAACTTTTAACGGATTACATCGCAAAAATTATTAATTTTATAAAAAAAATTAATGTACTATAAAAAATGATAATAACATACTTTGAAGTACGTTTAAAAATGAAGGGAATATTTTGGTAAAGTTAAACTAAGCAAATAGTACAAAATCAAATAAGGAACACTATTTTATGGCACTGACCGTATCTCATAAACTACGGATACTATAAAAAACATTTTATGTGAAAATTGTCGGCAATTCATTACTGAATGGAATTAAAATAAAGTCCGATAAATACCTAACGAGATATTTGGCAAAAACTGTTTTTACGATCAGTTCTTGGTAGACTACCAATCTTATAAAATGGTGTTTATAATAAAAATTGTAGAAAATATAGTGCTCTACAAGATTACTGTTTGTTGTTTTACAGTTTGCGAAAGAATTTGAAAAAAAAACAATTTTTTCTTTTAACGCAATGGAACTCATGTATGAAAATAAAGTGTAACTCATATACGACAATAACGAATATAGTTAGTACGACAATAATTCATTAAATGAAAGAAGCTATCGAAAAATTAAAGCTCTACAAAAAATGTATCGCAATATTAACAGTTAACACAAGCTTTAAACTTTTCACTAAGATCACGAATTTAGCATAACCTCTTAGACCACGCCAACTTGGTAAATCACTCAGGAAGCAATCCTTTACACTATTGTTAAAAGAATTTGAATTGAATAACGAAAAAATACATTTTCACTGGATTGCAAACCTTTTTCTTAACACCTTATATAATTAAGTATAGAAAGTGTCACTTACGTTACGTATTGTTCATCATTAAAATCTAAAATGTTCTAAGTCGCAAGTTACCACCGACCCGCTGTGCTAGTGATGGCGTATGAAATCGCAAGTAGGCATACTTTAATATAAATCATCAATTACGTATGAATTTTACGTGGCCACTGCCAAAAACAAAAATTTTAATCTCATTTTCATGTGAGATATCTTAGTAGCTGTTTACAGATCAGTCGATTTTTTAGTAAACCCTGTTCGCCTGAACAAGAACTGCGGCATCTAGCATTAAATTTGTATTATTTCATAGTTTCCTTTTATGTAAATATTCTAACCGAAAGTACAATACTAAGCTAATAACCATTTATTTTAATTTTTAAAGAACAAATGTGAAGGATGAACTAGTATATTCACAGCTTTTGTAAAATGGATTTATTATTTAGTCTTTGACGTTTCAGTATGTTGTGTTTTTGACCGATTAGAAAATATTTCGATGGCATGATCTTGAAATATATAAGTGTAACTTCACATAATTTACAAAACTGTGACTGTTTTTCACGTTGCAAAGAAATAACCTATTAGCGTAACAACCGAGCTTATCAACTTTGATCGACAAATACAACCAAAATTAATGTATTTGGTCACGATTACATAATATAATCAGCAACGTACGATTTATCTAATACAAATATTTAGGACAAATATATTTTCGCTGATACAAAGCGGTATCATAAGAGCCTATCGACATATGTCGAACATCACTAGTCCATTTCATTATAACGTTTATGGTTATATTTTTAGTTTCTTATATTTTTAGTTTTTATGATCTTGAAATATTTAAGTATTACTTCACATAATTTGCAAAACTGTAACTGTCTTTCACATTGCAAAGAGATAACCTATTAGCGTAACAACCGAGCTTATAAACTTTGATGGACAAATACGACCAAAATTAATGTATTTGGTCACGATTACATATTCAGCTACATACGATTTATCTAATTAAAATATTTAGGACAAATATGCTTTCGCTGATACAAAGCTGCCTATCGACATATGTCGAACATCACTAGTCCATTCCCTTATAATGCTTTCGATTATATTTTTAGTTTCTTTCTTCAAAAATACAAATAAAACCACTCATCTATCAAAGTTTTATCTAATAGTCTCAACTTAATTCACTTGAGCTCTTAACTCCTTTTCAACTGCATTGGCATCCATTTTATACCTGTTTCTAATTAATTATATTTATTACATATCTAGAAAATATGTCAATATAGCAGCTTCGTCTCTTATCGTCATTAGTATATTTTTAACAATATTTGTTATCGTTCATTAACCAGATCCAATCGTTTATTTACCAGATCCAGTACTTTGATCCAGTACTTTCTGTACTGCTTGTGTTTTACAAATTGTTACATAAAATGTACCAAACTATCCATATTTGAAAACGCTGGCATTTTCCAAAATTCATATGTCAAACATTTTAAATAATATTTTTCTCTAAAATATATCGAGAGAATGACTAACTGACATCACAATGAAGACGGCCAAATGGGTTAGGTCGCGAGGTGTGCCCAAGGTGAAGCACAAGGTTGTTAGACGATATTAAAATAATTATTCAATGATTCTCAAACTTTTTTTCTCGCGATGCCTTTACCATATGCGATTTTTTATAATGCCAAATATAGAAAATATTGGCAAAAGCCACTTCAAAAACAACTGCATAATATTGAAATTGTGAAACGAAACATTAAATAAATAGACGTTGTTAGTATTTGTCATATTATAACTGCGTCCTATTTGTAGAGTCATACATTTAACTTTTTATGCACTAGATGTGTCATAATTAATCAAGGGTTTTACTACAACACTATAGATAGCGACCTGTGTAATTTTATATAAAACTTGATACATCTCAATCTTTTGCAATATCCATAAGAATGAAAATAGTATATTCTCCTGCTTTTTAAATAATTTCAGATATATTATGCTGACAAACATTACTTTGCTAAAATAATAAGTATTGTTTGTTGCATCTTTTTTTACTTATATCAAATACGCCTTTACAAAAAATGCATAACCGGTTTCAACTTCTAGCCCGTGAAGAAGGACAGCCATAGACAAGTCTTGCTTCCAAGGCAACGTGCTATGGACCAAGCGTAACTGGAGCATGTACTGTTCAACGCTTACCTAAATGGCACGCACACCCGGTATACAATGACCACATACATAGTTAAATACTCAAGATTAATTGAACTGTAAAGTCAACAGTGACGCTAATCACTATGCTTATTCACTATGCTTATTTCATTTTTTTCCTAACCAAATATTCAACCTTTTCACAGGTTTTATTACGGAATCTCGCATCAAAAGAAATACAACAGTTATTGGTATTAATTATGAGCACATAAATAGTTAAATACTCAAGATTAACTGAACCGTAAAAGTCAACATTGATGCTAATCACTAGTTATTGTCTTTAAGATCTTTTTATTTCATTTTTTTCCTAACCAAGTATTCAACCTTTTCACAGGTTTTATTACGGAATCTCGCATCAAAAGAAATACAACAGTTATTGATATTAATTATGAGCACATAAATAGTTAAATACTCAAGATTAACTGAACCGTAAAAGTCAACAGTGATGCTAATCACTAGTTATTGTCTTTAAGATCTTTTTATTTCATTTTTTTCCTAACCAAGTATTCAACCTTTTCACAGGTTTTATTACGGAATCTCGCATCAAAAGAAATACAACAGTTATTGATATTAATTATGAGCACATAAATAGTTAAATACTCAAGATTAACTGAACCGTAAAAGTCAACAGTGATGCTAATCACTAGTTATTGTCTTTAAGATCTTTTTATTTCATTTTTTTCCTAACCAAGTATTCAACCTTTTCACAGGTTTTATTACGGAATTTTACATCAAAAGAAATACAATTATTGATATTAATTATGTGCTACATAAATAGTTAAACACTCAAGATTAACTGAACCATAAAAGACAACAGTGATGCTAATCACTAGTTATTGTAATTAAGATCTTTTATTTCATTTTTTGTCCTAACCAAGAATTCAACCTCTTCACAGTTTTTATTACGGAATAAAACTGATATTAATTATGTAGCCCCTACAGTATGATAAAGAGTTCAATTAAAAAAAAACAATTTAGAAAAGATGTCTGCCTATATATTTGTAACTTGCTGAACTACCTATATTTTTTAAAACTTGGCTTTACGAATTTTGTTGTTACGTGAAGTCAAACATTACGCTATGTCAACAGAAGCTGAGCGATATATAAAATATTCAAACGGGAAGCAGGGGGCTATATATATATATATATATATATATATATATATATATATATATATATATATATATATATATATATGTATGTGTGTATGTGTGTATGTGTGTATCTGTGTATCTGTGTATCTGTGTATGTGTGTATGTGTGTATGTGTATATGTGTATATGTGTATATTTATATATATATATATATATATATATATATAATGTATGTGTTAAAGAACGTAAAATATGGTTAGATCATAATACTAGAAGTCTAAACAAGAGACGACTAAGCCTACAAAACTGCATTGTATGTCAGTCGAGCAAGCGAATGGAATAGGTCGTTGTCTACTATCGCCTTACCTGCTACACCTTGTTAGAAGTTTTATTTTGAATGAATTCAAATATGTACATTTCTATCAACATTTTTACTTTATTTCTTAAATAGGCTATTATTTTAAAATTATTCCATTTTGTCCTTATGCTGGTAATACAGAGGAATTATTTTATTATTGAATTGATTTAAAACTTAGAATTAAAAATAAATGTAATGCTCATAAAATGTAATTTATTCTTATTTAACTTTCACATTTTTAACCACGATAAAAGAAACATTATTAATAAATAAATTATTATAAAAGAAACATTATTTGCCAATGTATATTTTATTACGAACAATTATTAAATAACTTTTCTGGAGATAACTTTTTTCTATTTACGTTAGTTAATACTTAACAAAAATAGCATTTTTGTACATGCATATTGTTCTGTAATATCTAGATATATATCATTTACCGTATTCTCAACATTTTTTGTACTTGTACAAAAATAACACTTTGCAACTTCGTCTCCAATCCCGTCAATTCCCCTCCACGAGACCGATTACGCGGCCAACATAGGGAGTAAGTTCTATAGCCTGACTGTAAATTGATGTTCAATTACCTCAACTGTTAGCTTAAGTGAAAACCATATCGGAATATGCGGGTGCAGGCCCGCCACACCGAAATCCCACACTCGATTACTGCATATAGCGACGTAAACAATTCGTGAAGACCAGTATTCAAAAAAAGTATTTTTATCGTAAATATTGTTAATAAACGTTATATCATTAAGAATAGAATATTGCCAAGTACTTAGAGGAAACGTGAATCATACTGTTAAAAAAATGGTAGAAAATATTTAGACTAATTTCAAAATGAAAACTGTATTTGCTATTTGGCTTATAATGAGTATAGTTAAAAACTTCAAAATCGCAAATTGTTTGATGTGAAAAGCTTTTTTCGTTGTCATTAAGAATAGAATATTGCCAAGTACTTAAAGAAAACGTGAATCATACTGTTAAAAAAATGGTAGAAAATATTTAGACTAATTTCAAAATGAAAACTGTATTTGCTATTTGGCTTATAATGGGTAAAATTAAAAACTTAAAGAATCGCAAAATTGTTTGATATGAAAAGCTTTTTTCATTCGAAGAATACGTGTTATTTTAGTACAGGGATATACAATAACCGTTTAGCTAAAAGTGGCAGGATCAAGTAAATATACTTACAAGAAAATCATGTTATAGAGTTACAGAGTCATTACTTTACAAAATGTATAAAAAGTGTAATTTAAAAAAAATGTAACAGAACCGACAAACACTTAATAAAAAAATTGAGAAAATTTTAAATGAAAGAAATAATCTATATCACTCTAACTCTTCCATTATATAACTCTTATCCTATTCTACGCGTCTAACAACCAACATAATCTTATAAATAATAGCATTATCATTCAAAAGAGGACTAAATCAAAACCGAGCATCGGTGTTGATTTAGACCAGAAAGAAAAAAAAATCCAATACCAATAGTGAAAATTTAATACGCTTTCATAAAGCTGTCATTAAATTAGCTACGGAAATTAAAATAGGTGTCGCGTGACAGTAAGATCGAAAATTTATTATAAAATGTTTTGTTGAAATTTTTTTTTCTAAATGTTAATATATTAAGTTGACTAGTAAGTTTTTAGCCACAAATTCGGGACTTTTCGAGAAAGATTCCCGAAATTTCTAGGTTTTACAGTATGGTATAAATAGGCCAAAGTTCAGTCAGATGACAACAGTCAGCGCCGAAGCTTTAAGTGATTACATAAAAGATATGGATTTAAATCGATATCAAATAAGGATTCTGTTAATTTATGAATTTCGTCTGGGTCACGACGCAAAGACTGCCACAAATAATATATGTCTTGCGATGGACGAGTCCACAAAGTCTTACGCGACGGCAAAGATATGAGGATTTCAGGAATGAGGACTACGATCTTGGGAACGAACCCCGCACCGGACGTCCTGTTGAATTGGACATTCAACGATTACGACGCCTAATTGAGGAGGATCCTCAACTGCCGACTCATCAATTGGCAGATGAGCTACACTGCAGTATGGCACCATAAGCACATTTGCACGAATTGGAAAAAAAATCAAAATACAGTGTGTGATATACCTTCAGTGTAGAGTTGACTCTTGTCAACAGTTATTGATATTGAAACGATACTTTGACCGGCTGAATCAGTTAGTAACTGGCGATGAGAAGTGGATTACATACGATAACCATAGAGGCAAACGTCAATGGCTGGGTGTCGGAGAAACAGGAGATTCACTATCCAAACCTGAAATAAGTGCCAAAAAGGTGACGCTCAGCTGCCGGTGGAATGTCAAGGGCATTATCCATTGGAAGTTGCTTCCAGAGGAATTTACAATTAATGCAGATATTTACTATGAAAAATTGGACCGATCAGCTAACAAATTGAGTAGTCCACAGGATCGAGTTTATTTTCTACATGATAACGCTAGGCCACATGTTGCAAAACGTACTCGTGATAAATTGAAGGAACTCGGCTGGGACTCACTCATCCACCATATTCGCCGGACATTTTGCCCTCTAATTACCATTTATTCAGGGCTCTAAGTAACCATTTAAGTGAAAAAAAATTCGAAGTTAAAGATCTCCAAAACGACCTCACACAGTTTTTTGAATCAAAGTCACCGGAATTTTACAAGGCGTATTGTCACTGCTAACTAGATGGCGACGAGTAGTAGGTAATGATGGTCCATGCTTAGTGCATTTTAATAAAAATAGTTGACAGCAACTCGGGGTTAAAAACTTATTACCCACCCAATAATATCACTTTATATTGACTTAGTTTTTAGACAAATCGCTCGACGCGTTTTTTAAACAAAATTAAATGTGTTGAAATTACTATTTTTCCTATAATGTTAATTGTACAATTTTGGAGAGCGATTTTACCAAAACTAAACGGTAAATAATTTTTAAATTTTGAAATAAGTTAGATATTTATTGTTTGAATAAAAGATATAAAGTTAGATATTGTTTCAATAATATATAAAAAATTCAGCGAATTTCATCAACAACGCGTTACACACGACATCATCTACCTTAATATTTAATTGTCTCGCTTGTGCTGGGGATTGTAGTTCCTTCAACGCATTTGCGGCAATGCAGTTCATAAAAGAGATACAATTTCAACCGAGTTAAGCATTGCTCCGTGTCACGATCGTAAGCAAAGCCCGTTCGACTAGCGTGTAAACGGACGTGTGCCTACCTAGCAGCACCTGTGGTGACCGACCGGTTATATTGCACGACCATACACGTGTCCTGCCTCCCGACTTGCTCAAACCTAAACGACATCACGTGCCTGCATAATGTTGTGAGATAATATTTTACATGTTGGAAGTCCTTTAAGGCTCTCTGCCCATTGGCGAAGCTTAAGCTTCAATTTTTTGGGATTTTATTAGTTTCTTTTGACGTTTAACACGTGTAATATTCTCTCCGATTTTGGAAAAAGGTTATCGACGCAAGTTTGTGTCAATCAAATATATATTATACGAATATATAAACACTTGAACACGATATGATGGGATGTATCATTGTTGTTTGTCATTTTAAAAGCAAAACATCTTTAAACGTAACCGAGTAAACGAGCCTCTGTCATTCAAAACGTAGAAGTCAAATTACGTCAACTTATACGAACAAAACTGAGTTGGACAGACATTATAGATTTATTGATCTTAGAGTCGTGTCTCCTCATTATAATTTTATAATTATGACTAAGAAAACACGAATATACCAACTGAAAATACATTTTTTCATATTAAAGAAAACTTACGAATCGATGACAACCGCCTCTCAACACGTACAATTATGGTCAAGTATAAAGGTATTTTAAAATCAAATCTGTCAAGGGAGCGGGACTCGCACTACGAAGGTTTGGTACACATTTCGGCATTTATAAAAATTTAATGGTACAAAATATTTTTTTAAACTATTTACAAAATTTTAATTTTTAGAACGAAAATATATTGCCTACTGTAAAGTTCACATGCGCATATTTAAAAAAAAAAATTGTTTATGTGATATAAATACAAATTAACAATTTTCGTTTTTTTCAATTCCTTCTGCAGTGAAACCATGTTTCTTGCCAAATTTCATGATTCTAGGTTAACGAGAAAAACCCTGTAGGTTTTAATTTATTTTGCATGTGTCAAAATAAATCAAAGTGCGTTGACTTATAAGCTTGATTTTTTACAGCTCCAAGGTGTCTACGGTACTAAGTATTTGATGTTAATTTCAAGTTCATACCTCCACGTATTCCTGAAAAAAGGGTCTTGGCAAACAGACAGACAGACAGACGGACGGACAACGAATTCAAAGTGCCCATATAAGAGTTCTTTTTTTTCTTTTGGGGTAAGAAACCATAAAGAAGATTTCGATAAGTTTTCAGAAATCAACAAAAATATTTGTCATATTCACTATCGTGTAATTGAAAGAGGAATCTTCGGAAGGCTTTAGAATCATCTCAGCTGTCCACACCGAACTGGGATATTAATTCGCAGTATACAATATATAAGTAAATTTTTGTACACCTTTTAAATAAATAAGCACGTTTAAAGGAAACCCTTAATATATAAGACATATATAAAAAAAACTACACAAGACTACAATACACATTAGCCAAATTGAAAAGCAATCGGAAGAGAGAAATATTGGAAAAGAATGGAAACGAAATTATGACTCCCTTCCTGATAATCACCTTGCGTTGCCTACGCATCTGCGATGGAGACGGCGTGATATTATATGTAGATAATTCCATCTCCACATGCTCGACCATTGACCAGTACATCATATCAAATGCAAACTAGATCCGCTGACCGAGCACAATGGACAATGATTGGTGAGATTCAGCCGCGGAGTGGAAGAATTCAAATTGCAAGATGCTATCTCGCCTGCGTTCAGTAGGTCACAGACGTTAAGTAACTTAGAATAGAGTCCACTATTCTCATTCGCACTCGCGCGGACGTTGCGTACTTAACTTATAACGCAGTTAACGACAGCGCCATCATTGTGTGCATATCTTTCCTTAGTACTTGTTATGATAGTATCCTTCAAATTAATTATATTCCATAATGCAATATCGAAATGACATGTTTAAGTACGAATTTCACATAAACCTTAACCATCCCTTATCGAATGAATATTGATGGCAAACAAATATTTAAATAACGACATCACCAGCTAAAACAGCCGTTCAGTAGGCGGCTTAAAATTTGCTCTGAAATTGGCTTAAATTTTGATAAAAAAAGGGGTAAATTAAGTTTACAATTATAGCGAACAGGAAATATAATGGTGGGTGGAAAATCATTCCCGAATTCAAGCTGTATTTAAAAGCTTTGTTAAGCTACATTATCCTACTCTGGTTCTGGAATTCGAAATCGGGCTGATGATTTACAGACGATATCCATAATGTTTAGTACATCGCACGAACAGGCAAGACTTATTACTGTACCTTATTATGAGCATATTTATGGCTATTTATTACGTACAGTAATAAAGCAAATTACATAATATGGAAAAGATACTGGTGTGACAAAACATTTTTAGGGATGAAAAAAAATAAATATAATCACACTGGCTACCCGCTGCGGCTTCCCGCTGATGGGCAAAGATTTTTCACGAATTGACACGAGATGCGCATAAAATTTGTCTTACTTAAAAACGCCATCGTAACTTTTGAACTATTCATTAGAAAACTACGATAAAAGGGAAAAGAAGAAAAATTAATAAGATGAGGAAAATCACTATGAAATTTAATTCAATAAGATTAAGAGCGTTGCGCACAATAAGATCAAGAAAATTGAGTTCAAAAAATACATTTCCTGAACACTAAAACGTTTATTGTGGATTGTATATAACATATGTGCAGTCGTGGGCTTCCTTATAGAACTTTTTGAGAAGAACAATGTTGACATACGTTGTTCCAATGTCTCTAGAAAGATTTAAGTAGTGCACACCAAGTTACCTCTCCGACGAATGCTTTTTGTCCGACTTCACAAACATCCATTAGCACAGGTCGGGTAATGGGTAATTTAAAAAAGATACGTAAATTATACAATACATTTAAACTTTCCACGTAAATTGATTTATCCGCTAATAAAAACGAAATAAAATCATTGAATGATTATTTCAACAAAAAATCTACTTGAAAAAGATACGTTTATGAAAATTACTAGCAAGTAAAAAATAATACAATTTTAATATATAAAATAAATATAATTTCGAAAGAGGGTAATGCCAAAAATCAAAAGAATATACAAAATAATATCTTCTAATGAAAAAAAAAATGTGTCGATCTCTACAAGTATATCATATATTAATGACATTCAGTAACATCGCATTACACCCGACAATAATTATTTTGTAAAATTTTTTGCTATATAAAAAAGTGAAACTAGCCATTTACTTACGTGAATTATGCAAAGACGAAACGACTTAAATATTTATGTAAAAACGTTTTACGAAACAAGTTGCATATCCAACTCAGTACACGTGATAGAAGTGAAACTACTTTGGCGATCTAAACCTCTATTTTTAAGTATAAGAGGTAAAAGAGCAGAGAGAGGGAGAAATGTTATTTTATCTTCTATTTATAACGTACTTTAGAGAATCAATTAATGCACATTTTTAGACAATCATATTGTTTCTTTCTGCAATGTCATACTATCGAAGAAATAAGACATACAAAATACGATGTCTCTTTTTCGCAAAAAACTAACCTTTCATCATCAGTTCGTTTCCATCTCATACAAGCATGACGCCGACAAGAAAATTTTAATTTTCTCAACTAGCTAACTAACTTCGTAAGAATGAAAATATTATGTTCCTTTCAATTCTAATGGACGAATTAAATATTATTTCTTCAAACCCGGCCTAGTAATTTTTTTTTATTATTGCATTCCTATATTAATAGAAAAATTCACGATAAAATTATAATATTAATAATATTATAGTATTATATTATATGTCATCAAATTATATATTATTATTTATACTAACACCTTTTAGCTAACATCTATATATATATATATATATATATATATATATATATGTGTATACGTATACGTATACGTATGCGTATGCGTATGCGTATACATATACATATACATATACATATATACATATATATATATATATATATAGAATAATGAGATCAAGTTTTTCAGGATATATCCCATTGTAATATGTACTGTAAACACACTACGTTTTGCAGGTGTAACAACGTAAAAAGTTAAGTTTAACATGCAAAATAGGCGATAATTGATACATAAGAAACTTAATCCATAATAAAATAAGGAAAATTATTTTGCCAAGTTAAAACATTTCAGTACTATGATTATTTAACTTTACGTATTTTAATTGTACCATTGCCACGGAAATTACGGAAACTACAGATATATATATACTTGAAGGAATTAAAAATAAGTTATCATCACAAAATGGAATATTCTAATAAAGGTATAAGTTCAAATGTATATATGCTTTTTGAAGAGTTTTTAGTTCTAATTCCCATTTTTAGTTAAGCGACCGTCACGGTTTCCTGCCAAGTTCGGTTAAATAGAGATAGAGTAAGAAATGTCAAACGATACTAAGTGCCGATAGAAACTATAACCGAATTATAATGACATGCATAATCGACGATAGCAAAACCCGACCCCGTGCAAGTCCGCGACGGCGCACAACATATCTAAACGAGCGGCACAAATAAACGCCACATTCTCCGCGGACAAAGGCACCGGGTAACATTGACTCACACCACAGTAATCGTTATGAGTCTATACTCATATATACGGAGTACTTCCAACACGGCCATCATATTGTAATCAAATAATTCTCTGCCATTACACTTGTCCGTAATAATATACAGACTCGCGACGAGGTGCCGATTGAGAATACAAAAAATGATCGCAAAAAGCGACACGAGACTTGTAAGATAATAGCAATCAGATGATTGGCAATATGGCTGATGTGGGTAAGATTTTTAAAATCTGTAATAAAAAAATTGTATTTACTTTTTGGTGCGGCTATCGGGTGTGGTGCATTGTGACACGTGTAAAATGAGGATATGCTACTATACCGGTTGCTATGATATATTTCCTCTACACAATAGCTTAAAAATATGTTTAATATGATATCTTCGGAAATAAGATTACGTAAGCAATTATTATACTCGTAGGTATAGTAACAAAATACAAGAGATTTCGTTCTATATGTAACAATTATTATACTCGTAGGTATAGTAACAAAATACAAGAGATTTCGTTCTATATGTAACAATTATTATACTCGTAGGTATAGTAACAAAATACAAGAGATTTCGTTCTATATGTAACAATTATTATACTCGTAGGTATAGTAACAAATTACTTATGTTACAACATAAGTTTATATAGGAAAGTTGATACACTCATCTGCGAATATTGATGTAATGATCAGACAGGAGTTTATCTTCGTTTATTATTGTCGAATTTAAAAAGTATTGACATAAACATTTTTTTTAATATTATCTTCATCTTTTTTGGTTATGAATACCACTTACTTTCTTCGATTGTTAGAGTAAAATAACAAGCCAGCACGTATATATGAAAAAAAAATTATTTCACTGCTATCTTATAAAATTTTCGATATTTGCCTGATATTTTGTATCGAAATTAACCAACTGATAGTTATACGATTAAGAAGTTCATAATATAATAGGAAAATAATATTCGTTATATGTCGAGTCCTTGCAGCTAAATCATCGTAAGCGACAGTTATTAAAAAAATTGAGTTTTTATTGCAAAATTTTAATTTAACTTGTCACATACAAAAAAAAATTAAAAGAGTTCTGTACAAAAATTACTGAATGTCAACTTAAAATAGAAATCCTAAGACCTAAAGTCTGCATTTTGGTACTGTCGTTACCGTCCTCGGGAGTAATGAAGAAATTGACATGAAGAATTGAATTGCAAAAACATTTGGGACAAACATTACGAAATGCTGAATTCATTTTTTATTTATTTCATCTGTTGTTTAGATGAGCCAAAAAAAATTGGAATTAAATATAACCTCCTATAAGATTTACTTTTTGTTGCTCACAATAACTTGGTCAATGTAGTTGTATTGTCAAATATACAGCTAACGTACAAATTTTAATATTAAATTTAATTTTGTACATTAATAACATGAATAGAAACATATACGTACATACTATTTATTTTGCCTGCAAACCACTGCCTTTCAAAGACATTTACTTTTCGTTGCTTACATAAGGAGGAGGTCGATGTAGTTGTATTGTCAAATATACAACTAACGTACAAATTTTAATGTTAAATTTAATTTTGTACATTAATAACACGAATAGAAACATATACGTACATACTATTTATTTTGCCTGCAAACCACTGCCTTTCAAAGACATTCAACATGATGCAATTGTGTACACTTCGCATCTGACTCATGGCGGCTATGTATACATATGTTTTAATGTTTTGTATATTACGTACATATGTACTGAGGTGTGGAACCATTCTGCACACTATGTTAAAACATTTAGTTCTACTCTACATGACTCATAGAAAATGAATGATATCGTGCATATAATATTTTTGAATGACTTCTTATCTCATGGTAAGATGTAAACCGATTTAGGCATCGTTACGAAAATATGTGACGACATTAATATGTGGTGGGGATATGAGTTACTTACTACATGCCAATATTATTTATTACGCGTAACAATTGTTGCAGATCAACGTCCAAAAACTAAGTTCGTAACGAAATAGTTATGTTAATAGTAAAGTGATGAAAATGATCATAGTGTGCAAAGAAATTTAAAAAGCCTCCTTAGACGTATACTGTTTACTTACAAATATAGATTGTAAATGTTATATTTACAATGTACATGAAAAGAGCAAAAATAAGAATTTTATTTAAAATATTCCCAAACTCACTTTTAGGGCTCCTCAAAAGGAAAAACAGAACCTTTATAAGATTACTCTCTTGTACGTCCCTCTGTCTGTTTTTTTTGTTTTTCTCAGAAACGGTTTGACTAGAAACTTAAAATTTGGTGTAGTGATAATGCATGTTAGCCTGCATCATCTCAGCACTATTTTTAAAGCATGATTTTGTAATAATCTTCCTTGTCCCTAGCTAGGCGTCCAAATATAGCGAGAGAAACTCACGATACTTGCAAAATTAAGGTTTAAATTTTTTGAACTATTGAAAAAGAAATCATTGCTGTAAAGAGAATTTATAAGTATCATATGAATTGGACATCGATCAATTAGAAAGTTGCCATTAACTGAAAATCAGCCACATACATAACTCTAAAAATAGTTAATCTCGATGAAAATTACTACTTGAACCCAGATGGGTATCGGTAGATACCGATTACTTGAAGTTTTAATTTAGAGTTAATCTTTCTCCTGAATTGGAGCTATGCACGCTTAATTGAGAGCAACTTAATCTCAGAACAAAATGGATATTAATCGAATTAAATATGAATGAAAGATTATACTATTATAAATTACTTCAATATAAGGGTTCAAGGATGTATTATTTTTGGAGAAATGACTATATTTATATCGCACAGTATATTTCTCGAATTCACGATGCTGTAAATACCGCCATATTTTGCTTAGAATATAATGTGTAATATTAAAATGACCTCACAACACAGTATCCCCGTCCTTGTCTAAAGATTAAATTTAAACTTTATAACTCGGTAAATTTTTAAGATTATTAAAAAAAAATTCACTTTTCGTCAGCTTGTACCTTGAAATTTAGTCAAATACCCAATTCGGGGCTTCTAAATATATATACGTACGTTCTAAACCAGTATCACCTACCACTTAACGAACCGCATAAGACCTACAACGCGCACCGCCCGCACCGCACCGAGAGCCGTTTACGCTTAAAGGATGCACGCAATTACAGAATACACTTCATGCACTTACGCGTCTCGCGCACACTGGGCTGCGCAGCCCACAGCCTATCTCAGTGCTCGCTCGACTAACTGTGCATTCATGTTCCTCCCTACAGGATTTAATACGCAGCACGGTCGTAAAAATACCACACTTGATGGTTTTTAAGACGTTTAGATAAAAGTACTGATAAATACTTGCGACAATGTCAACATTTGTCAAATTTAAAAGCCTCCGTAAGTTTTTAGGTCTCGTAGGCTGAAAAATGGAAAATTATATTAATTTCACTATATTGTCCTCGTATCACTATTTATTTTAGAGCAAATATGTTGTAAGCCTTTAGATATATACTAAACAGTTATTCTAACTACAAAATGTAAATGTAGACCTATGGACCTAGAGTACGAAGTTAAAGTTAGATTAATATATTTTTTGTATTTGACCCTATAACTTCAAGTTCTGGGTCCTAATTAAGTCTAATTCCTAATAAGGAGACAATAATTTTTTTAACACAAAAATTGTGTCAAGATTTGGAAACATTAGTTTAATAAATATACTTAAATTGTTTCTTATTATCAAAACTTATCGATATATTTTCTATCACTTTTCGTATTTTTTACAATTTACTTCTGTTATATCTTAGCATTTTGTCGATCATTGATTTTTTGTTTTATTTACCAAAAAATATTCAAAGTAACACAGTTATAACCAAGGTAGGACATATAGCGTAATTAGAGTGCCACATCATCCAACACACACACACACACAAATTATGTCAGTTGATATGATATACACAGACACAGACACACACACACAGACAGACACACACACACACACACACACACGTATATACATATATACACATATATATATATATATATATATATATATATATATATTTATATATATATATATATATATATATTATGCAGGCTGATATAGGTAGAGATTTTTATTTCAATTTTTCATTCTTTCATCAACCTGCTTAAATTTTAAAAATACTACATCGACTCATCGCACATTCGCTGCTCCGACTCGAAGTTGCTCATGACGTGATTCGATACTCACGCTCGATAATTATCAACGACGTGCCAAATACGAAAAGTCCAAATAAAATAAATTTTATAACAGTGTGACCATGTTCATCATTACAATACTTCTACTATATCTTTGAAGTGAATTTTATATATAACGCAATATTTATCGAAACTTCAAATAATATAACCTCCACGACACCGATTCTCGTCTGATCGTAGGGAGACGTGCTCTGTTCAAAGATTTATTTATGTCAGTGTTTTAAATAAAATCGAATATAACAATTCAACAATAGCTCCAACTTTAATGCAACTTGTGGTTTCTTTTACTTAACAAACTTACATAAAAAAATTAAAATTTCGTATATTAATTATCCTTACATTTCGATACAATTTTTAAAGTTTACTAACTTTTAAAGTTTTTGGTGTTTTGCAGTAAGAAATTGTTTAATATTTTCTCTATTTGTATTCAGATTCACTCCGTATACGTCTCGTTCTCTTGATATCCAAAGTGTTTAACTAATTGCAAACAATATTTCAAATAGACCAAAAATTTAACAAAATGTGTGACAAACGCGAGAGGAATAAAAAAAGTGTTTTCTTACTCGTCACATCATGTCACGTCGTCGGTACAAAAGTGTAATTAAAAGCCATTTTAAACTTATTACATTTTACATTTTATTAATTAAGACCTAATTTCCTTGATATTTTAAAGTTATACAATTCCACCTTGGAACTGGTACTAAATGAATAAAGCTAATATTTTATAATAATTTTTCAAAATGCATTTTCCGCATACCTTTTACGAAAATTAGTTTGTTTCTTTTTAAATAGTTTTTTTAACCAATGGTAAACCTTATCTAAAGTCGCAAATATTGATAGATAAAATAAATCCAATTTACATCGCCTTTAATCTAAATGCCAAAATATTACTATGAAATACGGATTTAATACAAGTGCCAAAATTAAATCTTATAATGGAACCGTTTTCAATTCGGCTCCATTTTTTCCGGTATCACCTTATTACTTTCGATAAAAAAAACGATCAGACAACACTGATCGGCGAACGCAAGGGCGTGGGCGCTCAATCTCGGCGAGTTAAGCGAGGCGTGATAAGCAGGGAGGGGACGCAACGCGATCTAATACGACAGCTTGGATTGTTGATGAGCGCTGAAGGTGAAGGATACATTGCCGACAGACGTGGGACAATCTGCGTGTGATATTAAAATTCATTTTCAAAGGTGCAAAGCTCATTTTTATGAACTCCCTATGAAAAGTAACTCCGCTCTTACAATTCATTTTTATGAAGTCCCAATGAAAAGTAACGCCGCTATTGGAATTCATTTTTTATGAAATCCCAATGAAAAGTAACTCAGCTATTAAAATTAATTTCATAATAATACGAAACTGGGAAGTTAAATCTTTTCACTTATAAGTTTAAGTTTTATATTAAATGGTGCAGTTCAGTGACCTAAATCGCTAGAAAACAAATTGCGTAAAACATTTATAAAAAATACGCTACGTTAATAGTCGATTCTGGAATAGTCTGATCTATTATTCGTGAATATATGCAAATTTTAATAAAGTTATTTAAGTGTCCTTATAAATAAGTAAACTATTTGCTTAAGCATTTAATGATTATTAAGGAAATAGTTCGTTGAATTTTAATAGTATAAAAATGTACTTTAAACGTCACAAATACTTTTTCATTGCTGCTATAACTGCTAAACCTCATGTAATATGAATAACATAAAGCAATGATAATATATACTCACGTTACTCGTGAGATTATACGCATTGGAAAATTTCACTTCAATCGAATAAATTATTTTTGAGATAATCGGCGATAAACACATACGCACTTTTCTTTTTCACACATACTATCTAAACTGAGCGTAACTAAGATGTAAAACCTATTCTAAACATCCTGTAATATAAGTAATGTAGAGCAATGATACTACGTAATTCACGTTACTCGTGAAATTATACGCATCCGAAAAATTTCACTTCAATAGTATAAACTATTTTTGAGATAATCGGCGATAAACACATACGCACTTTTCCTTTACACACATACTACCTAAACTGAGCGTAACTAAGATGTAAAGCCTATTCTAAACATCCTGTAATATAAGTAACGTAGAGCAATGATAATACGTAATTCACGTTACTCGTGAAATTATACGCATCCGAAAAAATTCGAATAAATAATTTTTGAGATAATCGGCTATAAACACAAACGCACTTCTCCTTTACACACATACTACCTGAACTGAGTGTAACTAAGATGTAGGTAAAGTATATTCATTACCTCATCAGATCATTATCATTAGATGTAAGTATATACATTATACTATCTAAACCACAGATAATATAGTCTTTTTAAATATACATATTGAATTAGACTGTTATCTGGAAGGCAATTTTTTATGAACTCTGAGACCACAGCCAATTATATCTGTGGTCTCAGAGTTGGTTAATAATAATGTACATTATTCTTCTGTAGCTAGATTTATTGATTTGTATTGCATATTAATTTTTATAATTCCAAAGCCCCGAGGAGTACCATTGTTTTAAACTTTCTCACCTTTTCCAACAGTTTTATTAGTTACCCCCTAAATTGAATATTCTTTTATAAAGTAAATATCACGACACTCGTTTAAATTGTAGAAAAAAATTCTGAATAGCCGAAATTTTGCACTTTAGAAGTTACGATTAATCAATGAGTGTGCAATTAATTGAGCAAGTGACGCGACAAAAATAAGTCTCGCTAGCGTTGTCCACGTGTCACAGCAAGGATCATATTAATTTATAATCCTAGTAAAATATCAATAGGAACTAACCTTTTTTAAATGTAAACCCATAGCTTTAAACGTCTATCGATAACAAAAAATCGCAAGTAAACGAGAAAATGCGACTATAGTCAGAAGTTCATAACGAATGAATGGCTAAAGACAGATAAGTTTTTTATAAAACAGCAAGTGGTGAGACGCATAAAAGTTCGTTGAATAAAAAAACACGCTTACTGAAAACTGTCTTACCTCAATAATATGCGAGTATTGAGGAAGAAAGTCGACAAAAGTAAGAGGGTGATGAAATTATAATCAACATGTTGCTCCTTCTATGCGACATACAAAAATAATGCGGTAAAATACGGTTTAGTTGACTACACCATCGCTATTTTACCCACCCGCATTGTTTCAGTTAATATAAATATTGATCATCCCAGTCTCTCGTTAATAAAAATATTGCAAAAATGTTACTCCTTCTATGCGACATACCGTGCAGATATTAATTGCATTTAATAATCTCGACAACTACAACATCACTATTTTACCCACCCGCATTGTTTCAGTTAATATAAATATTGATCATCCCAGTCTCTCGTTAATAAAAATATTGCAAAAATGTTACTCCTTCTATGCGACACACCGTGCAGATATTAATTGCATTTAATAATCTCGACAACTACAACATCACTATTTTACCCACCCGCATTGATTCAGTTAATATAAATATTGATCATCCCAGTCTCTCGTTAATAAAAATATTGCAAAAATGTTACTCCTTCTATGCGACATACCGTGCAGATATTAATTGCATTTAATAATCTCGACAACTACAACATCACTATTTTACCCACCCGCATTGATTCAGTTAATATAAATATTGATCATCCCAGTGTCTTGTTAATAAAAATATTGCAAAAATGTTACTCCTTCTATGCGACATACCGTGCAGATATTAATTGCATTTAATAATCTCGACAACTACATCACTATTTTACCCACCCGCATTGATTCAGTTAATATAAATATTGATCATCCCAGTCTCTCGTTAATAAAAATATTGCAAAAATGTTACTCCTTCTATGCGACATACCGTGCAGATATTAATTGCATTTAAAAATCTCGTCAACTACACCATCGCTATTTTACCCACCCGCATTGATTCAGTTAATATAAATATTGATCATCCCAGTCTCTCGTTAATAAAAATGTTACTCCTTCTATGCGACATACCGTGCAGATATTAATTGCATTTAATAATCTCGACAACTACATCACTATTTTACCCACCCGCATTGATTCAGTTAATATAAATATTGATCATCCCAGTCTCTTGTTAATAAAAATATTGCAAAAATGTTACTCCTTCTATGCGACATACCGTGCAGATATTAATTGCATTTAATAATCTCGACAACTACATCACTATTTTACCCACCCGCATTGATTCAGTTAATATAAATATTGATCATCCCAGTCTCTCGTTAATAAAAATATTGCAAAAATGTTACTCCTTCTATGCGACACACCGTGCAGATATTAATTGCATTTAATAATCTCGACAACTACAACATCACTATTTTACCCACCCGCATTGATTCAGTTAATATAAATATTGATTATCCCAGTCTCTCGTTAATAAAAATATTGCAAAAATATTACTCCTTCTATGCGACATACCGTGCAGATATTAATTGCATTTAATAATCTCGTCAATTACACCATTACTATTTCACCCACCCGCTTTGATTCAGTCAATACAAATATTGATCATCCCAGCCTCTCGTCAACCCGTCTCGTGATGCTCCCCGCCACTCGCTCGCCGCCGCGCCGGCCGCAGCTGTTAAAAAAGGACGACCGAACGCCGCATATGGACAAGCGACTGAACGGAATAACATAGCGGATGACGCACAAAGTATGCCCCTCGTGCAGCATATGCGACGACGCGGTCATACGCGCCGCATAGGGGCGAACTAATTATTGAATGCGATCCGTCAGAATTTCCAAATTATCTTTATCCAATTCTATTCAGGTACATTTAGCTGCGGTCTAAGAGCAGAAGGGAATCTGAGTAACGGAAACAAATGTTTCTCCTATTTGTTGGCCGGTGTTACACGAATGACGAGCACGAATTAAAATCCAGCTCTTATCAAAATTTGTTTCAACCACCGCAGAATGGAATAGCACAGTATTTGGCTTATTTCAATTGTACCTTTCACAGCTCATACTAATGACGGTATCCGCGCGCCACTGCGCAGAATTTGTGATGATTGCGATAAGTTGTTCCCGTTCTGTCGCTATTTTCGCTAGTTCGTCATCCCAAAACAAGCTGTTCATTTATAGAATATTGCTTAAGAAGCAATCTTTTAACAAAATATAATTAATATAGATTGTGAATTTCCGTATTCTTTTTGTTAATTATTATTTACACGATTATTTCTGTTACCATATTCTTTCGTGATTATTTTTAATATTTTTGATCTTAATTGATTTCTATTATTTTGCATATTGTTATTATTATTATTATTATTATTCAATATTAAAAGTAATAAGTATTAATTTTTTACTTCTATATTTTCTTTATAAATATTACGTAAATTATTGTTTATTTTATTCAACTAATCAATACTTAACGTAGTTAAGTATATGGATGTGGGAATGTTAAAATAAAACTATGCCTAGTATACAATTCATACACTGTTATTACGTCACGACTTGCATCCGTTTTTTTAATAAATAAATAAATAAATAAGCATACTTCCACTCAATGATTGATGTAAATTTTAACGAAATTATATCGACAAATTCCGCTCATATACGTAAATGCCTTCATCTATCCCAACCAAACCTATCAAGGACAATCCAATAACAGGTTGAAAATAATATATTTTGCTAGTAGAACCGATGGATCTACCCACACGTGTAGTTCTAGCCTTACTCAAAGTACTCAAGCCTGAAACTGCATTCCGAATCGCATCGACATTGTTTTATGATTTTTATTGCAATTGCGATTGCATTCGATGCTACATACATATAATGGTATAACGATATCATAGTTGACATCGTGACAGGATGTTCAGTTTCCTCAAGATTTATTAAAAAAAATATTTGAATCAACTTGCGGAAACTAAATTTTGGATGACATACCTTGGAAAAGCAGGATCCCATAAAGATGAATAAAGAAGTACCTAACAAGAAGTAGCGAATAAGGTTATTAATTTTATTAATATATTTTAATACAGAAATTATATAAAGAATATTTTAACAGAATGAGGATAAAATATGTCGCTTTGAAATAGTTATTATTTGAAATGTATACGAAATAACATAGACGTTTCCGATAATAACACCGAAGCTCTGCTTAAGAATGACAATTAAAAGAGTAAAAAAATATTCCGTAAAACGTATATTTAATTTAAATAAAATATATAATAATTCAGAATAAAAAATACTCAAATAAATATTTTGCTGATCATAATAATTTTATAACGATACTCATCTCGTGTATATACTAACTATAACTATAGTATCCCTAAAAATAAAGAGCTACATACTCATAAATAATCATTAATAAACAAGAATAGCTTTAGAAGTATTTGAGAATTAATAAGAACTTATAAATTTCACCCATAAAGTGTTGTACGCAAACCTTGTTTTATACTTCATACTTGTTATAACTGAAAATCAGTGAAAGAACAAAGTACCTGCTATAAAATAACGATAGGAAATCGATAAACACGAGCAGATAAACATTTTGAGGAAGCAAATATGATAAGTTCTAGCTCCAGTAGAAAAATATATTCGATCTAATTTCACGAAGCCTAACAAATATGCCAAAGGCAACACATATAGAAATGTAAAATTACTATCATATTAACTGAACTACATATTTACGTATATGAGTACGTAAGAAATGAAATGTATGGTAAACAAAATGGAAACAACTTTTTATTTGAATTCGAACATCAATCATTTGCATAAAGGAGCAAACATTGGGTAATTACGTTTTAATTGTTCAACCTTTTAGGTAATTTAAAATATTTACTCTACCAGACGGTTCGTTCTGCGATACCTTTACTTTGTTCTAAGTACGTATTTAAAAATATTCAGATACGTAATATGCAAAAAGCCAACACAAGTTTTATATATGAATGGGTAATTACGACGTTATAATATGCCACACAACTATTTGTTCAACCTTTTAGGTTATTAGTGTGGCTTCTAAATATAAAATTTTTACTCCACCAGATGGTTCGTTCTGCGATACCTTTTCTTTGTTCTATATACGTATTTAAAAATATTCAGATACGCAATATGCAAAAAGCCAATACAAGTTGTACATATGTATGGATAATTACGACATTATAATACGCCACACATAACTATTTGTTCAACATTTTAGGTAATTAGTGTGGCTTCTAAATTTCAAATTTTTACTCTACCAGATGGTTCGTTCTGCGATACCTTTTCTTTGTTTTATGTATGTATTTAAAAATACTCAGATACGCAATATGCAAAAAGCCAACACAAGTTCTACCATATGTATGGGTAATTATTGTAATACGGTAATTTTTAGGTAATTAGTGTGGGTTCTAAATTTAAAATATTTGCTCTACCAAATGGTTCGTTCTGCGATACCTTTTCTTTGTTCTAAGTACGTGTTTAAAAATATTCAGATACGCAATATGCAAAAAGCCAACAGGAGTTGTACATATATATGGGTAATTACGACGTCATAATATGCCAAACATAACTGTTTGTTCGTCATTTTAGGTTTTAGTATGGTTCCTAATATTAAAATCGACTCCTAATATTAAAATCCTAAGTTTAAAATATTTGTTCTACCAGATTGTCCGTTCTGCGAAATCTTTTCTTTGTTCTAGGTACGTATTTAAAAATATCAAATACGCAAAAGTTGACTATCGCTGCTAACTTCGTTAAATGACAGAAATAGTATTGGAAAAATAAAATATTTGGCTATTATAATTTCTCTATAACATTAAAGTTCCGTCCGAAATTTTCCTCTTTGCCAGTTCTAAAATATGGATCGCACCAACGAGCACAAACTAACAGACACAAAGACGTAACGACTGACGCCGCGCAACATAATTGAGTCATTAAGTGCACGAAACTCTATTACTAATGCACTTCTCTCTATAGCTAACCAAAATAACATAAACTTTTAATTTTGACATTATGCCGTTCTTTGGATTTGTTGAACTACTCTTATGTAACGTCTAATTGTAATGTTAATGTAATTTCTAAGCAGCTAATTAGAAAATAATAAACTGCTCAGGAACAACAATATTAGTTCTTAGAATTCACCAAAATCTGTCTTCTTTCGCCAAAAAAAACATTTTCAATCGTTTATGAAATAAGTTAAATATTGTGGCTAATATACATATGCTCAAACACTACGGTTTTGATCAATTTATTAACAGGAAATATGTATATAATTTTACCTCAAAGTAAAATATTTTTCGATATTAAATGAATTTACCAAAATTAAATTTACCAAACTAAAATCAAACCTATTTTACTTGATTAGCTATCCGTTTATACTCTGAAAATTACAACAGATCAAAAGCGACGACAAACGATGTTTATGTACCCAAACAACAAAGAGCAGTTTTTTTCATATACTGTGATTCAAACTTCCGTGACTTAATACAATTTTTACGTTTTATTAAAATAAGGTGAGGGTGAGGTGAGGAAAAGAAAAGAGCCTCGCCCCTAAAAATAGTCAAGTCCTATTTCAACACTCCCTAAGTCCCTCAGTTTCTAATAACTTTAATAATTGGTTCAACTTTCGTTGGCTTGCCTCAAAAAGACCCACATCTCGACAGAACGCATCTCTCATTTGCCTCCAGGTCCAGTCACAGCCAGCATCTCACGCTGCGCATACATGGTGATCGAAGCTGAAGTTTTCTCGTGGCTTCTACAACTCACCATCAGCAACGTGCCGCGGCTGGAACTCAGCGCCGGTGCTTTTGTTATGGACACTGCTGTGCAAACTTCCAGCCGACATGGGCCTTCCATGAAAGTAAGTTGTGTCTTCTTATCCCTTTTGTTCTAATACCTCACTTTTAACTCTAAATGACCTATATTTTTAACGAAATACCCGTATAAAGACGATAGGTTCATTAAGTGATGAACTTGAATATTCCAAAACTTTACCAGCGACGCTGACCAAACATGAATATTTGATTCTTTTCCTATTTATGAAAATAATAAATAATAATGATAAGACGTTGTAACACGCTTATGTACGTACCGATGTGATATGTAGTCATCTCGCGAAGGATTATAGCTACAACTGGCGAAGACTCTATATGGAGAACTGGATAAGCAGTATCGGAAACATAAAATATTTTCACAATTAAATGAAACTACGTGATGTAGTATTATTTCTACTTTCTTTAATTTCTTTACCACGACCTAGGTTTTGTTGTATTACAACATCTTCAGGTGGTGGGATATTGGCAAAGATTTAAAATAATGAGAAATATATATAATAGAAGAGGCCAATCTTTATAGATAAAAGATGTTGTAATACAACGAAACCTGGGTCGTGATAAAGAAATTAAAGAAAGTAGAAATAATACTACATCACGTAGTTTTATTTAATTGTGAATAATGAATTTCTACCAAATTAACGCCAAATAAATTCAATATAACATATTTTAATAAAGTTTTAAGCTAACCTAAATGTAATATCAATTACAGTTTAATAAAATAATAATATAAACCATCAAATTTTAGAAGATTTCAGTTTAAATCCCATACGAAAAAGAAAAATGTGTTCTGTTATGATGTCTAATTTCAGATTCAAATTCTTCAGATACACTTTAATTCCTATCTACAGTCAAAGTCGAAGTAAAACTTGTCAAATATAAAAAAAATCGATGGACAAGTTGGTACTACCGAAGATGTTTTAAAACAGAACTGACATATCTGTACGTCCTATGGACTTTATGGAGGTTACCTTGTTCACTAAATAAGCCTCACTTATAATTAGACGTAAACAAATTGAGGATCTTAAGTTTTACCAGCTGATGCAATATTTGATGTTTCTTTAGCAGACTGAAAAATGTATTTTGAACTATAATTTTCTGCATATAAATTTTCACTGTTACTTTGTTAACAAATAATTGTGTACACTTTATCTACAACATAGAATCAAACTAGCATTAGGTAGAAAGCTCAATTCGGGTATTTAATCAAGACTGGCGTAAACCACTTAAGTTCCAAGAGAAGGCTCAAATGGAGACACCGGTTCAATTGATCATTCAACATTTCAATAAGTAATTTTATGACTAATAACAATTCACCTCTCTCTACTCTCACACATACCACGACACTCGTCCATTCGCTTTTGACTTTCTGATTAGAAAATAAATACCGTCAGATTACTGTCAATATTACTTAGAGCAACAGCATCATAAACAACGCCGCGATCTCTCATTCGACTAAACGAGTGACAGGCATGACCGTCTGCCGGTCTTCTCTACGCCACAAGTCCGATAATAGCTGCTACTCAGCTTGACCCGAGTGTCAATACGCGATAATTTGCTCTTGTGGGCGCAGTACGCTTACCCGTGACGAATTCTACGAACTTACGTTCGATAACGACACGTCGTTACGAATTTGTTTGGTTAAGATTTTAGGTGCTAAATGTCGGCCAATATTATCGCTTCGATATCGCTACTTCAAATAGTACTTGCGAGACACTATCATCGTCTTAATATAATGAGTCATATTTAGGATAGTTGCTCGTCAATTCGTTTACGACAACCGGCCGAAAAGTGATCTGTCATGACCTGATCCAATACGAAATTTAAAAAGACTAAAGTATTTTTCACTTTTGTTTTAGACCTTTTCTTAACATTATTTGGAGCCAATTAGTCTCATCGTAAAATAAGACGACAATTTAAAATGCATCATGGCATCAATTGAATTTTACTAATTTGAAAATTTTGGTACAAATATCTAAAAACAATATTTAAGTTTATACAATACGTGTGTACATACAAATGTGAATACATGACTATACTAAACAATAATCACTTTGTGGTGATTAAGTCATCCGGTATTTGCTCACCTGTATAGCCTCATCCTCAATAACTTCCAACTAACTTACTTTCAATGAGATCATAGACTGACTCATGAAAACAAAAACAAAACAGTACTAAAAATAGATAAATATAATTAATCATATGAATAATAATCTAATAGACGCATAAATAAAATGATTTATGCCCATACAATAAACAAGACTTGATAACACACCTGACGTTATAACCCCATATTCAGAACGTTTCACCTTCATAACACAGTATAAACAAATCCGTACATTCGACATACCGTTATAATTTAAAAATAGATAAATATAATTAATGATATGAATAATAATCTAATAGACGCATAAATAAAATTATTTATGCCCATATAATAAACAAGAGTTGATAACACACCTGACGTTATAACCCCATATTCAGAGCGTTTCACCTTCATAACACTGTATAAACAAATTTGTACATTCGATATACCGTTATAATTCAGTACAGCACTAGAGCTGTCATTAAGAATATACTGAATACATAGGTCAACTGTGTCACTGGTTTCAGTTGTAAATACAGTTTACTATATAATGATTCGACCGGAAAGGTTCAATGACCTTAAGTATTTTGTAAAAATTACGTGTTAGCTACTAAACAGATGTATGCTGATAAGCTACTAAGATATATATGTGTAGCTGATAAGCTACTAAGAGATGTAGATCAAAACGCAGGTTTATAATTTGAATACGTATACTCATATTTAAATGTCTGCTTTGTCAATATCCATAACAACGTTTTCAAAACGGAATTACAGGCTCTTTGTATTTTATGTCGATTCCAAAAAACAGTCTGTATATTAAAATTTCAAATTCAGTACGACACCTAAAGTACAAATGATATCGACATAAACATATTTTTTAATCAGTGTGAATCACGGCTGAGCTAATCACTATTTCAATACCTACTACTTGTCCAATAAAAAATTATTTTATTATACCAGTTTCCAGCAACCTGTTATTCATAAAATCTATGCCAGGAAAATTAAAAGAGATTGACTATTTTACATTTTTACGAAGCGATATATTAGCAATTTCCCGAAAGATTAGGGAAATTCTGCCAGTTTTGCATAGCATATCCATACTTCACGTCTCTAAGCCTCAACTTTCTTTGATATACAGGCTGGTTTACAACCAATAGATTGAAACACTTAGATAACTTCAGTGCTTAAGAAATAATGACCAAAAATAGGCTAACCATTTACTTCATAAGTTATCTCTGTGTAACTCCTGTGGATAATATGAATTTGAAGAGAAAGTATTAATAGTTGAGCTTAGCAGATAAAAAAAACTAAAATACAAAAGAAAGTATTTTAGTTTTTTTTTCAAAGCACAAAAGAAAGTAAATACTTGATTTAGTTACTCTATTACATCGCATGAAAAGAACGTGGAACAGTACTTTATGAGATTTGTACAAAACAAATTTCCGCCAAGAAAATATCAAGTGACAAAGCATTGACTACTCGTATACGTCCACTAAATATTAACTTCTAACTAAGGCGACCTATTTATCTACTCATATACATAATCGCCAACCAAAGTATAACAAACTTAAATATGGACCATCATTTATTGCTATCCTGACTTACTTCCTTCGTCTTACTCCTACTTCTTTAAGATAGCTATTATTCTCACTATAAGTATTTCGCGTCCCTTTATATTTTGTTTTTTCTCCTATATCTAATCTGTCTCGACGTCGTTTATAATTACAACATAAACAATTCTTTCTATATCTTCTCTTTCGATATTTCGTTTATTATTCAGAGATGCTCATCCTCTTATTGAATATTTCTTCGCGTTTTAGGAATACGTACTCAAAACCTTTTAGCAAGACTGATGAATTCTTTCTTCCATCTTACTTTTGTCCTATTCAATTTTCATTTCTTTCACCAACTGGTATCTTCTCTTCTTCGCCATCTCGAGAATAAACTTTCAGATTTATTTCAGTTTAAAAATTAACACACATTTCTCAAAATTTCTCTTTTTTTTATTGATACGAGTTCATGCATTCAGGTGAGCAAATTAAAGTCGTTCAATAATAGTCAATATACATGCATTTCAAAAACTTTATATTAAATTTTATATAAAATTGAATATAAATAATACTTTTATATAAAATTAAATATAAATAATGATTATAAATCAAAGTTGTACTAAAACAGGTAACAATATAATATAAGGCGAATGATAATGAATAACCAAAATTTTCCAGACATTTTTGCAGTTTTCACTGGGCACAAGCGAAATAATGCAAGCGGTTGATGCTTTAAAAGAATTTATATATATATATATATATATATATATATATATATATATATATATATATATATATATATATATATATATATATATATATATATATATATATATATATATATATATATATATATATATATATATATATATATATATATATATATATATATATATATATATATATATATATATATATATATATATATATATATATATATATATATATATATATATATATATATATATATATATATATATATATATATATATATATGTATATATATATATATATATATATATATATATATCATAAGCGCATATATTGAGAAAAGATTATGTTAAGGCAAGTCAGTATTAAGTAAATATATTGTTGCGAATTATACAACTCTCCTATTTAACTATGTCAACACTATAGAATCAAAATATGCTGTACAAATCGGTCACTTTTAGGAATTTAAATATGAACTAAAAACTTCCTTTACATACACCAGTCCCAATTTATCTTAATTTTTTGCGCACTGAAAAGTGCTTACAATAAGTGATAATAGTCGTTTTTTTACAGATTGTCACACACGGTTGCTTTTTGATAAAATTATTAACCTTTCCTTCCCTCTCTCCTAACTTTAATCATTATCTGGAATTAGTCAACTATGTCTTACGCACTTTTTATCATTTATCAGCCACTTTTTCTATAGTACATTAAATTTTCCTACAGTCTTTTGGGCTTCAACATCACATGAGACTTGATCAAGTCTAATTGTAATTACTAGTTAGTCTCTAATACCTGAAACGGAATTTGTCTGCCAATAGAAACTAAATAGAACCTGCTTTCTATCTATAGTTCACTCTTATCCCGAGATGCAACCTAAACAAAATTCCTCAGAAGAGAAAGTTTTAAAAGATATACAATTATATGCGAACACCGAAATTGTAATCTAATGGTACATAAGTGCTAGCGGTGGTGGTAGTCTAAAGTTATTATTTTCAATTAACACTAGCTTACACCTAACTTTCTACTCCAAACGTGTCAACTCAGATTTCTTTTAACAACCTTAGATATCTTTATATTTAATTATGTCTCTTAGTCTTTCAACAATCCGTGCCGACCTTATTCCCTTTCTACTTTAATTTCTCCTCTAGATCTTCTCTTTTTGAGTTTACTTCTTAATAATCGATTTTTATATATAGCGCCCGGTATGAAGTTTTATGAGTAAAATCAGAGGGTTAGAGAAAGTGTAACCGTTAGGTAGTCTCTCCGTCCGACATTTCTGGGCACCTTTAGAGTGAGATATCAATATGTTTATTTGGCATTTTCTTATGGCGTAATCGGAATAACGGAGTGTGACACAGATAGTTTACTATCGTTCACTTTTTGGTGTCTTCTGTTCTACAAAATTAAAAAGCCTCTTTTAATTTTAACTTCTTAGTCTGACGTATTATAATTTAATTTTCACTTCTTAGTTTGACGTGGTAATTGTTTCAATTGTTTTTAGTTTTGAATATATTTGGCGTTAATTTTGTAGAAATTCATTATTCACAATTAAATGAAACTACGTGATGTAGTATTATTTCTACTTTCTTTAAGTTCTTTACCACGACCTAGGTATCTTTGCTAATAGCCCACCTGAAGATGTTGTAGTACAACGAAACCTAACCTGTTTTTAATTTTGTTGTTGTATATATTTGATCTTGTTCATTCGTGTTTTACTTGAAAATAATTATATTGTCAGCATTTTTTTATTATAGAACTTTCCATTTACATTTAATGATATTTATATTTATATTTATATGCAGTGTTACCTATTTTATACATTCCAATATAATCGTACTTAGGAGTCGCGTGTCAGAGAAATATAATTTGATAATTAATTACACTATCTCATATTATATCATTAATTGGGAAAGAGTTGTGTATATGATATACACAATTCTTTCCCATACATAAAAATCGAAGCTATATATATATAATAAACTAATACACATTCCAGATCCACTTTACCGAAGTCATGATACCTGAGCTCTCCGGCAAGACATTCGGCGCTTCGGCCGCAGAAATTCGTATGGAGAGGATCGAAGTGCGCAACGTTAAGAGCGACGCGTTCCTCGCCAACATATTCACTTCGGTGTTGGCCATCAACTCTTCGTTTCACAACGTCGAGGACGGAGCCTTCGCGCAGAAGGCTCATATCGTGAATCTTCACTTCAAGAATTGCCACATTCACAACGTCGAGACAAATGCAATACTCTCGGCTATAACCAATCTGACGATCGAAAAGTGCAAGTGAGTGTTGCATTATTTATTTGATTGCAATAACCTTTATTTTTACAATGAGTTTAACGAAACATCACTGATACGCAAAGGTTATTAACCAACAAGAAACTTCGTTTTGTTACTCAATCGATAAAAATAACTGAATTAATTTACTCACTTATACAAGAAAACGACGAAGCCACTCAAATCACCATCCCAAATGAAGGTAGAGTTGAGAAAATTGTAATTAATTACATAAAATTATTCTTTTACATTTTGTTTATTGATAGTTTGTTAATTACTAGTAACAACTATATTTTGCAATATTAGTGTTTAATACTAACAGAGATAAATTAATATATGCCATTTATTTTATTTTCCTACAAGAATAAATCTATTATAATAATCTATACGTATAATAAATCTATAACAGAGTAAATTCTGTACGTGGAAAATATTTTAAAAAGTATAACTGATTTTGCGTATACTATAATAAAAGACGCCAAAAGATCTGTTTTTAAAATTTTTGTCTGTCTATCTGTCTGTTAATTTGTTCTTCAATCACGCGAAATCTACTCGACAGATTTTGGAATGTAATAGTTTATACCCTCAAGTTTTTATCTGGATTTTACGCACTTTAAAAACCTGACTTGGTAACAATTACGATATGTCAAATTTACACTTCAATTAATTCAGAAAAGTTACGTGCTATTCGATTATAAGTCAGAGACAAATTTTAAAAATCATACATACCCCACATTAACGCACATTGTAAGAAATATAAATTATAAACTTCCTTAAGTAGTTGTCGCGGGAGTAAGTAAGATCCCAAAATTATGAAATTTAAAATGATTTTTTTATAGAAAGTTATTCCAAACTGTTAAATAATATCACTTTAACAGTTTGTAAAAAATATCATTTTTCCTTTTTTTATTGCATTATCCTATACTACTTTTCCTGTAATGTTAATTGTACAATTCTTGAGAGCAATACTTGCCAAAACTAAACGGTAAATAATTTTCTTTTTCAAAATGTTAATATAACATAATTTTATATTGACTCAGTTTTTTAGACAAATCTCTCAACGCGTTTTTTAACTAAAATGAAAAATGTGGTGAAATTACAATTTTTTTATATTTGATACAGACTTTTACGAAAATTAAACGGTAAATAACTTTATTCAAATTGTTAAAATAACATCACTTTACATTAACTTAGTTTTTTAGACAAATCGTTGGACGGGCTTTTTAAATTAAATTAAAACTGTGGTAAAATAACTACTTTTCCTGTAATGTTTATTGTATAATTTTTAAGAGCAACATTTAACAAAATGAAACGGAAAATAATTTTTAAATATTAAAATAGACATTTAAAATTTTAATAATATATCAAAAATTCAGCTAATTTCGCCGACAATGCATTTTATATGGCAACTACATTGATCGCCGCCTTCTTATCTGCACTAGAGTTTCTGAATAAGCTGTATGTACCGTAATAAAAGCAAACAGAGAGCCGATAACAAACTTTAAGCTTGATAATGAAATATAAAACTTTTGGTGGACAGCTAAAAAATTATTTCTACTGCATAGAAACGATACAATTTATACTATTTTATAATTCGGTTTTATAAAAATACAATTATATTTATTTGAACATCTTATCGTTTTATATATTTTAAAAACATGTCGAAAGCACGAAGTATATTTTTTGCTGTCGAGCACATTGTTACAGTACCATAATTAATTATATTAAATAAAAAACAAAATAATTTTAGTAAATATTTTATGAAAATCGGGTAAATATTTTCAACAAGATTGAATTTATACATGGACAATTAATTTATGTGTACTTGAAATATATCAAGAATACTTATAAAACAATATTGCATTGTTGCAATTACAGTTAATTATCAATTTAAGATGAAATTTACAAAATTGTATGAATAAATTAGCTGGTGGTATTAGGTACCCCTACTGTTACGAAATTAGAATCTGTATTATAGTACTATATATAAGACAGGGAAGCTAAGTACCATGAATACCCACTCTGATGAATCTTATATGTATTGCACTCGCTTCATTCATTGAGAAATGGGTCTAAATGAGCATGTTATGAGACTATATTTATTTCCCTCTTTAAGCAGCTCGAAGTTCTAATAGTTTACAAGTTCTTACATGCGTCTTTTTACCAGCCAGTTTCTGTTTTTATAGATGTTTACGGCGTCCAATTTACCTCAATACAGTTTTGTTGGTTCTCTATATTTTGAAATTAAAATGTAGAATCCCTGCAATCGTGTGATCATTTTCCGTTGTTTGTTTATCATATCCATTGCGCGGAGGAGCCATAAAAACGTGGAGATATAAAAATTAGAAAAATTATTAAACTCCAAAAAACCATGATAAATTGGTGTATTAAACTGATTCTATGTATAACGATCAATATATTTTCTTTTATTTCCCCTGTCTCTAAATACATTATATAAAAAATAAGACAAATGTCGTGCAGTGTACCGCAAGGCGCCATCATATCGAGATTTTAATGTCAGCGATACGAGTAGATATTATTTCCTTTTTTTTTCATGGACGTTCTGTTTACGATAATGAAACGTTTAAATGTAATTATAATAGAGAAAATGTTGAAAGTAAAAATTATTTTCCGTATTTATAAAAAAAAATATTTCTCCATAATAAAAGTTGAAATAAAAGCATGTTAGAGATAATTTTCATCTTATGAATCGATCATTTGAGAGTAATACGAAAAAAAATTTCTACATAAATTAACCAACCAGCAAACTGTAAAGGTATATTATTGACGCAATTAACATTTGCTCATTCCAAGGATGAATTTTGCTTTCTCCGTATACCATTCGGACCTTACGTAAGTTTTAATGGAACAAGTGACCGTTGGCATATAACTTTTCTTTAGCGTGTTATTTTTACCCAACGTAGGGTAGCTCAGGATTAAGGCTTCTCATTAAATTTACGTTCATTTTCGAGAATTATTACTGCACTTAGTTTAAAATTTGCCAGATATATATTTTAAATGAGAATTGAAATCACAACTGTACATATCTTTTACTGCATGTAGTTTAAAATATATTACTGCACTTAGTTTAAAATTTGTCAGATATATATTTTAGATGAGAATCAAAATCACAACTGTACATATCTTTTACTGCATTTAGTTTAAAATTTATCTGGAAAATTTTAAACTAAGTGCAGTACTAAGTGCAGTACACAGTAGTTTAAAATTTTCCAGATATATATTATTATTATTACTGCACTTAGTTTAAAATTTGCCAAATATATATTTTAGACGAGAATAAAAATCACAACTGTACATATCTTTTACAGTTTAAGTTTATCTTTTTTATATATTAACTGTAGCAAAAAATTGGAGAAACAGGTAATTGGTCAATTCGTATAGGAAGAATATTTTTCGAATCTCTAAGTTTTGAAAAAAAAGATAGCCTGTAACATTTTTTGACTTGGATTTTTATTCGTGAGAAATAACTTATTTTTCAATTTTTCACTGTGAAACAACCTCGGTGATAAAAAATACTTCAATGAACCACAATATATTCAGTATTACTTTCTGCAAAATAATACTCGTATAGATACTTATTCATATCCGAATATTGTTCTCGTGACGCGAAGCTTTGCTGAGGCCGCGGGACACATTGGGGTATGTTAATCCTTGCATTAACGTTGAAATAATGTATTTTCAGAAACACGATAAGATACGAAAAAAAATACGACTTTAATTGCAAGACATCATTTCATAACGAATATAACAAGTGGACGTATATATAGTCTAGTTTTTAGGATCTCCAGGCAGCGCGAATTTAAATCCTACATGAATCAGAAAAAAAATTTCTTTTATACAATTTCTAATATAAAAGTATATTCTTAACAATGAAACTGAGATTAGAGTATTTTTATAGGATCTAAGTAACATTAACTCATAAAAAAATGTCCGACCAGCCCATTACTAGTATTAATGACATTCAACTAATCATGTTTAATAATGAAAACAAGCGTCTATTATTGAGAAATCAACATTACTTTTCTTCCAAATCATTAACATTTGAGCACCACTGGTAATATTTTCCAAATTTCGTTTTCAGAGTGAACGAGATATTGTCTGGTGCAATAAACATCACAGTAGTCAATCTGGCATTCTCCGACAATGAATTCGAAAAGTACCACAGCAAGGGCGTGTATCTCCAGTCATGGTCCAGACTCCTCATGAGGGGCAACTCCTTCAATGACATGGATTCCAATGCTATTATCGCTCCGATAGTTCCCCAAAGTAGCGATTTCAGTTTTGTCGACAACGAAATGATATTCCTCCACAAGGACAGTTTAAAATTCATTGGTGACATCATGGAAGGATCAAAAGATTCCTCACTAAACGTACAATACGAAAACAACTATTACGCACAAGTATGTCATTGTAACGTTGGCAAGTGGTTGGGACAAATTCTTGGCCAGCCTCAAGCCCCTGACGAAAGCGCCGCCAAAAGTTTCTGTACAGTCGATATCTTCTTTGCGAGATGTTTCAATGTACCAGAGGGTAACATGCTCATCCAGCAGTTTACAGACGATGTCTGTAGTGCTAAAAGTATACAGTGCGAACCAACGAAAGTCAAAACGGAAGGAGTGACTACTGAAATAAAGAATACCCGATTCCCACATAGGAATTTAAAAAACCAGGAATCTGGTTTCCTTAGTTCCAGAGACAAACAAATAATTGGCTTGATATTTTTAATTGCACTCTGTGGCATGGTATTAATCATTCTCATTACTGGTGTGGCATGGATCAAGAAAAAAGGTTATTGCGGCAACATAAAAAATGCTGCAATATCATCGAATACGTCGTGCATGTCGTTCTTTGATAGGTTGTTCGGTTTCAACCTTGGTCTAGATAATGCCAGATCGATTTCGAGATTGTCAGTTAACGAATATACAGAAAGACATAGATTAAATGAGCCACGTACTTTAGAAATGGACGAACGAATACCAACTGAATATTTAGAAGAAATGGTACCTACGGAAGACAAAGCTACACAAACCCTACCTGAAGAATTGACTAAAGAACTGCTAGAGAGTTTAAGAGAGAAATTAGATGACCCTGAAAACTATACTGAAGCGCGAGAAATGATAGAACATTTGTACGAGTTAATTAAAGTCGAAGAAAGCTGCAACAGTAATCCAACAAGTCACTTTAACGAAAGGTTTATGGACGATGAAAACGTTTACGATGTAATACAGGTTCCGTCATCGCCAAATGTCGGGATGGGCAAAAATAAGAAGAAAATGGTAAGCATCGGGACGAAAGCACCGTCACTCGAGAAGTTGGCGCCATTCTCGCCCTACAACAGACAAACGGCGCTATGTCATGAGTACTTCGAGCCGAAAGACTTCGCTGTGCACTTGTATGCTGAGCTGACTAGCGACCGTGAAGCAAATGTACCAAGCCGCCTTTCATCAATGCCCGACGTGGTAGCGGAGCAACCAGTACCACGTGGGCCTTTCCTCCGTGCTATGCGCGAGAAGATGAACGGGAACAACGCCAAATCGAAGAATGGTGCTTGCCTTGCGCCTACTGCTCCTGTAGAATGCTTCGACGTCATCCCCAGGCCATGCCCCACGTCGACGCAGCGCTCTAATAAATCAACATCTTCCAATGCCTCGTCCAAAATGGTGAACCGTCCGCTACCCGAAAAGCCCATAAAACTTGACCCCGGTGAGGGCACGTCCTTCCAGAATAGATGACAAAATTAATACCATGTTGTCCTCCGATAATAATAAAAATGCTGCGCCGGCGCATTTCGAGCGCTACGACGTCCTGCGAAACGGGAAGCGCCACAGAGCGCGGCGACCCTGGAGATGCGACTGAGGTTTAAAAAATTCAAGTCGATATAAATAGCGTCGACGGAGATGGCAGTGGCGCACTACGCTGCCGCCATTGAACGGCGCCTCGTCCACTCCATCGTTCGTCGGTGGCCATTTAACCGCTTGCCCAACAGACAAGCGTCACTGTGATATTAACCACAAGACTCGATAATTTTTAATAAATGATAACTAAAAGAAAATCACTTAAAAGTATAATGTAGATTTAGTTACATTTAGTAGGTATATTTTTGTTTATATTGTAATATAATAATTGAACATTGTATATTTAATTGCTGCCATAAATTAAATAACCTTTTTCTCAGAGTTTTATTTACAGATTGTTATTTTTTAATTAAAAGTATCGAGATGAGCTTACATCAAATTTACAATCCCCAGCCTTATATCTAATATTAAATACAGAAATTTTTACTGCGCTCTCCAACATGTAGCATAGATATTTCACTAACATAAACTGGCAAATTTTATCATAAATATGGCATAAATTAACATTTAATTAAATAAATCTTCCATAGAAGTCAATAGCAATTTACTCAAATAACAAATGTAACGTTCCTTCAAATTTATGCAATCATTGGCTAAACAAGTTTTTAAATGATTTTTGCAAAGTTTATGTTATAATAGTCTGGAATCCACAAATCATACCCCCAGAAACACAAACCCACGTCTCGACCTATTGATTGGCACGATAGATAGTAGTGAAGGCAGCAAGTAACCTGAATAGCAATAATTACGCGCTCGCCGAACAGGTTCTCACGGCAGCGACGTTTACCTCCTACCAAAGGGACAGCTGCCGGTCGTGACGTATACGTTATCTATCACACTGGTGCCGTTACCCTATCAGATACAGTTTAGCTCCAAGCAATAAGGACACGCTAAATATTCACGTCCCGTCATAAAAAGTACGCACTGAACTCCTTAGTAGACTAAATGAGATCTCTTCAAGACACCATTAGCACTGAATGAAACAGGGTTTTGTTAACTTTAATTCCATTTACAAAGGTTTCAATTATGACCTGCTCGTAGATTTAATAAGTAGTTTCTTTAATATGATCAATATTTCATGTCTGAAGTGTTTCTTAAGCTAAGTATTTCAGGCTTAAGCTTAAAGACCAGAATGCAAATGTTCACTTGGTTAATTCATTTATACTCTACCACAAAATCGGTTAACAATTTAATTTTGTGGCTCCCCTATAATATTTAAATATGATCGATAGTTGTTTATGATGCGTAAACATTTAACAAGATTTTTGTACCGTTTTCGGAAACTAATAAACGTCAGGCACATCGTTTTTTGGAATCTCTAAAAAGTAACACATTTACGTAAGTAATTTCAAATTTTCTGGTCATACAACTTCGTAGATTTGAGGGGTGAAATTCTTTTTAGGTACTTTTTTAGCGATGTATAAAAAACTATGAAAGCTAAAATTCAAATAAAATTATTTTAAAATGTGCTTTGATATTGCTGCTCACTTGCTTTGGTGAAACAAATAAAGTAAAATTTTCAACTCACTATTTTTGACTCCTCTGAAAAAGTAAAAAAAAATATTTTTTGAGCACTTTACCTACTAGGTGTGGGAAATTAACTTTGGCTAATTTTCAAATGAGTAGCATGTGCAGTTTCCGGGAAAAATAGTTCCGATACACAGACAGAGTGACAGACGAATGAGGAAATATCACCATAACTTTTTGACAAGGAATCATACAAGCAATTGCAATTCTTTAGAATTCCTTTCAGTACTTGTTTTAATTTATTTTGTCAATAATTTTGAATAAATGGTATATTACCAACCACAAAAAAATAAATAACTTATATAATAACACATATTTTTCCAATGTTCTACTTCGAGTTTTAGTGACGTTCGAATACTTTACGCATCTCGATTGACAGTGTTTCATCTCGTCTAAGCGAAAAAGTTTTTATTGATGTACGATATTATGCTCTTTTTCAAAATATACTCACTCGACATTTCATATTCTTTTCTTCACTTCACAATGTTTTCTTAAAATTCAAGACAAACATTTTTTCCTACCAGGACTATACGAAGATTTTTAAAACCAATAACTCAGCACTCTTTCCTTTACGTATTTCCAAAAATAAGGACTCTATTTTTAATTACCGTAATATTATATATTTCATACCGATAATTTGAAAGAAAAGTCGCAATCTAACTTACCTATAAGAAGACAATATCCTTATAAATCCTTCCCTTCCCTCTTAAAAAACGTAATCTTTCTGTTCACACTTTCATTTTGCCAATTCAAAAGCATAACATGTGGCAAAAAAATTGAAGAAAATATACTTGTAATCTTTAAAAAAAAAACTAAATTCTCTATTAAAGTTGGTGCAAAGAATAAAAAAAAATATGTTCACAATTAAATGTCACATTCAATAATAAGACAATGACCATCTGTCGGTCAAACAAATTAAATCATGCCTTGTCTGCACCACATCCTTTCATAAAAGTTCGTTAATATTATTTGCTTCTAAAAATTTCACCTTTTCAACTTAATTTTACTTCTTTTATTGGTTCCGTAGAATTTTTTTATACCCGAGTTGACACGACATAATGATTTATAGATAAGGTTACATCAAACAATATGATAATCCCAAAGTTGTGTTCAAACAAAAACAAACTTTTCAAAAGTAACTGTAAGTCTCGCTACCCTAGAAGATATTACCCGCCGTAATTTATTAATGTAAATAATATGATAAATGTCTACGTCGTCATCTTTATTTCAATCAAGGAAACTATTGTTCCAAAAATATCAATATATCCTCGTTTATACAACACTTAACAAAAAGGTTTCAACTATGCAAAGCTCTTCAAGCAAATATCCATATTCACAATTAAATGAAACTACATTATGTAGTATATCCCACCTGAAGATATTGTAATACAACAAAATCTAGGTCGTGGTAAAGAACTTAAAGAAAGTAGAAATAATACTACATCACGTAGTTTCATTTAATTGTGAATAATTAATTTCTACAAAATAAACGCCAAATATATTTAAAATATCCAAACGTTTCCAATAAATTCACACAAAATGCGCGGATTGGAAACCTGACATTCATTAAGATGGTCACTTATAAAATCTAGGCTCACGTTCCAGGTATGATAAAAAGAACTAACAAACTTATAGTAAAAGTTACTGAAATTAATATTAGAGTAAATCCTCGTCGAAAAACATTTCTACGAAATGTTTTCGAGGCACTCAGTCAGCTATTGAATGTAACATTTTAACCGATGCTTTCAAATCCAGTGGTACACTATGTTTCACACGAATACGGATACCACAAACAGCGGAAGGAAATAGTCCAAATCTGGAAAATCATAATTCCATTAAAAAATCTGACAATTAAACTCAAATTACGCGCTTCTTCAAAGATCAAAAAGAAAATACAAGAGAGACGTCACGTCGTAATAAATTCGAATACGAAAATTTATCTGTCCCTACATTTCGACAGGAAATCGGAAACATTTATATCTCCAAATATCAATAATACTAGCTAGCAAGGGGCTGTGCGTATTTTTTATATTTCAAAACAATTTCTTGATAGTATCTCTCTTTTTCTACTGGAATCATCATTCTTTAATATGCACTTTACAAGATTTTTTTGTATGATATATAGACATTTTTTTTTAGGGTTCTGTATCTCAAGGGAAAAAAACTAACGTTGTACACGTAGTATTTTTTCCATTGTTTATTACAGTCGTTTTTTCGCAAAAGCCGTTCAACGTGGAAACTTGAAATTGAACATTAATGATACCCATAATATTAACTCGTATATTTCTCAATAGACAAATCTCAAAAGTAATTGGTATATGGAAATTTTGGGGGTGCAAATAAAGTACTCAATTTTTTTAAATGCGTACATGGTTTGGAAAGGCTACACTGAGAAACATGCTAAAAATAACCCATTTTCGAAACAACTAAATCAAATATAATATTAATAGCATGGCTTCTAGAAGCTAACTTAAAGTTTGTAGGGGAACATTGATTACATATTTTATAGCTTTGAGATACTTTTATGGCCGTAAAAGATATACTGGATAACATGATGAACAATATCACATTAATATTTATAAACAAATTGCTAAAAGAAATAGCAGAGTACAAAATTATAATAGTATTTTTTTTTATTTTATAACTGACCTTAAAGTAAGTAATAACAAAAAAATGTGCGTCTGTATGTTCGGAACACACTTATATATCTGCTTTTGTGGCAGCCCTTGAAAACTGTAAAGTATCTATAATAACTTCTCTAAATCAATATTAATTTGGTCGTCGATTGCCAGCTACAAGTGAGAGGCAGCACCCTGGCTCCAAATTAACTTAAAGGCAATCTCCAAATACCGCGTTATGTTCCATTTGCCGGCGTTGCTCAATATATTAGGTGTGGCCTGCGCGGTCTGTATATGTTTTGATTTACATAGCGACTAGAAACTGGTCATTGCTTTTAATCGCTAGATCTGATATTAACGTGTAACCTTTAACAATCTACTTATCGAACAATAGCTATTATTACGATCTATGCCTTTGTCTATTGTTTATCTATTTATAACTAATTCGAGAATGTATCAAATATTTTTGGAGTGACACTCCATACAAAATGTATCTATCGAAAATTGTGACATACATGTTATTATATGATAAATCTGATCACAAACATGGTGAGAGTGCGCCTTAATCTTAGTATTAATACGAATCGGAGAGTCCACAATTCAGACAGTCAACGTGATGTTGATTAATTTTCAGGTTTTATATATATATATATATACATTTATATTTATATATATATATATATATATATATATATATATATATATTTATATTTATATATATGTGTATATATATATATATTTATAAATCTTTCATATGCTTATTACTGACTTGCAATTTAAACCGGACAATCATAGCAGGATTGACGTCGACCCTGGTTTTGAGGTCACCATGTCTAGTTACGTTTAATAATATTTAACAAGTCAAGCGTTCGAAGTATTCAAATCGTGTCTTTACCAACATATTAAGACTATGAATATAATTCAAGGATTTCATAAGTAATTCCTCCCATCGACAGTGCAAGACATCTTACCGAATGTCTTATAAGGGAAAATATAAAACGGACACGTTTAAAAAATACTGGTTTACAGATGCTACTGTATACACATTGCATTTGAAAAATCTGATAAAATAAGAGAGAACTTTGTTATAAAAACGGCAGAATCCGCTTCTAAACGTTCTTACGCCTGAATATAACTTGTCGGGCAATTTACACGACAGCGTGGTACAAAATTGAGCAACTTTATATTGATAACGTGATATAGATAAAAAGTTTAGCGATAATATTGTACTATTATAAATGTCACTAAATATTTTTGATAATAAAGAACTCTGTCTAAGTTACAATCAATAAATTACAAAAAAATAATATTTCGAGTTTCGAAACGGAGTGATCTTGACGAAACAAACTGCTGTCGATAAAGTTCTCATTGAAGAAACAAATTCCAAGCTTTTACTAAAAGTCACCCAAAAGCATTGTCTCAATTTCATTTGTCTAATACAGCCTTTTAAACAGTCCATGATGAAACAAACTGCTGTCGATAAAGTTCTCATTTATGAAAAAACGTCTCAGCTTTTACTAAAAGTCACACAAAAACATAATTTCAATTTATGTGTCTAATACAGTCTTTTAAACAGACCAAGAGAGTTAAGTTAAACAGATGGGATAATTGTATTATAACACTTAATAATATGTAAACTATATTTATATTTCCGTGAATCTTCATATTTTTATAATTTAGCACATAATGGACTTGCTGTCGCCAAATCATTCCCTTTCAACTTCTATACCTTCCATGCCTAAACAAACATTATAAGACTATTCTTTCCTGTACAACACATTGTCATCATACGATGATCTCGCATTCACTGGATACTACATATATGATATTTCGGCTACTATTAATAAATGTTTAACTTAACTATTTTTACTGTGCCTTCCATCTTCCATATCTTTAATAACATATTTATAAATACTACTGTTTTTGAAGCCAATTATGTAAAATTATATATTTACATAACAATCAGGTAGAAAATCATATTCAAAGATATCATACTTCTATGCTAGGTATAGCAAGTTAATATCATAAAAGCATGAAAATATAAATCTAGTTTAAACGAAATATAACCCAAATTCAGACATAAAGAATTGTAATTTAGCAAAATTGCAATTTAGCAATTGACTTTAGCTAAATTACAATTCTGTAATTCAACCACGTCTTTCAAGTATTATCTTTCTAGTTATGTCTTTAGTATAGTCTTTCATCTTATGTCTATACCTGCGCTTCTCTCATTTTCTACTCTTTATATATTACGTGGTAATAATACTAAGTAAATTTTACTTTCCATAATGTTTCTTTTGTAACATTATTACCAACAACTCAAATATCCAAAGTGTTTCTCAATAACGCAGAAATATACAGCGTATCTTTCAAAGCATGAGGCAAGTTATCTGATAAAGCAAAGCTTTTAGCAAGATCCGAAGCGTAACATTTAAATGAGACAGCTTTATAAAGTTGATCAATAAAAATAATCCTGTCAAGTTAGACTTGCACGCAGAGAGTTTTGCAACAAATTACAGATAACAATTTAACATTGTATGTATTGTATGTTACAAGAAGGTATAATGTTACTCATAAACACTCTTAAGTCAGTTTTAATTTGCGTCACATACGTGAAAAAACATAAACCAACAATAAATATTAATAAGCCAATAAAACAATATTTCACTGGATCATGGCACATAATTGAGTGAACCCACGGAATTTTCAACCATCTCTTTGACAGTACGGTAGTTGATTCATTTTAAGTTTTGATATTTTTCATACAATATTGTGAAATATAAGTTAATTAAAAACCAATCTTGAAAAAAATTCAAAAATTTATTGAAAAATAAGCCAGTTATAGGCTTCTAAATTTGAAGATACGGATAGAGTTGGGTATATCCCTGTCTCTTTTCCTCTCGTCATCATGTGCAATATTAAAAATGTCCTTATCTAAGGATTAAATTTAAACTTTTATAACTCGATCAATTTTTAAGATTATTAAAAAAAAATCTCACTCTTCATCAGCTTGCACCTTGAAATTATGATTAATAAAATAAAAAAAATTAGTCAAATACCCAGTTGTCTTTGGCAACCATCTCTTTGACAATTGTTGTTAATCATGTTTCTGAAAGTTCAAAAAATAAAGCCTTGCGATAGACAGATTAAGATAGAGAGACTGATAAGAGATATGAGCGTTCGTGTAAAAAGTCTTAAAAACAACAGTTCTGATATAGAATATTCTTGATGCATTACTTAAACTTACTTTTCCGATATTGCACTTAATTTTACTCACAGGTTAACCGATGCCAGGGCAATAGGTCACATTCATTAACAACGGTCGCAGGCAGACCGTTGCACTGTACTATTTCGAGATGACCAAATTCAGAGCGCGCTCATAAATTCCCTCCCCCTTCCCCTTCCCCTTTCCTCCCCTTTCCTTTAAATTCCTTCACCCTTGCAAAACGATAAAAACAAAGCTACCAGCCGTCTGTGATCGCGACATGTACAGTTTCTTAGAAAGAACTGAATACTTCAATGAAAAAAATGAAGTCGTATAAACGCATGGTTTATTCATTAAACCATTTTGGTTATACATCGATGATTACGGTCATCTTCAATCTAACGAAAGTATTTTCAAATTTGGACGTCTCACACATCTACTACTTATGTATTGTATATGTAAAGAAAGTCTACATAGCTTTAAAACGACGCTTCAATAAAACTTCACAATTATATGTACATAATATAATTTAGCAGAAATTTTCAACCAATACTTTCTCGATTAACAAATCGATATATGGCAGGTATTAAGTATAAGTGAAAGTGTGGAACAGTTAAAAATATGGTTGTCTATAAATCTAGAAACGTAAATCAGCGTTCATGCATTCATACATATTTGTAACATATAGCTTACCACACCTACGAAAAAGAATCAAGTTTAACTTTTCGATCATTTAGCACAATGATTAAGGCCTGTAAATTATTCGTGGAAAATCTCCCTTATTGATTTGCTTTTCACATATATTTGTATATAAAATATTTTTTATTTATTTTGCCCCTTAAAAGGATTTTCTACCGAATGCTTTTAAAAGTTATATTGTGTAAGGATACTTTCTATAGTATAAGATTACTCATACTGTATATAACTGTATTTGGTACTTTCCGATAATACTTACTGATAAATGAGACCAAATACCTAACCTCTGTACCTACAGACTTACATATAACACAAGTCTTAATGCAAAACCTATTATAAAGAGGAAACAATCGTTACGTATATGTTAATCACGTAATCTTTTCTTGTTTCCTTTCTGCTTATTCTTTGATTAATTCAATTAAATGAGACAAAGAGGACAACGTATACACTCGTTGTATACGTTGTCCTCTTCATCTTAGAACGAGTAGCAGTATGAGTATGAATTAGCCAATATTTATTCCTGATATTTACTTCTTTATTGTACACGTTCTGGGGAATATGAGGGAGAAAACTTGGTACTTCCAAAAGAATGTTAGATTATTCCATATCCTATAAGTATCTGGTATATATACCTGGTACCCCTAATATTGACTGATTCATTAAAGGGATATAAATCTTTATAATACAATAGTTAACGAAGGCAATTGATTAATAAATGAAATTTTCTATCATGTTAACTCGAGTTTAACTAAAGAGTAAATTGGACTCTTTAGGAGATAAACAAATTTAGGTAAATGGCTCCATAATTTTCCTCTATGAGGCAACCCTACTAAAAATAATTTAGTAATAATAAAAGCAATAGCCTAAAGGTATTAAAGAGATCAACAAGTCGGGCACCACGATTGCTCGATAACGCTAGATATACTTTACAAAATCTGCCCACTATCAGGCACAGGTTTTCTCTTTGCTTTCACAAAAAATGTCAAAACTGACTTTTGATTTGGTAGAACAGGATACGACATGGACGTCCAAATAACTAAATATATTCATTCCTTTCCAACCCCTGTTTTGAATTTGAATGTCTGATCATCGTATTATATTAATTTTACGCTCGTTTAAGTATTTTACTAGGTTTAAAAAATAGCGTTTAATAAAATCATTAAAATACTGATTAATATGTTAAGCAACAAATATATATATTGCATTTCCAAAACGATATTTCAATATCAAATTGAAATGCCCACAGCGTACCCCGCCTAACATTGCCCTAAGCACATACGTATACATGAACTCTAACCACGTGCTCCTCAATAACGCGGATGCATACATAACCTACAACACAAAATCCATTGTCCTACAAACGAGTTACTAAAGTTATATACCTACCTAATTACATCATAAAAATACATAAACAATTAACAGCTAAGTACTAAGAGTACGCTACAACAAGTGCACGGCAAAAACAAAAACACTAACATATATTAAACATGTTTCAACTGACATCCGACACGTATGCGCCGCCTCTGGGCTCGCGAGAGCGAGCGGGTGAACAATGAAGATTAGGGTGGGAGCGAGAAGCAGAGAGGCGACGCGTCGAGATGTGCAGTGCGACCGGATGTTATATTTTAGATCCACGTCTCTTGTTGCTCGAAACTATGCATGTGTGTGTATGCAACGTGGACAGTTAGTGTGTAGCCATGTATTAATAAACGTGTCCTATGAATAATGGAGGTCTACGCGTGTCGACAACTGTTGAACGGCAAATTGAAATTGCAGTGATTTGGCGATACGGCTAAGGGAAACCTAAGAATCCCTTGAATGATTATAATCTACCGCTTACGTATGATTTAAAATGTAGAAAATTTCGTAGCAGGACATCAAGTAAAAGAACTTGGAAAAATAGAGAAACATATGAAATTATAACACGTTAAATTATGTTAAAAGAAAATATGAGAAAAATATATTGAAAACAGTTAAGTAATTAAATCCACACAAGTATACGATGAGCTAATATCACTTAAGAAAACAAATAAAGTTTTTCATAACAGTACGCTACATGACATAAAAGGACTTTGAAAAGAGATAATTACTTGAAAATATAACAGGTGAAAGTGTGTTAAATTAAATACAAGGCGCCCTGAAAATAGGATGCGTTCAAATTTACACAAATAAATGTACGTTGAGCTTATATTACTTAAAGATATAAATAAGGTTTTTCATAATAGTACACTACATGACATAAAAGGACTTTGAAAAGAGAGAAAAACATAAAAATCTAACAAGTGAAAATTTGCTAAAATAAAATATGAGAAAGGTGCATTGAAAATAGGTAAACCGTTACGTGATCAAATCTACACGAACATACGATGAGCTGAGGGAACCTAAGGAAACGTATAAGGTTTTCATAACAGTACACCACGTGAAGTAAAAGGACTTTGAAAACCAGAGAAAAATATAAAAATATGATAGAGTGATAAAATGAAATATGAATTCGTATTTGAGATAACAAGGACACAAAGTCAAAAAAATAAAAACCTATTTATCTCCTTTTAAGCTGTATCATGATTGAAAGTTTATTAAATTAACAAACACAATAAGAAAGTTCTGATTCATCCCTACATGACAAACGACTGAAAGGCACATAAAACAGCTATTACAAAAATGATGCTAAACTGAAGCCGAAATAGAAAATAAAATTTATCTATTAAAATATTGATCGAACAAAATGCAACAATATTAAAGCAAACGTATAATTTGCAGGTTGTGAATGAAAATTTGGTCACGAAACTCAACAATTCACTCCAAAACAAAAAGTTATAAATCTCTAACAAAAGTGTTGTTTCACTGATACATTTTCACATAATTTGTGGAAAAAAGAAGTTTTTACTTCCTGCTATAAAAGCCTTAATGTCGGCCGTAGAAATGCCTACTTTTTTTCGAATCTTAGTTTACAATAACAATTAGAGCGAATATATCAATAACAAATACCGCAAAACAACCCTCTTTATGAACATTATTAGAAAACAATTTCAATATTTGAAACTTCAGGAAAAAAATCATCTAACCTCGAAACTATTTACAAAACTTCACTGATCTAACGTCAAACGAAAATGAATGTTCTCGAGTATCCTTGATGACAAGAGACATTATTACCAAAATCAGAAATAATCTAATCTGACAATGCTCAATTTTATTGTTTCTTCAAAAGTTTATTCAATAAAAGGCATAATGTTAAAAAAAATTAAGGCGACATTAGGTTTTCTAATTGAGATTTTTATTTGTCTTGACTTCGATTTACTAGTTATTTTCTGATTACAATTTTTAATTTTTTTTTTTTATAAAAGGGGTTTTCACAAAAAATGCCAATCCCTAAAATGATGATAATCTACCTCTATAAATACTACTAATTAACTTACTAGCAAATTCATAGATTAATCTGCACATGGCCTTGGGCTATGATCTGAAAGTTCACTCACCCTACTTATTCCTAAACATACTTCTACCACTTACGAAAAATCCTTCACTGTCCAAACAGCAAAAATTTAGAATCAACTGGATCCTGACATCAGGAAAAACACGTCCCTAACCTTTTTCAAAGATCGAGTGAAAAAGTCCTGCCTCTCCTGAAACCTTTTCCTTTGTGCCCTTGTCCTTTCCCCTCCCAAAGCATGTCACTAGTTTTTATTACTTATACTTTTGTATTTTTTTTGTCTTATGTACTTTAAAGAATTTTTGCTGTAAAATCTATTATCTGAGTTAACCGACTAAATTTCAACACCAATTGTTATGGTTGACTGGAAGAGATTGCTCATGTAGCAATAAGTCCGCCATATGTACTATGCATAAAAGGTGAAAAATAAACAAGTAAATAAATTGAAAATACAACTTATAAAGGACATAAGTAGATAGCAGTCTTCTTGTGCTAATCAATATGTCAAATATTGACAGATTTTGATTACTTAATTATTAACACTTCGTATTGCTCGTTTGTCAAATTGTGTTAAACGAATGATGAAAAGCTAAATAAAAATTAATATTAAAACTGAATGTTAAGATTGTTAAAGCACTTATTAGAATAACAAAGGTTTTTAATGTATTAATTGTGATTTTTCCATCTCTCATGAATTTCTAACTTTGCAGGAAATTTCCTGGAACAGGTCTTTAAAAATTATCTAGATGCGAGAAATAGAATGGCACGAGAAATCAGAAAACCTAATTTCAACGTACATAATAGCCACTCGTCATCTTCACAACCAAAAACGAATTTAAAACGAGAAACACTTGCAATCTAAGCTCGTTATATCGTTAGCACAACCTAATAGAATAATGCAATCTCATAATTCCTATTTCCTCAGTGCATTCATATTTCTTTCCGTTCATAGTTCAGTATTCTAGAATGACAAATATTCTACGAGTATTAAGGAAGCAAAGTAACTTTATGTACTCTTGCTCGCTGGTATAACATTACACTTAAAGAATCAATCTCGTCTGTTATAGCGCAGGGCACAGCCGCGCACCTACTGCAACATTATTTGTTTACCGAGACCAAGGCGCGGTCGTGCTTTTGTCGGCGCAAGTGTTATGTCACGAAACACCTGCCTAGCGCTATGTTACTCAACGCTTGCATTCCCGTGCTGGTGCATTATATAGAAGGACAGCTTTGTGTCGGCGCATGTGCCGCATATATAACTGGATGGTTGTACAATAATTGCTTATCAGTAGCAATGACTTGGCCATATTATTTCTAAAGCGAAAACTTCGGCAGGAAGAAGTGGAAATTTACAGTGACTTTATATTGCCCACCACTTTACAGTGACTTTATATTGCCCACCACTATTGCCCACCCAAATTTACAGTGACTTTATATTGCCCACCACTTGGCCATATTGTTTCTAAAGCGAAAACTTCGGCAGGAAGAAGTGGAAATGTACAGTGACTTTATATTGCCCACCACTTTGCTGATGTGGAAAAAACACAAATTTATTAAAAGTAGATTAAATACTAGGTATACAAAAATCTTGATTTAATTGTAAGTAATAAAGTCACTTACTAGACTTCTCACTTATGTATTTTTAGTCTAAGAGTAAAACCCTTATACTGCCATTTTGTAAAAGTCTATAAGTCTAATAATATTTTCCAATTTGGAGGTTTATTGGTATTTCTTAGCCCTTAAATGTTTAACCAAACTAAATTGAAAGATAATAGCAAATTTTATGAAACCCTCTGAACCAGTTTGAAGAAAACAATCAGGAGTTCCTACGATATTTCACTTTACAAAACTTTCAGGCTTCCGAAACTCAAATAGTTAACAAGCAACAAAGTGTTTCATGTGAAACTCATCTTGTATGAACAGATGAAACACCGAGGAGTGATTGCATAGCGTTTCACCGACATATGACACTATCACAAAGCCGTCTATTAATGAAAGACTACGGGCTACAGATGGCCTGTTACTTTTATAATTACAAATATATTTTTGAAAACCAATATCTTGAACTAATTTTAATTTTTATTTCTTTATTAGAAATGAATTTTATACTTGATTACATGACGATGTGAGTTAAGTTTACATCGTACAATGTTAATTATAATCGCAATTTCAAACAGAGTTTTCAATTATAGATTCAGTGAAACAAGTTTGTTATGCCATTCGTTATAAATAAATAATTCACAATAAAGAACTTTCACTTCAAAAAGAGCATGACATCATTGAAATATATGATCTTTTGCAAACATATCTACCCGTATATTTTTATTTCTCTATAAAATCCGTGACTTCCAGGCCATATGACTTTCAATCCATGGAAACCAGAGCATTGTAGTGTTCAGATCATCGATAACCCAATCTTTTACAGTATTCGTTTGCCACATGCTCAACGCTTTGTAAATAAATGACGAGCACGTGTATTATATAAACTTACTGATTCTAAAATATATTTTCATTGCTAACTATTCCTCTTCACGTTTCTATGATAAGCACTCTTTAAACTGGTATTGTTTCCTCAAACAAACTGAACCAAAATTAACCATTCCCACGTTCATGACCGTAAGCTGATGGACAAACACGCCGCGCACTCACGTAAACCGATGTTAAAAATTCTCGTGTAAATATACACTACCTAATTTACAACGAGTCATGCATCCACATTCGCCGCCATCCAGCGCTACAATTTGACCTCATTAACTAAAAACTCGGTACGGTAAATCGTTATCTATCCACATGAATTAAGACAAACACACATGCAAACAGGAAACATTCTTGTGAGAGTAGTATGTGTATATATATATATATATATATATATATATATATATATATATATATATATATATATATATATATATATATATATATATATATATATGTATGTATCGCTGATTTATTACGCTAAAAAATTTGAAATTAAAATTTATTAATTCATGACAACAAATACAAAAAAAGGGACCCGTTTATTAAATCATGACTATCAACGCTATATATGCACGCCCGACGTATTCCACGGAATTGAATATACATATGTAAATTAAGGTTAGTGGAAAATTATAAAGTGCATATAATGAAGTGCAGCTTACCGTGAATCATATTTGTCTTACTACGAATACGCAGATAGCATAACATAATCGCACATATTATATCGCACCATACCATTGCGAAAATGACATAACTGGATCATATTCAGAACTTCTTGAAAAAGGAGCGAAATACGAGAAATTATTAGTTACGAAAATTTATTACTAGATGCCAAACTTCATGTCATGCCAGAAGCGAACATGAACAAAAAAGTTTAAGAAAATGCTTAAGAAAGGCTCCAATCGCAGAAGATACTGAGTGTGTTAAGCATAGATGAAATAAATTTCTGAATGATAAATAAGCTCCGCGACCATCTAGAACTGGTTAGGGCACGTGGATTGAGACCATATGCTAAAAGCAGATAATTTTGAAATTATGAAACAAGTGACGAAACTTTACCAAACATCTCAGAAAATACGAAATACCTAAGAGAATATAGATATTAATGAGAAATAAATTGATATTCATTAAAACAAAAGCATTTCTAGAATTCTCTATGAAACAAGTGACGAAACTTTACCAAACATCTCAGAAAATACGAAATTCCTAAGAGAATATTGATATTAATGAGAAATAAATTGATATTCATTAAAAAAAAGCATTTCTAGAATTCTCTATGAAACAAGTGACGAAACTTTACCAAACATCTCAGAAAATACGAAATTCCTAAGAGAATATTGATATTAATGGGAAATAAATTGATATTCATTAAAAAAAAGCATTTCTAGAATTCTCTATGAAACAAGTGACGAAACTTTACCAAACATCTCAGAAAATACGAAATTCCTAAAAGAATATTGACAATAATGAGAAATAAATTGATATTCATTAAAAAAAAGCATTTCTAGAATTCTCTATGAAACAAGTGACGAAACTTTACCAAACATCTCAGAAAATACGAAATTCCTAAGAGAATATTGATATTAATGAGAAATAAATTGATATTCATTAAAAAAAAAGCATTTCTAGAATTCTCTATCAACAATAGATGACTTCTAAAGAATCACTATGTTCCAATAGCAATGAATAATTTAGAATGTAACTTTGGTGTACATATAGAGAAAAACAAATAGAGATTACCTTTACAGGAATCATTTTGAGTACATAAGAGAAATAAAAGGATTTTTTATTGCTAGTATCTATATTGAATAAGTAGTATATCAAATCCAGCATTAAAATATGCTCTTATGACTTCAACAGTGGAAGCGAACATTTTAGCTAGATAAATAGATGTTAAATACGGCAAGAGACAAGTTGAAATGGAAATATTTAAAAAAAAAAATAGTTTTGTTTTTATTGTACACTAATAAATTAGATATTAATTTTGGCCTTATTTAATCCTCTTTTGTTCATTTTGGGATGATCTTTAGATTTTTAAGACTTCTATAAAATAATCAAATCTGCTAATATGATATAAATAATTACAACTGGAATTAACACTGACTGTAATTTTCCAATCCAAGGAATTGAACCAGTGGAAAAAATACAGTTTGGTAAATTTAAAATTTAACGAAACTGCTTATTGATGATCTAAATTCCAGCCTCCGAAAGTAACCGTTACTGTCCTTCTACGACCGCAAAGCATATGTGGTAATAATCTGGATGTCTCTAGCTTGTATAAGGTCAGGGCAATGTCATCTATTAAAAACTTGGATTTTGAATAGATATTGAATATATTTGGCGTTAATTTTGTAGAAATTCATTGTTCACAATTAAATGAAACTACGTGATGTAATATTATTTCTGCTTTCTTTAAGTTCCTTACCACGACCTAGGTTTCATTGTATTACAACATCTTCAGGTGGGCTATTAGCAAAGATTTTTCAAGATGGCATCTTTGATAATAGCCCACCTGAAGATGTTGTAATACAACGAAACCTAGGTTGTGGTAAAGAACTTAAAGAAAGTAGAAATAATACTACGTCACATAGTTTAATTTAATTGTGTTTCGAATAGATATTAAAAAAAAAGGTTCTCCTATTGAAATTAATTGAACATGGAACAACATTGCACTTAACAATGATGTTATTTGTACAAAGCAATAATTGTTGTCTCTGTATTAATTATTAAATATTGTTTCACAGTATACAGCAATAGAAGCGATAAAGCCCGTTCCCAACTAACTGTTATTTCCACGTACATTTTGACAAATATATTTTAAATAAATCCACCAAAATGGATGCAACTTTTTATATGTCGATACATCATAGACATTTTACGGTTTATCAATTGAATCATCAGCAAGTGTATTAGAGGAAATAAAAAATATAAAAATTGCCAGCCTTTCAATTTTTTTCAGAATTTAGCCGTTTTTTTTTAAATTTTGAGACTACACTAAGCAACTTTTACTTCCTAAACACTTTAAAACCACAAATGGTATTTATTTTTTTGGCTTTCAATGAAAAATATTCATAATCTAACAAAGTATCTATAATAGTCGGTGTTTTTAACGTAAATGTATTTGCGTTTTGTAACATTTATAAAATATCATGTGAGTATCCGTTTGGCTTCAGACTCCTCTCATTATATTGTGGTTAAGAACATTGAGACCAAACTGAATCTTCATGAACATATTTACCAACGTATACCTATTACATAATTTCGACAATATATTCACCGAAACTCAAATTTGTAATGTCACTAATACCATTTAAAACGCAGTATCTTAATTAAACTGTTGGTTTTTTTCCAACGTGTAAAGCAACACATACCTCGCGTACGCCGGCACACTTTGTACAGCTGGTTCATAGTTACTGTCATTCGCATACGGCAAGGTCAAAGCTGTTATTCAACTAATTATTTCTGATTCAAGCCTTAGGGCTCCATATCTAGTTGATTAAAAAATAACCATTAATTGTTTTATAACAAGTTATATATCTTTTGCGTAACTGTAGTTAATAACTTAGAACATTTTTATAAACATAGATTTGTTCTGTTAGTCTTTCTAGCTTAATAGGCGATGAAATCGTGCACATGATCAAATTTGTTTCGTACGACGGCGGCGTGTCAAATATTTTTGTGATAAACTAATAATTTTAATTTCATCGTAGCTTTGAAATGAGAAATTTAAATCTGGATAGATTATAGTTTCTGCTATCGGAGGCTATCAAGCTGTGTGCTCTTCAAATTCATATGTGAAAAGCGGCAGATATTTTGAATAGGTCACAGTTCTGTTTAACAAAGCAGTTGCGTTTTCAAACACTTGAGTGTCACCAGCTAGCTAATGCAATAAAGTTTAATGGCAAAAAAAGTATTAACGTAAACGAAACTAGTTTGACTTTGTTTCAATGGAAAAAATGGTCAGCGATCTGCAACTTTCATTTATAATAATCTTATATATATATATATATATATATATATATATATATATATATAATATATATATATATATATATATTATATATATATATATATATATATATATATATATATGTGTGTGTGTGTGTATAGAAAGTAATTGATACTCGGCAACGTGTTTTTTTCTTCTATATGAATACGTATGAAATTCAGTTTTCTTTTGCTTACAAATGCGATTCCTTGTGTTTATTTACTACACGTTATTCTAAACCCTAATTTCTATATACCCTATTAGCTATTTAATTTTATTATTTACTTGTTGCTTACTTTATGAGACAAAAATGTAAAGGCGAGAAAAAAATAGTTGTACCACAACTTTCAAATATGTCTAGATCATAAAATAAAATCCATCTACAAATAAAATTCGCGCGATTAGTAGTCTATTCCCAATAGCTTTTGATTTCTTCTAAATAATAGTTAAATTTAATAGACTTTTAAATATAATAATGATTAATACTAGTCCTAGAAACATTTTTATAGAAATCAGCTTACTCGTACAAACTGTTCGCCGATTGAGAGACAAGGTGCACGAATGGTACGAAACGGTGTGACACACTATCAGCGCAAAGCAACGAACATACACACTAAACGATTTTCGTAAAATGGTACAGGAACTCAAGACATCCAGCGCCTCACAAGCTAAAACCTTCCTCCCCACGCATCCTTGAATAACAGTCGAGTATTGTTTCTCAGTATATGCAGATGAGACAGCGTAGAAAAAAGCAATTCGCTAGGGAGCCGCGGTTCTGCGTATCACTTTTGTTTAGTTGTCTGCTATATAGCAAAACACTGATTATAAGTCAGATATTACGTAAGTAAATATTAGATAGATTTTCTGTAAAAGTGAGATAAGCCTGTGATAATAACTATCTAGCGTTATACACAAATGAATAGGACTATTCATTTCACAAAGACAAACACCAAGAAGATATCCGTGCATATCATGAGTATGTATGTGACTTTCTAGTCAGAATGTGACAAAAGAATCAAAATATGACAATTATAAATATACTTGTCATATTTCACGTGACCGACAAAAACATCGCACTTACATATACGATATGTGCGAAATCTTACACTACAATATGTGCGAAATCATCTTGGCGATTGCCTTTATAAAACGAACGATTTTGTATTTCGAATGAATGATATTTTAGTGCGACTTTATTATCTACTACAAAAAAACGAGTGTGCTTTAGACCACACGACTGAAGTAAAACTTCAAATTCACAAAATATGAACTTTAAAATGAATTTACTATTTTATTCACTTTAAACGTAGAATATTTAATGTATTGAACAAAATAATAATTTATAAAATTGTTCAAGAACAAAATGAAATTACAAAATAATCAAAAAATCACCGTTCGCGTAACGCTAGCATACTCGCATATATATATATATATATATATATATATATATATATATATATATATATATATACACATATATATATATATATATATACATATATATATATATATCATGCACTGGCTATAAGAGGAAGAGAGAAAGAAAATGTGCGCGCGCACTGCTCTTTCATGCTCCTACAGTGTGATCAGACAATAGGCTTACACTGTGTCTTAGATATACGAAACATAACTGGCTATGAGAGAAAGAGAGAAAGAAAATGTGTGCTCGCACCTCTCTCTCTTGTCCCTACAGTAATATACGAAACCTCGCCCGATCACACTTTTCGTAACGCTCTCGTCACGCATTCACTAGCTTACTCCCCAAGTCAAGCGTGCGTAAAGAAATTTTACTTCAAATGGGTGTAATGTTACCAGTATCAAAAAGAGGATACCCGTCAGTTACACAGAGCTCAAGTATGTCTCACGATACGACTTAACCATTTTCTTAAAGTTACAGCTTCCGATCTGGATTATAAAGGAAACCATTAAAATAAATATTTTCGGCAATCCCCAAAATTAATTTCGTGATACGAAATGAAATCCTACACAGTTTTTTGCATGTAAACAATTAAGTAACTTGTCAACGTAATACTTATGTCAATTATACTGAACATGCACTCCACCAAATGTTAACGGGTTAACCTAAAATATTAAAATGGTCAAAGAGCATGTCGAAATTTTATAAATAACCTTAAACTCGCTTTAAACGTCTTATTTATTTACTTATTTACTATTAGCACAGAAAAAGTAACAATCATAATTTTAATTTTGAGTAGACAAAGTATATAACTCCTTGCGAAAACACCAAAAAACAGTGGTCACAGCGTTATTAATATGGTGTTACCATTATTACATAATATTATTTCAAATAAGATACAATTTAAATTAATTATAATAAACTCAAGAAATAATAATGGAGTTAGTCAATAAAATATACAGTTAAATTTTGAGAACCATAGTGAATTAAGTCAATAATTAATAAAGCATATAGTCAAATAAATCAAGAATGTTTCTGAATACTGGATGGTCTCTGATTGGCAAAGGGCATGAGAAAGATCGTACCAGATCAGGGGTGCGGGATACTTCCAGATCCAATCTTCTATTCTTTTAAAACCGTGGTTTTAAAAATTTATTTTTTCTCGAAAGAAAAGCTCATTGGTTTCTCGTATGCGTTTGGGTCACTGTTCTGTTCCCACTCATTTGGCTAGGTTGCATGTCAGAGAGTCTTCAGCCCGTGATTGTGAGTTTGGTGAGGGCGATCTAAATCATCCCACTTTTGTATGCCCATTAAATAATAAAATTCCTTCATTCATTTATAAATTATTAAAACAAAAAATTCAAGTACCTGTTGACATTAGATACCTTCTATCCGTTACTAATAAAACCATTCTAGACTATCCGTTTATTACTCGTCTACAGCACCGTTGTCATCTTTGCATTATCTATAAAAAAATTTATTTATATTTTCGCTTAATTTGTTCTAGCATAGTGAATTTCTATTTGATATTTGTTTTGTTCTTTAGTTTATTTTTTCTTATCAAGCAATAGTGACAGATATTCAGAGTGTGATCTAGTTAGTGTTGCCTAACCAACAAATCTAAACTTAACACTGGCAAAAGTTCTCTCTGGAGAGAATAATCACCACAGAATAAAAGAATAAAAAACCGTATTCGAGCTGACTGAGTACAAGTGACTTGTAAAAAAAGCAAAGTTTTAACATCTTTAAAATTCTTGCTTGCCCTCAAAATAAAACCCAACATCTTGCAACTATATTAATAAAGTACTATATTAATAAGTTTTACATTGTCGATGGAATGCCGACTATTAAAATATTTGACAATGAATGGGAAATTTTACGTAGCAACATTTATTAGGATTTAGGTGCATTTTGTCCCCAGAACACTATAATATTTTTGGAGTTCTGCAATATCTAAATCGTTTTATATTATTTTGTAAACTTTGAAACCGTCTGCAAATATAAGATGCTTAACATTTAGGAATTCTTTGCTTAAGTCGTTCATAAAAATGCCACAGAATAATAGCAGTCCAAGGTGAAAGCCCTGGATACGCCAGATTCCAAAGTTCGCTTGAGGCGAGTCCATAAATTATAACGAGATAGTTCCTACCTATCAAATATGATTTATTCCATCTCAGCAAGTTACCATGTACACCATAACACTGCAATTTGAATATTAAAATAGTTTGTTTACTTTACAAAAGGCGTTCCTGAAGTATAGATAGCGTCGACTCCATTGCATTTATCTAAAGTATTTTCAACATTCGTGATCTATTCAATCAAATTTGCCGAAGTAATTTTTGGTAAGAAGCTGATTGGGAGTAAAATGTAGTTTAATACGACAGTAAATAATATTATTGTAGAATATTTTAGTCATGGTAACGTCGTCCGCCCTGTATAATCCCTATAGTCTATGTTGGAAGGTATATAAACCATAATTCCAACACCACACTCTCTCTTTTCTCAATACGGTGACGGTACATTTAACAAGATAAGTAAGTAATTAGAATGTTATAATCTATAAAACAAGCAAATTGTCGAACTACCAACATCGAAAACAAGGTAAAATGTTTTCAAATAATTCACTAACATTAATTGAAAAATTGACGGGACGTGAGACCCTATCCGACGTGGAGGTACCCATTAAAAATTACCTTCAGCACGAAGAATTGTGGAATCGGGTCAAATTAGTGAAACAGTTGATTTGAAAGACATTTAAAGGTGAGAACGAAAATTATTTTGCTAGTTGACACATCCTTTTATGTTCATGTTCAAGAACTTCAGACTACGAAGGCGAAGGAGGTCTTTAACAATCTAGTACATGCTTTCGACAATTAAGGGCGCGACGCAATGATCACCTCATATAAATCTGTGTGCAACTCTTGCGAGTACGTCAACAGAATAATGACCACGGCGCACAAATTTCGAAATATAAACTTTCCGTCGACGAAGAATCTTGAAACAATGCTACTCACCGGTCTACCAGAATACAAAGACATACCAGAATACAGAGACAAAGTACAGAAACAATCCTCAGAAAGGACTCCGGTGTTTCAATTGCAAGAAATTCGTAAAAAGGAAATGGAGAGAATTTAAATAACGAGAACACAAGCCACGCTAGCACTTTATGTACCGAGGCATGGTATGTAGACTTTGGCGCCACCATGCACATGACAAAGCAGGATTATCTTTTTCATGCGGGTAGGAATAGCCATCGCAACTCAGCATAAGGCTGTCAAGACAATAAAAGTGGCGGACGCCAAACCACTCTCAGTGAAGAGCTCTGGTCAAGAGAGCCTTGACGTCTGCAATGAAAAAGATCAGTACAACAAATTTATGTTAAATATTGTGTTAAATGTGCCTGATTTAGCAGCAAACCTATTGTCAGTCACCCAAGTCATTAAAAACAATGATCAACTCAAATTGAACAATTACAATGACTTCATTACAAGTGATGAGTGGAGCGAGGTACTCTTTTATCTTTATAGACGACACGTTCAAAGGTTTTTGTTTACTACCTGCAGAGGAAGTGGGAACCACTGGAAAAATTTACAGAATTCAGAAAGCAAGTTGAAAACCAATTGAATAGGTAAATTAAATGCCTCTGCACAGACAACGGGCTCAAATATATACACAAAGAATGTCCTGATTTTTTTGTTAAAAGGGATGGAATTATACATCAGACAACCACCCCATACACGCCTGAATAAAATGGAACCGATTTACAAGAGGGTATTGATTTATACTACCCAACTCGAGAACAATGAAAGACTAGAGATGCAATGTTCCTGGAATCCACCGTTAAAAGAAAAGATGTTCCGGTAAATCTAACAGAGTCAAAGTACGAAACGGATACATCTCGCACTTTGAAAGATTCCCGAAGTACATTAGAGTTGACAGAAACAGCTACAGACTGAATCTGATTGGGAGGATACGCCTCGGAATGACTTCTCGTTAAGAGTTTCTATTCACCAAATTTGGTATCAAAGTGAGCCAACAGATCCTCGGTAAAAGTTACAACCTTGTGCAAAAGGGTATGAACAAACCAAAGTCGTTGAATATAAAGAAACTATTTTCTCCTACATGATTCTATACATGATTCTATACACATGATTCTATACATCCATACTATGATTCCATACATAAAAGCATTGGGGTCACTGATCTATGCGGCAACTGCGAATAGACGGGTCATAACGTTTTCCCTGAGCCAAGTGAGCAGATATCTGCATTATTACAACAAATCGCACTGGAACGCAGTTATGATACTGAAATATCTGAAAGAAACTAAGGGGCTAGAACTGCATCACCTATGTAATGCAGACACTAAGGACTTAATAGATTAGAGCGATGCAGATTATGCCGGCGACATAACTAACATAGAATTTTTTCTTCTGTTAACAAGGATCTAATTAAGGTGGAGTTTTTGAATATTTTAGTCTATGATAATATCGCTTCTTCCTGTATAATCCGTATAGTCTATGATGGAGGGTATATAAACCACAACTCTATCACCGACTCTCTCTTTTCTCTGTTCGGTGACATCAATAGTAGCAGTGGCTTTTTATCCGGATTTCTCATCAAGGAATATCTCATCAATCACTCACGCGGTTCCACCAGAACAAAAATAATTCAACCTTTTTTAAATAAGGAATTCGAAAATTGTATCAAAAATGGATAGTTTAATTATAGAACTATAACTAATCACGTTGGTTAAGTCATCTATTTTGTGAATAGGCGTTACGTTGGCCATTTTCCAGCATTTGTGAAAGTTATGCGTAATAATAGATTAAATATATATTTAAGGAGTTGCAAGTGTCTGGGCGCTATTTTTAACAGGCAGCTAGTATTTGAACAGTCCAAATTTAGAAGTATCAAAGCACTTAAATGTGCGTATTTGTGCCCGTTGTCTGTGCAGAGGCATTTAATTTACCTATTCAATTGGTTTCCAACTTGCTTTCTGAATTCTGTAAATTTTTCTAGTGGTTCCCACTTCCTCTGCAGGTAGTAAACAAAAACTTTCTTCGAACAGTCATCTATAAAGATAAAAGAGTACCTCGCTCCACCGAACGATTTGGTTTCTATCGGACCACAAATATCTGAACGCATTAAGTCTGCTTTTGTAGTCTTAGAACCTTTATATCCAAGAGGAAGTCGCGTTAGTTTGCCATCTTGATATATTTGTTACACACGTAGACTCGTTATCCTTCTTGATTAATTGCACAGTTTAGATGATCCAGACGCTGGTGCCACAGATAATTGTAAGATTTGACAAAGTCCGATACGTATGCAACATTACTATATGTATTCAATATATACATATTGTTGACCAACTAGCGGAAGCTACAGTTTTGTTATTTCTGTTCGTAATGAAGCCATTGTAATTGTTCAATTTGAGTTGATCATTGTTTTTAATGACTTGGCTGACTGACAATAGGTTTGCTGCTAAATCAGGCACATTTAATCTCTCGCAAAAGAGACTCTTTTCGAGATATGGTAACTTTTCCTGTCGGGTTGGCTGAAAAAAAGTCGGCCATTAACCATGTATTTATGTAACGTTCTCAATCTAAATATATTATTTCTAAAAGGTGTTTTTTGGTCGAGCGGCTCGATCTCTTTAACTACTGCACCAAAAAAAATTAAAAAAATACCCACTTAAAGCTTATGTTTTCTACTTTGGGCGAAAAATATAAAAAATTCGAAAAAAATCTTTTTGTTAATAAAAAAATTAATTTTTATAACAATTGGCATGAGCGCCATCTGTGGGCGACACATCAAATATCTTAGCCAAATTGTATACTTGGAACACGCTAGATGGCGATATAGTGCGAAGACTTCGCACGGGTCAGCTAGTTATAGCTATAAATAGAACTGAAAAAAGTCCGTAAACAATTTTGCGCCAGAAATAGATATCGAAGCATTTGGCTTCATGTAATTCATGTGAGATGGAATATTACTAGAACTTTTATGTTTGGAATTCGTACATAACCAGAAGAATTTTGATCCATTAACAATATTACTCTCCACATTACCTAACTAGTTTTTATAATTTTATACATCGTTTAGAACAGGATCTCAACAGGTTGAACGTTAATTAACCCATTGGATTACCGTATTTTTTAATTTTTTTTATGAAAGTTATCCTTTTATTAATTAATACCAGATTGAACATTTCGTCGATTTTATGTTCCTTTTAGGAACGTGTTCAGATTCTACATTTAAAAAAGCACTCCATAAAATTTTCTTAACGCATTGTCACCACAACCTAGGTTTCGTTGTATTACAACATCTTCAGGTAGGTTATTAGCAAAGATTTTTGCTAATTGCCCAGCTGAAGATGCTGTAATACAATGAAACCTAGATTGTAGTTTCATTTAAATGTGAGTAATGAATTTTTACAAAATTAACGCCAAATATATTCAATTTTGATTGGTATTTAGATCTAAAATTACATTCCCGTTCACTTTATTTACGTATTCATTATTTTTTATAATAAAATTTACTGAAGTTATATGTTGATCCAATGGAATTTTCAAACATATTTCTCATTCATAATTGACTCTTAACAGTGCAATCATTAAATTGTACAAGAGCTAATAAACCAGTTGTATATTAAAGGTGCCTCATATTTATAGTTTAAATTTATCATATAGCTACATACTCCAACTCGGCATATAAGATACTTTACAAATATCAAACTCAATCAACTTTCGTAGTACTCTAATCTAAAACAAATAGACTAGATTTATCAAGAGGAGACCTCTACCCGATTAGTTCAACTTCACATAACATAGACTCGTTTAAAAACTATAGCAAATACAATAAAAATAAAAACTTATAAGACCGCTCGTTTCCTACTCAAGGATCAGTAGGAAAAGAGCGGTCTTATCGTTTTTTGTTTTTCTTATATTTACTATAGTTTTTAAATAATAAAAAGTTAAAAAGAATCATTTAATTTTTGTTTGGTTTATATATTTAAAGTCTAAATCGTAACAATTTGTATCATATCGACAACTCTACTATATTGCACTTTGTATCGTAAGGTGACAAGATGACACATACGACAAATTTATATTCGTTTAAACTTAAAATCGATAGGACAGTATGAGTCCTTACCTTGTTAGATGAACAAATTTTGTTTATTTTCTGTATGACATCTGTACAAGGTGGGCGAACATTTTCATATCCGAATTCTCTTATACGCGATTATAAATTCCAATCGACTACGTAGTATGAAAATTTATATAAATACAGAATAATGACAATAAAAAATGACAACAAATTTTTCGAATAAATATTTTCTTTGGTTTACCTACATTATTATTTCTTTTATAAACATTATTAAATCATTGTTTTCAAGTGAAACTTCTTTTAACAAGATATAGAAAAAAATTTTAATCAGACCTGTTAAGTAATAGGTAAGTAAGTATTATTTTGAACACATTTTGAAAGATTTAACTTTTAAACTTTTGTTGTAAAATGTGATGTAATAATGGCAATAAAAAGATAACAAGAAATTTTTCCAATAAATGTTTTTTTTTGTACATTATTAAGTAACTTTTTTTCAAATGGAACTTCTATCATGGTACAGTGCGACGTACCACACAAGTTTGTCAACTAAAAAAGCCCCGCAAGTCTGGACTAAAATGCCAAGTAGTTAACCCATGAATTTGGCATGTTAAATGGAATATTTCCACACTTTTAAAAATTAAATTAATAGCAGCGCTTTTAGTATTTTGTAAGCGGTATAATTTTTTTAACGTTTATTTTCGCTACTTTGTATAAAAAATAGGATATATTTTAATGTAGGGTGTATATTATTGTTTACGCAAAATTGCATTAAAATTCATTGGACCGTGAAAAGAAGACAAACAAACAAATAAACAGACGACGATTCACTTTGATTAATAGGGATAAAACGCTTATTAGTAATTTCGGAGTATTACCAAATGTACGAGTATGTGTCGGACAATTTATCTAAGTATTTATGCAAAACTCTATAATATTCATTGAAATGGATGTTACATTTTTGAACTACATATCAATTGCGGTGTTGTTTATTATTGTATTATTTTTAAAAAGTAAAAAAAGAATTTAACTAATGTCCTGATTCCTATAATCTTCACATTTAATTAATCGTAAAATACTTTGAGTAAAATTAATTCACATAATAATAATCATAATTTTAAAAATAGTTTACGATGAATACATGAGTAATGAATTTACTTATAATTAAAACAATCACAATAAATAATTTTCACTAAAAACACAGGGTGCGGACAGGCTTATTTGAATTTAAATCTTTAAAAAAAATTCACCCCCATACAATCGAATTTTTTGCTTGAACTATCGTGTAACGCTGACAACGTAGTCTTACTGAGGCTACGCCTACTCTTAATGTCTCATCTGTTTCTCATCAATGTTTCTCACAAGTAATGTGTTTCAAGTGGCTAGCTACCAGATAAAAAAAAATAAATAAATGATTACCTCTTGATAGTCGCTATAATTTTATAATATCAAATATAATCAATGAAATCCATCTCAATAAATTGGTTATACTGTTCCAACCTAATTTAAATACTTACCATTATAATTACCAAAATAAAAAGTTCTACGACTTCTACGACCGCTTTTTGAAATGGTTACGTTATTAGATATACTTGTATAATAATTGCGAGTTACATATACACGTAAGTGAGTACAAAGTAATGTAAAAAAGGACGAAAGCAAATCGAATGCTCTTGAAATGAGATCACTCTTGCATTTCTGCGGAGAGAGTTTAATCTTTAGCATTAAAAATGAGGACATACAACGAAAACGTCGAAGAAAGGCGATTATAAAGATCATGAAAGGTATATTAAGATGGATTAGTCATATAAACAGTGTGAGTGAGAAGACAGATAAAACATGGGGTATATAAATAACATAAAATGTAGTACTAAATACAGAAATAGAAATTTAAAATAAAATATAAAGAACGGCATGATTCCATCCATATTCGATCCGGATATCTTCCGACTGAAAAATATCTGAAAACTTCAACATCGCTTATCCTAGTATGGAGTTTAGTACGTCAATATGAATATGCATGCCTACACACATATAATAGTCACAATTATCCCAAGAGGAAATTTCAAATTCGCTTTAACACGACAATTTTTAGAGAATTTCAGAGAATACACATTCCAAGAATACAAATAAAATATCGTATATTCTCCGCACAGAACAAACAGCAGAACCAGAAATCAGAACCGGTCGATCTAGTTAGAAAAGAATTTAGAAATACATAAGGAAATATACGGGTGAGATCTATAGTGACCCCTGACCGTTATTTTAAAGACCTTAGATTTGTGTCAGGATATAGGTGTTTATTTTATCATCACTACTTACTAACGTGTCTGGGTGGAGAGCTTTAAAATGTAAACATAAAGTGTATATAATAAATAACGAAATATTTATATGTTTAGCAAGTTTTAATTTTGTTTAATAACTGAGGTCCAAAACGGATCAAGCTCTCAATTTAAATCTTCAATTCATGTATATCATAAAGCACCTTTCTATGGGAGACATGCCTTCAACTAAACGTACGTTTAAGACATTTAGAATAAACGTATGTATGATTTTTGTGAGAATTATCGTTTTTTTTAGAAGTTTCTTTTTGAATGAAAACCCTGATTCTCCTGTATTCTTTTTGTTTCTGTTATCGTAAAAATAATCATTAATAATAAAGAAAACGACTTCTCCGTTTAAAACCAGCTCTAACACCTTATTTTAAATCAAAAGCCGGGATTTTAAAGTAAATTTCCAGCTACCTGGTTTTTAACCATTTTCGTTGTGGCGTTCTAAGAAAAAGTAAAAATTTACTATGAATATCGTGCCGACCTTTCGACATATTAGAGGTCAAAGGACACGAAAAACGGTTGTCTTGATAATACTATACGTGGTATACTTGACTATTACTCTATTTAACAAATTTAACCTTATTAATTTACGAGTATGTAGATGAAAGTAGAGTATAACTATAAGTGAGTTATAACTGTAAGATGAAAGATAACTATAAATATAATGAGATGTTGGAATTCCCAAAACCGGCCCTCTTCCACCATACAAATAATGAGTTTTCACGTTTTTCGTGATCTTTGACCTCGAACAATCCAAAGCAATATCGATAGGCACAATATCGATAAGTATTATTACGTCCTTAAAAATTCCATTTTCTACCTAAAATTATTGGACGTCGGAAGAGCCGATTAAAAATCAAGTCTTTTGGAAGCTCCTGCCGTTCATATAGAGGTAGGGTTTTACACCGATTACGCTTCAGTACAATAGTAAAAACAGACTCTAACATATAATGTGAATTATATACATATGGTATTTATTACAAATTTATGCACACTCGTTTATAGAAATAGCTACACTGCAATATTGTTTTGTACTCTCGATAAACAAATATCTTCTCCGACCTTGCATTGCCAGGCTTTGACGTGTGGTAACACCCCCATATCCTCCCCGATAACTAATTCACACCCGTCTACGCCACAGGTGCTAACTCGCCCCGCCGGACAACGAGCGCATAGAGTCACGCGCCATACTGCGCGGGAAACAATACTGGCACATCAGAGCGACGATTCGCAACTCGATATTAGGCACCCAGCGGCGCGTTCGTTTGACGTAAACAAAAAAGCAAGAGTCGCGAGTGGCCTAGGTGAGAAGGCGCGTTCGGCGGGCCAGTACCGCGCCGCCCTCCATCAAGTCAAGGCGAACGCTCACCGGTCTGTGTGAGCTGTGCGATTGTGTCTCTGTATCGTTTTAGCTCCGCGCGAACGACACGCAGTGTTAATAGCGAAGAAACCGAAACGCAATACGCTATTTTTTTACTAGTTAAAAAGTGGAAGTTGATTACGAAAAAAGGGAATAGATAAAACCGATAACCGAAGGCAATGACGGATTAAGCAAATTAATTTAAACACCTCCCTCCACGATGCTGAGTAAGTACTTTTTGTTTATGTTTTCTTGGACAAATAGCTTTCTAGCAACTGATAACAGGTCGATGAAACCGGACGATAGGTTCACGCTTGTGTTTTCAAAAACTGTATTGTGTTTATCAAATTGTGGAAAATGTTGCAAAGAAACAGCAAGTTTCGAAAAACAACTAAAGTCCGTAACGAGGTAGGAAAGTTATCTTTAAAATATGAGTTTTAAACCTAAAAGAAAAACTATACAATTGAAACACTATTAAATATATAGTTGGCTTCGTTCCATATATCATTTGAATAGAAATTAAATATGTGAAAAGCTTTTGGGCAATAACAGTGTAACGACAAAATTAAAAAAAAAACTATAATAACTCTAGGTCATATTACCACGTCTGTCAAACAAATTTTTTGTAAGAAACGTGTTTTTAAAACTTTAATTGTTAACAAAAAACTAAAACTAGTTTTTCGGTCACTTTTTTTTTCTAATTTCAGTGTGACATCATTGATCGACAACGATAAGCATACAAATGAAATATTGACACACGAAAGTTTGCAAAAATAATACATTCAGTTTTATTTTTGCAAAATTAAAGCATGCAAACTAAATATTAATACACAAAATTTTACAAAAATAATAGGGCTACCATCTAGATAATAACAAAGAGGGTCTCGCCAATCTACTCGGACTCATAATTCAGTAAGATAAACTATTAATTAGATGAATATATGACAACTTGAACATTGCAAAGTATAAGAAAACAATTTAAAATGAAAGTCAATCATTTATTGTTTCAACAAAGGATGTAGAAACAAAGAAAGAAGGAAAGAGATTTTCTCTTTTAAAAAATCTGTTTTTGAAAACGGTTTTTTTTCGTAAACCGATTGAAAACTTTCTCAACCCTATTTTGAAGAATTGCAAGAATGCAAAACGCACAAAAGGTGATAATAAATCAAATTGTGACTTAGTACATTTGCTTAGGCTTGAATTGAACACATGACAGATCAAAAAGTGACATTTCACGACCGGAATCGGCACGCCATTTCGCTAAATGCAGTTATTTTTACGATAATTAATGACGAGTTGGCGATTCAATCGACACGACCTTTCTTCGGAAGTCATTTGGAAAATAAAACAAAGGCCCACTTTCATTTAAAATATATTTTATCACAATTTTCATTTGAATTTCGCGGGTACGTGCTGCAAGATACTACACTAATAATAAAACTCTTTCATTCTTTCAGATGCGTAGGAAATACAAAGTAAACACTTATAATACAAAAATGTTAAGTATTAGACGAAACGACACAAAACGTGAAATAAGAGGAAAGTTGCGCGACAAGGCGATTGTTTATAGTTTGTCAATATTAAAAACAGTTTTTGAATCAATGTTTTATTTATAATTCAATACCTAGCTTTAAAACTGTTCATAGCATTATTTTTTGTTTATATTATTTGAATAAAAAAAAAGAATAACAATGAAATTTTCCGTTTCTGTACAGTGTCTTTTATTATTTAAAATCACAAAAATTTAAATGAACTATTTTTTCAATGACAAAAATTTTTATTAGGAAATTCGACATAATTTCTAAATATAGTGTCTCCCTTTATCTGTATGGTATATATATATATATATATATATATATATATATATATATATATATATATACACACACACATGTAGGTATGGTATGGTGTATGTACCGCACAGAAAAAAAAGTGTAGTCAAATGTGGGCATTCAATTTAAAACAAAACTGAAACAAATTGATATTAAATGATGGAAGTCTACACGTTATGTTAATTTCATGTAAATTATTAGCAAGAAAACGAATGCTGTATTACATACAGATATATCGCGAGCGCGCTGCACGATTAAAGTACACAACCTCAACCACACCTCGCGTTACGTGAGGTACATAATACACAGATTTGAAATGAAATGCCAACAGAAATTAGAGAAACAATAAGTCTTACGAACACTTTACAAAAACAAAGAAATGCAGAGTACTGCACCGGAAAGCTTAAGACTTGGCGCAATAAACAAAAAATCCTTGTAAAAATGGAATGATCTTTTCGACGAATTCTATACTTGATATAATTATATTAACTCTTGAGTTTTATATATTTACAGAAAAACTTATAAATATTTTTTGTCACGTTTTGTTTTAACTCACTATGAATACAATCTATTCATACAATATAATTGTAACAGAGTAAATTCTGCACATAGAAATTATTTTAAAAGGAGTTATTGATTTAGCGTAAAAATAGTAGCAGCCGGAAAACCTTTTTTTACAATTTTTGTCTGTCTGTCTATATGTATGTTATTTTATGCATCGATCATCCAAAATCTACTACACGTATTTTAATGAAATTTGGTATGGTAATAGTTTATAATCAAGAGCAATATGTGAATAAAATTTTTTTTTAATTTCATGCGAGTGAAACCGTGGACAGAGCTAGTACCAACAAATATTTAGCATTAGTTTGTGCTGTAAAGGCAAAAAGTTTGCTTGTTTGTCGGTTTGTGAAAAACTACTTACGCAATATTTAAAATTCTCTGGGACATAGGTTATATTCTACATATTTGTTTTCCAATTATTGTATTTCGATTTTTTTTAATTGTCACATATATATTCATATATATTATAGTAAATATTAATTGACCTACTACTACAATACGCTGATACTAACATAGAGTTAACTTTGTTGAACTGAACATAATAAGATCTAAAATTAGTTTTATGTAATTATATAAAAATATATGAAAATTGTACATGCAAATTGTATACATATATATATATATATATATATATATATATATATATATATATATATATATATATATATATATATACATATATATATATATATATATATATATATATATACATATATATATATATACACATATATATATATATATATATATATATATATTTACATATACACATTTATTTGCTTTTATCAATGAAAACATATATGTTATATTACCAACGCAATAAAGAAAAAATTAAGAAAGTATACTTTGATAATCTGTATCTTCCTCAAAATACTGTTTAATATCAGACAGTAAAATAAAAAAGAGAGCCCGATAGGTTTAAGTTGAATTCGAGATATGGGAAAGGTTATCTGGAATTCAACTTATACCTATCAGTTGTTATTCTGAAAAAAATGACATTCATAAATAGCACACGGGCGCACGAACTAATATTGCATAGTTTTATAATTAAAAATAAACAGATAATTAAAAGTATTCCTACTAAATTAATAATAAATATTAATATTATTTTTCACATAATTTTAGATTCAGAAATTAATATTCCAAAATGGGCGCCTAATATCGAACTTTAATATAAACGTGTCAGTTTTTTTTTAATCGTACATTTTTCCCTGCATACATAAAAACCTACGTGTGCAGGGAAGCACGACGTATAGAAATTCTTGTCGAATTTGTTAAAATCAGACTTTAATATAAATTTGTTTTCAGTTTTTCAAATCGGATGCCCACATTTGACTATGGGTTGTTTTCTATCTGTATGATATACATATATACATACGTGTGCAGGGAAGCACTATGTATAGAAATTCTTGTCGAATTTGTTAAAATCAGACTTTAATATAAATTTGTTTTCAGTTTTTCAAATCGGATGCCCACATTTGACTATGGGTTGTTTTCTATCTGTATGATATACATATATACATACGTGTGCAGGGAAGCACTACGTATAGAAATTCTTGTCGAATTTGTTAAAATCAGACTTTAATATAAATTTGTTTTCAGTTTTTTAAATCGGATGCCCACATTTGACTATGGGTTGTTTTCTATCTGTATGATATACATACATACATACGTGTGCAGGGAAGCACTACGTATAGAAATTCTTGTCGAATTTGTTAAAATCAGACTTTAATATAAATTTGTTTTCAGTTTTTTCAATCGGATGCCCACATTTGACTTTGGGTTGTTTTCTATCTGTATGATATACATACATACATACGTGTGCAGGGAAGCACTACGTATAGAAATTCTTGTCGAATTTGTTAAAATCAGACTTTAATATAAATTTGTTTTCAGTTTTTTCAATCGGATGCCCACATTTGACTTTGGGTTGTTTTCTATCTGTATGGTATACATATATACATACGTGTGCAGGGAAGCACTATGTATAGAAATTCTTGCCGAATTTGTTGAAATCAGACTTTAATATAAATTTGTTTTCAGTTTTATCAATCGGATGCCCACATTTGACTATGGGTTGTTTTCTATCTGTATGATATACATACATACATACATATGCAGGGAAGCACTACGTATAGAAATTCTTGCCGAATTTGTTGAAATCAGACTTTAATATAAATTTGTTTTCAGTTTTTTCAATCGGATGCCCACATTTGACTATGGGTTGTTTTCTATCTGTATGGTATACATACATACATACGTATGCAGGGAAGCACTACGTATATAAATTCTTGTCGAATTTGTTAAAATCAGACTTTAATATAAATTTGTTTTCAATTTTTTCAATCGGATGCCCACATTTGACTATAGGTTGTTTTTTATCTGTATGGCATACATAAAAACCTACGTATACAGGGAAACACTACGTATAGAAATTCTTGCCGAATTTCTTAAAATTAACCTTTTATATAAATTTGTTTTCAGTTTTTTTTTAATAGGATGCCCACATTTGACTATAGATTGTTTTTTATCTATATGGCATACATAAAAACCTACGTATACAGGGAAACACTACGTATAGAAATATTTGCCGAATTTGTTAAAATCAACCTTCAATATAAATTTGTTTTCTGTTTTTTAAATCGGATTCCCACATTTGACTATGGGTTGTTTTCTATCTGTATGGTATACATTCATACCTACGTTTGCAGGGAAATTTTACATACAAGTTAAAGTCGAATATGTTAATGTTTATCATCGTATAGGTTTATAATAATTTCCATCATTGGAATATAGCCTGTTAACATTATTTTCATCACAATATAAAAACTAGCCAAATATTGTATATAGAAAATATTGTGTATAGAAAATATTGTGTATAAAAAATATTGTGTATAAAAAATATGTATAAAAACTATTGACATTTTACTTACAAAACTAGTTCGTGTAACTTTTTATTTTTATGAAATAATAAAACACGGAAAATTTCAAAAAGTACAAAAACGGAAAATTTCACATAATTCTAGATTCAAAAGTTTATAATCGGGAGTGGGCGCATAGTCTAATGCCGAATAGTACTCATCGTTCAAATTTTCAATTTCCACTATTTACGTCAAAAACGGTTTCCGACATATGGACGCGTCAATGATTGCGAAACGCGAAATAAAAAAATATTAAAATATTCTCATCTGCTAATGGTTATCGTGCTACACTCTACCATGCCAATTTCGTCGGTTGACAAAAATTGTAGAGAAAATCGCGTATATATTTCTTTCCGGCGCACTTTTCTTGTCGCATGTACTATGCATTCCGCAAATGTGAACTTCAGTTTTACTCCCCGCTCTGACCTATGGTGGATCACTTGAATCTAGCAGTGCCTAAACAAACTTTTAACTTCGATTTAATATTTCATTTACAGGCTCTTGTAACAGAAATTAGAAGACATTGCCAGTATGATCTGTCTATTTAGAAAAGTCTATTGATAGTGGCAAGGTGCAAGAAACAATCCGATCCGGTTCATCAAACGACGTCCACATTACACTTGATATAGATATATTTATATTGCTATTCAATTTTGACCCGGAAACAATAACATTCTGCTCCAAAATCCTTTTATATTCTTCCTTTTTCTTGATACCGTCGATTCAAATGGCTGTTCCATGGCCTGGGGAACAACCCCAAAACATCATGGACCCTCCCCCCAACCACCACAGTACTTCATAATTGGCACCGCACAGCCTGGTAACGTCTTTTCTTCGGCCCTCCTCTTATGTCAATTTGCCTTTTTGTACCAAATATTTCAAGCTTTGATCCATCAGTCCCAAGCACTTTTGTTTATAGCTTTTAATATCCGATTCCGATTCACGAGACCCCAATGCAATCGTTTCGTTTTGTTTTATGGCCGCAATAGTGGTTTACGCCAACAGGACTATTAGCGTTCGTTAATCGCATTTTTACCGATGTGAGTGACACAGGTTACAAAACGAGGATTTTCAATACAATAATTGAAATGATCCTCATTCGAAGTTGTAACCTTTCGACTGAGCATAAACTTTCATCATAATTGCTCTTAAAGACAGAAGGAGGTAATAAAAAAATATTTTCAATAATTTAAATTGAGAAATAGTAAAACGCTCAAATTTTGATGGCATTTCCTCTACTATGCTATGCTAGTTTTGTGTACTTTTCCATTTTTTTAAAATGATTAATACCAATAAGAATGAACAAGTATATCAAGTTATATAATTCTTCTTCTTCTTTGTCAGTACTACAGCCTTGTGCAGGCTTTCTCAATCTGCTCCCTCCAGACAGTAAGACTTGATGCAATTTCTCCAACTGTTGACTCCCAAAGTATTTAAGTTCTTCTCTACACTGTTCAACCACCTTGTAGGTGGTCTTCCTCTTCTACTCCTCTAATTAATCATGCGTATAAAATTGAAGAATAATAAAGGAATATTGTTGTAAAATAAGATATAATTAAATGAGAAACGGTTCTTTGCAGAAAAAATTAAATTAAATAATCCCAAAATATATATTTTATTTGAATATATATTATTTATCAAAATATATATTCTTATTTGACGTATCCCCGATATTTAACATATTCGATTCTACTGACGACATTACATGAAACTGAAAATGAGGTTATTAATAGATATACTTTTTTCACCATTTACATTACGGCCATCGAATGCTAATTCAATCTATCACATACCGGCTATGTTGAAACAGCAAGGACCCAATTACATTCTGACCTAATACAAACGACCAAATTTTTAAATGAGTGGACCATGAATGGTGCCGCAGGGTCAAAGATTAAGCGCGTTATACATTAATTAATTTATCGCGCTTTACATCAGCATGCTGCCTCATCTCGTCGTTGAGCTCGAAAATCATGCCACATTTGGCGATTTAACTAGAGATAAACACGACGACTATGTCTTAATCAAATTTATTTAAATACCACAAAAACAGTCTAAACAAGATTGTCATATTAAAATTTTGCAGTTGCGCGTACGCATTAAAAACAAACTTAATATTCCTAATCGCATATTTCTATAAATAGTTGGCGACTTATATAATATTTAAATCCTTTATACACGAGTTAATGGTCGAGGAAAAAAAATGAACATTTGAATGTCCAGACTTACCAAAAACCTTGTAAATGTTGAATAAGGTGATTAAAATCTAAAAAAACACGATGATAACGTCTTACACTAATATTTTTAAATAGCAAACAAAAAATTAGCTCTAGACAAGGTTGTTGAATTCCAGTTTTGTAGTTTGCACTTTACTCCCAAAAACATGTTTAACGTTATTAACATTTTTATTGCGAAAATGTATATCTACATGGTGTAAATATAAAAACATTATATATTTAAATTGATCACCAAAAATAATGCAATCCGAGAGAACTAAAATATGTAGGTTTTTATCCACTACTCTCATTAAGATTGACGAAACTGTTTCAACAAGCCACGTCTTTATTTCCTATTCGAGGCCTTCCACAAACAAAATGGTGAGTTCAGGGGGGTAAAATTGTTCTGAAAAAGGCTATAGTTGGGCTGCAAAGGGAAAGACGATTCCATGTCTGTACTACATAATTTTACACTTAGTGCTCACCTGAGGAGTGTGTTAAATGGTTTAAATGGTGGCAGGAACTGCTGTAGATATTAGATGAGCAGTTTGAAGAAAATTATTTTCATAAATAAGGGTTTTCTTCTACCAATTTCCCCAACAAGAGGAGTTATTGACTTCCAGCATGAGATTCTGACACCGTAATATTTAGTATATTCAGAGAAGGGCAGCAGGCATTTTGTTGAAGAACAATTTCATATGGAGAAGTATACTACAACATACTCTGCCTCGAGGAATCTATCGGATTAAAATCTGCAAAGGTTGAAGAAGTAAAATTGAAAATGTGAAGCGGCTTTAAGAGCTGATTACGACTCCAAAGTTATTTTTAAGTCCAGAATTTAAATATTATGATAAATGTCAAGTGAACAAAAGTGAGCTATAAACTCCACACTGCATACAAAATTTGACTTCACTTATTTAGCTCCAATCAATTTACTGCGAAATGACGCAGAAACGTAGTGGGCGTCAATAATGTGTATAAGGAATAAGGTACAAAGTTATAAATATGTATATCGGTCGCCTACGCCCACAGTGTCTAGAGCTAGTTGCAATATACGAGTACTAGTTGCATCGTATACCTACCAACTTCCTCGTCAATTTTCTTATTTAAACATCACTACATCGTCTATATCGCACGATCCGACACGCAAATATAAACGTTAAGAGACACAATACCACACCTTTTTGTACCGCATATTCACCCGATTACTAATTTGTACCACATTTTGACCCTATTTCTATGCATATCGGTCGTCTACGCCGCATTTTGACCCGATTTCTGTACCGCATTTTGACCCGATTACTAATTTGTACCGCATTTTGACCCGATTACTATGTATATCGGTCGCCTACGCCCACAGTGTCTAGAGCTAGTTGCAATATACGAGTACTAGTTGCATCGTATACCTACCAACTTCCTCGTCAATTTTCTTATTTAAACACCACTACATCGTCTATATCGCACGATCCGACACGCAAATATAAACGTTAAGAGAGACAATACCACACCTTTCTGTACCGCATTTTGACCCGATTACTAATTTGCCCTCTTACGTTGTTTCACAAATATTCCCGAGGAATTTCCGTTCGAGCATTCCCCGCATCCTTACCGCATATAATTCACCTTTTACGTGCGTACACTCTGTGTCATCGTGCCGTCCCTCGGCGGAATGTGATATGCAAATACGCTACCACGGCCCGATTCTGATATACCACATTTGCTAATATGGGACTTTTTTGATGTACCACTTTCTTCTGATATTGGTCCTTTTTAATGTATCACTTTGTTCTGATATTGGTCCTTTTTGATATACCACTTTGTTCTGGTCCGTTTCTAGGTTCACTTTCACACTCCTATCTCTGGGGCACCTTTCTATCGGCTATTTATATATTTATAAAAGCTTTTGCCCGTGGCTTCGCTGGATTTTTGATTAATTCGGCGGTATTTGCTCCTGAGCCAATGAGAATTTTACACCTTTATATAAAAAAAATTAATAGTTTTGCCAATTATTATCACGATATGCGATACATCGTATTTGTACTGTTGCGTAAAAAAACACCGAATTGAATCCTACAGGAATTATACTACATATTTCTCGTCCAGAGTTAAAAAGAAGCTAATATATTCATTCGAATCATGAATTAAACATTTTAAAGCAAGTTTCATGGAAATCTGTCGTTCCATTTGAACGTAATTGAGTGGCAAACATCCAAACACACTTCGCTTTATTAGTATCACACGCGTACAAAGTTGCGAGTATTAACCTACATATGACTGAATTGGCAGATCGAATTTTATAATGTTTCGTTGTTTGTAAAAAGAAACAAAGAAAAACACTTTCATGTTTATAATATTAGTATGGATTTACGCTTACCTCTTCATTCCAACAATTATTCTTTTTTCAACTGCAAAGACTTCTTTCACCTCCATTATTTTTTAATTCAAGTATTTACATCTTCCTCTGTCCTAATTAATATATCGTCTCAATTTTACTTTTTCCTGCGATCCTATCAACATATACACACGTCCCTTATTTATGTAACATTAAACACTGAACTGCTGGCCTTCACATAAAAACATATGATATCCGTTTTGCAGCAAATCAAGCTGCGTTAAAAATGCAATATTCATATTTGTCTCAATGTCAAAAACCTGATTTCAAATCACGTCAGAGCTAGATTGACATAACGTTTTTATTTAATTTTTTATAAAAATTATCATCATCGTCCCCGCCATCGTTATCAGACGCAGTTGATTTGCTCTGGTGGACTTGGAGCCTCTTCATTTGTACTATACAAACACAACATTAAAATTACGCAAAAAAACAAAACCAAGAGTAAGCCAATGGCTGCAATTTGACATAAATGAAATGTATTCCGAGTTGGCCACACAACTTGCTGAACGAGTAGGATCATTATTTTCCACACATCAATATCACATCAAGCTCAATCAGCCTTGATAATAAGCATTTATTGGTCTATAACTAAAATAGCCCGCGGTATGTAGATATTCAGATTTAGTTGCTAACAATAGCCTGTCTTTGACTACTGGTAAAGTGGTAACACGGACTATCAGTTTTTGAGGACATTAACCAAGCTGAATTAAATGTTCGACTCTAAATGACTACAAGAATATGTTAGAAATCATATTCTAGTGGCGTCGGAAAGATATATTTTTCTGCCACTAGAATATAATTTCTAATTTTAATCTCATATTGAAAGTAGAACCTATTGTAACGAAGGTAATATTTGTCTTCTTTGAAATAACTTCCCCACGCCACTAGAATATAATTTCTAATTTTAATCTCATATTGAAACTAGAAACTATTTTAACGAAGGTAATATTTGTCTCTTTGAAATATCGTTCCGACGCCGCTAGACTATAATTTCTAATTTTACGAAGATAATATTTGTCTTCTTTCAACCCTTGGCTATATCTCTAGCGATTATAGTATTAAAGCACAGAGGTTTCAATATGACGAAATATGATATCATCATGATAATAACTTTAAATTCGTTCTGACAGAACTGCATATCCCATCTCGCTGATAGATAGAGCAAATATCGCAATCAGATCACGAATTCGGAAAAAGAAATATTAAATACACGCATAAAATTCGCGTTTGCAGAAAATAGAGCACCCTTACTAAATATCAAAAGTATAAATTATTTGCTTGTTACGCATTCTTACACGGCGGAACCGTTATTCAACTCCGTCCATGTTGTCGCCAACCAACATTAAACAAATACAATCAGTCGACAGTAATTTCTGCCATGCCACGTAACAGAAAGCCACGCATAGGCCCTACGTAGATTCAAGCAACGCCGCGAGATGTTCGCCACAATAGGGTTGTCAAAATGGCCATAACTTAAAATATTTTTTTGAAATAAAGTATTTCTTCAAAATCTTCAACACTACAAGTTAACTAAAATACTTCAAAGAATGTGATGAAACGTATTTCAAAAATTAAGTTAAGAAAAATTTAGTAGTTTAAGTAAAGGTAGTCATTAATTCCGTAAGGAATTAGTCTTATAAAGTCATATCCTCATTAAAAAAGTGAATCAAATACAGTATAATCGTAAAGACGATAAAAATCTCATTGCATTGATCATCTATTATATAATATGTAAGTAGATGATTACAGTTCATTTGTCGGTACATATATTTTGAATTATGATGTAACAAGAAAACAAAGACATGCATTTTATTCTATAAAGGCTAAACCTATTAGAGCTTAATGATACACTGACTGCGGCATTTTATAATGTTGATAAAGAGTGACCTCAAAAACGAATTTTTGCCAAATTGAAATCTAAATGTTACTTTATAATGAGACATTCACAGCAAATTTTTTTCAAATCGAACATAGAAACGGTTGCCAAAGTGGTCAATAATAACCTTACTCATAATACATTTCGAAAAAGAGGGTCTAATGTAATAAATAAATCTGATAATTTGAAAAAAAATTATATCGCTTAATACTTTCAGAAATTTTTATATAAGTATAAAAAACTGAATACATCTTTGCGATTTGTGAAGATATAATTTCAAAATTATTAACAAATAATGATATATATAAAGAATTTGTTATTATAACTTTTGTAAGTCGAACTGGAAAACACGACCTAAGGTCGCGAACTTAATGATTTGGGCAATTTTTTTATTTTAATTTCGTTTCGTAATTCACTTCAATTGTTATATTCTAAGCGCGTTTCAATAAAACTAATTAAAACTTATGTATTTCAATTCCTCTATGAGAAAAAATTGAGAATAGATTTTAGGCCAATTTTCTATGCCTTTAGTAAACCGGCTATACTGAATTATAAACATTAGTAAATATGTTTCAAAGAGGTATCAAAATCAGTTTTAAAATTAGAAGTTAAAATACCAGGAACCTTTTATATAAGGTTTCTGGTACTTTAAATGTTAATTTTATAATATTTTCACATACCATTTATATGGACGAGTTATACTCTGGACAATTGTTAATTTTTTTTTAAATCAATGTCTAATAAAAGCCACAAATTAATCAGAAAATGTCGGTGTCCTTGATCCATAGTATGAAGTCGCTCTTCATTAACAACATGACAAATAAATATTCTTTTACGTATAATTTAATAAAAAATCATTTTATTTTTAGTTAAATCCTGTATTTTGTCCAATGTAAGTATAACTTTAATATAAATTATAGAATAAAATATATATTTAAAATAATGTAAATAATGTGGCCACGTTTTCTTGATGGTTAAATACTGAAAAAACTGAAGCAAAAAATTGGTTTGTATATAATATTTTGACAGCCCTAGCCACAGCGTGGGTACGGGTGAGCCGCTAATAAAGCTCGCCCTGACGATCTGCGGTCGCGCCACGCCCGCAGGGTCGTTTTTGTACCGCAAATAATAATACTAACCGTAAGTGACAATACGCTTGATAAACGTGACACCGCCTCAACGTGATATTCAACACGTAATTATGCAAAATAAAGGCCTGCTGCACTCGTAATCTTTGTTTATTCCAAGAACGTTACGCTATCAAACAAATATACAATGTGGGTGGTCGCAAATCTTTGAATTAAAAAACATACAAAATACCGCTTTTATTAATCTCAAACTCTTTGAACATTTTGAGGCATCTTAAGGAAAAGTTACAGCGGCCTTTCAATCTATTCACAAAGAATCTTCAAACGTTTTCTGTTGCAATTAAATTTGGAGCAATAAAATACTAACGTAAATAACATTACAGATGTTGATCATTGAAAAACAAAATGTTGATCATTGAAAGACAAGTGATCATTGAAATAAAAGCATTATAAAAAAAGGAAATTTAAAAACGTTTATAAAACCCAATGACGTAAAAACCGGTCAAAAAGTAGGATACAAGCCAAGCTAAGCTAAGTACAATTGCTACGAGTTCGATACGCCTTTCGTGGAGAGTACGGTATTTGAATGTATACAATGCATTACAATAGTCTATTTTGGATGTATTGAAGCGATATTGTAATGTACGTATAAATCGTTTTTGCACTCTTTCGATCATATCAGAATATGTAAGATAGTAAGGATTCCAGACGGCAACAGCATATTCAAGTTGAGATCGCACAAGACTTGTGTATAGGATGCGATACGTTCTCATTTGCTTAAAGGGTTTGGTAGTTCGTAAGACAAAGCCTAGCAAAGCATAAGCTCGCGATGTGATCTGCTTTACGTGAACATCAAAATGTAGCTTTTGATCAAACATTACACCAAGGTCACGTATGCAATTAACAGATTCCAAAGAATGACCACCTATGTCATAGGCATGAAAATGGATTGTCTTATTTTTAGAAAAGGTGATGGATTTACACTTATTGTGACTTAATTGTATCTTGTTTATTCTGCAATATGCATCTAGTCTTTTAAGATCTTCTTGTAACTTCGAATGATCAGAAGAATCTCTTATTTTGGAGAAAATCTTTAGGTCGTCAGCATATAACAGGAACTTGCTGTGTTTAAAACAATTGCTGATGTCATTTATAAAGATGATAAATAAAAAGGGACCCAATATGGAACCTTGAGGTACCCCTGAAGTCACGGGAACATGAGGTGATATAAAACCGTTAATTTTTACTGCTTGTTGCCTGTTGCTGAGATAGAAGACGAACCAACGAAGTAAATTGCCATTTATACCGTTAGTTTTTTCAGCAAGATGAGATGAACAACCTTGTCGAAAGCTTTTTTAAAATCTGTGTAGATGGAATCAACCTGTGTCCTGCAATCCATAGATTTAAAGAGATATTGCGTGTACAATAACAGGTTGGTTAATGTTGACCGGTTCCGTACGAATCCATGCTGCTCCTCAATAATATGCCGATGCAATGTTGGATAAATCCTATTGCGAACCACTCTTTCAAATACCTTAGACACTGCTGACAAAATGGATATAGGCCGATAATTTTCGACAGATTGTTTACTCCCAGATTTATATACTGGTATTATATGTGCATCTTTCCAGCACCCGGGAAACGTACCCTGCGCGATACATATGTTAAATATTATAATGAGTGGAGCAGAAATCGTATCGTATGTGTTTTTAAGAAATATAGGTTCAATGTTGTCTGGACCTGCTCCCTTATTGGGATTGATTTTCTTGAGGGCATTAGTTATTTCATCTCTTTGGAAGCGGATGGAAGTGATATTAATATCCATCTGAAGTGCTAAATTGTGATGAGGAGGTAGGTTTTGTTCGACGGATTCACAAATATTATTTGGATCTAGAGGTGGGTTCCGTTCAAAGGTAGATATGAAGAACTTAAAAAACATTTGGCATATCATTTGAATGTCATTCGATTCATAACCTTCGAAATTCATCGTCGATGGGTATCCTTCTGACTTCTTTAGTGATGACACGTATGACCTTTTACGTTGTTATTAATAAGTTTCTCAGTATTGTGGACGTAGTCACGAAAACAAGACCGGGATATTTTCTTAAATTGACTTCTTAATTTAGAGAAATTTAAGTAATCGGAGAAGTTACCGTATAATTTCCATTTTACCCAGAATTTTTCTTTACGTTTACTTACCTGTATCAATTTAGGAGTGTACCAAGTTGGATGTTTCCTGGATTTTTGTGGTTTCTTTGTAACTAATTTATTGATAATATCAAAAATAATAATATAAAATCTATCCACAGCGCAGGTAGCTGAAAGCCGGTGGAACTCTTTTTCCCAGTTTATAGATTCTAGCGCTTTATTGATTGCAGTATAGTCGCACTTGCGGAAATAGTATTTTGAGTTGTCAGCCTTTTTCATCGCGATCTCTGGACAGCAATCAATTGTGAGGAGGAAAGTAGGATGATGGCGGTCCTCACGAAGTAATGGTTCCGCAGAAGAGAGTTTACATTTACAATTCCTCAGTGCGAGATCGAGAGTCCTGTTATTACAATTTTTAAGGTAAATAAGCTGTTGCAATTTCATGAACTAGGTGACGCCAGTAACAAGGGCAACTAAGGGGTCAGAGCTGTCATTTATGATGCCATAGGGACAATTTTCCATAAACTGATAATTTAGGGTTGGAATATTGTAATCACCAACAATTAATATGTGGTTACTAAAATTATCAGTATATAAATTTTGTAAATTGCAGAAATGTTTTTTATAGATATTTTGCGAAAATTTCGGTGGAATATAAACAGCACATAATATAAGGGAGAAATTCTTCATTCGCAAAGAAATAAATATTTCCTCCAAATCCTCCTTTTCCCATTGACGACAACGCTTTGCAATAAGCTTTGTCATAACCGCAACAACAATTCCACCTCCATACTATTTAATGCTACTGGATAGATTTCGATCACGTCGAAACACCGTGTATCGGTGGTCTATGAACTCGGTGTCAAATATGTTTTGGTGGAGCCAAGTTTCGACAAGTACGATTACGTCGTAGTCATTTGTACGAATATTCATGCGCAGTTCATTAGTCTTGGTTTTAATTCCGCCATAATTTTGATAATAAACTGATAATTTTGCTAGTTCGTTCATATTTTACAAATGAATGGTTAGTTTAACTTAGAATAATAGCTGAAACCTATCCAGCAGACAATTACAATACAAACATAACACTAACAGATCGACAAAGAAACTATACAGGAGTTGGATACTATAACAATATTTAAATTTTCGACTTTGTTTGACTGCATAATAATAATTCAAATTATTTCCAATCGTGAAAAACATAGGAAAGTGATTAACATCAACACTAGAGCTCAACTTATTACATTCTACACATATTACACAGGTAATTTTGAGAGTAAATATGCTGTTAAAGAATAGTCACATTTTCTGGATATCGTTTTCGCACTTGATTACGGAAGACTTATCCCCGGCACTTTTCCTGGCATAAATTTTGCCATTTCGTACCCAAACATACTAGTAGCCTTTCTGTTTTTTCGCGGCACGTACTTTTGCGTGAAGTATTTTTTTGTGTAACGTAAGATGTTCATTTATATAAATTTTTTGTTCGGGCACTGGGAGCTGAAGAGAGCGCGTTGTGAGAGAGCGACGCACGCGTGCCGCCACTAGAATGTCGTCACGCAGGCGTCGCGTAGCCAGTTGTATCACGATGTTACGCGGGCGGTCCAAACTTCCGGTAGCAACGCGATGTGCACTTCGTACTTGCTCCAGAGGTACGTTTAAGGCTACTGCTAAATTAGCCACTATATTTTGAATATTCTCACTTTTATTCTCAGGAACGTTTTGTATTTCGATGTTACATTGACGAGCTGTTTGTTCAATTTCTTCAACTTTCGATTTTAATAAGTCGAATTCTGTTCGCATCAAGTCACTGGAGGCCTTTAAACTGTCTACGGTTTTGTTATTGTCCGCTATTATTGCCTTTAGGCGATCTCGTTCGGCAGTATGGAATTCCAAAGACCTTTCGAATCCTTCCAGTGACGTGATTTGTTCTTTAATTGCATTTAGTTCGGTTTTAATTGAGCCAATCACTAACTCCTTTAAATCATTTTTAATTTTTTCTGTGAAGGTAGTCGCAAATTTATCAATTTTTGTATCAATATGAGTTATATAACGTTCAAAGTCAATCGGAAATATTTCTGAGCCGACAGATGATGACGGCGAAGCTACTATTTTCGTGTTCTACCAAATTTTACATGTTGGACATTTCCATTTACCTTTGTTCATCGGGAGCATTTTTTTGAAATCTTTCTCTCCCATACCGATGCAAGTGTAATGAAATTTTAATGTACATTTAGCACATTTTAACCCCTCAGTGTCCTGGCAGTATTTACATATACTATATACAACGCACAATAATATAATAGACTGTGTACAATTTATAACTAGATGTGCCTACCCGGCTTCGTTCGTGTAGAATTCAGTATAAGAAAAGTTATTAGCTATTTTTTAAAAAAATGTTTCTCTAAAAATTCTGAGTACAAAGCTTATTAAAAACGCTAATAGATAACTTTGGCAGTGCCAATATCGTAATGATCACCAAGTCAGTGTGTTTTATATATTCGATATCCAGATAAAAAATAAACTATATGTTGCTCGAGGGTATAAACTATTACTATAACAAATTTCATCAAAATCCACTTAGTAGATTTCGCGTGATTGAAAAACAAATTACATACAGAGAGACGGGAAAAAATTGTAAACACAAATTTTCTGGCATCTACTATAATTCTATGCACTAAATCAATTCGTTTTTTTATTATTTTCCATACACAGAATTCACTCTGTTGTAATGGTAATAACCTAGGTCTCCAAACTGATACGAAGTAACAGTGGTTATACGCAATCGAAGTCTTATACTTACTGATTGAGAAAACATATCTGATAACCTACAAGCATGCGAAAAACATAACATTTCTTTGCTCACGAGCAGTCGGCAAAAAAGGGCCTAAAAGTTTGAACACTAACACTACCAGTTTGGTTAAAAAAAATCCAAACATTATATTTCAATTTGTCCTCTGCTAAGTTTCTTGACTCTATTTGCGTAGACACACAGTTTAGTTCAAATATCACGTACGTTTTCACCTACATATAAATTTTAAAACATGTTAAGTAGTTTTCGCCTGACTAATTGATATAAATGTAACCTGTCATATGCAAAATGATATCATTAAGCTCCAGTCAGTCGTTAACGCGCTCTTTTACCTGTCAATTTCGTGTCAAAAGTATTTACACATGAATATATCAATATTTAAAGCAGATAGATAATTTATACATTCGATGCTCGATTGTTAATACGACCGGGTGGGCAAGAAATGGGTGTTTTTTTAGAGGTAACTTTAAAATAAAAAAAATAGATAAAAATCATGGTAATGTCCATGGTATTGGCATATGGGCGCGGCGGATGGCTCGAATGAAGCGCAATTTAGAAGTTCAATTCTCAACCACTTTTTCGAGTAGTTTAGATCGTATATAGGCAATGACACAGCGAATGTAGTCTTCCAAGTTGTCCAACGTCTACCGGATTCGAAGTTAAGAAAATCCATGTGCCATTATTGAGACGCCGTTACATCCACAAAATGTTTGGTGTGCCTTATGGACTGGTGGAATCATTGACTCGTCTTTCTTCAAAGATGATGCCGGCGAGAACATTACAGTCAATGGAGAGCGCCTTAAATTCATTATTACTGACTTATTGTCATCACCGTGGTGTGTTGGGTTGAGCGCGTGACCATAGATAAAAATCATGGTAATGTCCATGGTATTGGCATATGGGCGCGGCGGATGGCTCGAATGAAGCGCAATTTAGAAGTTCATTTCTCAACCACTTTTTCGAGTAGTTTAGATCGTATATAGGCAATGACACAGCGAATGTTGTCTTCCAAGTGGTCCAACGTCTACCGGATTCGAAGTTAAGAAAATCCATGTGCCATTATTGAGACGCCGTTACATCCACAAAATGTTTGGTGTGCCTTATGGACTGGTGGAATCATTGACTCGTCTTTCTTCAAAGATGATGCCGGCGAGAACATTACAGTCAATGGAGAGCGCCTTAAATTCATTATTACTGACTTATTGTCATCACCGTGGTGTGTTGGGTTGAGCGCGTGACCATAGATAAAAATCATGGTAATGTCCATGGTATTGGCATATGGGCGCGGCGGATGGCTCGAATGAAGCGCAATTTAGAAGTTCAATTCTCAACCACTTTTTCGAGTAGTTTAGATCGTATATTGGCAATGACACAGCGAATGTTGTCTTCCAAGTGGTCCAACGTCTACCGGATTCGAAGTTAAGAAAATCCATGTGCCATTATTGAGACGCCGTTACATCCACAAAATGTTTGGTGTGCCTTATGGACTGGTGGAATCATTGACTCGTCTTTCTTCAAAGATGATGCCGGCGAGAACATTACAGTCAATGGAGAGCGCCTTAAATTCATTATTACTGACTTATTGTCATCACCGTGGTGTGTTGGGTTGAGCGCGTGACCATAGATAAAAATCATGGTAATGTCCATGGTATTGGCATATGGGCGCGGCGGATGGCTCGAATGAAGCGCGATTTAGAAGTTCAATTCTCAACCACTTTTTCGAGTAGTTTAGATCGTATATTGGCAATGACACAGCGAATGTTGTCTTCCAAGTGGTCCAACGTCTACCGGATTCGAAGTTAAGAAAATTCATGTGCCATTATTGAGACGCCGTTACATCCACAAAATGTTTGGTGTGCCTTATGGGCTGGTGGAATCATTGACCCGTCTTTCTTCAAAGATGATGCCGGCGAGAAGATTACAGTCAATGGAGAGTGCCTTAAATTCACTATTACTGACTTATTGTCGTCACCGTGGTGTGTTGGGTTGAGCGCATGACCGCCCACCGCGACGACCCGGGTTCGATTCCCGGCCGCTCATCGAAGCGGGACTGGTAGAAGTTCAACCTTTCGAGGCTCTGATGACCATTTTTCCATATGAGATATTCTTCAGCTCATGAGGACACAACAGCAACAACTGACTTTTTTGTTCTACATTTGAATGGCATTAATGTTGAAGAACTTTGGTTTCAATAAGACGGCGCAACATGCCATACAGCAAGTGACACTATCAATTTATTGCAGGACGCATAACTTAGCATAATGCCCTTGTGAATTGGCCTCCACGATCGTGCGATATCACACCTTTAGATTATTTTCTGTGGGGATATGTGAAGACGTTAGACCACTTGGAAGACAAAATTCATTGCGTTATTGGCAACAGATAACCCCAACTGCTCGAAAAAATGGTTAGGAATTGAACGTCCAGATTGCGCTTCATTCGAGCCAGCCATCTTGCCGATATGCCTAAAATCGTATTTAAACAGTAATGGCATAAAATTACCTTTTTAGTAAAGTCAAAATATTAAATCCATTAACATGAATTTTATCTCTTTTTTTATTTTACCTCAAAAAACACCTATTACAAAATTTCGAATTCGCGTCGGTATATAAAAATAAATATTAATAAAGTACATTATTAATATTTATTTTTCTGTTATAGTTATCAAACTAGAATTTCGACATTGACTGGCTAAAGCCAGTGTAATAATCTCGAATTTTTTTAGAAAACTCAAGCAACTTCTGAAACAGAATTTAAGTGGCTTGAAATTGTACCGCAATCACCGAAATTGTACCGCATCCACCTAAATTACCGCAAAGAAATTATACAATTCAAATTAAAAAAATAAAATTTATCTTCGATCAAAACCAGTACAATTTTTACGACTAAAAAATCGTTCGAATTATCGTCGCAACAAAAATTCATCCATATAGGAGTTCTAAGCGGTGAGGTTAAGCAGGCATAAGCTTTTTGGAGGCATCTTCTGTTAAAGCTTTAAGTTGAAAAGTTCTCTTAAGACATTTTCTGTGTTAAAACGATATGATGAGACCGTTAAGGCGATATTTTGAGACAGTACGAAACGATGGAGTTAAAATTAGTTTATTAGGATTTTAAATTATATTTCGTTCATGACATACTCTTTAAAATACATATATAAAACTGTTTAATTAAAATTCATTTAACTCTATTACTTTTAGGGAAATGCATTTAGCAATAAGCTACGCCACAAATATGAGGATAATATTAAATATTCGCAAATATTACTAACTTAATACCAAATAAGCTCTACTTTTTTAGGCACTCATTTAAAATAAATTAAAATGTAAAATTATTTCTAAAATGTTAACAGTGCCATCGGACGTTAATTTGATTACGATTAAAATAAACGCAACTGGTTCGTTTTAATTACTTTATTATAGCCATGCCAAATTTCTACGGCCAACGAACCAATGACTCGCATCTCCCAAATTCCTCAACACAACGTACATACTATACAAGCACTTCTACCCAGAACCGCTTCACTCACCAGGCCAATTTCCAGAGTACATGATTCAGACAATTCAACGGCGGGCTAACAAAAATAGACTCTATTTTAGTACGTAAAATCGATTTGTTCTAAATCCTATGAATAGCGTCAATACTTGCAACACTAATAAACCATCGCAAGGGCCCAACGGGTTATGGCTGATTCTGCCAATGAGTAGGTCTCGCGTGATCTCATCGCTCCGTTTTTGCGAGAACGAGATAAAAGAACGAGACGTTGACTACTTGAGGTTATATTTATATATTACCTGCGGTCGGCACCACTGCATCATCTAAATGAAAATTAGATTTTATTGGCAAACTGAATACAATATTCATAAACACATACTTACCATAACATTTACGAATAGTTTTTCTTAAAACACACCTAATTCCAATCACGCCTGCCAATCTCGCTCCATTAATTTTATTATACTTCTCTTTTGGTACTGTGTTGGCACAATTCAATTAAAGCATTGTTTTAGAAGCTCGCCTCATGAGACACACACAAACACATTTAAGTTAATAGTACATGTACTATTAACATAAATGTGTTTTAAAGCCACAATGAGTAAACAACTAAACATGGCGATTTATTAATCAACAGTAACCTTTCTAGGTCAACGTTTTTCTACGAGCGTGAAACTTACGATATTTTCAGAGCTCCATAAGTCCTATGAAATAACTTCGCTATCTTGTAAAACCGCCTTATACATATGCATCCAATGTTTGCTACCTATTTATTATATTCAAAAGAAAATAGATTGAAAATTCAAGTACAGATGTAGCATAAAAAACTAACCAATTGGAAAAGGGGAGTACGAAAAAATGCTAACTCATAGTTCACGATGTCCTTGTAAAGGTTTTAAAAACAGCTATATAAGCTACTATTATATTCATAACTATATATCTAATACCAGTTTCGTGCTATTTGCCTACTGTTTTTTTTCCATTCAACAACATTGCACCGCCTATACACACCATAAAATCCGCTAAACATAACAAAATTCTTGAAAATTTTAAAAAATTATTTAGGTCATTGCTTAACAATGTTTTAGCAATTATGCACAATATTAAATTTTTTATTTGAATATAAAATGTTTATCATAAATTTATTTATAGCTTTAATGTACACAATTGATACTTATGGCGGATTTATTGCTACGAAAGTAATTTCTTATCGCCAACCAGCATATTAATGTTTATGTACATTTTTATATTTTTAAATATAAAAAATTTTAAATATAAAATGGATAAAAAACTGTAGACAAGCCAGACCCAAAATTTTAACACGAGTTTATGTGTTTTGTGAATTTAACACGAGTGAAAAAAAACATTACGTTGATTTACTTAATTACAAGCAAAAAAAAGAACTAAAAAACGTGTTCAATATTTTGTTAACATCTGCGCCGTTAAATAAACTTTTAAGTTAAATTCAAGATGCAACAGTGATTTGATATAAATTGGCATATTTTTAAATAGAAAGTAATGCACTATGTTAGTTTGTCTCTCTCATTAAACAGATCGATCTAAGCCACATTTTAAAGTCAGTTAACCTAGTAACTAACTTTCTTAACTAAGTAATTATAAAGAGCTACTTTATAATTACTTAGTTACGAAAGTATATTTTAATATTTTCTCTTATTTAAATATGCCTCATTATGCCATGGTGCCAAAATGTCAATCAACGAAAATGCAGTTACGAAATGGAAGCGGACAATGAACCCATACCAAAATCCGGTATCGACACAATGAAACCTAAACACAGTGAAAATAATCAAATAAGACTTCCACCGAATTTAGTAATTACAGTGAAAGAGAAATTGATAGCTCACAGCATATCGATAGCGACAGTATAACTAAAAACTACGTAACGAAGAAGTGCCCAAAAAAACAATCGCCACTTGAATGGTCGAGCAACATTCACTCAATTTATTAACGCACCATTAATTTTTCCAACCGCCTCTACTTGCCTTTAGATGTTCTTCCGTATCGCATCCATATACTAGTTAACACGAAGGTGTCGAATGATTCTAGCGCTCACGTTAGCGGCATTCAAACCTTTGAGGCCAGAAGGCCCACAATCGCCGGTTATTTATTTCCGTTTGGATTTTTTCCTATAACCATTTAATGAAAATGTTAAAAAATTAATGCCACATTACCCATTGCTTTTTTACTTAAAGGGATATACAAAAAAAAGACGATATACACTTGAAAAGTCTATAAAAATATACTATTAGCGCAAGAGTCATAAAAATAATAGTTAATTCTTACATGAAGTATTTTTTACTTCATATATTTACTAAGGTAAATCCTTTATATTACAGTAAATATCACAATTCGACATAAATGTATCGTGTCTCAAATACGCTTTTAAAATAATAATCGTCTCAAAAAGTTGAGACAGAGTTGAGTTTGAGAGCTGGGATTGAGTTGAGGAGTTGCACAAGGCACTTAAATTTCATTTTAAGTACTAAAACAAATTTGTTATCTTTCAGTTCGGATCCTTTATATTACAGTAAATATCACAATTCGACATAAATGTATCGTGTCTCAAATACGGTTTTAAAATAATAAGCGTCTCAAAAAGTTGAGACAGAGTTGAGTTTGAGAGCTGGGATTGAGTTGAGGAGTTGCACAAGGCACTTAAATTTCATTTTAAGTACTAAAACAAATTTGTTATCTTTCAGTTCGGATCCTTTATATTACAGTAAATATCACAATTCGACATAAATGTATCGTGTCTCAAATACGGTTTTAAAATAATAAGCGTCTCAAAAAGTTGAGACAGAGTTGAGTTTGAGAGCTGGGATTGAATTGAGGAGTTGCACAAGGCACTTAAATTTCATTTTAAGTACTAAAACAAATTTGTTATCTTTTATTCTGGATCCTAAAACCGGTCTTCACTCAAGAAAAAAAATCGTAAGCGTTCCAATAGCAACACTACAAATTTCAACATAGAATTACGCCGCTGCAGCAAACCAATGAACAAAGTTTACCAAATTTTAAGCACTAAAAACAAATTTGTTATCTTTCAGTTCGGATCCTAAAGGATACATATCAATGTGTAGAATATTTTTCAGCACATATTGAACGTTATAAAATCGTATACAAATGAAAAAAGTCTTCACTCAAGAAGAAAAATGGTAAGCGTTTCAGTAACAACACTACCACAACTTTCAACATAGAACTATGCCGCTGCAGCAACCCATTGAACAAAGTTTGCCAAATTAGTAATAGATGGCGTTAATTTCCTGAAATTGTAAAATTTTATAATAGAACATTGTGCGAATAATACCGAACAAGCAATACAAATTTCTTAAACCTCGGTATTATTTTTCTATGAAATATAAACACGATATCTACAAATATGAAAAAAAAGCATAACTGGCTGTTTCCTCAATATTGGAACCACGGGTTTATAAGTGATGAAAATTTTATACAAGTTTAAAAGATATGCAATAATTTCGTATAATTAAAAATTTTGTTTTATATTTATATTTGCTATTAAAATTATTATTATTTAAAAAACTTTGTCATAGAACATTTCTTGCTTATTTCTTTCAAATTATTATAGAGAAATTGGGGTGTCATTTTTTTCACGACTTGACAAGAAGCAAGATGTGATTTTTAATGTACATCTCATCGTTATATCAGAGTTTATGGGTTAAAATCGCATCCCATCATCACTTTCGTTAAGTGCTACATATGTACGTACAACCACATCTTTTTTATTCACGAATTCACAAAGCGCCACAAAATTTATGCAAAATAACAAAATACGAATGCTTACAAAAGGTGAATCCAATAAAAAACTGCACAACTGCACGCATGGATGAGGCACAATTTATAATCAACCTTTACAGACCAGAGCTCACTGAACAATGGATAGAATGGAACCTTTGGAAATGAGCCTTTTCCTGGGCTGAAATGGTCCTTAAAAAACGATAGCCAAAAACAACTTTCCTTAAAGTTACAATGTTTCTCTCCCCCTAAAACTTCCTTGATCTTGATCATTTTTTACAGTGGATCAAATATTATCCATATTGATTATTCTAAGATTGTATGTCTTTATTCTTTAACACACTTTTATTAACTTCATTTGTATGTAACAATGTAACGGAATCTTTCAAATAAATTTTCACTCACTTCCAGGCGTCCGAAATATTTAAATTTTATATGCGTTTTAAAAAACAATGACAGAGTAAAAATTAAAAAAGTGAAATTATATAAAAAAGACCTAAAAAAAACTTTTTTTTAGGTTTTTTTATATAATTTAGTCTTAAAACGAAAAGTTGAAGTATAACGATTTTAAAATAAAATTATAATTGAAAAAACTAAAAAAACACGCATTTGTAGCAATATGAGTAAATAATAAAAAATTACCTTTAAATCTAAAGATTTTGGTCAAGAGTGAAAGGATGTCTCTATGGACAAATAAATTAAAATTAATGTAAAAAAAAGCTTGGGATGCTTGATATTAATTGCCATAATTTTTTTATCGTTAACTATCTGTAAAGGTAGTCATTATGAATTCACATACCTATTTTTTATTAACTTCCGTACTTCACTTATCTCTTACTGTGGGATCACACTAAAGGTTAACGTCATTAATCATCGCATGAATGGACACTAGACATAGGTGTAACCAGGACTTAGCGTGTTAATTTTTCATTCATTTTCATGGCATTCATAATGCCGTTAAACGTTAGACAATAGCTCGGGTGGGGGTGTTTTATGGCACATTAAAGATATTTAACGCGTTATTTATTGCGTGTAGTGGCCACACCTGCGTTTATCACTGTGCAACGAGATAGGATCGTACATGTTTCTGAAACAACTGTGGATCGAAGAAGACATTCTGACCTGTTGAATTAAAATTAAGTATAAGTTGAATTAATATTAAGCTATGGAGTGGGCAAATGAAAAAGATTTGAGTTATCACTTTAGCAGATTCAACCTCCATCTTGAAAAAAACATGTTGTTTATCGACGTTATTCTCTGAATCCAGGTGTAGCCACTCAATTTAATGCGTTTTTTCGTGGAATATATTTACGCCTTAATTATAGCGATAATAGGCATTAGACGTTAACCTTTACTTTGGCCCCAGCATTAATACAAAAAGTTTATGTGATCCAAGGATCTTCTGAATATCTATATAATATATAATCAAAAACCATTATTCTCTTAGCAACATTGCGACAATCTTTATAGCTGCAGGTTTACTTGCTGCACATTCCGCGCCATACGAATCATAATCCAATATACTCTACTATCGCTTGAGGCACCCAAAACCATAAAACGATTTTTTCCTCATATTCATAATAAGTTTGAAATACTTATTTATAAACCAGATATTATTAAATGTTATTTATTCTAACGTTACACAGAATATAATATTAAATTTTATAGCCGAAATGAACTTCGCCAGATGCTCTTGTAGATGAATCAACTGTGTATGTAAACAGCGGAAATTGCTTGTAGAGTCCGAGAAGAGAAAAAATAACTATTTTATTTTTCCAAAACTATAAATGTCTGGAACGTACTTTTATTTTTTCTGTAATGTATATAAAATTTTCTATTTATATGAATTTTATTATTCCAGATATTTCGACTTGCAAACTCCAGAAATAAGGCAGAAATAGTTTCTTTCGTACATTTTGTTCATAATCAAAAAGTTTGCGGTTTAAAATTAAAACAAAAGTAGTTTTGGAATGTATAAACAAAGCTCTTTCATACGATTTATCCGTATTGCCACACTTGTGAATTTCGGACCATTTTTCAAAAAAGATAAAAATATTTTTAAAATTCTTTCACTTGGAATAGACACGGACATGCAAATTATACAATTTCAAGTCAAGTAGCGTGACAAACACATAACGAAGTATTACCATAAGGTTTCCTTTTTACCCTATGATAAGTAATAATGAAAATGGCAAACAAATGGAAATAAAGAAAAATCAGATGAATTCATCAATAACTCCTACCCTCCAGAATATAGACACAATTCCATGAGAAAGCTGAGATTGCTTTTTATTTCAAACAAATTTCTATGATTTTCTACAAAATGTAAACGGGAAAACTAGCTTTATGAACTAGATACTCCGGAGATAATAAAGTACCCGCATCTGATGCTGACAAAAAGAAGGGTTTACAGAAAAGGTTCCAAAATAAAACTTAATTATTTATACATAAACGATTGTATAGACACGTGAAAAGAACAAAAAAATGTCACTATCACATTTATTACAAGAAGCAAAGTGCCGACAACCTTGTAAAGCAGCCGCTCGGCTCCACACGAGGGGCGAACGCGCCACGCGCTCTGTACGGACCAGGAGGGGGTCAGAGAGCAAACAATCTCACACCAATTACGCAATAAACACGCGCCCCGCCGCCAGCGGAAGACTCCTTCAAGTGACAATTATGCGCAATAACAAAACGAGCGGACGTCGCGTCGAAACGATTTTAGAGCGCGCTCTTATCGTGTATCATACACAATGCAACAGGATATCTCGTCCATCAGCAGACAAACAGAAATCTAAATAGAAAATTTCGAATGCTCACCTTGAATTCAAGAACCAAGCGTATGTCTATTTATAGTTACGTTTAGAGTTATGCGCTTTCAACGTGTGTTATCTTTCGTCTAATGCTTGCTTTTATTGAACTACAAAAGACGCATGGATGTTTACAATCGGCACGGGTTTATCTTATTCTTCACATTATCTATTACAAAGAAGATGCAATAGATGCAACCAATGTCCAATATGACAACAAATATAAAAACAAGAAGTAAATTCGGACTAATTCGGATAAGAATCTATTTTAAAAAGACGTAATTACCCTATGCCAAATTATGTGATTACATTGTGCGAATAATAAATACGTTATTGTTTAAACTGTACATAGATATAATAAAACCGTTAACTTTGCGTATTGGTACGTTCAAAATATTTACAAAAATATAGATAAATTACAGAATGCACATTTTTGTCTGTGCATTTGTCCAACGCATCACGCAAAAGCTACTGACCGGATTCGGATGGAATTTCATAAGGATCTTACACTATGCAAATTATGTGATTACATTGTGCGAATTATAAATACGTTATTGTTTAAACTGTACATAGATATAATGAAACCGTTAACTTTGCGTGTTGGTACGTTCAAAATATTTACGAAAATATAGAAAAATTACAGAATGCACATTTTTGTCTGTGCATTTGTCCAACGCATCACGCAAAAGCTACTGACCGGATTCGGATGGAATTTCATAAGGATCTTACACTATGCAAATTATGTGATTACATTGTGCGAATAATAAATACGTTATTGTTTAAACTGTACATAGATATAATAAAACTATTAAGATTCAAAATAATTGCAAAAATATAGACAAATTACAGAATGCATATTTTTGTCTGTGTATTAAATCCAACGCGTCAGGAAAAACTATTAACCCGATTCGGGTCGAATTTTAAGAAAATCGTAAGGATCAAATTGAAGTAACATCTATTTTTCATTTCATCGGAATCGGTTCAGTCAACCAGAAGATATGCGATTTCAAAGTTAATTAAACAACAAGTGTCTAGAGCTACTCGAGGCGTTGTACTTATGCAAATGTATAAAATACCTGTGAATATCAATAGATGGCGTTACGTGCATTTTAATATTTTAATTATTAGATTTTAATGTTTCTTAATAGTTTATTTTTGTAATTTATTTTACATATATTGCTCCAATATGTCCGTACTACGCGTACGGATCCGCGGAAACAACTGATATAAAATATATGTAATTTGTACCATCTCATCATTACCCGAAGTAAACTTCAGCCAAGACTATTCTAAACAAAGGGTAACAAAAGGGATTAGAAATATTTATGTAGATAATATGTACTTAAATTATAATTGCCGTTTTATACTTCTATTCCACTATTATTAGATAATGTAACATATATATTAATACTATCTTTCATATCTCTGGTATTATCAAATCCGATATAAAAGAAAATGGTTTATAAGCAATCCGTGCAGACTTTTCATTAGGGCTTGAAAACATTTTTTCTGATGTAACTTTATGGTACTCCTTACAAAATCATGAATGAAGGTTTTATATCTTGTTGTCAGTATTAAAGTCTATATTTTATCTCAAAAATATATTTTATTTCGTCCGTGTAACATTTGCACTTAGGGTCGAAACAATGTTTGGGCCCTGAGATCTGTCTACATACAAACATTATAATTACGTCCTTATCTTTCAATTCAATAAATTCAACTGACCGGAACAGCGTTGGCATGTATCTTACATGTGTAGAATTACCAACTGATAAGATAAATCCAGTCTCGATCGGATTTAAGAGCTTTTGCTAAACTTTTCCTGGATTTTATCGAGGGCCCATATTTCCTAGTATCGGCCACGCAGCGTCATCTTTAATAAACGAACGCAATATTACCATTAACGTTGTAAGCCCCGAGCAATATGACGACGCAGTGAAGACGTGCGTATGTATCTATTCAGAATTGAAGCGGGGTGGGACAATATTACGAATGTAATAATGCAAATATATATAAAAGAATGCGATCACGTAAACAGTTTTATAAAAAAAAAGAAGTACTTTCTAAAAGCAATAAAACGGGCTAAAGTATAAAAATGTACTGGTACAACAATAAAAACGCGTATAGGTATATTTTGTATGAAAGTATTAAAAGAATTTTTCAGGACCTTTTTTTGCCGGCTATCTCTAAACTATAAGGCGAACCTACTTTACATTCAACATTTTTTATTTGGGTCTTTATAACAATTACCAGTACAATAATTTTTTTTTATTCGAAATATTATCATTCAATATACAGAGCCGAAAAAAATATTCGTAGCGTGGCTTTGATGATACCGCACGGCGCTCGGTGTGCACCGCAAAACGTTTGACCCTTGCATTAACGTTGAAACAGAGTATCTCGGGAATGGGATAGAATACGTAAAAATATTGATTATAATTGTTTTATTTCGTAATCGGGAACCTATAGAAACTGGCTTGCTAAAAGCATGCGTTGGAGCCAGTGTTAGATCCAGCGACAATTAAATATAATAACGGGCGTTTTAAAAAAAATATTGAGAATTTTTGGGAAACTTTGAGAATATCCCACGGTCAAGTGTATATAAAAAGCGCACAATTATCTCCAATGTCATTATTGATGATTCAACATTGAGAAAATATGGAGAACACTAAAACTCATATGGGTCACTGCTTGTTTTATGAATTTCAATTTGGCCCTTATGCTACTAAGCCACAGCATATGTTAGAGAGTAGCTCTCAATGTTGTCTCTGAAATTACTGCAAAATGACGGTGTCAGCTATTCGGGAGCAATGACACATCAAGGAAAAGAGAGACTGTAACAAAAAAATGAAACGCCTATTGTAGACTGTCAGTGAAATTAACCCATCTTGTTTTAGTTTTCGTTAGGACCTCATTTTTCGCTACAAACTTGCACTGACAGGAGAGTAGGAGACTCTGAAGATTAGAGAGAGCATGGGAGGAACGGAGGGAGAGAGAAAGAGAGAAAAACGGAATGTTTAGTACATTAGGATGAAACGGGAAGAGAACATAAATAAAGAAGTTTCACTTCAAACGCGTTTTTACACATAAAACTTATTTCTTTTTTTGTAAATTTCCCCCCAAATGAAGGAACCGATATAGCAAGTTCATATGTTATGAAGTTGCTTCTTTAGGAAAAGGATTGCCCTTTCAATATTTAAAAATTTGGGTGCAACGTTTGAATGTTTATGCGACACTGATAATATTCTTTTCCATTTATTGGCATTTTATGGCATTTATTACACAGCAAAACTTGCATCGGCGACTTTCAGAGATCTTGAAAACTGTCACCATCACCTGTCTTTCTTTTTGAAATATAACAAAGACTTGTATTAAATGTGAATGGTACATGGACCACGTTTCCTATTTGCTTGTTTATCGAGTACGCCACCTATCTATATGTTTATATGTTTTTCCGTCTCTCTAATAGTTGATATCTTCATTAACGGTTTCAAAATTATTAGAGCTATTGTAACGAATCGATTTTGCAAAATACAGTATAGTTGACAAAAAAAGCAAGAATTTAGTGCATCGTTTTGAAAAGACGAACACGTTTGTAAAAAAATACTTAAAAGATACGATAAGAGAATTTGCGTACGTGTTAATGAGAGGCCGTCGAACGAAACGCTGACAGTAACATAATGTGGAGAAATACGCGGACACCAGTCGTCACTGACCGCATATCTTTAATAGACAGCGAGGTTAAATAGTAAAAATATTTATATTTTGGCGCATATTATTGTTTACGAAAACTAGTTGGTTCTGATAAATGATTAGTTGAATTTTTTCAATTACCTACTTAAGATAATGTTGCGCCAATTTGAAGCCGAGAGGGGCAAAATGTCGCTTTTATATTGCTACGTTTTTTTTATTTTTTCATTATCGTACCTGCAGTATGCTTCATCGAAGTTATAAAGACATTGCGTTTAAAAGAAATTTTCTCATCATAATTCTCGTCCTTAATCTCTCAATAGAAGTATCAATACAAGACTGACGATTAGAAAAAAAAAAGATGCAATTCTAGAAAGCATTCTTTGCACGCCAATTTTCTTAATTGCTAAACGATCTAACTAACCTAACCTAACATAACTACAGGAATTTAATAAATATTTACATTAATCAATATAAATCAAAGAGTTACGAAAAAGCTCCATTACCGATGTATAATATGTATGAATTTTAATAAAATTTGATATAGATTTTATAACTCGTAGAAGTCAGCCCTTCCATATGTCAGCTCGATCCACAGTAGCAAAAAATTAATTAATCACTAACGTCAGGTTCGTTGACTTTGTTTACACCACAGATTTAGACTTCTAGTATAGTAAATCTGTAGTTTACAAACTAGTCGAAAAAAGATAGAAAAAAATAGAAAGCCAGGTAATTCATAAATTTAACATCATACGCACTTTAATTAAACTATTTTAATTTGTTAACTTTATATTACTTTGTGCAGCCAGTTGATTTTGCAAATAAATACGATATTAGGCAATTTTTATCCATACGTTACATTTAAATAATATTGCTTAATAAAAGCTATAAGAAAATGTTAAAGTTTTAACATAGCGAGAGCCTTGTTTTGTCGTGATTCTAGAGCCAGGTCCTTGTCAGATAGTGAGATACTGTATCGACATTGAAGTCGTAACTGTCCATTTCACTTCAGTAGGGTATGGTATGAATCCATTTATAAATAATTAGGTCACGTTATTACTTGTTACTATTGATCATAATTTCAATATTAATTTTGACATTTATGCAAATATTGAAGGAAAAACTGATTCCTAAGACCAACAATTGTAAAGGACATCATATAAATGTTTGCTAAAAAATCGTCCCAGGAGGTCTACCCGAATGAAAAGAGAAGAGAAGATGAATCATTAATTAAAAAGGGCAAATATAGACATAATTTTATGAACATAATTTTTAGAAATGAAAACTTAACGATATTTTTAATTTATCTCTTTCGACATTCCACATCTTTCCTAATGTCACAACCATTTATGCATGTGCTAAACACATTATTCTTCAAGTATGAATGGAACATTATTATTCAAGTATGAATAGAACATTATTCTTCAAGTATGAAGGGAACATTATTCTTCAAGTATGAATAGAACATTATTCTTCAAATACGAATAGAACATTATTATTCAAGTATGAATAGAACATTATTCTTCAAGTATGAATAGAACGTTATTCTTCAAGTATGAATAGAACATTATTCTTCAAGTATGAATAGCACATTATTCTTCAAGTATGAATGGAACATTATTCTTCAAGTATAAATGGAACATTATTCTTCAAGTATGAATAGAACATTATTCTTCAAGTATGAATGGAACATTATTATTCAAGTATAAATGGAATATTATTCTTCAAGTATGAATAGAACATTATTATTCAAGTATGAATAGAACATTACTCTTCAAGTATGAATAGCACATTATTCTTCAAGTATGAATGGAACATTATTCTTCAAGTATAAATGGAACATTATTCTTCAAGTATGAATAGAACATTATTCTTCAAGTATGAATGGAACATTATTATTCAAGTATAAATGGAATATTATTCTTCAAGTATGAATGGAACATTATTCTTCAAGTATGAATAGAACATTATTCTTCTAGTATGAATAGATCATTATTCTTCAAGTATGAATGGAACATTATTCTTCAAGTATGAATAGAACATTATTCTTCAAGTATGAATGGAACATTATTCTTCTACTACGAATAGAACATTATTCTTCAAGTATGAATAGAACATTATTCTTCAAGTATGAATGGAACATTATTCTTCAAGTATGAATAGAATATTATTCTTCAAGTATGAATGGAACATTATTCTTCAAGTATAAATGGAACATTACTCTTCAAGTATGAATAGAACATCATTCTTCAAGTATGAATGGAACATTATTCTTCAAGTATGAATAGAACATTATTCTTGAAGTATGAATGGAACATTATTCTTCAAGTATGAATAGGACATTATTCTTCAAGTATGAATAGGACATTATTCTTCAAGTATTAATGGAACATTATTTCTCAAGTATGAATAGAACATTATTCTTCAAGTATGAATGGAACATTATTATTCAAGTATGAATAGATCATTATTCTTCTAGTATGAATAGAACATTATTCTTCAAGTATAAATAGAACATTATTCTTCTAGTATGAATAGAACATTATTCTTCAAGTATAAATAGAACATTATTCTTCAAGTATGAATGGAACATTATTCTTCAAGTATGAATAGAACATTATTCTTCAAGTATGAATGGAACATTATTCTTCTAGTATGAATAGAACATTATTCTTCAAGTATGAATGGAACATTATTCTTCTAGTATGAATAGAACATTATTCTTCAAGTATGAATGGAACATTATTCTTCAAGTATGAATAGAACATTAATCTTCGAGTATGAATAGAACATTATTCTTCTAGTATGAACAGAACATTATTCTTCAAGTATAAATAGAACATTATTCTTCAAATATGAATGGAACATTATTATTCAAGTATGAATAGAACATTATTCTTCTAGTATGAATAGAACATTATTCTCCAAGTATGAATAGAACATTATTCTTCAAGTATGAATGGAACATTATTCTTCTAGTATGAATAGAACATTATTCTTCAAGTATGAATAGAACATTATTCTTCAAGTATGAATGGAACATTATTCTTCAAGTAGGAACAGAACATTATTCTTCAAGTATAAATGGAACATTACTCTTCAAGTATGAATAGAACATCATTCTTCAAGTATGAATGGAACATTATTCTTCAAGTATGAATAGAACATTATTCTTGAAGTATGAATGGAACATTATTCTTCAAGTATGAATAGGACATTATTCTTCAAGTATGAATAGGACATTATTCTTCAAGTATTAATGGAACATTATTTCTCAAGTATGAATAGAACATTATTCTTCAAGTATGAATGGAACATTATTATTCAAGTATGAATAGATCATTATTCTTCTAGTATGAATAGAACATTATTCTTCAAGTATAAATAGAACATTATTCTTCTAGTATGAATAGAACATTATTCTTCAAGTATAAATAGAACATTATTCTTCAAGTATGAATGGAACATTATTCTTCAAGTATGAATAGAACATTATTCTTCAAGTATGAATGGAACATTATTCTTCTAGTATGAATAGAACATTATTCTTCAAGTATGAATGGAACATTATTCTTCTAGTATGAATAGAACATTATTCTTCAAGTATGAATGGAACATTATTCTTCAAGTATGAATAGAACATTAATCTTCGAGTATGAATAGAACATTATTCTTCTAGTATGAACAGAACATTATTCTTCAAGTATAAATAGAACATTATTCTTCAAATATGAATGGAACATTATTATTCAAGTATGAATAGAACATTATTCTTCTAGTATGAATAGAACATTATTCTCCAAGTATGAATAGAACATTATTCTTCAAGTATGAATGGAACATTATTCTTCTAGTATGAATAGAACATTATTCTTCAAGTATGAATAGAACATTATTCTTCAAGTATGAATGGAACATTATTCTTCAAGTAGGAACAGAACATTATTCTTCAAGTATGAACAGAACATTATTCTTCAAGCATGAATAGAACATTATTCTTCAAGTATGAATAGAATTTTATTCTTCAAGTATGAATGGAACATTATTCTTCTAGTATGAATAGAACATTATTCATTAAGTATGAATGGAATATTATTCTCCAAGTATAAATAGATTTAAAAAACGGTCGGCGTGATCGACAAATCTATTTAATCAAATACCTTTCAATATGGTATGAAAACTGAATAAGAAATTTGGAAGGAAAATCAATTATAATCTATACTATTAATAAAATTCAAACAGCATTAATTCTGTTCATGGAAAATATTTTAAAAAGAGTGATTGCTTTAAAATAATAAATAATAATAGAAGCCGTAAAACCTGTTTTCAGAATTTTTGTCTCTACTTAATTTGTTCGTCAATTACGCGAAATCTACTGGACGGATTTTGATGAAATTTAGTATGGTAATAGTTTATACCCAAGAACAATATACGAGAAATATGTAATAATGCTCATAACTTCTCTTATTCCGAATTTCACGCGAGTGAAACCATGGGGCACTCCTAGTAATGTAATAAGAAACGTAACGAATCAAAATTCACTTTTACTCTTAGCTTTACCCGGTAGAGAAAATTTAAAACCACGGCCATTGAGGATAAGGAAAATCTATGGGCAGAAATTTACCAGGTTGTAGAGTTTTACGTTAGTATGTACTACGTTAGCCTATATCAATATATTTTGAAATAATCTAACCTTTTCTTTTATATCGACCTTACTATCATAATTAAATCCGAGTTTACCATTTCGTAACTGGCAGTATGTCAATACGCAACAATTGACATCGCATTCGCGAGGACACTCTTGACTTCCAATCATTTCATTCCGTTTAAGTAAACCCTGAAGCACTTGGGCAAACAATGGCACAAGGCCAGCGCAAGTAAAATACAGCGATAGCAGATAAGTATCGTCGCGAAGTAGCACAGAGTACAAACGAGCTATAACGAGAACTAAATTCCTTTATTTGCATGTTACGCTGTGTGTACACAATCCAATGGGTAGTTACAAATGTCGTTGTTGAGCGTCCGTAAGGCGCCAACAGATTAACTCGATTTTAGCCGATCGAACAACTATTCTCGATTTTCGATAAGCAACTAGCTTTGAATCGCAAACTTTATCCATTATACCAAACATTTACGCGATGTAATATAAAATTTTAATAAATTTTCGTTTACTTCACCTGATTACTCGATATCATAACTAATTAGGAGAAAGATATGTTGAGAACCTTTCTTTTTTCGTTCAACATTTTAAGAATGTTTATCCAAAAAATAATTATTAAATTAATTACGAAAATATAATCGCTTCAAAACATTTTTACAGTAAAATATTATATACATTATATCAACGAGTGTCTTGTTGGCGGCATTAATTCGATTACTCCACTTGCATATTACTCACATCTATTAATTTCAGGCACAAAAAAAAATTAAAAAGGACCATGATGATGAGTCAAATTTGAGCTAAAATTATATTTATTTATCGAAATTGTTTCCGCAATTTAATTAATCCACTTAAATAATATAATTTCTGATAAGTTGACTATAATTTAAAATCTCAATCAAACACCGAATTTTAGTCATTTTTTCTATGCATTTTGATGAAATGTTCTTTATTTTCCAAACAAAGGTGACAATTTAGTTATCGGCATTATTTGCAAGAATTAAGTTTTATTTCGTTCTGAATTTGTTTGCCAAATTTAAATAAAACACCGTCTACGTCTAATAGATCTTGTGACTGTCTAAACTAAAGTTATTTCTATGTGTAAGAACCGTGACAATATCAGTTTATGTATGAAAGAATTGGAAAGAAATCAAGAGTAGTAATACCCGACAAAGGCCGTAACATAATAGTGTATTGTTTGATCAAATATAGAAAATAATCTACAAACAAGTTTTTCAATTAATTTGATTATAGAATCTCGAGACTAGTTTTTTGTTTCAAGAAATATTTTTCTCATAAATATACCAAAATGCTTAAAATGATTACGCATTCTTTCACTCTTTTGTCAAATAAAAAACCGAGTGGACTATAGAATGTGGCTCTCAAGAGAGATTACATTTGGTGTACATTATTCAGTACTGCTTCCAAAGCTTTTCCATATTAAAGTATGTAGTGATAAGTAAAATGACTGAATACCATGTAAAAATAGTATTTCCATCTTAACAATATCTGCCTTATTTTTACTATTCTATACTATACTATTCTATACTCTACTTTACTATACATACTTTCTTGGAGGGTTTATTTATTTTTCCTATAAGTTCAGTCCCTAACTTACGATTTGATCGTTAACCTTGCTTATATTGAAGAAGCGAGTTTGTATTACCAAAACACAAACAATAAAAACAGCAATTTTAAAAAATACAGAATTATTAAATACTCTCAAAGATCTTGCACATATTAAAGAAGCTAAGTTTGATATACCTAAATAAAAAAAATAAACTCTTAACGAAGAAAGTATACCTAACTTTTAATTTACAAGAACAACTTTCTATGGAATGCTTTAAAATATATTAGGAATAAATGCATCAATCTAAAAGTAGGAATAGAAATAGAATAAGAGAAATAGAGAACACTAATAAATATACACCGAGTAAGACAATTTTTTTCAGTTGTCTGAAACCTAAAAGTGTAGGTGATACAACATTTATCGTTCCTCATCAAGGTCCATCTTCTATGCGACAGAACACATCCTAATCTCCCAATATGTAAAGCAAATATTTATATTGATCATCTAATAATTTATTTGTGGACTAACTCACTGTCAGGGCTACCTAATGTAGGTATATTGCCAAAATGTCTTGAAAGCATGTAGCTTCATGTCAATATGTTTACGTCAACGATGTCAAGTGTGATGCAATCTAGTTAACATAGCATTTTGAAAGATTATATATGCAAACCCGGTTATATCTTATCGTCCTTAGACATGTCTATAGGTCATAAATTTAATTATCGTATACAGTTATCGATACACATTTTGCAATAAGTTTGGTGGTATTAAAATGATACTTAGTCTGAAGAGCTTTAATTATTGTCGAACTAACGTTAGAGATACTAGCAATAATATATTATATTTTAAATAAATGTTACCTGCTTTTCAAAAATCTAAAAATTGACTATTAAAATTTTCAAACAAACTATAAATTATATCTGTAACTAAAGATTGTCGTCTGCCGGAATCAACTGTCCCATAAAGCATTAAACGACTCAATAACTTGAGGTTTCGATTAATTACGATTATATTATTTAATACACTACTATGGTTTGTAATCACTGCCATCAATCGAGGATGTGCGGATTAAAGACGTACACGGAGTTCAGGTGTTCAGGAGTTCGGGTGCGAAAAATAACATTTTCCATTACTTTCACCTAACATTGTTACCCAAATTGTAAAACATTGAATTACAATTTGTACCGTCGTTCGAAGTTACCCTAAAATTAAGCACTGTTCGTCCCTAGAATTAATTTTTATAAACAGATATATGTCGACAGAAAAAAAATAGTACACCTAATTGGGTATTTGACTAATTTTTTTTATTTCATTAATCATAATTTCAAGGTACAAGCTGATGAAGAGTGTAATTTTTTTTTAATAATCTTAAAAATTGACAGAGTTATAAAAGTTTAAATTTAACCTTTAGAGAAGGCCGGCAATACTGTGTTGTGAGGTCATTTTTAATATCGCACATTATATTCTACGAGAGGAAAAGAGACAGGGATATACCCTCTATCCGTATCTTCAAATTTAGAAGCCTACAGGTTGCTTATTTTTCAATCAATTTAAGAATTTTTTTCTAGACTGGTTTTTAATTAACTTATATTTCACAATATTGTACAAAAAAATATCAAAATTTAGAATGAGTCAACTACCGTATTCCTGATCAGCTATTATGTCAACTGTCTTCAAATTGGATCGAAACTCGAGCGCGAATGATAAAAAAAATCAAATAATAGACACAACGTGATTATTACAGTCAGTATTCTCCGTCTTTAATAAAACGAAAAGCATTAGAATAATAAGTCAGAATGACAAGTCTCTGCAAGGAACTGCAGTTCATTCTCACGATCAGACACTGTCTTTTCTTCAGACACTGTCTTTTCTTAAGACACTGTCTTTTCTTAAGAAAAATTACACTAAATCTCCTTGTCTATAGAGAATATCTTTAACACGTTTTCGGTAAAGACTTTTGGCATTTTACTACTAAAAAGTTATTTTTATAATTATTTTCATAACACATTTCAAGCTTGAAACACACGTTCTGTCCTATTCGAGGCGGTCGAACTCGATATAATATCTAATTTGGCCTCGTTGTAATATTTTTTACTTTTACAGTTTTCCACATTACTAAATTCACCCATTTAACCATTGTAAACCAATGAGTAGTCTGTTTTTATAGGGGCTATAAATTATAATAAGTCCGTAAATATATTTAATATAGTAAAATTTCAAATAAATAAAAACTTTTAAAATAAATAAATAAAATTCCATACTGATATCTCTACTCATTTCTTACAAAACATTTTCGCAACGGAATATTTGTAGATGAAATATTTCAGGTACACATTCTTCCCAACGTTTCCAGTGGCTTACTCATAACCTTATTATTTCAGTTTCATTAGACGGTTAACGAATGTTATAAGTCAATAGACTTACTTATAACTTTTAACCTTTTCAATCACATAAATCCATTTGAGCCTCTGAATTCATTTATAGAATCCCAAATGTATACGTTTTTAAAAGTTACATCAAAAGCTATAAAACATTTACCCTATCCCCTTGGACCACAATTGCTAGCTGATTGTATTAATAATTATCAATAAACAATATAAGTTCTGTTAGAGTCTAAAATCTCTGTAACAATGCCCTTAAAAGACCCAGCATTCTTATTTTATACAATTTGCGGTATTAAATCTTAAACGCTGCCAGGTAACTAACTTGCAACCGAGCCGTATCAATTTCGGTATATTATACTCACCTTCAACTACATTGTTTATACGAACGTTCATAACGAAGAAGTAACCTTCAACAAAACTGACGTAATGATATTACTATACGCTGTTTACATGCTATGAAGTCATAGCCCCGCACAGTTATAACTATCCACTGTACATATTATACATTCGCTATAAGAAACATTAAATAATGGTTAAGTATAAAATTGTAGTCAATCACATATATCACACGTCACGAAGTCAACAGACATTACGAATATAAACTATGGAGACGCAAAGGCCACGTGTTTAGCGTTCTAATATATCAATTATACATTCCAATAACCGAAAACAAATTTCTAGATGCCCTCAAGGCCATTTCAAAAAAACGTGCACATTACACGCCGTCAAATGACAACAACATTATAGATTGTTATTTATGTAAAAGCTCTCTCGAACATATCGCAATGATCTGCGTATCAAAACAGAAGTAAGTTAACGACAGTTCGCGACCGGGTTAATAGCGCTCCGCGATTCTCTATTACTGCAGTCTACCCTTGGCTCCGAGAAAAACGGTGAAAATCCAACTTAAGTGGATACCCAGATCAATGATAAGACAAAGACTATAATATTTTACAAATGAATAAAAATATAAGCCTATTAAGTTCAAGTAGAACTCGCACTACGAGGGCGGAACTCGCACGGGAGGCACTACGAGGTAGCTTTAAAAGTATGTTGTACTTTTACTAAACTGTTTACAAAAATTAATATCATTTTTCATCATGCAAAAATCTTGCCTATATATCTGTCATGAGCGTAAAAATATAGTGAATATCTCAAAAACTGTGAAATTTAGATTCACCACTATATTTAATATCTATCATTTTTCGTCATGTAAACATATGCCTAGTACATCTATCAGAGGTGTAAAAATAAGGTGAATATCTCAAAAATTGTAAAATTTAGTACATCACCATATTTAACATCATTTTTCATCATGTAAACATATGCCAAGTATATCTATTACAGGCGTAAAAATTTAGTGAATATCTTAAAAACTGTAAAATTTAGATACATCGCCATATTTAACACCATTTTTCATTATGTAAACATATGCCTGATATATCTATCACAGGCGTAAAATATGGTGAATATCTCAAAAACTATAAAATTCAGATACGTCGTCATATTTAACATAATTTTTCATCATGTAAACATAAGCCTAGTATATCTAACACATGCGGAAAAATATCGTGAATATCTTAAAAACTGTAAAATTTAGACACATCGCCATATTCAACATCATTTTTCATCATGTAAATATATGCCTAGTATATCTAAGACAGGCGTAAAAATATGGTAAATATCTCAACAATTGTAAAATTTACATACATCGCCATATTTAACATCATTTTTCATCATGTAAACATATGCCTAGTATTTCTATCACATGCGTAAAAATATGGTGAATATCTCAAAAACTGTAAAATTTATATACATCGCTATATTTAACATCATTTTTCATTACGTAAACATATGACAAGTATATATATCACAGACGTATAAATAAGGTGAATTTCTCAAAAACTGTAAAATTTAGATACATCGCCATATTTAACATCACTTTTCATCATGTAAAACATATGCCTAGTATATTTATTACAGGCGTAAAAATATGATGAATATCTCAAAAACTGCAAAATTTAGATACATTGCCATATTTAACATCATTTTTTATCATATAAACATATGCCTAGTATATCTATCACAGACGTAAAAATGTGGTGGATATCTCTCAAACTGTAAAATTTAGATACATCGCCATATTTCACATCATTTTTCATTATATAAACATATGCCTAGTATATCTATCTCAGGTGTAAAAATATGGTTAATATCTCGAACACTGCATAATTTTAGATTCTTCGCTACATTTCATATAATTTTTCATCATGTAAACATATGCCTAGTATATCTATCCCAGGCGTAAACATATGGTGAATATCTCAAAAACTGTAAAATTTATATACATCGCTATATTTAACATCATTTTTCATCATGTAAACATATGACAAGTATATCTATCACAGGCGTATAAATATGGCGAATATCTCAAAAACTGTAAAATTTAAATACATTGCCATATTTAACATCATTTTTCATCATGTAAACATATGCCTAGTGTATTTATTACAGGCGTAAAAATATGGTGAATATCTTAAAAACTGTAAAATTTAGATACATTGCTATTTAACATCATTTTTCATTATATAAACATATGCCTAGTATATCTATCTGAGGAGTAAAATATGGTGAATATCTCGAACACTGCGTAATTTTAGATTCATCGCTATAATTCATATAATTTTTCATCATGTAAACATATGCCTAGTATATTTATCACAAGCGTAAAAATATGGTGAATATCTAAAAAACTGTAAAATTTAAATACATCGCTATATTTAACATAATTTTTCAACATGTAAACATATGACAAGTATATCTATCACAGACGTATTAATATGGTGAATTTCTCAAAAACTGTAAAATGTAGATACATCGCCATATTTAACATCATTTTTCACCATGTAAACATATGCCTAGTATATTTATTACAGGCGTAAAAATATGGTGAATATCTTAAAGACTGTAAAAATTAGATACATTGCCATATTTAACATCATTTTTATCTTATAAACATATACCTAGTATATCTATCACAGATGTAAAAATATGGTGAATATCTCAAAAACTGTAAAATTTAGATACATTGCCTATTTAACATCATTTTTCATTATATAAACATATGCCTAGTATATCTATCACAGATGTAAAAATATGGTGATTATCTCAAAAACTGTAAAATTTAGATACATTGCCTATTTAACATCATTTTTCATCATGTAAACATATGCCTAGTATATCTAACACATGCGTAAAAATATGGTGAATATCTCAAAAACTGTAAAATTTATGTACATCGCTATATGTAACATAACTTTTCATCATGTAAACATATGACAGTATATCTATCACAGACGTATAAATATGGTGAATTTCTCAAAAAACTGTAAAATTTAGATACATCGCCATATTTAACATCATTTTCCATCATGTAAACATATGCCTAGTATATTTATTACAGGCGTAAAAATATGATGAATATCTTAAAAACTGTAAAATTTAGATACATTGCCATATTTAACATTATTTTTTATCATATAAACATATGCTTAGTATATCTATCACACACGTAAAAATGTGGTGAATATCTCAAAAACTGTAAAATTTAGATACATTTCCTATTTAACATCATTTTTCATTATATAAACATATGCCTAGTATATCTATCTCAGGTGTAAAATATGGTGAATATCTCGAACACTAAGTAATTTTAGATTCACCGCTATATATCATATAATTTTTCATCATGTAAACATATACCTAGTATATTTATCACAAGCGTAAAAATATGGTGAATATCTCAAAAACTGTAAAATTTATATACATTGCTATTTAACATCATTTTTCATTATATAAACATATGCCTAGTATATCTATCTGAGGAGTAAAATATGGTGAATATCTCGAACACTGCGTAATTTTAGATTCATCGCTATAATTCATATAATTTTTCATCATGTAAACATATGCCTAGTATATTTATCACAAGCGTAAAAATATGGTGAATATCTAAAAACTTTAAAATTTATATACATCGCTATATTTAACATAATTTTTCAACATGTAAACATATGACAAGTATATCTATCACAGACGTATTAATATGGTGAATTTCTCAAAAACTGTAAAATTTAGATACATCGCCATATTTAACATCATTTTTCACCATGTAAACATATGCCTAGTATATTTATTACAGGCGTAAAAATATGGTGAATATCTTAAAGACTGTAAAAATTAGATACATTGCCATATTTAACATCATTTTTATCATATAAACATATACCTAGTATATCTATCACAGATGTAAAAATATGGTGAATATCTCAAAAACTGTAAAATTTAGATACATTGCCTATTTAACATCATTTTTCATTATATAAACATATGCCTAGTATATCTATCACAGATGTAAAAATATGGTGAATATCTCAAAAACTGTAAAATTTATATACATTGCCTATTTAACATCATTTTTCATCATGTAAACATATGCCTAGTATATCTATCTGAGGAGTAAAATATGGTGAATATCTCGAACACTGCGTAATTTTAGATTCATCGCTATAATTCATATAATTTTTCATCATGTAAACATATGCCTAGTATATTTATCACAAGCGTAAAAATATGGTGAATATCTAAAAAACTTTAAAATTTATATACATCGCTATATTTAACATAATTTTTCAACATGTAAACATATGACAAGTATATCTATCACAGACGTATTAATATGGTGAATTTCTCAAAAACTGTAAAATTTAGATACATCGCCATATTTAACATCATTTTTCACCATGTAAACATATGCCTAGTATATTTATTACAGGCGTAAAAATATGGTGAATATCTTAAAGACTGTAAAAATTAGATACATTGCCATATTTAACATAATTTTTATCATATAAACATATACCTAATATATCTATCACAGATGTAAAAATATGGTGAATATCTCAAAAACTGTAAAATTTAGATACATTGCCTATTTAACATCATTTTTCATTATATAAACATATGCCTAGTATATCTATCACAGATGTAAAAATATGGTGAATATCTCAAAAACTGTAAAATTTATATACATTGCCTATTTAACATCATTTTTCATTATGTAAACATATGCCTAGTATATCTAACACATGCGTAAAAATATGGTGAATATCTCAAAAACTGTAAAATTTATGTACATCGCTATATGTGACATAACTTTTCATCATGTAAACATATGACAGTATATCTATCAGACGTATAAATATGGTGAATTTCTCAAAAAACTGTAAAATTTAGATACATCGCCATATTTAACATCATTTTCCATCATGTAAACATATGCCTAGTATATTTATTACAGGCGTAAAAATATGATGAATATCTTAAAAACTGTAAAATTTAGATACATTGCCATATTTAACATTATCTTTTATCATATAAAGATATGCTTAGTATATCTATCACACACGTAAAAATGTGGTGAAAATCTCAAAAACTGTAAAATTTAGATACATTTCCTATTTAACATCATTTTTCATTATATAAACATATGCCTAGTATATCTATCTCAGGTGTAAAATATGGTGAATATCTCAAACACTAAGTAATTTTAGATTCACCGCTATACATCATATAATTTTTTATCATGTAAACATATACCTAGTATATTTATCACAAGCGTAAAAATATGGTGAATATCTCAAAAACTGTAAAATTTATATACATTGCTATTTAACATCATTTTTCATTATATAAACATATGCCTAGTATATCTATCTGAGAAGTAAAATATGGTGAATATCTCGAACATTGCGTAATTTTAGATTCATCGCTATAATTCATATAATTTTTCAGCATGTAAACATATGCCTAGTATATTTATCACAAGCGTAAAAATATGGTGAATATCTAAAAAACAGTAAAATTTATATACATCGCTATATTTAACATAATTTTTCAACATGTAAACATATGACAAGTATATCTATCACAGACGTATTAATATGGTGAATTTCTCAAAAACTGCAAAATTTAGATACATCGCCATATTTAACATCATTTTTCACCATGTAAACATATGCCTAGTATATTTATTACAGGCGTAAAAATATGGTGAATATCTTAAAGACTGTAAAAATTAGATACATTGCCATATTTAACATCATTTTTATCATATAAACATATGCCTAGTATATCTATCACAGATGTAAAAATATGGTGAATATCTCAAAAACTGTAAAATTTAGATACATTGCCTATTTAACATCATTTTTCATTATATAAACATATGCCTAGTATATCTATCACAGATGTGAAAATATGGTGAATATCTCAAAAACTGTAAAATTTAGATATATTGCCTATTTAACATCATTTTTCATCATGTAAACATATGCCTAGTATTTCTAACACAAGCGTAAAAATATGGTGAATATCTCAAAACCTGTAAAATTTATGTACATCGCTATATGTAACATAACTTTTCATCATGTAAACATATGACAAGTATATCTATCACAGACGTATAAATATGGTGAATTTCTCAAAAAACTGTAAAATTTAGATACATCGCCATATTTAACATCATTTTCCATCATGTAAACATATGCCTAGTATATTTATTACAGGCGTAAAAATAAGATGAATATCTTAAAAACTGTAAAATTTAGATACATTGCCATATTTAACATTATTTTTTATCATATAAACATATGCTTAGTATATCTATCACACACGTAAAAATGTGGTGAATATCTCAAAAACTGTAAAATTTAGATACATTTCCTATTTAACATCATTTTTCATTATATAAACATATGCCTAGTATATCTATCTCAGGTGTAAAATATGGTGAATATCTCGAACACTGCGTAATTTTAGATTCACCGCTATATTTCATATAATTTTTCATCATGTAAACATATGCCTAGTATATCTATCACATGCGTAAAAATATGGTGAATATCTCAAAAACTGTAAAATTTATATACATCGCTATATGTAACATAATTTTTCATCATATAAACATATGACAAGCATATCTATCACAGACGTATAAATATGGTGAAATTCTCAGTAACTGTAAAATTTAGATACATCGCCATATTTAACATCATTTTTCATCATGTAAACATATGCCTAGTATATTTATTACAGGCGTAAAAATATGATGAACATCTTAAAAACTGTAAAATTTAGATACATTGCCATATTTAACATTATTTTTTATCATATAAACATATGCCTAGTATATCTATCACAGACGTTAAAATTTGGTGAATATTTCAAAAACTGTAAAATTTAGGTACATCGCCATATTTAACATCATTTTTCATTATATAAACATATGCCTAGTATATCTATCTCAGGTGTAAAATATGGTGAATATCTCGAATACTGCGTAATATTAGATTCATCGCTATATTTCATATAATTTTTCATCATGTAAACATATGCCTAGTATATCTATCTCAGGTGTAAAAATATGTTGATTATCTCGAACCCTGTGTAATTTTAGATTCATCGGTATATTTCATATAATTTTTCATTATGTAAACATATGCCTAATATATCTATCACAGGCGTAAAAATATGGTGAATATCTCAAAAAATTGAAAAATTTAGATACATAGCTATATTTAACATCATTTTCCATCATGTAAACATATGACAAGTATATATATCACAAGCGTATAAATATGGTGAATATCTCAAAAACTGTAAAATTTAGATACATCGCCATATTTAACATCATTTTTCATCATGTAAACAAATGCCTAGTATATTTATTACAGGCGTAAAAATATGGTGAATATCTTAAAAACTGTAAAATTTAGATACATTGTCATATTTAACATCATTTTTTATCATATAAACATATGCCTAGTATATCTATCACAGATGTAAAAATATGGTGAATATCTCAAAAACTGTAAAATTTAGATACATCGCCATATTTAACATCATTTTTCATCATGTAAACATATGACGAGTATATTTATCACAGACGTATAAATATGGTGAATATCTCCAAAACTGTAAAATTTAGATACATCGCTATATTAAGCATCATTTTTATCATATAAACATATGCTTAGTATATCTATCTCAAGTGTAAAAATATGGTGAATATCTCAAAAACATCGCTATAGTTTTTCCGGTAAACTTTTAGTAAATTTCTAGTAACACTGTTTTTTTCATAATCGTGTTGGAGGAAGGGCAATATCTCTAGAATTGTCTGCCGCTTTAATAAACGCGGTTTTTATTATTATATAGTTACTGTTTCTTAATTGTTTTTTGTAATTTTGTCACTCATGAAAATGTAACCCAGTATATAGACGGTCGTTAGTCTCTAATCTTAGATCTATAGGTGGTTCTAAAAAATTGAGTAATTTGTCTCACTTTAAATGTAACTATCACTTTTATATCTCTGATTTCATATACTCTATCCCTTTCCATTGTAGTCCGCGGGATGCGCTATTTGGTACCTTAATTTTTTTTTTGTTTTACGCAGGTATAATGCGTCTATCAAGTATAACGTCACTGATGTAAGAATAAAACATGGGACAACTTCGGAGTACGTCTGTCCGTTCGTCTGTCTGTCTATTACAAGCCGTGTTTCTCGGAATCAAGTAGACGTAAAAATTTGAACAGAAATAGAGTATGGTGGCCCAATTACAGACAAAGTATATTAAAGTAAGATAAATTTTATTTAGAAATTTCAATGGGGTCGTGTAGGGCAGGAGTTCCCAACCAGGGGGGCGCGCCTCCCGAGGGGGGCATAGAGAGATGTCAAAGGGGGCGGAAAGCGTTTGCATTTTAGAAAGAAAAAACAAAAAAATATAAAAACAACATTAACAAATAACATTACAATGTAATGTTTAATTTACATGCATAAAATTAATGAAATTAAATATCATATTCACTATTATTACCACAAACTTTCGAAATATTTGACGTTTTGGTGTACATTTTTTGTTGAGAAATCAGTTTGAGTGTGTAAAATTATTGTGTCTCACTGTTAAAAGGTAAGTTTGTGTATTTACAAACTTCAGTTACCATTTTTATTTAATTTACTAAATCAAAGGCATGAAAAAGTAAAGGGGGGGTGCATGAAAAAGTAAAGTGGGGGCATGAAAAAGTAAAGGAGGGGGGCATGAAAATATAATTTATAGTCCGGGAAGCCTCAACAAAAAAAAATGTTGGGAAACCCTGGTGTAGGGTGTCTAACGAAAACTTATCGAAGCGTGAATTCAACAATACATATGATATATTTTTTATGAATTTCATTTTCCCCCAACATTTATCGCCAAAAGGATAACTCAGAAAAATCTGAACGAAAAAATCATGAACTTTAATAATTAGATATGGATTGAACCAAAACTATCAGGTTGGAAAAATTATAGAGCAATTAATTGTTACAAAGAATTTAATTATTGATTTCCCTATAATTGCTGAAAAACTTTTTCGATAAAAAATATTTCTGACGTTGTAAGGAACAACTTTGCTCCTTACACGTTTTTCAATTTTGTTCATTTAATCAGTACGCACTCCGATTATGTGCAGAGTTATTATCGTCTTTCGATGTTGATTTTTACTTTTGCTGGCATCCAAAGTGGAAAACAGCGCTGCACATAGTCGGGATCTGTTGCTGTTAATAAGGGAGCTTTCGGCAGAGAACACTGTTTGTGAAACTATAATTTTATTTATTAATAACTAATATCAGACTAAGTAACGTTGCAACCCTACAACCTGCAATTTCGTCAAGCTAATTTTGTCAATCTGCAATTTCGTCAAGCTAATTTCGCCAATCTGCAATTTTTTAAGCTAATTTTGCCAAATCTGCAATTTCGTCAAGCTAATTTCGCCAATATGCAATTTTGTCAAGCTAATTTCGAAAATTTCATGTTCGTTGGCTTTTTTATACATTCCTTAATGAAAAACTATGCAGAAAGCCCATGCAGCCTACTCCGGCAGCTATCTGCATTACGGCTTGCTGCCGTCGCCGAGCAACATCTGTACACAATAATTAACATAACACAGCGTCTGTTAAGTCATGCCCACGCGTCTAGAGCTGCAATCCAAGTCAAACATAAAACGGAATACGTTTCACAACAATTCACTGTAGGTGTGCGATAAGAAATGTGGCCCACCTAGCCGCCGATAAGCCCGATTACGGTGAGTCAGATGCGAAACGGCGCGATACCGAACGATAAAACTCGCTACAAGTATATCGGCAGTCTTTACGTACGGACGTAGTTACTTCGTATAACTCGGACGTATTTACAATTACCGGAAAATTCATAATTCAAGTTAAAAAGTTAGTAAGATTCATCCCCGACTTTCGGTTGCGCGATTTAGTGAGTGGATTGGATCTTCTTCGTCCATCATATTTGTGAGTTTTATTTTCGTATCCGCTTAATTCCTTAAGTGAGCAATTTTCTTGTTGAGAAAATGACTCCTTTTTGCGAGATATAGTTTTATCTTTTCATCATAATATGATTCATATTACTATGAAACTCGCTTTAATTACGATCTCTTATTAGTTAATGTTTAATGATTTATATTTCAATGTAATTTTACGATTCATGTTATTTCCCTTACACGAAATGGGACAGTTTCCTGTCGTCATTTGTTATAAACTATCGTATTTTTTTTGCAAACTTTTCCTGACTCATTATCATAACCACTGTCAATTGATAAACGCCTTTCAAACAAAACATTGACACTTCGTATTGATATACAAATGCATACTTTTGTCTAAACTATATCACGTAATTTCATAGCGATTCTGCGAACCCCTATATATTGTATATTGATATATAAATAATGTACGGGGCATACCGCGTTTAGACGCAAAATATCACATGGGACTTTATTATCGGCCAGCGATGTGTTGGGTATCTAATCTAGGTGTTGGGTAATAATGAAGATTATTATAAAATTTGTAAAAACGTTGATTCATGAATCAAATTCGACAGTTGTAAACATGGAAATATCTCGAAAAAAATCCCCCTCCCCTTCGTAAGGCATAACTAATGCTCGACACGCAAAATTAATCTGAACAAAATACATTTCATATCATTATTCTATTAACAGATTTATAAATTTAATATTCACTCAGTGCGGAATTATATAAAAATTGAGACTCGACTATGTAATGATCTTTTAGCACAACACTGGTAATTGATATAATACAAAGTTCAGAAAATCATAATTTTAAGGTCACATGTCAAAAAATGCACAGATCTTATTACGTCAGCAAAATAGGATCGAATTAATTGTAATCAATTCATGTAAACTAAAAAGCAACGCATCAAGCTAATGCATGCTGAGATATCCTGATTTCAATGTATCGCATATAATAGTTAATTCCTACTGTTTTTTCATTTCAACCTGTTTTCTCTATAAAATGCACAGATCTTATTACGTCAGCAAAATAGGATCGAATTAATTGTAATCAATTCATGTAAACTAAAAAGCAACGCATCAAGCTAATGCATGCCGAGAGCAAAATAGGATCCAATTAATTGTAATCAATTCATATAAACTTAAAAACAATGCATCAAGCATGCCGAAATATCCCGGTTTCAATGTATCGCATATAATAGTTAATTCCTACTGTGTTTTTCATTTCAACCTGTTTTCTCTATAAAATGCACAGATCTTATTACGTCAGCAAAATAGGATCCAATTAATTGTAATCAATTCATATAGACTTAAAAACAACGCATCAAGCATGCCGAGACATCCTGATTTCAATGTATCGCATATAATAGTTAATTCCTACTGTGTTTTTCATTTCAACCTGTTTTCTCTATAAAATGCACAGATCTTGTTACGTCAGCAAAATAGGATTCAATTAATTGTAATCAATTCATATAAACTTAAAAACAACGCATCAACCATGCCGAGACATCCTGATTTCAATGTATCGCATATAATAGTTAATTCCTACTGTTTTTCATTTCAACCTGTTTTCTCTATAAAATGCACAGATCTTATTACGTCAGCAAAATAGGATTCAATTAATTGTAATCAATTCATATAAACTTAAAAACAACGCATCAACCATGCCGAGACATCCTGATTTCAATGTATCGCATATAATAGTTAATTCCTACTGTGTTTTTCATTTCAACCTGTTTTCTCTATAAAATGCACAGATCTTATTACTTCAGCAAAATATGATTCAATTAATTGTAATCAATTCATATAAACTTAAAAACAACGCATGAACCATGCCGAGACATCCTGATTTCAATGTATCGCATATAATAGTTAATTCCTACTGTGTTTTTCATTTCAACCTGTTTTCTCTATAAAATGCACAGATCTTGTTACGTCAGCAAAATAGGATTCAATTAATTGTAATCAATTCATATAAACTTAAAAACAACGCATCAACCATGCCGAGACATCCTGATTTCAATGTATCGCATATAATAGTTAATTCCTACTGTTTTTCATTTCAACCTGTTTTCTCTATAAAATGCACAGATCTTATTACGTCAGCAAAATAGGATTCAATTAATTGTAATCAATTCATATAAACTTAAAAACAACGCATCAACCATGCCGAGACATCCTGATTTCAATGTATCGCATATAATAGTTAATTCCTACTGTGTTTTTCATTTCAACCTGTTTTCTCTATAAAATGCACAGATCTTATTACTTCAGCAAAATAGGATTCAATTAATTGTAATCAATTCATATAAACTTAAAAACAACGCATGAACCATGCCGAGACATCCTGATTTCAATGTATCGCATATAATAGTTAATTCCTACTGTGTTTTTCATTTCAACCTGTTTTCTCTATAAAATGCACAGATCTTATTACTTCAGCAAAATAGTATTCAATTAATTGTAATCATTTCATATAAACTTAAAAACAACGCATCAACCATGCCGAGACATCCTGATTTCAATGTATCGCATATAATAGTTAATTCCTACTGTGGTTTTCATTTCAACCTGTTTTCTCTATAAAATGCACAGATCTTATTACGTCAGCAAAATAGGATTCAATTAATTGTAATCAATTCATATAAACTTAAAAACAACGCATCAAGCATGCCGAGACATACTGATTTCAATGTATCGCATATAATAGTTAATTCCTACTGTGTTTTTTATTTCAACCTGTTTTCTCTAAAATAGTGTAAAATAATTATTCTGCATATATATAATGTTTATATTTTTGAAAATCTCGTCAATATCTTTCATTAATATGATAGATAAGGTATTTCGCAATTTTTTTCGCTTTTGTCTTCTGTTTTAGTTTTGGAAAAAAATAATATAAATCATAATCAACTCATTAATTAGCAATCCCTTGGCTGATGCTAATAAGAATCTTACTTCGAACTGGAAACCTATCACGATACTGGATTTGTTTTTACGTTAACCTTTCTAAATAAGCCAGCAAATTTTGTCAATTTATATTTTGTTCAAACTTCAGTTTTTTACTTTATATATTCTGTGGGTTTTGTATATATGATTGTAAAATATTCCAGTGTTTCATATCAAGCGTATCGTATGAAAGAAACAAAAAAATATTTGGTCACAATCAATTACGAAGTTGTTTTATGGGAAAAAAATTTTAAGTGTAATATATTTACGTTAGATTCACAGTATGGAAATATTGGTATGGATCAAAATGAAACGACATTATTAATGTCTATCGTTTTTGTCAATCAGTGTAGTAACGAAAACGGAGAAAACAAAATCATTTTTTATAGATAGAAAACAGCTTCAAATACTTTTGAGCTTCGACGCAAATATAGATTTATTGAATCCATATTGAAGTTACAAAATAAATTAGTTTAGATTAAAACTAAAAAATGTTACCTAACAGGACCAAATATTATTAAAATTTCAATAAATTCCAAGGATATCAAAACAATAAAGAGCTGTACCAAGTTCCCTAACACGACTTACAAATTGACCCATATTCTGTCTTGTTTTTAGAAACGATCCACCAGCAACGCTGATCAAAAGCCAGCTTACAATGCGAAACCCTGATACGGCCATAAAATGCGATTGCGATGGATGATCCTGTATGTGACAGCGCACCTAATTACTGTCGAGTCACGAACAAACTTATGCCACATCGAGTCTTGTCGATGTGATGCACTGAGCAGAGTCATATGTACATGCAGTCATGAATATGAGGCAAGTTAAACCACAGTATATCTTAAATGCAAACAAAACTTTTGTCTTTACAAGAATAACTTTATATTAAATGCATATAAAACTCAAAATGTTACATGCTGCAGAATCAGTGGGATGCGTATGTTAAAAACTTGCATAATTATTCTCATCTATATTTATGTAGCGAAGGCAACATAAAAAAATGTCTTTATATTTGACTTTTTAATGCAATAATTTTAGACAATTTATGCTTTGCGAATTTCACTAATATAATATGACTGATAAAATAATGTATCTATTTCCTTTGTGCCAATGACAATGTATACACCATGTAATCAAAGACCCATTTGTAAGTTAGATAAGATGCCTAAATATCAATGCTAAGACAGCGAATTCAACCAGATAAATATGTACTTGTTAACAATTTTCATAATCCTTTCAGCTTCGTGGTTATTTTTTTGTAAGTAGGACTAACGCACACGATATATACTACATACATACACAACATTATATATATATATATATATACATATATATATATATATATATATATATATATACATATATATATATATATATATACACACACACACACATATCTATATATATATCTATGATACTGAAGTATTAATTTTAATGAATCTGTTATAAATTGAGACAATATTCGTATTAAGTCGCAATTTCATCATGAACTGAATTAGTAGTGAAATACTAGCTTAAAAATTTTATAATAATATCGAAATAACACTTCAATTAAACGGAACAAAAATTAATACGTCAATTAAACAGGACACACTTATCTCAAAACAAATTACGTAGCATACGTTGAAAAAAAAATATCCGTAATTGTCTATACCTCAGAAATAAACTGAAATCATTTTATTTGAATGTTTCTAATCAGATGCTAGTGTCTAGAATTTTTCTTGTTTTTATCTATGGTACAAAAATTAGAGGATGCGATAAAAAACAGTTCATCACTTTAAACCTTAAATACTTGGTAAACGGACTTAAAAATAAAAAGTGGTAAATTAAACCTCAATCTTTAAGGACCTATCCAATAACAAACCCTTCAGCGAGCTGCATGAAAAAAAATTGCTCGCCACTTCCTTTACAAGTATGTGGAGGTACAAATTTTTTTCAAAATTGTGCTGTATATTACTTGAGATTTCACTTTAAGCACATAGTTACAAAATTTCTACACATAAATCCAAGACGGTAGAATAGTGAGTCTGTGATATTGAAGCGATGGACAGATATAATGAATTTGTGAAGGTTTCACTACAGAATTATTTTAGGGATTTTTTGCAAAAAAGGTAATGGTAGATTACAATCTTAATTTTAATATCTAGTTTTTCTGACTTAATTTCAGACAATAAATGTCCAGAATAACGGCACGCATCCAGTACTGCCTCACGCAACCGGTATAATAATATCAAATTGCTCAAGGGTGTACTTTCATTCACGTTCTATCAATGCTTTGACACATCTGAGAACAATCGCCATATCCAACGTGAACCGTGTACATTTCTACGAACATTCCCTGCAATGGTCTCCAAATGAACACTCGTTCGACTTGACGAACCCAGGTGTACGCATATTGATAGAAAATTCAACAATAGATGAGATACCATCGCACACATTCAGAGGCCGAATTGATGAAATCATTTTGAGACTAAATGATATTTCATTCATAAGGCCGTTTGCCTTTTCGTCAATGAGAGGAGTCAAGAGAATCGAGCTTATCAATAATGCAATACGAAACATTGACATACAAAGTTTTAAAAAGTTCTCAACCGATCATTTCGTAATGGAAGGGGGCTTTTATAAATCAATTCCTAGTCGAATGCTATCTGATCTTGAAATATCTGAGAACCTCAGAATATCCAGTATTAATGTGGCTAGCATAGCTAGTATGGCGTTCATAGTGAATGGCGTAAGACGACTACAAATAGAAAATAATGTGATAGGAATATTAGAAACTGAAGCTTTCCATATTACTACTAGTGGTCCAGTAGTGTTTAGAAACAATAGTATTGAGGAGTTAAGCAAAGGAGCATTTTTAGGCATAAGTGTAATACCTGAAGTAAATGCGGTGCGAGGCTTGCAAGAATTAGCTGTAGACAACAATACAATAACACATATTTTAACAGAATCATTGAAATATAATAGAGAAAATTTTCGAATGAAGATTGATGGATTAAATTTAGACCAGGTATGTGAGTGTTCAGTGGCTACCCAATGGATGGAAAGTATGTCGGAAAGCAAGGGTTCAATACACTGTCGCATGGAAAATTCATTTCAAAAATACTTTATTTCATTCCCTTCGTTTGTGGATGGATACTGTGGATCATTCCGTGATAACTTTTGGATTTTTGTAACGGCTGCTGTGCTATTAACACTTGTCATATCTTTGATTGTTATTTGTGTTGTTTTAAGAAAGGAAAGAAGGCGTAAGAAGAAAATAAACATAGTCATGCCGGATGGTAAAACGTACAGAGAGACTGAAGTGCACGTCATTGTTGAAAGAGCCGAGCTTATTTCAACAGATTTATGATACTTTCTTTATATTTTAATTTCCTATGTGATACACATTTATATCTATCAAATCTCACCTGCATGAACACAAAATACATTAACTTGTAAAAACTAAAAATTAAATTTAATATGATACCTGGTGTCATATTTAGGTATTAATAAAAAGAATTTATCATAAGTTTAGTAGTATGTTGGCAAAATAAAATAATTGTTAACTAGAAACCAGTGTAAGAAATACATGCTTTTAAAAAAACAACCCTCTAAACCATAAATAAAAAATAACGCCTATATAATCTAAGAGTATTTATAAAAAAAATGTAAAGTATAAAATTATTGTAATTAAAAATAATTTATTTATATAGTTATCGATCTCTTATCTGAAGGTGTAAGTCAGGTTTCGTAAAGTATGAATATGAAAGACTGGTTCTTCTAAAGTGTTTTGACATTTTGATTAATTTTTCAAGCAATTTGTGATAAAAAAATCTGTTATCCATGGAAAATTTTCTTCATCAAAGTAAATAAATTTCTTTGTATTTACAAAGAAATTTAAAACTAAAAGTTAAAGACAATAGCAAAAATAAGGCAATTTGCAATATGTTTTCTTATCGTTAATCTTTTAATTCTAATATCATATATATGATCATAAAATCACACATATATGATCATAAAATCATTTCACTAAGTACTGTATAATAAACATTTTAATACACCAGTAACAATTTATAATTTTTGTCAAAAGCCTTTCATTTTGCGTTAAAGGCAAATTTCTCTTCGTTCATTAAATTCAATCAGCAAGTGCCTTATTAAATGTAGCAATTTTTACTTCTATGTTGGACGTAGAGTAGCATACAGATATATAACCAATACCAAAGATTTATAAACAAATTGCCAGTTACCACAAGGTGCCAAGTAGCATGTAGTAGTACTTTTAAGTGTGTACCTTCTTTATTAAAAGAATGTTAATACAGATTTATTATTTATTGTTGTAAATAATAGGAATATTACATTTTTTCTGATTTATTGCAATAAGAATGTGTATTTTATTTCAAAAAAAAAAATCATGTGTGCAATTCACACGTGGTAGACGCGAAACCTTCAAAAATTTTTAAGTTTAATATCAATTTTTAATTTTGATAAAAACTAAAATAATTAGAAAAGTTTTTATAATTCTCCCACAACAAACTCGCATATATATATATATATATATATATATATATATATATATATATGTATATATTTCATGCACTGGCTATGAGAGGAAGAGAGAAAGAAAATGTGTGCTCGCACCTCTCTCTCTTGTCCCTACAGTAATATACGAAACGTAACTCTCTCTCTTTCTGTCTTCACTAACTTATATCTCCCTCTCAACTTCCGTTCGCCTTGCCCGATCACACTTTTTGTAACTGTCTTGTCACGCATTCACCAGCTTACTAAAGAAGTTTTACTTCAAAAAATTCAATTGTTTTCTTGTTGAGAAAAAGGTTTTAAAAAGAAGTTTGCTCAGTATCAACTACAGATAATGAAAAATTGTATACATAAACCAAAAACCGTTTCTTATTGTAAATAAATTTATTGCAAAAATAAACAAAAATAAAAAAACTGTGTAAGAAACAATATATTTATTATAATAATGAAATAAAAACAAAAATTAAGCAAAATTATCTATAGTAATAGTTCTGAAAAATTATTACTTCCATACTTACCTTCAAATTAATTAAAAAATAACGATATAATAAAATCAATAACTGCCAGAATAACAGCTTAATTTTCTGTACCTATAATTTACTTTTAAAAACTAAAATGTTTAAACACAAGAAGTGTCCACAGTAAGAAGTAGCGTGTGATAATGAGATTTTTTAAAACCAAAACAATTGTTGTGTTACTTGCGATCGGTTCAACCTATCAATACTTAGTGATTGGTTCGAGTTGACTGAATGACTCTGAACCACACCTTTCACATCTTATTTGCAGTGCGAGGGAAGAGACCCATCGAAAAACATCTCGCCATGACACGTAACTAGTATGAATCACTTTCTTAGTACGTAAAACAAAAACAATCACATTAAAAATAAACTTACTTGTGAATGCTTTGCGCTTGCAACACTTGCTGTATAGTAGGCGGATGGGCATATTCTAGACCTCTTGCCAAAAGGAATGTTTCATTAGCCTCTTGTAATGCTCGCTCTGAGTCCACTTCTGATTCAACTGTGCAATCCTCTTCATTCTGTTTCTGTCTGTCTTCCACAACTTTGGGAGTTTTGAAAAAATTTCAAATGTTAAAATTATAATACTATATAATAAAATCTACATATTTAAATAAAATGCAGTGTGAACCCTCTAGCTCCAATATTTCTTCCCCTTTTTTAACCTTTAAAGACAGGCAGGCGGTCTCTCAGGCCACTGGAGGGACCCCACATTACTAGTTCTCCCATTACCCACATATATCCTGCTTAACAGTTACAAGTTTAGTGAAGCTGTGACATGAAAGATGAAACCAGTGTTAGCAGACAAAAGTAAGTTAAATTTAAAATTCTGACACAGCCTATAAGATCTCTTATTGCTGCTTATATATGCTCTTTGCAAGTACATTGTTTAATAGAAAATGTTATTTTTTGTCAGAATAAAAATAAGATTCTTTGAAAAAGGGAACGCCCATGCCAAGTACACGCAGTGAAGTTTATGTAGATGATTTAATTTGTTCCAAGGGCCTCAGATATCTATAAATCATTTCACGTCATATTTAGAAATATATGTTACGAAATTCTTTTGTAATAGACAGCAATAAAATCTGAAGCAGATGTCATTGAAATTTATTTTTGGCCAGTGCATATTGAACCTAATATAAATACCGATACTGACAAATGTAGGTTTGAAATAAACAACTTGAATAGCAAAACTGTCATTGCAAAATGACGACATTCCAATATCAATATTACCAAATCTTCTCCTCAAATAGAACACCCATTCAATTAAGAGAAAATGACAAAGTCGCATTTTCTATATAGAAAAAATTACATAAATAACGAAAATTTGTAATAATGGATCAAAATAAAAATGCAGTGAACCTCAATATACTAATATAATGAAGCTAATAGTTTAATAAAATATTCGCAATTTCTTTCAAGTTGAAGTTGAATCATTGAAATGTTGACTTCATCATTGGTACTGACGAGACAAATTGATAAATACTCTTGAGCAAAAAGAGATTTCTATATTTATGACATACTCAGGAAATAAAGACAAAAAGGCCCAAACTTGGAAAAATTTCCAAACAATTTTGATTTTCGTAGATGCCTTTACTTCAGTACCCTAAGTGTACCCTGAAAATTACTCTTGATTTGGTTTGTTAATTTTCGATTTCTAAGGGGTGAAAGGGACAAATTATAGTTTTATATCAAAAATAGCAATTTTTCGAGGAAAGTAGTAAAAAGCAAAATTGTAGCTTATAAAATTCGACATAAAAAGGATTCTTAGACTTTTTTTGTAGAATTCTTTCTTTTAAACATACAGACTCAGTTGCATCTGAATAGAAGTAGCGCAATTTAGTGTATTATTATACGTGATTTTCATATATAAAAAAATTATATTAAGAACATTTGATTATTACAAAATAGTCTAAAAATATCTATAGAAGAATTCATGTGTCCTTGGGGGGCAGATGTCTGGTATACAAGGAAACACAAAAGATATCTACTTGCATTCCGATGAGTTAGTGCGTTTAGGTAGTAAATTTGTGTATCTGTGTTAGTTTCAATGGAAGTATATTTTTCGACCATTTGACTATACCTAGCCATAATATACTGAGTATTTGAGAAGTTCTCATAGTAATCACATTGTGCCTGACTAATTTTTTATTTTTAAAATATTCTGGGTGTAGTTTTTATGGAAGGAGAATGTTTTATTTGTAATAATTCTTTATCACACAGTAAAACTGTTATGGTTGAATATGGCATACAAACTTTGCGAGATGCCAGTAAAGATAGAAACGATGGCAAATTAAAAATTTTGAGCAGCATTACCTCCATCGAAGTTCATTCTGAGTGCTGTTGAAACTAAATTTGCAAGAGTTGCATTGCTACTTTTGTATATAAAAGAGAGGGTAATGATGTGTACCTAATACCCTAGTACTAATTTAAGTCCACTCCGGACTAAATTACGTTTGAGTGAAGAGTCTCTGTCTGATTTTAAAGTCTTTTTTTTTGGTGACGAAGCCAATGAAGAAAAAGAACTAAAAAAAATGGAAAAGAAGCGTCGTCAAATTTCATTAATATCAATACATAATTTTAAAAATTCTGTAATTGTTGCTGCTGATAAATTAGATGATGACTTGGCAGAGTGCAGAAAATTGTATTCTTTTAGAAAATATAGTTGCTAGACAAGCTAGGTATCATATTCAATATTATCTTAATTTTCTCCATACCTGAGAATTAGGTAAGGTTGGTCAACTTGTTGACTTGTTGATCGTATTGAAATGGCAATGGAAGAAATATATTCTTACATTGAGGCAAATGAAAACTGTCAGTTTAGTTTAAAACAATTAACAGATTGATGTTCGGTAAATACTCCTAGTGATGTGACAATTAAATCAAAGCCAAAAGAAAAATACGAGGAAATAATTTTCATAACAAGTAAAAGCATTACTTAAATTATTATTTGTTTTATTAATACAGTACTGTTACGGATTTAAAAGCATGGTATGAAAAAAAGTAGAAATAAAGAAAAACGTAAAAAAATAAAATCTGCTGTAGCAATAATTCGTAAAGACATACAATTTTTAGCTACAGAAAAAATAATATGTACCCCCAATGAATTTCATAATTTGGGCTATGATGTATCACCCAATTTATTATCGTTACTACAACCAATAATTTCAAAAAGTCAGGCATACTTGGGAGAACACCAAAAAAAAATACACCTAGAACTCTACCCAGTGATGGTGGATAGTTTTAAAAAAGCAAATATTGCATTTTTACCATAACCATAACAACGCTAAGGTTAGTTAAAAAATATTGCATTTTTACCATGTCGTTTACTCAAAAATGATTAATTCTACAAAAAAGTCTAAATACCTTTTTTATGTACAATTTTATAAGCTACAATTTTGCTCTGATCAATTTTCCTCAAAGAATTGATATTTTTGAGATAATCGCAATAAACCATAATTTTCACAAAATTTAATTTTAATCAAACTGAAGTTTACCTGAACATCTGCCATAGAGTGGAGGTATATCAACATCAGGAGACATCAGCTTTGCTGCACATGCACCACCAGCATATGCTAATTCCATCTCAAGCGCAGCTAGTCCAGACTTTGAAACAGTTGTGCTTGCATCTTCATATCCTACAACGAGGCAGCGGTAGCCGTACCTTTAAATATCAAAATAACATTGTTAAATTACTGATTCAATTAATCTGTAAATGAGAATCTTATCTTCAAAATAGAATAACAGAAATTAACTTGAAAATTTCACGTTGAGTGCTTATTTGAAGGATATTCTATCTATGCAGATACATTACTTGCATGAATTATATCTACGCTCATCTGATAGCAGATAAAGTCCTTTTACATATGTTTATAATTAAAAAAATTAAAATAAAGATATCTCATATTCTTATGATTATGCTACAGCTTGCCTTGCACATTAAACCATAACTTCGAAAAAAAAGACAATTTAATTGAAATATTCAATATCAAAGTCCTATTAAAAATGTGTTAAAGCTTTTTAAGTAGTCTATTAATAAAAATTATAAAAAAGCAGTGAATTTTGCAGTCTTTCCAAATTAAGCCAATTCATCTTAAAGTAATGAATAAAGTTACAAATTAAAGTTACAATTTAAAGTAATGAATAAAGGTAAAAATTACAAAACAATAGATAACATAGTTTTCAAAAAAACCTACAACATCTAACACATAGACATAAAATTTCATAAAAAACCATGAAAGAATCTTTAATATTGTAGATACTACATGAAGGCTGATCTTTCTGATGAGGATTAGATGTAATGACAAATAATAAATAAACATTTTCTTGTCAAAACTTATATGTAATTATGAAGAAACGTCTGAATAACAAAAACTGACCGATTTAACCAAAGAAGTTTAAAATGCATATTAGAAGAACAGCATGACTTTCATCATTGCTGCTGTCTTAGCTACAGTAGGAAATGTATACTGCTTAAAAAAATATTAATAAACTCTGCAAGAACTCTTCAAATCATCAACATTGAAATTCAATAAACTTACCAATTCCCCTTGAATTCATTAAGATAATCAGATGCAGTTTCCAATGAGAAAATAACTTCGTTGCCAGGCACTACAATAGCCTTCCTTGGCCACTCCGTTGCCCTACAAAACATAATCAAAATTTAATACATTCACATTGTAGGTTAAATGTTTCTTAAAGAAAATGCCACTAAAAAAATTCTAACTTTATTAACCTAATTATATTAATATATTTTTCATTAAACTGATTATATTAATATGTTAACACCCAAGCCGATTTCCGCAATATTTTACCTGAGACCAATATTTTTTAACATTTTTATTCAAACACAGAAGTAATGTTAAAATGCATTAATCCCCACAGGGACACGGTCTCAAACACACCTCATAAAAACTTGTTCTATATGTCTATATTGGCAGACATGGCACTGCCAGAAAAATTGCTATCTGCCAGATCTGTCTGACGTGGCAGTCAATGTTAACACATTGTCTAATTATTTATTGGTGGCAGAAAATTCTATGTTATCCTAAAACATTAACAAAATGTATTCTATACTAATAAACTAAACCCCTTAATAAACACATCTTTTTATTTCTATACCTTTTTCACTTAAAGCAAAGTATAAGAAAGACATTGTTTTGTTTTTATGCCAGAACGTAATAATTATTTTTATCCTTGATGTAGTAAATCTATTTATCCCTCATTCAATAATAATTAACAACAATCAATGGATCAGTTACAACACATACTGAGGGCAGCGATGAAACAACAATAAAAGAAAATGTGAATCATGGAAATATCATTGTTTTTATGTATTCACCTGAGCACTTAAAACATTTTCCACTCAGTATGAAGTCAGTACCAGTCTTATTAGTCTCACATTTAATATTGATCATTTACGTTAACATGATGAAAATCCTATTAATGGCAGAGTGCATCGATAGTTTAAATAATAAAGTATTTTCTTTGATTGGATATCCAATCTACATGCAGATAGAATCAATAATTTAGGACTATAGCATATAAATTAAATGTTGTCAAAGCTATATACTTACAAATTGGACATCTTTGGCGTAATTGGTATATAATTACATTGATATTCAGCTAATGGTGTTTCTTCGTAATGAGATACACTACATGTTTCACCAGAGCTACCAGGAACGATAGGTGAAATGTGAGGCATTCGCCTACCAGATACTGAGTCTCTATGATTATGTTGGGTTTCATAATGACAGGAACACTGGTTGGGTATACCAGTGATATTGCTAGCAGCATACAGTGTGAGGGAGTCTTCTGGTTGGCCCGTACCACAGCGAGGATCCATTTCAAGGACCATCCATGATACACAAGGAGGAAATAAAACTCTGAAAATAAAATTAAATGAGATATATTAGCATTCACTCTTAGAGAGAAAATATGGGTAAGAGTGTATTTTTGTATTTCTTATGGTTTTTTAAATTTTAATTCACCATTTAACAAAGAAGAATTTGAAAAACCAATATTTTTATGAAATTTTACTTTATTCAATTGAAGTAGAAACCAATATTGTCAATGCCCTTTAAACTCAATTGTGCTACTACTACTGCTATAGCATCAACAGATCCTTTAAACGCTATTTCCACAGGAGTTTATTTTTTTTGTAAAAATTCAAAAAAAGTTGATATCTGCAAAAAAAGGAGAAAGATTAACTGACCAGTCTCTGTTATTTAATTACAGAAACCTCTATTGTCAGTTGCAATCCTTGATGTTTACGTTTACCATAATTTCCATATCAGGTTGTTTATACAAACACCAGACCAGCAGACCATATCACCATAAGTTTTATCTCATTGATTTTCTATTTTAGATACTGTTTTGCTTAAATACCTATATTCTATCATTACAATGAACATTTATGGTTTTTATAGAGAATTCAGTTTTGAATAAAGATAAAAATTTTGCTTCAGAATCTACTCTTTTCGTTTCGAAAGAAAGATGCATAACTCGACATTCATTTCTTACTAATACTCATTCTGCTCATAAGATGGCCATTTTTCCAGCTTATTTTATTTTACTAAATTTATACAACATAATTTTGACATCTACATCTAATTCTGATCCTAGCACCACTGCAATGTGAAAGGTAATTCATCTTCAACTCATTATCTTCAATGTACCATTACAGAACCATAATATTTGGGTGCTTAAAGGACTCTCGCAATCAAAATTTCCTAAACAGGTAACATATAAATAATGCATCCTACCATGATTTGCAGTTGTTACTTCCAAGAAACCTTCAAAAATAATATGAATTTCCAAATTGTCCCTACTAAGAAATATAATGAAATCCAAACAAAACATAGAAAGACAAAAATTAAAATAACTTAAAAAACAGAATACAATTTTACTAAATTAAAATATTTAAATTTAAAATTTAATAATACTTAATAAAAGAAAAAAAGTGACAGGTATGTAAAAAATTAGCAACTTCAAATGTCTGTTAATCGTTTAATATGTGAAATGTGAAAGAAAACCACATGTGAAAGAAAAGTTATCAAAGTGTAATTGAACTAATTCAAATTCTAATTTAAATTAGATATAGCTACTTATTTTAACACTTTTGCTCTAACCAAATTAGCTATTCAGCTAATCACTTTATTGTAAACCATTATAAATATAGATATCATTAAAAATTTATGATCTTTCTCATTTTATTTATATCATTGTATTTATTCTCTGCTAATTTTTTTCAAGACTTCATTCACGCAGAATTCGGATTAATAAAAATTATTAGAAATTTTTTGTTTTTTTCTTTTTTCTCTCGGAACTCATGAGCATAAAGTTTATAGAAACGCTACAAAAAAGAGCGCACGGACAAACAGATAAACAAACAGGCTGACAGAAATTCTAAAAACTGTTGTTTTAGGGTTAGTAGCGTGTCTTTAGTAGTTAGCACTTAGTTTCACTTAAAAATATTCAACGTAGAGACTCAGTTTTTTTACTATTTTATTATATGTATTGATATTCCTCTATGCTGTATCCTTACACAAATAGAACTTGTATCTTCAAAACAAAGAAAATTTGGTAATCTATTGTTCTGTTCAATTTTGTATAGGTGTCATAGGATAGTTACAAAAGCAGGAATCTTATCATAATTTGAGAAAGGTAGTAAATACATGTACAATTGTCAATCTTAGTAAATTTTAGGTTACCTACAGTCTTAGCAACTCATTTCAGGATGAATGCAAATGACAGATAAATCGCATAAACTGATTGGTGGTTTTCACTTTTGTTCCTTGAATGTGAATGGCTAGTTTTCTCTACCAAATGCTGTTGGCTGTTATGGTCGCTGTGCATTGTTCACTATTCAAAATTTTAGTGTAACTTTATTTCATTTATTCAACTTTAACTGATAATAACTATGTCAACTGTGAATACAATGACAAAAGCTCCTTCAGAACAAACACCAAACAAAGGGTGTTTTTTTAGCGGAATGGAAAGGTAGGCCATTAGTAAAGGTGATTAACGGAATGATAGCTAGTTAAGAAACTCATTATTAGTATAAATACCAAGTTTTATCATAATCGGATCATTAATCTTTGAACTATCATCGAACAAACAACTCAATCTGGAAGAAAGTCTGAACTATGGAAAAAATCGAGTACAGCACCGTTATAAAGTTCCTTATCAAACAAGGAAAGTCGGTTCAAACCATACTGAAAGAGATGGCATCCGTTTATGGGGAGTCTTGCCCGGGTAAAACCATGGTTTACAAGTGGCGTAGTCTCTTTAAACAGCGTAGAGACTCACTTGAAGACGACCCACGCCCCGGTCGGCCAATCGAAATGACTACTCCGGAAATTGTTGAAAAATTAATATTGGAAGATGCCAGACTAAAGAAGTAACAACTTGCAAAGATGGTTGGAGTATCGGATACAACAATTTTTAAAATTCTCCATGATCATCTTGGCATGACAAAGGTCAGCGCAAGACGGATGCCGAGAATGCTCACAGCACCTCAAAAACAACACCGCGTGGAGTGTTCTCGCGCGTTTTTGGACCTCTGTAGTGAAGACAATGATGGCCTATTGAGTCGAATTGTTACTGGAGACGAAACTTGGGTTCATCATTATGAACCTGAGTGGCACAAAAAAGGCACACCACCACACAAGAAGTTTAATGTGTCATAGTCGGCTGGAAAAAACACGGCGACAGTCTTTTGAGATTCAGAAGGGATCCTGTTGACGAATTATGAAGATAAACGTGTTTCCATAACCGGAGAATACTATGGGTCAATTCTAGAGAGGTTGAAAGAAGTAATCAAAGAAAAATGAAGGGGATAATTTACCAAAGGTGTCCTGCTTTTGCACGACAACGTGCCCTTTCACACGAGCCACGTTGCGCTGGGCGCCTTGCACAAGGGGGGGCTTCGATATTTTGGAACACCCACCCTACAGTCCTGACCTGGCTCCCAGTGATTATTATTTGTACCCAAACCCTTAGAAAAGAACTTCGTGGAAAGAAGTTTTCAAACGTTGAATAAGTGAAGGATGCAGTTTCAGCATATTTTTCGGGCAAAGACGAAACATTTTTTTATGAAGGTATACATAAGCTAATTGACAGATCTGAAAATGTATTAGGGTAGCAGCTGAATATATTGGAAAAGAAAAATAATTTTGTATTTTTATTTTCACTCCTTATCCTCCATTCTGCCAACTTAAAACCGCTAAAATTGCGAACTTAAATCTAAGAAACCAAAAAGTCTATCCAAATAATACTACGAGATTGGAATGGATTCTTCAAACAGGAATAAATATGTGATAAGTTTACTTGATTGTGGGTATAGGTGATGAATTCATGAGTGACTTACTTATGAAACAACAGGGCCAATCATCCCCATAATTAAAATTTTTGCAAGTGATGATTACTACTAATTGTCTTTTATAGACGCACAATCTAATAAACATGAAGACTGGAAGAAGTATGAAATTTTGTTTTCAAAGACCACAGACATCAAAGCAGGTTGCAGAGGTACCTTGCGAGATTTTTAGAATTCTTAGAACGGTTGGTTCCGTAATTTAAATGGTGAAAGTGGTAAAGAGTTTACTGCCTCTATTATTACAGAGTTCATAATTTTGTGGTCTACATGCAAAACAGTGAACAGCCCTTCATTGATCCATACAAAGCAAGAGTTTAGTGGTATGATGCAACAACGATATTAAGAAAATATGTCTGAATGTCTGAGAACTGTTACTTGGTTGCAAATTTTTAAGTGTCAAAAAAATTCTTGTTATCGAATTATGGAACGCTCGATGTACAAGGCAATGTCAGGTTATGACCATAGGCTTGACCATTTTTTATCAAGGTTGGAAAATGAAGAAATGTGGATCAGTTGCTAAAGGAACAAGAAGATAAACTGGAGAACATTTAGAAGAAAACTCATGAAGAAAAAGGTAAATCAGAAGGAAGGACTACAGGAAAATGTCCATTTGGAGATTCAAGCAAACATTTTTTAAAAACAAGATAACTCTAATGAATTAAATTTTTATATTTCTCAATATCTCTAATGAACAGAAAGGACATGTAGAGTCACATGATAATAAAGTGTAAGGAGAAAAGAAAATCAATTCACTATTGCTTAAATTATATATTTTACTAACTTTGCCTCGTTCATTCATGGACTATCAGTTGTATTTTTTTTATTTCATAAATGTGGGTAAAATTTTATGCTTGTTTTACGTTGTAACTTCATAATTTACTTTATTATTCATTACATATTTATTTTCATAACTAAAATCTTATTTTCTGCTAATTACATGAAGAAAAAAATGTCGGACGTGTTTACTCTTATTATAAGCCAACTCATAAAATAATTCCTAACTCGTCAAGAGGTACTTATCAATAACTATTTCATAAGTATCATTCATAAGTTTTATTTGTGGAAAGCAATAAAGATTGTTGACAAACGTAAATTTCTTTGTTAGATTATTATAAGGATTTATGTAATATGCTACAACATACAAGAGATGTAAAAGCAATTAAGATAAACATGGTGAATGCAATTCAATTAAAAGAATATGCATGAAGTTACCACAAAGCAATGACTGACCGAATGGCAGTTTGTCAGCCAATGCCGAAATTATTGTGTTGACCTTTGACTAAGGGCAAAGTTTAAGGTGCAACCAGACTTATAGGCAGTTTTTGGAGTATGTTTGACAATGATTTATCAATTTTATATATCTATTGAAACAATAACTGGCCAAAAATAATTTCTGAACCCCCGAAAGCAAGTTATAAACTGCTGTAGAGTTAACTCAACAAAAATGGCTATATATCTATTCCATAATCGTAAATGAAACCGACATTAACTCTAACCATTTTGTGTTATTTTTACAAGTTTGAATTTTTGTTATATTTCAAATCCAGATGTGGACTGTAGCAATCAATTCGATTTCATCAGAATCTGATGCAGGATATTATCAATCTTATTAACAATATCTCAATTCCCAGAAATTCATAGAAATCCCTAAAAAAAAGTTATATATTTTACAAAAGTACTATGGAAAACATTTATGTAAAAAATATAATACTACCTTTCCCTTAGCTCCCCGTAAATTTAGATTATCTGTATTATAATAAGTATTTATAACTTTACATTTTTATACAAACAGCATCTTTCAATTAATGATCATTGACATTAAGAACACAAGATCATTGATGACATTAATATTCACAAGACAACTGTGTCAAAAGTTATTTTCCAAGTGAGTAAAGAAAAAACAAAGCTTGCACCGAACAATATATTTATGCCAAGGAATGAAGAAGAAATGAGGCAAGTAAAAGCTCGGCTATTTGGTGTATTCATGGAACCCATATTCCTATTCACTTGCCCGGAAATCAATTGGAATTGTTCAGAAATAGGAAAGGATTCTTTCCTTTTAATACACAGGTTGTTTGTAATTCCAATTTGTTCATCAGAGATTTAGAATCTCACTGAAATAGTTCAACCCACAATATCCCCATATATAACAGTTCTTTGTTGCAAGCCTATTTAAATAACAATGACTACAATGCATACCTCTTAGGAAACAGTGTGTATCCTTGTGGCAGACAATGCCCTATTTGAACCTGTCAAATCATGCAAAACAAGAACATAACCATGCTCAAATAAAAACGCGGAACACAGTACAGATACTTGGTGTGTGTAAAAGATTGATAAACCTTTCAGAAAGACTTTACCGAAAATTAGATCGAGTGTTTGCTTTTATTGTAGGAACAGCTGTTTTACATAATATAGCATTGCAGGAAAATGACATTATAGTCGTAAATTAAAATTTTCTACAAGAGAGCTCTGACTTTGAAATACCAATGTTAGTCTCTTCTGAAGGCAATTTTTTACGCAGGTTAATAATAATTAACTTCAGATCTGTAATATAATTTTATTTAAATATAAATAATATAAGAAAGATAGCACTGCCGTCAAATAGCAAAATACTTTATGTGATCTTACAGCATTTTAACGAAACCTGGTGCAATCTATCCACTGGTATGAGAAACATTTTTATTTGAGTAATACTTAGAATTACAACTTTAGTTAAGTACTAGAACAAGTGATACTATTATAATTCTTTAAAATTAAATTTTTCATTACAGATTGTAGATATGGGATTTTGGTATCAAAAGGTAGAATGAGTGAACTTATAGTAATCAAATTAAAAACCTTTAAAAATACAAAATTTTGAAAGTGCAAAATTTACAAATTTTTTTCCATCATTTTTTTTTCTTTATTTCCAAATCTAATTTGATGTTTTCAACTAACAATATTTTAGATGAAAGTCGGCATGTAATATTTATTCTTAGTTTTCAAATTCACTTTTTCTTGTTGAATTTATCCTAACAAAATCTTCATTACTATGTTCCTTTTTTTTTACTTATAATTAAATAAGTTACAATATTTGTGGTTTTCTAATATCAGTTTGAGTACTTTTTCAAACTTTTTGGATGTACTCTTTATTGATTTCGAAGACATCAAACGCTGAGATTGTAAAGGAAGTTTCGGTGAGAAGTTCTTCACTGCATGTGGAAGGCATATATTATTTTTTCGGTCCAATAATTACTTCTGAAAATAATAAATATTAACATACTTAACAATCCTGTGAAAATTTATTCTATGAGAGTGAAGTAAACTAAATATTTATTTATTTAGATGTTATACTAATTTTTTAAGAAGTCGAATGAATAGATCAATTATGATACTTCAATCTAAAATTGCCAGAAGTATAGTTTGGCCGATATGAACTTTGTTTTATAGTAGCGGAAATTAATGAAGACATTAAGTGTTTTATGGAATATCTTGTAAATAAGGCCACTCATTTGAACATGCCCCAAAAACCAATATCGAACAAGTATGCTAAAGACTTTAATAATAAAAGATAATCTTAAAAAAGCAGATTGTCATATCGACCGTACATACTTTATATAATCAACCGTGCTTACTTTTGATTTGACTGCCAATAATGATACCTCAAGATTTCGTAAGATTAATTATAAGATGATCGATCAGATTTAGATATGCATTCAAGTTAACAGATCAAGTATCGGGAGTATTATACAAGAAGAGTTATTATCCATTATCTAGAATGTAGTCTGTGAAATACTCGTTTTGGCAAAAAGATACATGTGTGATAAATTTATGTTTAGATTAATGTAATTAATAATTATGTACAAAAGTAATTAATAAATAAATTGACAAATTCATACCTTATCGTCACTCATGTCCTTCTTTGCCCTTTTCTTCAAATTGTCATATAAAACATGCAATTGGTTTTCTTTCTTCTTAAAAAGCTGAATCATACTTAGCAGTTAAGGTAAACCAACTTGTTTTTTGGCTTCTATACTTACTGTGTCTCTTTTTTATTATCAATTATTTTTATAAATTCGTTGGCGACTTCTTTCAATAGCACCTAGTCTTTTTCTGTGAAATCTCCGTAATTTTTTGACTCGAGTCCAATAGGACACCGCTTGTCAGATAAACGCCAATTTAACCTTTTTCAGCGATACAATTATGTATATAAAGCCCATGTTATCCGGAAATCAGACGATTTTTAAATAATTCGTATTTTAAAAACGAAAAGACCTAAAAATAAATAAAACAATAGTTTCTCTATCCCCAAACTAGTATCTATTGAAGAAAAATATAATATCCTTACGTTGAAAAAACCTGACCTTCCCTACTATCTAAGTATTTTTATTTCAAATCAATTTTAATAAAAAAAAATACTTTGTATTGGTATCTTTAATTTTCTTCATTCTGGAATATATAATATATTGTAATGTCAGTACTTTTAATTTACAAATCTCGCAACTCTGGTGGATAAATGCAATGTCAAATTCTAATCACGCGAGTATTTAATTAAATATACTTCGCTCATTGGAAACATACTTAAGGTCGTTCTACTAGGCATTCACTACGATAAAAATTCTATCTAAATACACAGAACATGATTATTGTAAACGCTTAATCGAACGCGCCCTTAGACTATATAGTCGATGGTTGGCATTATTACTTGGGAATCCCCGCTGTAGCACGACAGATACGGGGGATTTGTTCGCTGATCAATTGTCGGTAATACTCAAATCTGCTTAAACAACGACTTTATTTATTAGATAATTTGTTGCATAGGTTATTAATTTTTATTCAAGTTATGAGTGACATAAGACGTTTTTTTGTGTAAAAAACGTAATAAACATTTTGATGAAGATGATTCCCCTCATAATAAATCATCCAGGCCGAATACGGATAAATTGCATAGTCCAGGTATGTTGTGTTGTTGTCTCTACCTGTCATCGAATGTATTATTCATTATCAACATACATAAAAAATGAGACTTGAAAACAACGAAATAATGCGTTAATTGATTCGTTCTTTTTTTTATTACATAAAAATTCTTTTTTGGTACGAGTTCTGCGCGTAAAGATTCTCAAGCAGATGCATTTTCTAGTAGAAGCACAACAACTAACTTATTGGATATTGGGTTGTGTTTGGACTCTGGTTATCAAGTCAATGATGATCTACGTTTGAATTTACTAAGACATACTTGGAACCCTAGCAAGACATACAATTTTAAAAATGATGTAAACCTTGATGCTATACGAGCTTTCAACATATCCGTGGCTAGCTTACTCAGCTCTAGAAAAAGGACGGCTGTGTAGGATATGTGTTTTATTTCGGCCTCCAGTGCAGCGCGGTCTACAAGGACAGTTCATAGTTTCTCCTTGCTTCAAATATCAAAAGTTTCATGAAGCTGCTCAGTCTCACGCGACAAGTAAGTGGCATTGTGAAGCACTGGCTTCGTCAAATACATTTGAAAAAATCATGGATAGAAAAGGATTTAGCGTTCATGAATCTTTAAATACGGCATATCACAAGGAAGTTGAAGAAAATCGTTTAAAACTTCGATCTATCATTTCAACAATTTTATTTTGCGGGCGACATGATCTTCCACTTGGTGGAGAAATCGACAAGGGTTCTGTTTTTACAGACCTGCTACATTTTCGAGTTGACTCGGGAGACGAGATTCTGAAGAATCATTTAGAATCAGGAGCAAAAAATTCTTTATACTTATCGCATCAAATTCAAAACGAATTAATTGAAATTTGTTCCGATGTTCTTAAGAGCTAAATAATTGAGGAGGTGAAACATGCTTCAGCTTTTTCGGTTCGGTGCTGATGAAACTGCTGATATTAGTGGCACAGAACAATTATCAATTGGTGTTCGATATCTACGTTATGATAAAGATGCTAAAAAACCAATAATTTGTGAAGAATTCCTTACCGGTACAAGAACTAAATGCACAAGCCATTTTGGAAACTATTACTCACTTTCTGCAAGATTGCGATCTTGATTTAAATAAACTTGTCTGTCAAGGATACGACAGGCCTTTAGCCCTATTTTTCCACTGTGCAAGCCATGTATGGAATCTTGTCATTAATGACCTTAATACTGTCAGTGAAGTGAGAAATACTGCTGGAACAACAAAGGACATTATAAATTTCTTTCGGGAGAGTACGTTGCGGCGAAGTAAAATTCCAAATATACCACTATTTTGTGAAACGCGTTGGACAGCAAAGTACAAAAGTATCAGAATATTTTCTGAAAATTTTGTGACTATTATACAAGTTTTAGATGAACTGTCGCAGGATGCACCCAATTCTAAAACGAAAACCAAAGCGTATCAGCTCTGTACGACTGCAACTACTCCAACATACATTGTGACACTTTTAATAATTGCTGCTTATTCTGCCAAACTTGAGCCCGTGTGCAATCAATTACAGGAAGTAAATATGGATATAAAGGCAATACATGATCACGTTAATAAATTAACTGACATGCTTCAATCTCATCGCGATAATGCATCTATGGAGTTTGCGGTCTTTTTTGAGAAAGCACAGAAAATTTGCGAGAAACTGAACGTTGAATTTAAGCGTCCTCGAATAGTGGAAAAACAGACTTACAGATCAGATCTATATTTATTCCATACTTAGATTCTATTATTTCTTCACTAAAAAATTGATTTTCTTCAACACACAAGAAAGCATTTTCGCTTATGCAGCTTCACCCAGAAAATATGAGAAAATTAAACAAATCAGAAATTTTATCGATAGCAGAAGATATATAGAACCTTTACGGAGGTCTTCTCCATAATTTTATTGCCGAGGCTACCACATGGTACGAGGTAAAGAAAACAAATTAAGCAAATAATGAGATTCTAAATGAATCTGTTGTTAAATACGTAGATGTGATTGCTCAAGGCACTCCTTTTTACCCAGCGGTATGTGAGGCAATTAAAATTGCTTTAACTATTCCAGCAACAACATGTAGCATTGAACGTACATTTAGCACGTTATGACGGGCGAAGACGTGGAATCGCTCAACGATGGGAGATGCGAGGCTAAGCGACCTGTGCATGCTCAGTGTTCACAGGAAAAGAGTTGAGGAGGTTACTGAATTTATTTACAAGGTGTTGAACAAATTTGGACAGCAACTGAAGGCGTCTGCCTTCAGTTGTTATTCAAATCGTAACTCACTATACCAATAAATTTCTAATCTTTTTTCCATATAAAATTGACTATTATATAAAATGATATAGCCTATGTCACTCGCACGGTCTTCACGAATCTAACGACACGTCGTTTGCTAAAATCAGTCAAGCTGTTTGGGCTGTAGCGTGTACTATCGAAATGGTCATATATACATACATACATACAAACATACATACATATGAACATATACATACATACATATATACATACACTCGAAAAACATTACTCTCCTGCTGATTCAGTCGGGTAAAAAATATGTAATTTTTTCTATGTATTTTCTTTCCCGACAGTGGGGTGCAATTGCACCCCCTTGTACGCCGCTGCCGGCGCCCATGTATATAAACATTACAATCAATATAATTAAATCTCCAAAAACCTTCACTTCCAATGATATTGTACGGATATATGTCAATAACGATAAGGTCCATAAAGCATTTATTAATTAGCAAGGAAATAGGATGATAATCAGACTATTATGGCACTATTTTTTTTCAATAATTTCTGGCCAAGTAGTATTTAATTTGGACATTATGGTGAGAACTCATGTTCCTGTTTTAGATCATACGGGAAATATAACTGTCATTTTATTAAACTAAATGGCTTCATCATCCTGCAGGCGCGTGAAGGATTATGGAATCGTTAAATCAGTGACACTACTCCTACTCGTCGGACATTGTACTCATGTATTTGGTGACCGCTTTCGTTCCTTCACTAACGGCGTGCTTGGCCAATTCTCCCGGCAGCGTCAACCTCACCGCCGTCTGTATCTACTTCCAATCGTAGATCGTTTCTTGTAAGTCGCCATCTTTGGCGCCTCCGAAGCCAACCATTCGAAAATGTTGTTAACGAAGCTGTTCATTATATTCATGGCGTTTTTCGAGATTCCGATGTCAGGGTGCACTTGCTTCAGAACCTTGTCATGGATTTGACGACAAATGGTAGACGTACATACAAACATTCATTTATCACTTTACTAAATAAGCACCTTTTCAATTCCATGTTCAAAAGGGAAAAAATAAAATAAACACCAAAAATCCATATTCAAAGTTTTCTATTCTATTTTGTCGTTAATACCTGCTAGATTTAAATTATATAACCAGAACATAATAACTATATAAAGAAAACTTAAAAAAAAACAATATTTTACTATTCGTGTTGTGTAAATAATGCAAAAAAGTTATATTTTGACAGTATAAAATAACATAGAAAGGACTAGCCCTTTTTTTCACGGAACTGTATGCGAACACATATCACCAATTTTGCTAATAACTTTGAAACTTTTAAAGTGCTAATAACTTTTAAAGTGCTAATAACATAATAGTGCACAATTCCACCTCCACTCAAAATCTTTATGGATGTGGTCTGTAGTCTGCACATTTATCGACCACTCACCATGATATAGAGCTATAGCAACAGTAGATCAGTGGATATTTTCAATATTTATTAAGAAAATTAAATTCTTTGAAGTTATTATGTTTAGGAGTAATAATTAAATATTCTTGATATTTATTATTTGCATTTAAACAAGAAAACAATAATGTAAACATTTATAATTTGAAAATTGAAATAAACACACATCCCGCACACTAATAATAGGAGGCGGAGGAGTAAAGTTTTAATTATAAATAGGATTTAGGTAAATATAGCCACCAACGAGTTCTAACTTTTCAAGGAGAATCAGGTTCTCAAAATAGGTTATGGTTCCTATTGATCAAAATTAGTTTAGTTTTAGTTGCTAAAATGTTTTGTCTATTTAAGTGTTCAGGAACTCCAGAATAATGAAGCCACTAAAGACTTTATAAGTTTAATAAATAACTGGTAAAACACCTTAAATTCCAGACATACAGGTGCTTTCATTTATAAGGTGTCGCTGAAAATAATAATGAAAACAAAATATTTTCTTTGTTCCAAAACGCATTTAATATTTCTAAAATGTCGTAAAAATTACGATTCGTCAGTTTATTTAATAATATGTTTCAAAAAATATTTAGCTTACTACCCAACAAACTACATATTCATTAAATAATGGACAGTTTAACAATTTGGAATTAACCGTTTTAGTGCCACGATTTTTTACTCATATTTTTGACTCATATATATAGATGTCATTTACCGTTGTCTCGAAAAAAAAACTGTATCTCTTCCAAAAATTATCCAATTTTAATAATTTTTTCGGTGTTTTCTCCATAAAAACTTGTGCAAGGATAATAACATACAAAGAAAATTATGGAAATATATATTGTGAACAAAAATTATATCAAAAACTGAAATCAAGGTCTCATAGTATTTTCGTAGTCCAGTACATCCTCTGTATCAGCAAAATAATTGTTATCGTCACTATTATATTATTATTAAAAATGTTCTTTTCCTGGATCCTTTTTATATTGTAATTACTAATAATATTATAATTTGAACTTTATGTAACACGTAGAAGGATAAAAAATTAGCGATGCGTGCGAGCGACTTCCCCTATCGTGTGCTAAAGAGCAACTTATTTTGCGCTATCGCGCATCGCGCTCGGGCCAAATTTAGTTAGTACGCGCACGAGCACGATGGCGCTCGTCGGCACTCAAACGGTTAAGATGCTGTGCTAAATAATATCAATGAACATTAATGTACTTCTCAATTACGGATTTTATTAAATCAATTACATGATTGCTCGAAGGAAAATCTTCATACTGATAGAAATCAATCATATTCTTTGTGGATTAACATGATTTTAAACCTTAATTACATTTTTTCTTTTCTCATAATTGCATATGTTATTAAAGCAACAGGTACTTCAGACTTTTATCATTAACAATTTTATTTATTTTTTAAATCTTATTTTATAAAATTAATGAAAAATATATTAGTTGTTTATTATCACATCATTATTATAATGTAAAATTATTATGTAATTTAAACTGTTTTGAAATGAGAAATTTCTCTCTCATTAATATAACAGTCTCTAAACATATTGACATAAGTATCCCGCACTACTGATGCATACTGATCCGACGACGTCACCACTGACGTTTTTATTTAAAATCAGACAAAATGTATTCAAATTAACTTTGTTTACGTACAACTTCACCTTTGTACAGTTTTGAAATTTTTACAATTTTCAAAATTAACTTATAGATTCCTTAATTTTAAATCATAATACTAGTGTGTGCTCTCAAAACGTATGCTAGAAACACAAATCAATTGTCACAGAATTACACTATTTTAATTAATAGTACTAAAGAACAGTTTTAATCATAATGTAAATTTGAATAGTTACCTTAAATTGGAAACTGTTGCTTGTTTATATGGGTGATCACTCTCAACCCATGTATAAAAATGGCTGGTTGTGGTTAAAGGTGTTGTTGGGGCTAAGCCTAAATCAAATTCCGTTGGAATGATCAAATTCAATGCAGCTACGTGTGGTAACATTTTGTGAATCATCTCCAATATTTGCACACAGCTCTGCAATTATAAAGATTATTTCAAATATTATTAATAATACAATTATTTCAAATATTATTTTAACTTATTTTGTAGAATCTTGTAGAAATTAATATTTTTACTTTGTAGAACTATCCAAAGTTCCAGCTATATAGCTATAGAACCATATATACCATATGGAACCATATAAGCTTGGCACATTTTATATATTTTTTAAGTATTTTACAGAGAGAAATTTCAAATATTATATAGAACTTTCACGATTCTTTAACAGACTCAAAGTTAGTATAGACCCACAACTTCCGGAAACTGGAAAAAATGGAAAATAATAAATATTTAGCAAACTCCTAACAATATAAAGACTGACAAACTTTAGCTGATTTTGTATATAAAAAATCCAAGTTTTGGTTTTCAGCCAAGAGTAGAATGTGGCTAGATGACACTTCTCTCCAAATTTCCTATTTATTGCATAATGATGTAGTGTGCTGTATAAATCAGACTCGCTACACATTAATTTCAAATAACGTCAATTTCAGAAAGTCTCTTCTATCATTGTTTATGTAAAATACATCATTCTACCTATCCTAGACAAACGATACAAAATCATTTTTAAACCTGTCTAACGCCCAAGCGCCCAATATAGGGTCCGAAAATGACACTCTCACTCACAGACTTCTCGAACGACAGAATAAAAAATTGTTTATAAGTCGCATACGCAAAATTAATAAACGTAAATTTTGTGTATGAGCCGAGAAATATTTCGTTAACGAATATATATTACATCTATCATAAAATAATATAAAAGGGAAGCAAAAGGCAACATCTCTAACTTTGTCATTTGTTGTGTTTGTGATACTTAGTGGTATAATTGTTATATTGGGGAATTTTTTGGTACTAATCTAATCTTGATGATACCTGCAATAAATATTACATAAGGCCAATACTATAATTCGACTCTACTATAAAACAAAATTAATTTCAATATTTATTGCCAAATAACGAATTTGTCACGCTGGTGTTTCACACAACCGCGCAGAAACATCGGGTAGCCGATACATATATAAAGTATTTACAAAGGCCTTAGAAATGATTATTACTTCTTGAGACTCTTGAATGATATTTGTTCGTAAGAATCATTGTGTATCATATATTTGTAATTATAAATAATCTCTTTTCTATTTGTTGACATTAAGAATAAACTGGTTTTGAAACTTTCTCCTCTTGAAACTTGCGCCTTTTTTTGTTATTAGGATTTTCCACAAGATTTTTATTTAAAACAAATTTGTTACCTAATCTCAAAAAAAATATGATTTTATATTCATATTTGCGGCAGTTTACTCACGGAATGAAAAATCGGCCCTTATTCAGAAAAAAAATGTTTCCTTTCAACATAACTTGCAAAAAATGTAGTGCGGACAAACCATAGTTATTTTTAGAATACTTGCACTTGTCAAATTAACATAATATTTTCTCTTTGTATATGTTTTGGAGATTATATACGAGTATGTATAAATAGAAGTATACAATTTCAGTAATAAATATTATTTCTCCCAGTTTTAACGTACTATCAAGAAATAAAAAAAATTCTGTGCTTCTTCTTGAACAATTTATCATTTTATTTTCACGAAAATTACACCACAAAATTATATACCAAATTCAACACTAAGTTGTAAAATTAAAACCTAATTTGTTTTACTGTAATAATTTTTCTTCCAAGCATGGCCAATGACGTTTTGATTGATTCAACACGTCACTTTTTTCTATGAATTTTTTTGGGGTATTTGTATGTAATTTAGATTTACATAACTTCTACTGTTTCTTTTGGAAATTTATTTGAGATTATTTTAATTGAAAAATTAATTTTTTTCTGCCATAGTTTACGAAATATTGTGAAATAATTAAAAAAAACAAGGCGAGATTTTCATCTTTTAAAAATTAGATAGCACTTTCTGATATCTCTTTATATACTTTTAAAAATACAAATACAAAAAAAAAATACAAATTATTACTCCAGCATTTAGAAAATGCTGTAAATTTTTCGAAAATGTGTGATTGTAAATAGTTCTCATTGAAGTAATTTCCGAAATAAGTATCATAGATCCGAAATAAGTGTAATATGATAATTACATTTCGACGGTGCAGCTATTCGAATTTCACTTGCATGGCATGTTCTGCGAAAATTGTCTAATTAGCACCCGGACTTTAGTTGGGTTAAGAACATATATGCTTTTTCGATATTACCATAAAAAAAATTAATCTAAATTTTTTTTTATCAATGAGAAATAGTTTCAAAAATAAGAAGAACTTCCATTATTCTTTAAATTATTTCAATTGCAATATTAAATTATACTTTCTATAATAAAAATAAACAACCAACTATAGTAACACAAACCAAGAATGATATTATGGACTCTACACTGGTGTCCCAAGTTAAAGTAACTTCATCTTTAATCTTTAATCTGCATTCTTTCAACAAGTGTTATAACTATCCCAATATAAACTCAGTGCCTCCTCTATATTTGATGCCTGATTATGGCCCTCAAATTATTTCTGTGCGCCGTTTAGTCTACACTCTATCCAATCACACCATCTGCACTGTCCTCATTTCAGTACTGCTGCGTAAGATATTGTAGAGAAAAAAAATTGAATAGATTGATAGAAAAATGAAATAAATTTATGAGAATAAAAATTTGAGTTGAGACATTTCATACTTTCTTACAATATTTTATATGTTAAAACAAAAGCAAAAAAGATAATTGGAGATCTACACGTTTATAGATCAGGAAAGAAAATGCCTATACGACATTCCAAATGAATAACTATAGTGCACTGAACATACAGTTCCAACACAACTACACGATTTTTTATCCAATGAAATATTCGAAGAAAATTACTGCCTCTGAAGGAGTTTGTATTATACGAGGGTGCAGCATCTTTAAGTTTGCGGAAATGGTGATTAGGTCATTAATGAGGATCCTTTAATGAGCCGTAATGAGTTCAGTGCCGCATTGTTAGTATAAATAGCAAGTTACATCTTAATCGGGATATTAGCCTTTAAACTGTCATCGATCAAGCAACTCAATCGGAAAGAGAGAAATGTGAAAAAGGTAGAATAACGCACAGTTATAAAATTTCTTACCAAGCAAGTAAAGTCGGTTCAAACCATAATTTTGCCCAGATAAAACTGTGATTTATAAATGGCACAGTATCTTTAAAAAAGGCAGGGACTCACTTGAAGACGACCAAAGGCCCAGGCCAGCCTAGGCCCAGGCCGATGGAAGTAACTATTCTGGAAATCATTCACTAAGTCAAAAAATCAGTATTGGAAGATGCTAGGCTAAAAAGAAAAGGCTTGCAGAAATGTTTGGTGTTAGCAAGGTAGGTGCTGAAAATGCTTACTCCACCTCAAAAACAACACCGCATGGAGTGTTCTTACGTATTTTTGGACCTCTGTCGTGAAGACAAGGATGAGTTGAATTGTTACTGGGGACCAAACTTGGATTCGTCATAATGAACCTGAATTTAAAGACGACTCTATGTAGTGGCATAAAAAGACACACCATCACCCAAGAAGTTTAAGGTGTCATAGACAGCTGGAAAAATCACGGCGACAGTCTTTTGTGATTCAGAGGGATCCTGGTGATAGATTATAAAGATAAAGGTGATAGAGGCGTCCATAACTGGAAAGTACGTACTATGCTTCAATCCTTGAGCAGTAGAAAGAATCCTTCAGAGAAAAAGAAGGGGAAAATTAACCAAAGGTGTTCCTCCTTCTGCACAATAATGAGCCTGTTCACAAGAGTCGTGTTGTGTTGGCTGCCTTGCATCATTTTGGCTCACCCACCCTACAATCCTGACCTGGCTCTCAGCGATTATTACCTATTCCCAAAGTTAAACAAAGAATTTTGTGCGAAGAAATTTTCAAATGACGCAGAAAACTCCGAAAGATAAGCTGAAAACTTTTCGGACAAAGATAAAACATTTTTTATAAAGATATGCCCAAATTGAAAGATCAGAAAAATGTATAAGGGTAGAAGGTGGAAATTGAAATTTGAAATTAAATTGAAAATAAATTTGTATTTTTATTCTCGCATCTTACTCCCATTCCGGGAACTTAAAAAGGCCACCTCGTACATATGAAGGATAAAGAACAAGGTTGAGACAAACGACAATATGGAGATAGAGATCAAAACTTTTGTATCAGAATTTGAATGTTCTTACCCTAAGTGTTCATCATATGAACCTGCTATTCTCACACTAAACAATGGCAACTTCACTTCATGTACAATAGATCAATTTGGACAGCATTTAAGCCAATTGGCAGCTATATTATACACTATATAAGCAATCAATAAATTCCAAGGCTAAACTTAGACTATTAGTGTCTTTGCAATAACACACAAAGACTAGATTGACATCTTGCTAAACTGTGTAAAATAGCTCCTTGAGACACAATCTTTAAGACAGCCCAAATAAATTTTGATAAATGGTGTAAAACTTAAATAACAAGAATTTCAATCAATAGTCACTAGGATTGGATCATAAATGTGAAACCAATGAGACAGCCAAAATCAGAAACTAACTTTCGTCTATCTATATTCTAGAGTCTTGGGTAATTGTCCAATTTCAATTACATTACGTTTATAACATGAATTTGTAATAATAATAAAATGTTACCCTTGAATCATTTAAGCTGTAAAGATTAGCCAGAGTGTATGGGATGAGGATGGTGAAGCATGGTGCATTTTGTAAAGTTTTGGAATTCTTCTTTAAATCCTCAATAGTAAAATCATTTCTTAAAGTCCTTAACAAGTCTCCACAGGATTCCATAATTGTAGAGGCTACCTTAAGTGTTGTCGTGCGTAGTGCTGATATTACAGAATCTGTAGTGCCCTCTGATGTTGTACCAGTTGTAGATGATGGTGTGCTGAAAAAAATAAATTGAGAAACACTCCTTACTCCTCTGTTATAAAAACTTATAACAATATCCATTTTCATTATTTAATTAAATATTCCAAAGATATAGAATCATAATAATGTGATACTGAAATCCTCTCACGTGTCTTTAATTACGACAAATATGTAGACAGTATAAGAAATTAAAGATCTGCTTTTTTATTTTCTTTGAATAATGTGATAATTCGCTTCGTTAAATTGGAGGTTCACATTATGAATAGGAAATCTATGATTAGCCCCTTGGTAAAAATAGCAAAAAATTAATCTTAATGCTTTAACTTGTGTTTGTATTACGCTTTAACACCAAATGTATGCAGCAATTAAATTTTTGATATATTTATATATATATACACACCCTTTTGCAAAAAAAACGGGCGGTTTTGATTTTCTCATATTATTAACAAAATATTATTTATTAAGAGGTTGTATTAATTGTAATTGTTACTGGCAGGTATAGTGTATTCTGGCACATAAAAACAAACGTTCTATATTTGAAATTTATTCTTTTTGAATGAAAATTCTTTTTCACTGACAAAAATGTAATTTTTGGCGGTAAATGAAATCCAACTCTTATTAAGTTCTTTTCATTTGTTACTTTAACGAATAAATTTTAATTAAATTTCTGCTGTTTGCTGCATTAGTTCACTTCTGTTTACTGTTCTTAAAATGGTTGGAAAAACGATAAAAGCTAGTAAAATTATTGCACTGATTGAAGAAGGCTGTAGCCAATGTTGTCTCAGCAGTATAATGTGAGCCGTTCCACCGTCCGAAGGACCTGGCAACGATACCAAGAAACAGGCTCTGTCAGTAGAAGACCCTGTTCTGGAAGAAAACGGTGCACTGAGCCAGGGTACGACCGCTTCATAGTCAGTCAAGCGCTATGAAGTCGTCAAGTTACGTACGTGGATCTCAAATAGAAACTCCAGGTCTTCAGAGGTACACGAATAAGCCTATGGACAGTCAGAAGGAGACTTCAGGCCGTCAATATACTAGCTGGCCTGTCTAACTGACGAATTCCGGCCTCCTGCATATACGCATCGACGTCTCTAGAGTGGTAGGCGCGAGCGTTGTCGTCCATAAAAATGGACTCGCCTCCCACTGCTGTTAATGCAGGTTGGGCATGAGGAATAAGAACCTCTATTATGTACTTTTGCGCATTAAGTGTACCATTTTCAATAAAAACTAACTCGGTACGGTCATCTGAGTTAATACCAGCCCAAAACATTATGGAGCCTCCACCGTAAGGGGTGATTTCCTCAAAGCACACTTCTGCGAAGCAGTTCTCCAGGTCTTTGTAAGACTCGCCGAATAATTTTACTAGTTCTTATTGCAATAATTTTACTAGTTCTTATTGTTTTTTCAACCATACTGAGGACAGCAAACAGAAGTGAACTAATGCAGCAAACAGCAGAACTATAATTAAAATTTATTCGTTAAAATAAAAAACGTAACAAATGAAAAGGAACTTATTAAGAGTTGGATTTAATTTACCGCCAAAAAATATGTTTTTGTCAGTGAAAGAGAATTTTCATTCAAAAAGAATAAATTTCAAATTTAGAACGTTCGTTTTTATGTGCCGGAATACACTATACCTGCCAGTAACAATTACAATGAATACAACCTCTTAATAAATAATATTTTGTTAATAATATGACAAAATCAAAACCGCCCGTATTTTATGCAAAAGGGTGTATATAGATATATACAGTATGTAAAGTAAGGAAACTTCATTATTTAAATCCGTAATAGTACATCATGGGTAGATTGCTATCACCTATTTTTTTTTAATCATAACACTTTTTCCATATTTAAAAATTGTCATAAGTCATTAACATGGAAATACATCTATATCTTATATTTCGATAAATGTAAGAAATGTCGAAATATTGCATAATTACCTTTCTTAGCGATCGATGGTGATTTTATCTTTTTTAACTATCCCTTTCATATCCATAGTTTTTTTGAAAAAAAAGGTTAAAAGAAAAAAAAGGATAACAAAATTAATTTCAAGGCCAACTTTGTTTATGTTTCGTAAATCAAAATTATTGCCGTTTGAAAATTCATTATTCCCTCAAATATTAAAGATTACTAAAATTTATTATAAATATTTAAAATAAACTTATGGGAATAACTATTATTACAATATTTTTTCATTTATCGTTCAGATAAATTATTATTCGCTTCTTATTAATAATGTAATATTAATTTTAATTGCTTATTTCAAATTCAATCTTTATCCATAAAGATTTATCCATTATTTATTATTTAATATGGCAACCTCCACACATTTCCTACCAATAACGTCTGAATACTTTTGAAAGTTAGTTTTGACATAACAGTTTAGTGGTTTATTGCGCATTGCTAGTTTTTGTGAAATAATTTGGTATAAAATTTAGGATATAAAATTTAGGTAAGTCTAAATACATTCTAAAACAAAATAATTCATATTTTAATTACTCTGTACGCGTGTTCCCTAGTTTTTTTAAACGGGTAAGTGACATTACATTTTGACATTTGACACTTCGCAATAGGCGTGCCACGTTGCCAAACTGACTTTTAGTGTAACGGTTATAGGTGTTAATTTAAACATAATTATGATTTCATATATATTTATATTATTTTTAAGGAAATTGTTTCGATACAGAAAAGTGCCCCGACACAAAAGCAGATTTTTGGATGAATTAAATGCAAAATATTTGTCACTCGTATGCTGTTTCTAACTATTATTTTTTTCTTAACAATATAATCAATATAGCTAATTACAAACTACAAAATTCACTTTCCCAAATTGCTCTTCATCAGTTTTATTATATATGTGGAGCATAAGCTAGGCTGAATACAATCTAATGATTGATTGTGTTCAAGATAATCCCTCCATATCGATAAAAGTAATCCTTCCACACAGTAGGCAGTATAATTACTTAGTTAGTAATTTCCTGTTTTCCATTAATTTTTTCTTAGATTTGTGAGTTTTCTATTTTCGGATATTTTTTTTATTTTTGGTTGATTTTTTTCTCTGGAAATATATTTTTCAATTGTCGAATGGAAATGTTCAGTTTATTCAATCGCTGTAGTACCTGAATGCATTCACATCAGATTAAGACTTGTTTAATTTGGGTGAAAACAAGTGTCTCTGTATGACATCGTTATTTATTTACCACACACATTTATCCATAAATGGGTACATCACAGGTATTCTATTAATAAAGAATCAACGCTTTATAAAATTTATAGATTGGATCTTAAAACAAAATTATATAACAATATATAAGATAATAACGACACATTTCTACAAGTTTACTTTCATTCATCATAAACAAATCATAATCTGGGGCTATCACAAATAGATGAGTAAGCAATTGAATATAGCATGAAAATCGAGAGTATAAGGTGATGATTACGCAAGCAAAGAAAATGATAGAGTATGAAGAACGAAAGTTTTTTAAGCATGGGTTTTACCCTTTTAACAGTTGGAAAAACAATGTCATGAGCGCCGTGTTGGTTCTGAGTTGCAAATAAAGGAAATGTATTTGCCCAGGAAAAAACAGTAGAAAATAGGAAAGAAAATTGATCATGCAGTCTCATGTACATATATATTCCAAGACTATTTTTATATACATTCAATAATCAAGCTTTACTTGGTTTCGCCAAGCTATACTTGGTTTCGATTGGGCTCCAAATGATGTATTCGGATTTTAACTGGTTATGCACTACAGAAGGTGAAAACGGATTAGAATGAAATGAATTGATAACACGCGTTTAAATCCCGTGTATTCAACACAAATCCAAGTTTTCAATACAATTTTTTCACTACGTCAGCTGTATGCCAAGACATGAATAGTAAATCAAATCTGTCTCCCAAATTAACCTCATCTAAACGATTCTTTGATACACTTTATGATTTGTCTATAATTAATATCATATATAAAAGAAATTTAAAAGAATTTATAATTATAGAGTTTAATAATTTTATGTAAAAAAATAAAAGGAAACTTTGGTGTTGAATCATTTGATAAAAAGCTCAATTCAAGCTTTGCACTGAGAATTTACAAAAGTAATAAAGAAAAATTTACTCCCATCCCTTCACCACATCAAAAAGAATATTTGAAGATTGATAAAATTTATAAAAAACAATTTTGAAAATTTCTTTATACCACACAATTATCTAGATACAGTAGAACTCCAAATCCTTACCCATAATAGATGAGATATGGTATCTGGCCCCGTGCCAAAGTAGTTCCGTTAAAACTCAAAGAACAAGTTGTGAAACGGAATGTTGTTCCATCTGGTCCCTTCACTGATGGCAATCCACAATCGCCATTTGCTGTTCTTCCACCATGATTTCGTATGCGCACCGCATAACGCACATTCTCCTAAAAAATATAATATTACACTTAAATATAAAAATAACACTAAGGCCTAATCTAAAATAAAAATTATCTCTATAATTTATAACTAAATTTTGTAAATTTAATATTTTATACTATACAATATCAAATAATTTCTCAACAACTAACAGAATTTATTCTAACCATCATAATATATACAAATAGCTAATGATATGAGTAAATTATAATTGTTTAAACTTTTGCTTGCCCTTGAGAATTAAAAGCTTGTAACTTTGAAACAAAAACCATAGGTTTTATCTTCTTACAATATTAAGACTACCTATTTTTGTTTATATTTGATATGTTTGGTTTATATTTGATATGGTTTGTTTATATTTGAAGGAATAAAACACTTCATTTCTTTTACTTTTAGTTGAAAGATAGAGCCCAGGATATGTTTGCACGGAGCAGTCCTTGAAGCCCCTTCAATACATATATGTTCTTATTTTTGCAAAATGTTAACAAAGTTAGTCATCCAAATCAAAAGTATTACCGACAAAATGTCTATATAATAAAAACGGCAGAAAAAGAGAAATGAAATGTTGTAAGTATAGTAAATATGTGTGTGTTCTTAGCACTCAAATATAATCTGTAACAATACGGTAGTTGACTCATTCTAAATTTTGATATTTTTCGTACAATATTGTGAAATAAAAGTTAATTAAAATCCAGTCTTGAAAAAAATTCAAAAATTGATTGAAAAATAAGCCAGTTATAGACTTCTAAATTTGAAGATAAGGATAGAGTTGGGTATATCCCTGTCTCTTTCGAATATAATGTGTGTGTAGAATATAATGTGCAATATTAAAAATGACCTCATAACACAGTATTGCCGTCCTTGTCTAAAGGTTAAATTCAAACTTTTATAACTCGGTCAATTTTTAAGATAAATTTTTTTAATTTTTCACTCTTCATAAGCTTGTACCTTGAAATTATGATTAATTAAATAAAGAAAATTTAGTCAAATACCCAATTGCTTGTGATTACAACATGCCTAATCATCATAATGTGGCATTTTCGGTATAATTTTTAAGAATTTTATGAAATTGTAAAGAAAACAGAATCACATACAATAGAACCATCTGTCGACATATTGAGAGTTTAATTTCTAAGAAAATTTTATAATCACCAAGAAATTTAACATTTTAAAATTACTAAATGAAAAAAAAACGTATGGTAATAAACAATGGATCCGAAAAGCATGTTCCATAGCAAATGTACGTAAAGTTTTATAGCAAGCAAAGGATTAAACTATGCTATGCATAAACATATAACAGGTAGGAAGCTTCCATATTGTGCAATGCTTCAAAATGTCAATGATATGATATGAATGAGTTACAAAAATTAATGTTTTTCTGTCTAGCCATAAAATATGTCATGATCAACATTCAGTGACAGAAACCAATTAACCACTACAATAGTATCTAATATATTGGCACTTGAAACAACAAACAATAAAGGACATGAAGATATCCTTTATTTTTGTTTGTTGTTTCTTAAATTTTAAATCAAATTGAAAATATTGAATTTGTTTTTGATATACCTTCCATATAAAAACTATCCGGAATTTGTCATTTAAATGAACCAAAAAAAGGAATTGATAAAGGAATTGTTAATTTGGTAGAACCTTCTTTAAATACCAAGATACTTCCTTAATTACCAAGGAACTTGAATGCCATCTGTCAATTAGAGTGTTTACAGCAACTATCGTAATAGGTCGACCTAAAAGTCCCTCTGAGAATTTTATTATGGATAAATTAGTTTGCCTAAAATTTTGTGTTTCAAATGATATTTCTTGTACCGAATCATTACAAATGTTAAAAAAGCCTATGGTGACTCAACTATGTCAAAAACACAGACATACAAATGATACAAATCGTTCAAAGAGGAGTGTGAAATGTCGAGGATTTGTCTTGTACCTGACGGCCTTCAACATCTACCACTGACGATAACATGAAAAAAAACAAAACAATTAGTGCTTGAAAATCGTCATGGGACCTGTTTTTGACTACATTGACAACATCAAACAAAATTTGCAGTGGGAATTAAAGGCCATACCACTTTCGGCCTATGAGAATATATGGAAAAGTGGGTACGACGTTATTACAATTGTATTGCAAACAAAGGGGATTGCTTTGAAGGTGATAAAATAAATTTTGATGAACAAACTTAAATTTGAGTTTTTTTTAACAATTCTGGATAGTTTTCATACAGTAGCTTATAATGTACCTTTCCTACATTGAACAATTATGTAAAATTTTACATTTTGTTTGTTTCTAACCAATGCTAATTTTCTGTAACTTTATTCTTTGACATCATGATAAAACATATTTTCTTATTTGTAATTTCTATTAACTAGATTAATTATCGAAACTTACTGTTTCTAATAAATATTTTAAAATAATTAGATGAAATATCATTCACAAATATTGAATATATTTGGCGCTAATTTTGTAGAAATTAATTATAATTAAATTTGTCACAACTAAATGATACTATTTGATGTAGCATTATTTCTACTTTATTTCAATTCTGTACCACAACCTAGGTTTTGTTGTACCACAACCTAGCATTATTTCTACTTTATTTAAATTCTTTATAACGACCTAGGTTTTGTTGTCATACAACGAAACCTAGGTCGTGGTAAAGAATTTAAATAAAGTAGAAATAATGCTACAGTAGTTTCATTTAGTTGTGAAAAATTGAATTATCATTCAGAAGTTATGAACTTTTCAATATTTCACTTTATGTATAATACCCATGTTTGTAACGTCGTACTTGCAAGGGACAATCCATTTACATTTAACGATATTTAACGTCATACTTGCAAGAGACAATCCATTTACATTTAATGATATTTAACGTCATACTTGTAAGGGACAATCCATTTGCATTTAACGATATTTAACGTCATACTTGCAAGGGACAATCCATTTACATTTAATGATATTAAACGTCATACTTGCAAGGGACAATCCATTTACATTTAACGATATTTAACGTCATACTTGCAAGGGACAATCCATTTACATTTAATGATATTTAACGTCATACTTGTAAGGGACAATCCATTTGCATTTAACGATATTTAACGTCATACTTGTAAGGGACAATCCATTTGCATGTAACGATATTTAACGTCATACTTGCAAGGGACAATCCATTTACATTTAACAATATTTAACGTCATACTTGCAAGGGACAATCCATTTACATTTAATGATATTTAACGTCATACTTGTAAGGGACAATCCATTTGCATTTAACAATATTTAACGTCATACTTGCAAGGGACAATCCATTTACATTTAAAGATATTTAACGTCATACTTGCAAGGGACAATCCATTTACATTTAATGATATTAAACGTCATACTTGCAAGAGACAATCCATTTGCATTTAATGATATTTAACATCATACTTGCAAGGGACAATCCATTTACATTTAATGATATTTAACGTCATACTTGTAAGGGACAATCCATTTGCATTTAACAATATTTAACGTCATACTTGCAAGGGACAATCCATTTACATTTAAAGATATTTAACGTCATACTTGCAAGGGACAATCCATTTACATTTAATGATATTTAACGTCATACTTGCAAGGGACAATCCATTTACATTTAACGATATTTAACGTCATACTTGCAAGGGACAATCCATTTACATTTAATGATATTTCATAATTATCGACAGAACATTTGTTCATTGTTCAAAGTGTAATTTATAAACCTTTATTCAAGTTGCGAATGTTAGTAGAATAGAAGTGAAATTTTACAAGAACGGATGAAATCTCTTCTCTTTGCTTTACTCCTCCTGATTATAATTGATATCAATTTTCATAACTGCACATTTAATACTATTCATTCTATGTATTTCATATTTGCATACTTTAATGAGTATATATTAAATAATTTATTGAAAAATAGCAATCCTGACAAAGTAATTCTTCGTGAATTTTTTTTTGTTAAATTGTACCAAGCACATTTCCTTGCCATTATGGCACTTTTTAATTCTATATCTTCTTTGAATTCCATTAGCTTTTTCACTGTTAACAAGTTGGGAATTCTGAAAAGTTTTACTCTTAATGTCATTACATTTCTTGTTTTTGTAAGCATTGACTTATTAAATGAATACATCACTAACAGCAATTGCCAGAAACTTTTTTCTCTTTGTATTGGGTTAGAGGAAAATCACAAAGAATATTATTCTTTCAATAAATCTCCAATGTTGCCGTTTGGTGTGAATGAATATCCCATTTATTAATTTATTTTCTTTTATTTTTCCACTCAACCTGTGCGCAATAGGAATAGTTAGCCTTGATACATTCTAAGGAGCTTCATGGTTACATTTTTACTCTGGCAACAATTATTCAGCAAGCATGAGGAAATATTCAAACCAGCTTTTCCCAATAACTACAATTGAGACATCTGTATCGTCATTCACGTATTTATCATTTTATACTTTCAGTGTATACTTTCCACTAAGCAGTGGAAAGTATACACTCCCAAATCGAATAAAGAACCAGATCCATGAATATAATTAGGAATGTCCTGATTTAAATATTTACAGGCGGAGATGGATCGGACATAGATGACATTAAGATCATAATCTACCTTCAACCATCTGCAAAAACTTTCTTGCCCATAGATAAAAAAATCAAACATTGGCAAATTTTCTTGCATAGTCTTTTCTTCCAATAAAAGTAACAATAAGCTCATTCATGTCCTCTTTGTCTCGTACCATGTCCGCTTTGCCATAATCGATTATAATAGGACAAAACTGAAACAAGTTGTGAATGTGAAAGATGAATTAATCTAAATGTACACGCTCTGCACTCAGATGTCCACAGAAAAGCTTGCAGAAGGGCAACGAGATGGATGTTGTTGGTGATCCATGTTGATAGCAAAATGGTGATCTTCAATGTGAATTTTTGAACACAAGATATTTTGCGGTTGACATTGTTGAAGAGCTATATCTTCCCCAACGTTAACCACTAGATATCACGTGCCTGTCCTTTTGTAGGAGTGGCATTAAAGAAAAAAATCTCTGAAAATGAGCTGGCAGGCTTAATTAAACAAACTTAAGTTTAGCAAACTAATCCTAACAAAGTCATACATGTATCCTATATCTTTTGAAAAAAAAGGATAATGAGTGACATGAAAAAAAAAATATATTTATCATAATATTAATACGTGAAGCAAAAACTTTGTACCCCTTTTTACGAATATTACGCGGATGGAAGAGTATAAAATTTTGCACAGTTAAAGTTTATATGGAGAAGCAGTGTAGAAAGTTAATATTTTTATATAATAATGCATTAGAAATACATTAAATTAATAAAAAAACATTACACACACTACAATGCGTTTGACTAACACACATATACTCTTTTGTTTATGGTTGAAGTCTATGGTCAAACTGAGAAAAGATTAATATTATTTGTCTATAGTCTTACTGAATGTCAAAAATAATCAATTATCATAATGTCATAGTCATAGTTTGTTTATCCTATAATTTGTCTAATAGATATTTATGCTTTATATATTAGTTATTAGTGAAATACAGCTTGCTCAATATACATATATATATATATATATATATTATAAAAGAAAATTATGTAGCAGTAATCTGAATTGACTTACTATATCGTATAGGTACAAAAATTATATTTGTTATTGCCGGTTCAAATTCAACATTTTTATATATAATATCATTGTGGTAGTTACAACATATGAATTCATTTGATTAATTAAACCAAAATCTTTCTATTATAAGTTTCAGTAATTTCATGAAGGTTTTTTCTACTTTCATTATGCCTCGATATAGAACATTGACGGGTCGAAATGAGAGAAGAAGGAATCTATATTCGCAAACACATAATAATAGACCAAATGCAAATTTTAATAGTGTTAAAGTATGCAAAATTAAGAAGTAATTTTTAGAGATACATTTAAATGTGCACTAAATGTAATTCCAAGACTTTTTCATAGTTATTGTGGATTAATGGATTTACAATGCAGGTTTTGCAATGCGAAACATTTTGAATCTGAAGTCACTTTAGGTGACAGGACTGCATTCACTTCATGTTGTCATAAGGGTAAAGTAATATTACGGCCCTTAAGTCAAAATGAACACTTTAAATCATTGTATGATGAACTTATTTCAAATGATCCTTCAATCAAAAGTAAGTCAAAAAATTATTTTGAAATCATTCGCAAATACAAATCTTCATTTGCTATGGTTAGCTCAGAAGCTAAAGTTTCCGAGGCAGTTACAAGTGGAGTGTCTCATTTCAAAATATATGAAGTTTTTTATCACAGATCAGGTCCAATGACTGCTGCATATAGTCGCTCACCATGTTATGCGCAATTATATTTTTATGACGTTGACACTGCTATTAATTTATATATTACAAGAAGATTTTAATCAAACATGCAATAACAACATAATGCGTGAAATTTCTCTTGAATTGGAACGCAGTAATCCTTTTGTTCGGTCATTCATAGCAATGAAACATAACGTTTATGAATCGTATTTGTCTTTAAAAAGTCTATAACATACTAGAAAATTATATACTCGAAATTTGAATACGTTCATTTAAATCGTCAGTCAAGATAAATTATTAAAATATCTAATTTAATTTTTTATTTATAGAATAAATTTACATTTTATATAACAGTTTGCTTGATGATAAATATAAACATTAACACTTAAATTGTATAATAAAGATATAAAAAAATTTTTTAGTGGATATTGACCTTATTTTATAAATAAACTTAACGATTTATTCCATAATACTACTTAAAACAAAGTTATAAATGTTAAAATATACAAAGATATAAACCAATTTGTTTTCCTAACTTATTCGTGGGATGAAAGAAAGCATCAATAAGACATAATTATGTACGGAATGCCATCGAATAAGGATATTGTTACAGGGAACACAAGTGACATTGACGAATAGGCTTACTAGAGGAATGCTTATGTGGTTTTGTCCCATTTACATTCTCTTTTACAAACATTAACATATTTCCAACCAATCGAATGATTTATATACCGGAGGTTAGAATAAATGTGTTGTGGTATTGTAAAGACAAATCCTTTTAAAACATTTTGATAAATATTATAATTAAAAATATTTTTCTTCAAAATATTATTAATATTATTTCGATTTCCTTTACCTTATCCTGTCACGATTTTATATCACCAAACAATTATTTTATTTCTAAATATTTGTCAAAATAAGTAAGTAAAATTCCGAATACATAAAACATTAAATTATTTCAGGTTTTTGAAAGTTAAAAGGACAAAGTGGAGACGTTTTACGATTATTTACGAACCCCTTCGTTTTACGTTTCACGTAAAAATTTGCAATATATATGGTAATAAAAATATTAACAATTAAAAGGTTAAACACATTTATAACACTCGTGCATATGTTTCAGTGATACAGTTAAATAAAAAAAATTTAAAAAGTCAAAGGAAAGATCCAAATAAAATTAAGGATTTTTGTTTTTAATTTCGTGCGTCGTGTGAACACCAATTGAAAAATAAAATTATGAGGGTTCGGAAAATATGTTCCCCTATTTTAACCCAGATAATATTAGACATATTATTTAAAATGTTCACGCCATTTCTTATTTTCTCAGCAACATTCTGATTATTAAAAAAAAGTTAACCATATAAGATATCACAGATTCCAGAATTATATTTACTACAATATAAACAAAATATTTAAGATAAAATCGAACTGTAATATTTATTCTACCTTTGAATTTCAAATCTGAAACTAAGAATCAAAAAGATATCAAAAATAAATTCAGATGTGTATAAAAATTTATTTACCAGGCAGAAAAATATGATCACTCTACCATTGTCCAATAATTAGAAAATGTACATATTTTTCCTAATTTAATTTTCTTTCGCGTGTTATTGGTATATTAACTAACATGTCCGCATAAGTCTTCCTCTAATTGAAACCAGACACTATTAAATATTACTGGAAAGTCTGAAATTTGATTTAAAATCGCATTTAGCTATTAAAAAACGTCTGCGTCTTTTTGTATATAATATCTCAAAATCCATTCAAGAAACTCACTGAATTAATCCACATCACTAAAAGACAAATGCATGGAATTTTTTTCGTTTGTGTTTCATATCACATACATTTCTTTTGTTGAAGTGTGCTATGCTCGCGGAATTGCTTCAAATGATAATGAATGGCGCGAATGTTTAAATGAAGCAAAGAATTACATTCATCAAAACAAATGCGGAATTTATTTGGTTACATTTGTGCATTAAATGTGCCAGCCAATGCATTAGCGTTATGGAATGAGTTTAAAGTATATCTTTGTGAAGATTTTCTGAGACTACAACGAAGAAGCTTCCTTTAATAGGCTCTATTAGAAATTGATGATATTTTGAATGTTCATAATTTGTCATGTCAAATACTTGGTTTACCAGTTCCCACATACTCGCAAAGATCTATTCTTTGCGAAGAAGTAAAAGCTATTGATATAATAGAACAAGAGATGCTGTTTTGTGAGTGTCACGAAACTGCAAATATTGAACAGCGTAATCTCATTGGTCAAGTGATTCGTGAAGTTTTGTATCATGATATTGGATCCAATGTTTTTTGTTTAACCGCTCATGCAGGTTGTGGCAAAACATTCACTCGAACAGCAATCATTCACAAATTAAATTCGATTAATCTTCGTTAATCGTCAACTCTATTACTTGGAGGTAGGACTTTACACAATGTGTTTAAATTGCCTATACACATTTTGGAAAATTCTGTATCAAATATTACTGCAAATAGTACCTATTGTTGTTACAGAAATTCATCAACATTGATAATTATTGATGATGTTTCTATGTGCCCATTGCAAGTGTTAAAAATTATAGATAGCTTATTGCGGGATTTATGCGATGAAAAAGATAAACATAGACCATTTGGAGGGAAAACAATATTCTGTGGGGTGATTTACGGCAAATCTTACCAGTTATCCTTCATGGATTATGTGTAACTTTAATTTAAAATTGTGTCACAAGTTAATGAAATGTGTCACAAGTTTTCAGTGCGGTGATTTTCGGCAAATCTTATCACTTATCCCACATGGATCACGTGTAACTTTAATTGAAAATTGTATCACAAGTTAATGAAATGTGTCACAAGTTTAAATTTGTAGAATTTTTTAAAAACATTGGTAATGATGAAGCCCCACAATTCCCTCAGTTTGGAGAAAATATTATCGAAATACCTCAGCAATTAATAGGAGATAAAAATAATATTGTATATGAGGTGTATGGAAATATTTCCGAAAACATACTCTCAGATAATATATTGAACTCCGTTATTTTAGCACCTAAAAATGATGATTGTACTTTGATTAATACTGATATACTTAACCAAATTCCTGGTGAACAGATAACATATCATAGCTACGATAAAATAATTTCTGATGATGACAATGACATCAATAACTACCCGGTGGAGTTTTTGAATTCTTTGACTCTTAGTGGTTTACCACCACATAAGTTAGTATTGAAAGTTAATTGCTTCGTTTTGCTGATCAGAAACTTAAATACAAAGGAAGCATTAGTCAATGGAACAAAAATGCGCATTAAATTTATGCATCGTAATGTAATTGATTGCGAAGTTTTAACTGGAACCGCACGCAATAAGATAATTTTGATTCCACGTATAAATTTAATATATTCTGGAACTATTTTACCATTTAACCTTCAAAGAACTCAATTTCCAATAATACCTGCATTTGCGATGACAATAAATAAGTCTCAAGGACAAACATTCGAAAAAATTGGAGTTTTATTGAACCGGCTAGTTTTTACACATGGGCAATTGTACGCCGCAGCATGTAGAGTTCGATCATTCGACGGTTTGATATTTTATATTTTCAAATATAACGGTCAAGCACATTTAGCAAACAATGAAAGAGTTTTTACAAAAAACGTTGTTTACAGAGAATTTTTAAATCATTAATTGAATTATCAAAGTATATATGTCGAGTTCAATGGATAACATTATTTTAATCATCTGATTTTTTGTTTCAATAAAAATATATAAAAAAAACTTATTCTTTCTTTTAGTCTTAATTTTTTTATTTGTTTTTTTTAAATGTTATATAATTTTTTTGAAAAAAATAGGCAAATTAACTGTGTAGCCTTCGGTAAATATGTGATTATAGAGGTATAATCTTTGACCATAAAACCTTAATAACGTTCAAACTTAAAATTTAAATGAATTATGGTCGAATTTCGACCACTGGATGACTACTAGTATTTATAAAATTGTCACATTATCACAGAACATGTAAACGACTGGAAAATAAGTCGAATAAAATTCATAAATAGATTTAAATTGCTTTAATTTCTTGTATCTTGTGCAAAATATGTATTACCATGATGAAAAACAATGTGCTTTCTGTTAATCACAGCAAGTTTAAACTGTGCTAACTGACAGAAATATAGCTTTTTAGAAATGATTTGATTTTCGAAAACAACTCATAGTAGGTAAAGAATTCATTCCATATCCCAACATCTTTCCTTCGGTGAAATCCTCCTTTACATACCACAGACAACGTCTTATCTATCCTTTATCGCTTATCTATCCCTATATTCTTATAACCAATCTACTTTTCATCACCGCTATTAAGAAATGGCTCTTTTTATTGTATTTGACAATTCATTCAAAACTCACTGTTCTAGTTTAGAAATGTTATCCATTTGGATTCTAATGGATAGTAAATTGATTGAAACTTCTCGGATAATTTTTCTATTACGAACTTGGGTTTTGAATTTGTTTAAATATACAAACCCACTTCCAAGAATCTTGGCAACATGAACCTTGACGGTGTGGCAAAAGAATTGAAACCATCTTTAGCACATAGGGTCTAAATGATAAATCTTGCGTATAGTTAATATCATATCCCGCATTTATTTATTATATTTATTAACATCTATATTTATATATCATATATTATTATTATTAACATCTTTTAACTGGATAGATTACCTTATGTCAAATATTCTTCATCTCAAATATCTACCACGTGTAAGGTTCAGAATTTTTGATGTTGCCGCAGGTCCCGAAATGTAATAAGTTTATTTTGGAAATGTAAAAAATTAGGGTAACTCTTAAAAACTGTTTTTATTGGCATTTTTCGTGAATCAATATATGCCAAGCTGTATTGCATTTTACTAGCTTGATCAATAGAAAGACCGGAGTGGGATGATCATGGATCTAATCAAGGCATAAATTAAAATTCGAATAAATTGCAAAAAATCTTGCTCCAGAACTTAATAGTCGCTATTAAATAATCCCGAAAAACAATAAATTGATTAAAATAATTAAATCAAAACATGAACATAATAAACAAAATATTACTCTAATTGTCAAACTACAAAAATAAAGCTCCCAATTGAAATTAGATTTATTGAAAGAGAAGTAAATCTTCACAAATTTGTTACGCCAAATATTATGATTAGCTTTTAGTAATTTTGATAAATGTAATTAACATAAGGACTATTTTGTTTCAAATTATCATAATTTAATGACCCAATAAACTTTGTTAAAAAGTTTACATTATATTTTACCAATAGAAGACAACTTTTATATATTTTTATTGATCTGAATATTTTATTGTATTCAAAACACCTTTTGTGGGGTCAAACTAATTTATTTTTTTCTTAAACCACTTTTAGTTATATTATGTTGATTTGTACAGTAAAGCGTAAACAAAAGGTAATAAATAATGTTATTTGGGTCAAACTAATTTTTTTTTCTTAAACAACTTTTAATTACATTATACTGATTTGTAAGGTAAAGTGTAAACAAAAGGTAATAAATAATGTTATTTGGGTCAAACTAATTTTTTTTTATTAAACCACTTTTAATTACATTATATTGATTTGTACAGTAAAGTGTAAACAAAAGGTAATAAATAATGTTATTTGCAATGAGACATAAATTGCAAGCTACCACTTTAACTGTATATTTTGTACAGTTAAGCAACATAATGTTTCAAGTTTAATTTCAATCAAAGAAAGAACCACACGATTTACGGAATGACCCATACTTAAATATTCAAAGTGTTCAGCTGGGATTTCTGTACTAAAAATTAGTGGACATTATAAAGCTTCTTTAAAAATGTACTTTTATTAATCAATAGTGTAATGATATAAAATTTAAAACAAAAATGTTTGCCACTAGGGGTACTCTGAAAGTTTTAAATAGAATATATCCTTATTCCAAAGAAGAAAAAGTGTTGAATATACAAGTATAGATGTGGAGTGATGAGTTAATAGATATAGGTAGTTAATTGTATAACAAATTTTTTATAAAAGAGACAATACCTTAACAAGTATTCGCTTTATCATTTTTGCACAGAGTATTAATAGCATGTACTTATATAAAATAGTATTACAAATTCATTAAACGAAAAATAAAACAAACAACATTCAATCAATTGAAACAATTTTACGACAAAGTCTAGAATTTTTCCCACATAGGACAACCTTTTCGCAACTTTTAAAGTAAGTCCTTTGTGAACCTATGCTTAGAAAAAAATATAACTAGACTATGATAATTTTATTCACAGTGGCTCCGAACTTTTAGTCGATAGTTTAAATTTTGGTGTCACTCATTATCCATTTATTTCATAATGAATTTAGTATCTAATAACATTAATTATATTTTGTAATTATAAATTATACAACACCTTTAACGGTATCGGCCTTTCGAACTTTAACTGGGCTACATCGTTTTGACAATCCGCTGGCGAGAAAGTACCATGGACCACATCCACGCTGAACCAACAGTGAGTTGGATTTCCATCATCAGCAGCACTTCTGAGTTGTTGCTAAAAAAATAAATAATTTATGTAAACACATGTATCTCTCATACTGGATCAAGATGTAATTAAATTTAAATATTTTTTTGTTGTTTTTGTTGTTTAACATTTATATCAAATAATAAGACAACTAGAACTGTCCGCTAATACCCTACTCAAGTATTATTTAACCCTTAACCACCTACCATATGTCTCACAGATCCCGTCAAGTTAATAATCGTGAATATTTTTGTGCCAGAGTTTCGCATCAGCTTGTTCGTTCCTGTACCTTTCTCCCGCGTTCCTAAGTCCCGTGCAGTTGCTCGGCGAGGTTGTACGTGCAAGCGTTTATCTCAGATGAGTAAAAAACTATCACTGCGGGTCTGACACACCTCTGTTAGGTGCTTATGTGATTTTTTCTTTAATTGTGTATTTTTTATTATTTTAATTAAAATGGCTCCTAGTGATTCCAATATTGAGCAGTGATTTGAACAAAATCTGTCAGATGACGAAAACATGGAGAACAACGAATGCAGCGATGTTGAGTCTAATGCTGGAATAGATCGTGTACTGAAAGAAAGTTGTGCATCTGATTCTGAACATGAAGAGCCAACTGCAGTGGTTAATGAACAAAATTCTCCATCCCACAATGATTTTTCCTCTATTTTAAGTAGAGGCCAAAAGTTTCGTCTAAAGATGTTGTGCCTTTATATGAAATTAGATTGAGACCGAGGAAGAATAATTATTTTGGAAAGAATTGCTTTCGTTGGTTATCTACCTCATCGTCTTTTCGATCGAAAACTTCGCAACATAATATAGTGCAGGAAAGAAAAGGTATAAGACCAGCACGTCAGAATGAGCTAAAGTATTAGACATTTGGCAGCATTTTTTTACAAACAAAATGCTTCAAAATATAATTTTTCATATGAATGTGAAAATAAGAAAAATAAAACCGAACTATCAAAATGCCACCTGGCATTTATAGGTTTTCTGTTTTATAGTGAGATCTTCAAGGAAAATCATGACGATTATACTCATGGTATAGTACTGATAGCACTGGAAGGGAAATATATCTCTGTATCATGATCAATAAACAGGTTCGAAAATTTGCTGAAAGCCATTCGTTTTGATGAGGCGGCGACCCGAGCAGCGCGTCAAGAAATTGATGCATCTCCACCTATTGCTGACCTCTTTGACTCTTTTGTTGACCGCTGTCAAGCCATTTATGCAATAGGCAGTTGCGCTTGTATTGATGAAATGTTCATTCATGAGGTCGCATTTCGAGGAAAATGCAGGTTCAAAATGTCAGATGACAGAAAGGTAACAACTGACAACTACGACTCTAGTACTTCTCTTGAGTTACTAGAGTCATTAAAAAAGAAACAGCTGATAGGTGTGGGAACCTTGAGGAAAAATCAAGAAGGAATTACCCATGAATTCATGTCAGCTCGTCATCGAAACATTGATTTGACAATTTTTGGATTTACTAAAGATTTCACTGTATCATCACATGTCCCAAAACAAAATAAAGCAGTCATCAGAGTTCTGAGTATGCGCACCACATGCCAAATGTCGATGAAACTACCATTTTATAACCCACACAATTTTATAACCAAACCAAAATTGAAGTTGATCTACTCAAACAAAGATGCTTAAATTACTCCACAGGTTGTCATACTCGTAGATGGCCGTTGGCAGTATTGTACCGACTGTATGACATTCCTGCTCAAATCGCTATATCGTGAATCTTTCTGTCCAGCCCCAAGGACAAAAGATTGAAAGCGGGTTCAAATTAATAAGAAAATTAGCTTAACAGCTAATGAAGCTGCACATGGAACGTTGTGAAACAAATGTGAAATTGCAACGTAATATCCAAATTAGTATTCAATACATCCTCCATAGAAAAGAGAACTCCACTCCAGCAGCAGTCCCATGTAGCAGCAGTGCTGAAGAAAGGTTGTTCATAGAAACTGTTCAACTTGTACAAACACAAAGAAATGCAAAACACAATACATATGTTTTGAATGTAAAGCACTAATTTGCCTTGAATGCTCAAACAAGCTGTGTTTTCGCTGTCGTGAAAAACTATAAATTGAGAGCCTGCAATTTACTTTAATTTTTATTGAAATTTTTAAAAATATATAAAAATGTTCCTATTCTGTATCATACTTTTTATGGATCTCAATTTGCAAAAATATCTTAGTTCGTAAGCCTAATGTAAGAGATATTGACAATCATTAGCAATTAAACAAAAAAGAATATTGATTTTCATGTGCTTTTATTTCTAATAAAGAGTTTAATATGTTCTGAAACAGACTTTTATTTAATAAGAAAACCTTTCTTTACTAATTTTTATAATCGTGAATTATTTTACTCTGGAGTCCTACAGACGTATGACAGGTGGTTGTGTGACAAGAATATGTGGTAGGTAGTTAAGGGTTAAGAAGAATTTCAAATAAATAAATATAAAATACCTTCAAAAGAGAAAATATTGTATTATATGCGACAAAAATTATATTAAATTCAGTACATATTTATGAAGTTATGTTATGCTAAACTTTATTGGGCCTTTGCTATTGGTTTAGTAAAATAACTAGTGTTTAAGAAGACTGCAGGAAGATTTTCGTGTCTTAAAATTTTCGAAAAAAATATTCAATGTACCAAACTCGCCCCTCTGAATGGTTTCATACAATATAATTACAAGACTTACTCGAACATCGTGAAGTAATTCCAATTCATAATCATAATTTCCAACGCCACCATAAGCACCAATCCCTATCAAAGACAATCCTGGCTTATCCACAGTAAAACATATAGCGTCTGGGCTTCCATTTCCTGTATTCCAAGCTCTAGACTGGTTTACTCTCATAAATCTTGACGGTGTGCACATGTGATTATGAGCATTTGTATCAAACTCATCCTGAAATTCGAGACCTGACTTTTATTTTGTTTCTAATTTGTGTTTTATAAAACAGCATGAAATATTGAAAGTATGTATTCCTTTACCAAAATACTCATCATTGCAATAGAGCCTGGAACACATTTAAAGTTAATTACATCTGTTCCAGACTCGCACAGACTTGTCATTGCAACTTAAAAAACATCTTTAATTTGTTGCTTTTACCAAATCTAAGAGAATAATAATAGCAGTCTTACAGTATTAACATTTAATACAATTAAAAAACAAGTATTCATAAAATTCCAATAAAAAGCTCTCCTGATTTTAGGCCCATTATAAAGAGAAATATAAGTAAATAATATCTTCATTTTTATTACATAGTTAAACTTGGAATATTTTTAATTTCATTCTCCAATTCATCTAATCTTACTTTAATTTTATCTTTTTTGTATTAGGTTTCTCTATAACGGATCTTTTCAGCATTCTCCTAAATTTAAGAAAGGCAAACCTCGTGCAAGAAATTATATTTTATATACAACAAAATATAGTCAATCATTGAATGTAAATAATAACTTTTGCATAATCACAATAGATTGAGAACTACTGCAAATTCCGTGTGACAATATTTATGAAGTGTAAAAATAAAGTTATTCGTATAAAAACTGATATTAAAAAAATTGTTGTATACTTTTAGTGACTTCATGAATAGATAATACAAAAATATAATTTATTTACTCTTTCCTTTTGTATATAAAAAATTAATAACTAACTTTGAAATATTCAATACTATTTTCGTTACGCAATTTTAAAAATACAGCTTTAACTAGTTACATTGAAAATATATTTTAATATTTTCAAAAAATTGCAGTTCGTTTTAGAACATCTTTAAATCACGCGTTGAAACACACAAATATTAAATCATTAAAATAATTTTAAAAACTTATTTTTGACTAATAAACAAATTTAAAAAAACTTATTTTTTACTAAAAATTCTTACCCCATTACTAGTGGCACTATAAGAAAGCTCAGCAACCAATCTGGCTAAAAGCTTAGAAGTATACTTTGTAAGTTCATCAAGTGGATATCCATCAGTGTTCTCTGGTGTCATTGGTACACAAGTAAGCATTTGTTTCTTCACTGGCGTGGTCACAATATCCAAGAGATGTGGCAAAATGTCGTTCAAATTCCATTCTAAAAAATTTGGTTTCATTTCCACCGATTCAGTCATCTAAAAAGAAGGTAAAAGTAAACTTAAAATTTTTTTTCAATAAAAACTAAATCAGAAAAATATGGAACTCTGGTTCTTTTGCATAGTCAAGTAAAAAACTACCTGAATATCTTCGAAAAAAGAAATAAATTTAGATAGAAAAATACTGAGTAATCCACCACTACCAAATACTAAACATATATTTGTGTCTCGTTTCTTATGAATTATAATATTTTAAAGAGGACTTATAAATATAATATTGAATCTCTGTCACATATAATTAAATAATTTGGGATATTCATAAATTTGATGCAATAATTTTAACTTTCCATGAATTTTAATGTTCTACCTATTCAGAAATACAATCATGATATGTACATGATTCACCACTAGGGTTGCCATATATAACATCACCTTTTCTGAAACATTTCTACTACAGGATGCATATGTGAAATTTAAAAGGCAAAGTTAAAAGTAAGACCTCATTAAAATAACATTATTCACTCACTTTTTACTTAAACTATACTGTAAAAATCAACATACAATAACTATTAGTAGTAAAAATAATTAGTTCTACCCAACAAAGGGTTTATTTGTACTCAACGAAACATTTAGATGAATAAAAATAAATAAAATTTGTCTAAATATAAAATAAAATTGTTAACATAAGTGGTCGACTCATTAAATATTGATTAATTAAACACAATAAGAGTAGTTACTTTAATCTCAATTATTTAAATTATTAAAAGCTAATGCTAATATTTGGCAAAAGAAATTTTTAAAGATTTGCTTCTTTTTCGATAATTAATCTTATCTAAATGCAATTAGAAGCTTAACTTTCGTAGTATAATAATGACTGTATTTAATTTATTACGTTCTTGTTTTGATTTAATTATTTTGAATAATTTATTATTCAAAATAAATAAATCAAACATTTTTTATATTATTATTACGGGATTATTTAATAGCGATTATTAAATTCTGGAGTGAGACTCTTCGCAATTTATATGAATTTGAAATTATGCCTTGATTAGGTCTATGATAATCCAATTCCAGTTTTTCCATTGATCTAGATAACAAGGTCAATGGGGCCGTAGCAAGTATAGATTTGTAAAAAATTCCAACAAAGACAATTTTTAATAATTTTTCCATTTCCAGAACAAACTTATTATATTTCGGAACATGGGATAATACCATAAATTCAGAACAATCCCAGAAATCCCGGACACATGGCAATCCTACTCACAAATCATCTGCTACAAATATTATTTTCTGCTTGTACCATTTATTTGTACAACTGTTTCTATTATGGCTTCTATTGCAAAAGTTGCTGAAAACCCTGGCAACTATATTATAATTTGACCAAGTAATTTCTTTGGAAAATTGAAAACTAAATAAAATATCAATTTACCTTCCGAGATTGGCCAGCAGAAGAAGCTCCCTCCCTATGATGAATACGGGGAGGTATAGGCGGTGGTTTTTGTGACAGTCTATTCACCTGTGACGTATTACCTTGCATATTATCAACTCGAACATTGTTGCTATTCATGGTACTCTGTCTTATAGTGGACGGAGCAAGTTCTTTAACTTTCTTCGGCGATTCAACGGGGTTTACTCTAGGTATGTTTGAAGAGGGTCTATGATTTTGGGTCAGTGGAACTGTATGATGGAGAATATCACGTAGAGAATTAACCCCACATAAAGCTGCTGCTGTAGATGCTAATTCACGGGCTTGAGATCTGGGAACGGTACCATCCTGAAAATAAATGAAATTATTTAAAATGAAAATGGTTTGGTGCTGTGGACCATTCCTCCAATATATCAATTTTATATACCTCTCTCTAAATATAAAAAAAATTCACAATTATACGTGATGTATTATTATTGCTACTTTCTTTAAGTTCTTTACCACAACCTAGGTTTCGTTGTATTACAACATCTTCAGGTGGGCCATTAGGAAAGATTCTTGGGCTATTAGCAGAGATATCTTTGCGAATAGCCCACCTGAAGAATACAACGAAACCTAGGTCGTGGTAAAGAACTTAAAGAAAGTAGAAATAATGCTACATCACGTAGTTTCATTTAATTATGAATAATGAATTTCTACAAAATTAACACCAAATATATTCAATATTTAAAAAAAATTAATTTATATTTTTAAAATGCAACTAAAATCGATTATTTTTATGATTGTACACTTAACACTTATGAGGGTGTATCAATAAGTATCAATGTTTGAAGACAGATAGTATCACTGAGGAAAATTAACATTGTCACTGTATCCTTGTCATTACCACCTTGTCTTAGCATAAGCATAATGACCATTTGTATTAAACGTATTTGGTATTCAATACAACGGGAACGAACTATATTTGTAATTCTCATTTTATTTTTGTATGGAAATATATTCTCAGAAATACAAGAGAAGTTGGATGCTATCTATAAGGATCCTTCAACACTTATGATAGTTGTAAGACATTTATTCAATAATTACAAATATTTTTAATAAGGAACTCCCAGGTCACCTGACAGATTTGGTTACTGTGCAAATCATTGTGGATCACCTTGAGGATCACCAAATAATAGTACAACTAGTAGAGATTGTAGGCTCGTTCCAAAAATGACATTTAATATATGTGTGATAAGTTAAGAATAAGAAAGCAGTCAGTTTAATGGGTGTTAGAATTGCCCATGGTGAACAACGAGCAGATATAGCTGTCAATTTCGAAGTTGTATTTCAACCTCTTTATGCGAAATCTGCACAAATTTTACATGGAATCATCAACATTGATAAAATTTGAATCCATCACAATATACTAGAAACCAAGCAACAGTCTATTTTTGGAGGATTTTAGCAATGGCAGGAATGGCTGGGAAAAGTATATCCTTCTAAAAGGAAATTACATCAAAAACACAGATACTATCGAACGTTTTTTATAAACATGCACAAGACAATAAATTTTATCAGGTAGATAAGGAGACAAACTAACAATTTAATATATTTTGAAACCCTCCTTATATTCCCCCACAATCTCCTCGAGATTTCAACCCATACTCTGATGAAACGGTACATTATATCACATCTTTCAAATGAGATGATAAAAATAGTGGCAAACAATGTTTATTAGTTCATGGCATGTGGGCTGTGGAAGTGAAGTATATAAAAAAAAACATTTTTTAAAATTCCTATCCTCATACTCACCTTCACATTAACAAGCAAGGAACACAAGTGACACCATTTTAATGAGGGTGTTGGGTAAAATGCATGGAAACAACCTATAATAGTCTTATGACATTCTCTCAATATAGAATATGTGTGTTCTGCATACTGATTAACTGTGAGTGTTTTCTGAGATTTGCTCTTTCCAGACTTCCGAATAATCGTACTAAATCCAGGTAATGAATCAGATAAAATGTGTTGCAACAGAGACCTTATATCGGCTATGCTTTCTGCATATACTGTGTATTCTGTACCCGATTTTCTCCTTTGATTCTGTGGTAAAATTTCATTAACAAATGATTTGACCAACCTCAAGCATGCCCTGGTTATGTAGACCAATTTCTCAAGTTTCTTTACTTGGCATAACTTTTGGAAACCAGTTGATTCATTTGCTTCTATGAGGATCAATTTGTAAGTATTCCAACTCCATTGCAACAATATAGTTAAAGATTTGAAGCATCCAACGGTGACTTTCCGAGAAAAATTTCGTGATAATATTGTTATCGGTTCTGTGTAATCGTGGCTACGAGTTGGAACCGAGTGGTCATGACTGACAGTGTTGTATAAGATTGAGGGTAATTGACCAGCATTGACATCAGTTCCGTTATTTGATTTTTTCGATGTTTTGAAATGAAAGACAATGTCATCATTTACAACCATAGTCTGTCCCGAAGAACCGCAGTCAGATGATGGGCCATTTATGGAAGCCCATGCCACATACCACCTGTTTGCCTGGAAATAAAGTTGCAGTATTAATACCGAAGTCGAAACAACAGCAACTATAATATAACTTTTGTTGGAAACAACATACACACACATATGTGTGTATATATATATATATTATATATATATATATATATATATATATATATATTGTAAAAATGAAGGTGCGATTAAACTATTCTACTATAGTTTAATTTCACTGTTATCAAAATATACATCAACTAGAAGTAAAAGAGTGCCAAAATCTCTCATTACCTGATGAAAAAGTTCAAGCAGATTTGGTACAGATATATTTTTAACCAATTCTGTGAAAATATATTTGGCAATTGAAAAATTAACACTCTATTAAACGGCTTAATGCTTTGTATAGGTATAAATAGAACTATGGTTTAAGATGGAACTTTAAGAAAATATAATTAAAGCGAATACTACACTAACCGCTACATAGCCACAGGCTATCTAAAATGTAGCAAACAGATATCACAAATAAATGATAAGTTTGTACTCGTTTTTTTAACAACTTTTATCAATGCAATCAGTCATTTTCGGTATACAATCTTTTCTAAACAACTTAACGAAATTTAACTTTAATTTAGCAAACTAATAAAGCACAACATTTTAAATATGTATAAAAAAACTTGCAAGTGTTAAAATTAAAATTAAACAAAAATCCAACAAGACAAAGACACAAACTGATTGACAAAATATAACACTCCACACAATTCGCACAAACTGACAATAAACAGTATATCAGTTTTGGCTATTCGCATTTGCAATAATGAGTTGCATCATTAGTACATAAACAATCATGCGTGATACATTTTATATTAGTATATCCATACCTATGTGTAACTCTATGATTTTAAAAATAACACAATACTGCGGTTTTTAAATCTACTAACGTCTTAGTGTTGTACTGAAACCATATTAATTTGCTGATTGATAAAACACTGAATAACTTTCATGTGCCGAATTATAAAAGAGGCTCTCAAATAGAACTCTTACCTTGAGGGTTCCGTATCATATGATATTAACATGAAACTTATTAAATGTTTTACAAATTTATAAGAAAAAGCAAATGAAAAAATCAAAAAACTTAGTTTGGAATATAGTTTCACATAGAATTACAATGATCTTCAGATTTTTTTCTTTACTTTTGTTATGATACCTTTCTTCTTAACAAATTTCATGATTCTAGGTAAACACAACATATCCTTAGTATTTTTCACGAGGGTGTGAGTATCAAAATATATAATATTTGAAAGATCGATCTTTAGATCGAGTTGAAATGTTCAATTTTTTACAGGACTATGGAGATATAGACCTCAGTAGTTGATATTAACTTGATATTTCCGCCCGTTAACTAAGGAAAAGAATCTTGACAGACAGATAGACACCAAAATTATCCTACGACGGTTTTTTTATTCTGAGGTACGGAACCCTAAAAATGCACAAATATAATTTTTCACTGATAACAGCCTGTTGCCAAGAATAAACTTTAAATTGATAGTACTGAGGAATCTATTCAGGAACTTTGTGGTTAAATTCTGAAGAGAAATCAGATCATGCCAAGATGAATCAACGAAGCGACAACTCATGAAAATTGTAGACTATTCACAGTAGTTAAATTCTGTTTGAAAGTTGGTAACAAGCAAGGTAAGAATCAAAAAATTTAAAAATATGGTTGAAGAGCATAGAGTATGTACGTAGTCAAGTATACGGAAAAATCTTTTATTCTAAACCTGAATTCGAACTTTTAATAAAGATCAGAAAAAAATTTTCATTTTATAATATAGAATGAGTTTTACACAAATTGTTCCCTATCCTGGCTATATGCTATATATTAAAATTGCGAAATAAAAATATTCAAACTCTATTCAAAAATCTCTCCCAAATGTGAATATAAGCAAAAAAAGATGATAAGGAAAAAAAAGATGTTTACTTCAACTTCTTCATGTAATGGATATAAAGTATTTCTAAATTCTGTCTAGTTTATATAAAACTATGTTATGTCTAAATTGTATAATGTTTTAAATAAATAATGTAAAAATTATGGTTATAGCAATCCTGACTTGGAATAACTAACTCTGTGACGAGTAGATACAATAGTGAAACTTACAAAGTTCTTGTTGTTTTACTGACTGAACACAAAAAAGCAACCCCAAACTCATATTTGGTGCAAAACACAAGTAGAACTTACTCTATGAAAGTTCTGTACACATTAGGCATTTTAAAACATTTAAGAGTACAAACTGTTCATTCTACTAAATTGTTTAAAAATATTAATTTTTCACAAGTAAATATATTGCCTATTATATATTTCACATGTGTAAAACCATGGTGCATATTTCAACAATTATAAGATCTAGGATAATCACTATAATTTTCCTGTAATTTTCTAGCCAGTTTTTACACAGTTTTTTCAAGAGTGCCAGAAATAAGGGGGGAAATGCTAAGGGTTTCCCCCCTTATCGACCCTGTTTAGTTCAGTAGTTTCAAAAGCAAGGGTGAAATGCTCTATTTCCATAGACTTTTTGGGATAACTTTTTATACAGGCAATTTAAAATTATAAAAAAATATTTTTATGTTATGATAAATTAAAAAACTTTTAATAATGGTTAAAGAGATAAATAAAGTACTCAACATCTTTTTTTTACCTGTTTAACATTTACCTCTTTAACCCTTATATAAATATTTTTAAAAAGTTAGCTAATACAAAACGCTAATGCAAAATTTGAGTTAATAAAAAATATTACTATACTAAATTTCAAGTATATAATATAAACATTACATAACTTTTGGACAAGAATCTGCTGTGACAGATGGACAGACAGACATGTGAGTAATTTATATAATAAAGATTCCGTTTTTCAGTTTGAAGCATGAAACCCTTAAAAGCAAGGAGTGCTTTAAAATGAAATAAAAATTAAATAGGGACTAAAATAACTTGGAAAACAGACAAATTTATGGCACATGTGAAATATGTAACATTCAAAAAATTTTTTACTGCCCTTTTATCCTCATGTTTCATCCCTTACAATGTAACTTACATATAAACATATAAATAATTTCTTACCCCACTTTTCAAAACGCAATCCACTCCATAAGTATGAAAAATACATTATTCATTTTATCAATATTGTTTAACATACTGGCATTAAAAGTACCTTTAAAAACATTTAAGTGACATATAACTTATAAATACAAAACCACCACAATCAAAAACTAACCACAATTGGAATCGCATGATCAAAGAGTACTGGATACTTGTCTCGTGGTGGGCATTCAAATATAATATCTTCAGTCTCAGCAATCAATTCACCATCTCCTTCATGATCACCACCGTCATGTCCCAGATCATACAGTTTTATTTTAGCTGTGTAATCACCACGTCCTCCAAATAAACCATATCCCCCTAAAATTATTAAAACCAAATAAAATTGTCATTAGCAATAAGAATTAAGCAATACCAAAAAATGATCAGAACTTAATTCTACTCATATGCACTTCTTAGATGTCAATCTATTTCATACATTAAGTTGTCTGCATTCTGTTTTTTGCAACTCGTATCATTATCTTCTAATGATTTTTCTATCTTATGCACCATCATCATTTTTTATTTTTTCATATTATCAATTTAAATTTTCTTTTCACCATATAAAGATTCCCATTAACATTCTGCTTCCACAAGAACGTAATCTTCAGGCGTTCCATAATTTATCTACACAAACATGACTCGATTTGGCCTCTCTTTTTTTTAATGTTATTTTCATATATCTGCATCTGCAGACATCTACAGACATTTCACAATACAATACAGAGAGTATAAAAAAAGCATAAATTTTCCATAAAATATACACAAAGATACGAGTAATATAATTAATCAAATACGATTTGATCTCGCAATTTGAATATATTTTTAGATTAATAAATTAATTTCATCTATTTGTAGACTTCCTACATATCAAAAAATATTAGAAGCTTACAAATGAATTATTTTGATGTTAGATTATATACATCTGTGGCATAATAAGGAAATGGACATATGCACTAAATTTTATATATTAAAGTTTTGATTAGATTCCATTCAATAGTTACCGAGATATTTTTCAGTAGCACAGGAATATATGAACACCAGAGTGATATTTTCTAGTAAGGGATGAATATATGGTCACTAGAGTGGTTATATTTTTAATTTATATGCAGAAACCAATTAAACCAACCAAAATACACATCAAAAGGCAAAAGACTAGCAGACACCAATTATAAGTCACGACTTATTGATACCTATATAAAACCTGACGTAGAAAATAAAATCATTGTACACAGCCATTCTAGCCTGTCAGTCTTATCTTAATTAATACAAAATAAAATACTCTGGCCTGGTCAGTGGATGAAATCTTAATACAAAATAAATAAAACTGGTTACCAAACAAATATTGAACACATATTTTCATTTTAATTATAATATAGGTGATCAAATAATGCAAATAGACTATAAATTAGTTGCACACCACAAGCGCCGTCACTAGGAATATATGAGTGATTTTACAATTAGTAAGGGTTTTGTAAATAGGCCCTTAAGATCTTATAGGACCCTAGAAACAAGTTCACTAGCTGTCAGTTCAAAAATCTTTAAGTTTTTATTTCTCATTGAAATGTGTAGCCTTTTCTTTAAGATAGCATGTCTCATTACTTCTACTAAGTTTAATTGACTGCAAAATGCAATCAAGCTATAAAAATACATTACTCACCAAGAATAATATCAGTATCACACATAAACCGTATGGCCTCTACAGAATGACCTGAATATCCCCATCCACCACCATGACTCTCAAAGCGATTCACTGTCAAATAATCTTCCTTCATAGATAATAATGGTGCTGCTGTTACATCCCTTTTCCAATCCAAAACACTGAGTCTGTGGGGATGAAGTACCAGTATATCAGTTATTTATTTATTCACATCTACTCTGATGACAATAAGACAAGTAGTAATTAAGAGCAATCTATAATATAACAGAGGAGTGGCCCCTGGTATTACCCACATACATTCTTCATGCACATAAATTCTGTATAAAACTACTGAAAATAAAGTGAAACGCTTAAAAGTGCTAAATTTTTTTTTTAACGATGTATAATCTTCCTTGGTTTCCAAGCCAAACTTGAACGCAAACTATCAACTAGTGTGTTAAAGCAGCTATCGTACTAGTTCAGCCTCAAAATTGCTCTGCTAATTTTATTATGGATAAATTAGTGGAACAAAAAGTTTGCCTTAAATTTTATGTTTCAAATTAAATTTCTTATGATGTTAAAAAAGGCCTATGGTAACTCAACTATATTTAAAAAACAGGTATACAGGTGGTATAAATAATTGAAACAGGTGCATGAAGTGGTCGAAGATTTGCCTCATCCCCGACAGTCTTCGATGTCTATGATAACATCGAAAAAAACAAACATTTAAATGCTTGAGAACTATTATTGTTATCATTTATTTGTCCTTTCAGTATTAGAGAGTTAGTTCAAGAGTTGAACATTGATAAAATAACAGTTCATGGAATTTTTAACAATGTTTTGCCCATGAGATGCATCGCCGCAAGACTGGTTCTGAAAGAGTTTAATTTCTTGCAAAAACAGCATCAATTGGAGACATGGGTGATTAAATTGAATGAATGATTGAACTGAATGAGTCGATTGATAGATTGAAGACATCAAACAGAATTTGCAGCGGGAATAAAAGCCCTTGGCACTTTCGGCTTATGCGAACTGCATGGAAAAGTGTGTCTGGTGTTACCTCAGTTGTATTGCAACGGTGTGGATTATTTTGTAGGTAACAAAATAAATTTTGATGAATAAACTTAAATTTGTATGGTTTTTTTTATGATTCCATATAGTTTTTATAAAGAATGTACAAAGTCTTATATACTGCTATTTGTCCTTAGGTCAGTAAAGCCTCGTTTAATATTTTATGCTTTTCCTACATTATACTTCTCCATTAGCTGCTTAAAGTACTATACTTCATAATGCTAAGACTGATACACAAATAAAATTGACAAATTATTACTTTGTTCAATTTCAAAATCATTAATAAACCTTTGTGATATCATTTTATGAAATTTTTGTCTTTAATCTTTGGCCCTGCCATCCGTTATGTCTTCCATGGAAACAGCAAATAAATTCAAAAGGACAAATTAATTTAAGATAAAAGAAGTCAAGCTGAAGAACCAAAATTGACTTACTTGGATTCATGGGCATATGTCAAAGTATCCAGGCACGCCAATAAATGCAAAGCTGCATGAAACCTCGTAACTAAACTCCCAGGCACAGTAGGAATAGCCAAATTCGAATCCAAAATTGATAGAGGCTTAGCGTTCGGTCCTTGTTTTTGTAAATATTCACCCATGCCTATTTCAACATTTTCCAAATTCTTGAAATCATCCAAACGTCTTACACCGCACAGATCGCTTCTTGACGTAGAATTTTGATTAACACCTTTCAGTGTAGTTTCTATTAAATTCTCAACAACTGGATCAACAGCTGTACATTGTTGCAAATTACAGTTATCATAGGCCAATATGTTATAGCATTTCATTATTTTACTGTTGGGTTGGTAGCACCACATTACATCGTACAGAGGATCTAAACAGGCAAGGGAATTAACAAAATCTACCTGGTCGTATCCAGAATATGTGTTGCAGGAGCCGTCATGTTTATTTATCATTATACATTTAAAAGAATGTTCTGGTTTGTTGGGCAGAATAGCTGTAAAAAATGTTAGGTAAAATTATAGTTCAATCTAGTGAAGAATTAATTGTTAATAATACGATGGTTTAATTTCAACCATAACCAGAGTGTCTTCCTGTACATGGACATGCCAAGGTAGACATTCCTGCCTGTTGCATTAGGCCTAATACTTAAGAACAGATATAGTCGATTAGAAGAAATGTTTTTATGGAAAAGATATCGAATACTTTTATCAATGTTGCTAGAAATTAATGAAAAAATTTATTGATAACAAAAGTGGACTTAATACTTAAATAAAAAAACTTAAAAATTAATTGTTTCAATGGAAACATCTCATTTACAAATCATTAATTATAGGTTAACATACTGAGGGTGTCTTATAAATAATTTCGACCATCCTTTGCTTAATTGCAAGTGCAACTTTCTTAATTCACATAAAGTCTTTGTTTTTCAGATTAAATCGAGCTTACAAATATAAGTAAGGAGTGAAATAAAATTTATGAAACTGAAGTAGAAAATGTGGTGAAAAAATAAAATTTGTGAAATTGGAGGAGAAGATGTAGTGAATGAATGAACAGCTCCAAGTTGGTTTGATACTTTCAATAATAAGGATTTAACATGAAGAGCGGGTTCAGGTTATTCACACATTTTTAGTATTGCTGCCACTAAAGAAACAGATACGCTCTGCCTTCCTAAAGATGTCAATGAATTCCAGTGGTGATGCCACTGGAATTCATTACGCCTTTAAGAGCTGTCGAGTAGCACTGAAGGAATTAAATGAGTTTAATGAAAAACGTCTATGGGAGGTCTGCCGAAAACACCTACCCTTGCCAAAAGACAATCATTTTATCAAATTAATTGGAAAGTGTAATGAAAACTAGATTCATTTTAATAATCCAAATATGGCAAAGCAATGTTTGGATGGAGAGAAACCTGTCACAGAAAGACTTCTTAGGTATTCAAGTTAAAAGTTTTCTCGTGCGTTTCTGGACCTAATAACCACTGGATATGCCATATTGCCATATTTGGACAATCCCCTAGTTGTACGCAGCTAAAATAGGACATGTCCACTATTTTAGAATAATCAAACATGTCAGTTGCATATACGTTACAGTTGTGAACGCATTGTGTCACAAAATGCCAAATTGCACAATTAATTAATGCAGAGTCCTATAGACACATCAAATTTAGAAAAAGATGGCGTAACATTTCAATTGTCAGTATATAACATTTATACTATATCGCTTATTTCAAAGCTAATAGATATTATTTATAAATAATTTGTAATAAAAATTAATATGTACTTTTTACGACTTTGATAAGGGGTGTAAAACAAATGCCAATGTTTTTTAGACATAAATTATTGCTACATTAAAGAAAAGTAAAAAATGTGATTCCACATATAACAATACCATTATTACACCTCCATACAAACAATATCTATGTAAAGTTTGTGTACTCAGTATAGTCATTGCTACGGGAAAAGGGGCCATTAGAGTAATTTATTATTAAAATATAATTTTAACACAGAAAAGTTTTTGTCGCTTGGATAATAAATATTATGGTTATCATTTATTCTGTATTTATGTTTTTCATCTATTGTCAACATTTCATCTATTTCTGTCAACATTTTTTTTATATAACATACGTAATTTACTTTTGACTTGATGGAGTAAGCCTTGTATATCAGTATTACGTAAAACTATGTTCATGGCTGACGACAACGTGTTAATGATACCGGTTTTGAGATATTTTTTAGAAAAGTGGTTCCCACGTATAGCATATCCATTAATTACCTACGCCATAATAAGAATAATATCAAGAACTTTAATTTTTTTAATAACGAAATTTAAAAGTCCATTTACATTTACAGATGCATTATAGAAAATTTTATATTATGCTGATCACAAAAACTTTGAAATATTTGCTTTAGATAGATTTACGCAAGCACTATACGAGTCACTAAAAAGTACTAATTATAATAGTATTAGGCACTGTTATACTAGGACATACTTTCAATTATCTTTTTTTTTCCTTATCTACTAAATGATTTTCTTTACTTGAATTATATTTGTATGACTTAGTTTTGTCTATACATTGGATAAATGTTTCCTTTATCAACCATACAAAAAGAGTCCACATGGAATTATGATAAAGATAATTAATACGAAATAGAGGTAAAGGTAAAATGACATTGTACTCATTTTCATAGTTTTGATTGTTCATGCAAATTGTGTTTGTTCGTGTTAGTCATTTTAAAGTTACTAAAGAATTAATAAATGACGAAAAATGATCATTCTTACTATCTACAAAATGTTTTCAAGTACATTAAATTATTAATAAAGTTATATGGACCAAGCTTAAAGAACCAAATTATATATTACACGGAATCATTTTCAATAGTATATAGCTCAGTAGAACGAGTATGTAACGCGGTAATTAAATACTATCAAACATGTATATTGATATTGTTATAGCTGCAACAATTATGATTTAAAGCAGATGTGATTGGTGTGTTAGTTGACCTATTGCAATAAAACGTATGCACAGAGTTAGCCAATCAGAATTTTGACACTATTTGTTTAATAGTGAATTCGTTTAATTACTCGTCCATTGATTATTAGGTCCATGGGTTTAGTATACCTCGAGCTGGTTCTGCATGGTCTCCTACAACAAGACAATACTAATATACAAAAGAGAGACAAAGTAAGTTTGCTGGACTTAGTGGTATTGAACTTATACCTCAGTCAGAATCAACCAGCAGCTAAAGAGTGACTTTATAAGGGCCTCAAGGAACTTACTGAAAGTAGAATACCATGGACTATATAATATTCAATATTGAAAATTAGAATAAATAAACAAAATTGACACTGAAAAAAGATTATTTATGAGACACCTCAGTATTTTTATTATAATTTAGAGGTTTTTTTTATATATATAAATTATTTTTATACCAATAGTTGAATCATTTGCTGTAATGGTGGCATTAAATAGGGCTTCTGCCTTGATCACCGACTGACTCAAATGGATAAATGTCTGATCACCAGAAGCCGCTATCCAAGAGGCCCTGCATGCGTGTACGGGCCCTAAACGATGTACTTTTCCTGGTGTTGCATACCATATGGGTCCTTTATCGGCAGACTCTTCGACCCATTGGCGACCCAGAGCACCTTTCTACAATATAAAGTACATAAATTAAAAAATGAATTAGGAAAATCATATTTTAAAAATTACTCATGTGGTTACAGTAACATTGTTTTGGAACCAAAGTTATTAAGCATAGTGATTTGCTTAATAACTTTGCTTCCAAAACAGTGTTAATTGTTTTGTTAATATTTTTATTCAAAAAGTTTATAGAAAATTTACACATAAATATGTTACCTGATACTGTCCCATGGTAAAAACCTCTCCAGCGCTCGTCAGAATAGCAGTATGGTTACTTCCAGCTGCAACTTGAGTCGCCTTCGGTACATGGACTTTGATAAATCCACTATGTGGTGTCAGATCGCCCGTGCCCAATTGTCCAAATTGATTAGAACCAAATGTAAAGACTTCTCCAGAATCCATGAGGAGAACAGTGTGATGCAAACCACAAGATGCTTGAGTTACTTTCTGATTTCCTGGTATATTTACTTTAGCAGGGGCAAGGCAAGTAAGTTTCATGTTGTTGTCTCTTTCAGTTTCTCCTGCACTTCCACCACTCTCGTCATTACCAAAACATTGTAACTGTATTTGTCGCAATTTACTGTTTTCTTTGCCAAATTTTGAAAGGTATCCCGACTTGGCTAGAACATAAAAAGTAAAATAAAATTTGTATGTATTAATATAATAGATGAGAGTGAGGTGAGGCTAAACTACAGTATTTATTGTTCTTTGGGCTAAACCCAATTTTAAAACTATAATGTAAAAATAAATTTTATTATGTAGGGGTCTCTTATTAAAATGTATAGAAAATTATGAATGCAGAATTTATCACATTTCAAGCATATATTTGTGTGTTGTCTATGGAATATATTGATACAAAAATATGCTCAATTATAATGAAAAGTAATTGGAGACTTAATAAGCAAAAGCACATAACATTAGTACAATAACTGTTATAAACTGACTGCGTAAAATCACGTCAGTTATGTGACAATATGCCTAATAAGAATTTACTTATCCAAGTCTTATTTCTTCTATGTCTATATTCTGCAGGACTACGAAACATGTTTGTAGTTTCTTTTATGATTGACCTAATCATTCTGAAAAACTGGCTTTTTATCTCCTTTGATTAAAATAAGTTGACACGGTGTCTTAGAATTAAGAGGTGTGTTAGAATTAATATAAAAGTAAAATTCTGGAATGATTCCACAAAATAAATTTATTAATCCAACAAACCTGAAATAATATGGAAGTGCTCATGAAATACAACTAACAAGATTCCAAATTTGTTTTAATCGGTTCAACTATTAGGAAGGTCTCAACACTATTGTGAGATAAAGGAATGGTTGAATGACAGATTTGACGAAACTAAATTCTATCCATTGTTTACTTGCCTACCCATGTTCACCGTTACCTGTAGTAAAGGTACCCAGTAAACGCATAGTGACCAGAAAAGAAGATAAAATAGAAAATTAAAGTCACAATATTGCAATCATGTCTCTGACAGAACATCATCTAAAACATCCTAAGATATAAGAATATTCACCTCTAGGTAGCGTCCATAAAAAGAGGAATAGAACGATGAGCTAAGGGCATATTATGGCCACCTACCCATTAAATTGTTACTGGTGCTTCCATGAGCTAGATTCGATGTACTTTGACAATGTATGAATAATTGATGACAAATTGAGAACAAAAAAAACAAATAACTATTAACTATAATTAATTACAAAATATTGTAATGCGAAAGTTAAAATTACTTCAATTTAAAATCCGTCGCACATAGAAATTAGCAGCGGCCGAGTACTTACCATAACAATACTCTAAACTTATCATATTAATTCAACATTAGATAGGCACTTTATCAATTTGCACTATTTTACATGTAAAATAATATAAAAACAAAAAAAGGAATATACTTTGTTATTTAGTCAAAATCACAAAAAATATTTAGTCAAAATCACAAAATATCAATACTCATCATCGTAAGCCCCACTGTTTTAAATATTATAAATCTGTGATTTTAACAGATACCTTGCTGGCCAAAAGTTTAATATCACTTCCTTATATAGATTTTTCGTAAAAACGAAACGAAAAATCTATATAAGGAAGAATTACCAATAAATTAAATTTTCAATTAATTTATGTAAAAAAATATGTCAAACTAATTTTTCATCAAACGATCTTCCATTATGAAATATTTATTATTGTTTTCACTAATTTCTGCATATGAGCAATAAATTTATCAATTGTATCTCATATAATTTTATTCCAACTTTTATTTAAATATCTTCTGATCAGACATCAATTATGAACATTTTGTAACTGGCCTTCTCATAAAAATTCGCTAAGGCTGAAATTACAGCACGGAGGTGACCATGTCATATTTTCTAATATATCTTCAATAAATAACTTAACAGCATAATTTAGAACAATATTCTTATATTTAATACACTGCATAATTTAGAACTATATTTTGTATCATTTTCCGGAAAATTAATCCATCATCATTTAATTTTAACCATGAAGAAATTAGCCTTCTGCTGAAAAATTCTATTATATTCTCTCTTTTTCATGATACTATTGATTACACCAAACCTCCTGTTCAATAGCCTGAGAAACAACCTTAAAACAACAACACAGAGCTGTGTTTGACAGTTGGCATCAGAAAACTCTGCTGACAGTTGGCATCAGAAAGTTGGTTAACATCTTCTCTTTGCCACAATGCATTAGAAACGCTTCTTTTTGAACCAAACATATCAAACTTTCATAAGTTCGAAGGAGCTTTTATATTCCAATGTCCGTAGTCCAACCTCTAGGGCCCATTGCAATTATTTTTTTTTTGGTTTTGTGACTTCAATAATAGTTTACACGGACCAATGTGACCAAATAAATTAATGTCTCTCACTCAAGTTTTGACTGTTCCAAATGACACAAGACTGGTTTAGAATGAGATTTGTTAACTGTGGCGTGAATTTCTATTGTAATATGCCTATTCTAATTGCTGATAATAATAATGAAACTATCGTCACTCTGCCTGACTGGTCATTCTGACTGCCAATTTGCTTATATTGATTGATCATATGATGAACAAACATTTTTAATAAATTTAAATAGAGAGCCAATAACACGTTCAAGTTTACCTTCATTGTGAAGATCAATAATTGCAGATCGTGTTTCAGTGTTAATTGTGAGTACTTTTCCTATTTTTAGAAACAACAAATTCATACTAAGCAAATAGTGAAGTATGTTAGTAACTTCGCTTAAATAAAAAGAAGCATCTGTTCCAACAAACAAACACTATGGCTTTGGGTTATACAAAACAAAAATATATTTAATACTTTACGAACCCCTGATTTTACTTTATGAACCTCTGCAACGCAATAATGGGATTTTTGGAACCTGCAAGGTTCCAAATTGTATATGCCTCCTAACAAGGCAATGAATACTAATGATTGGGCATGCAGATGTATAAATTTTTGAACATACAATAAAAATATAAATTTTACGTCTCAATGGAAATATTTGCAAAAAAAATAAAGGAAGGGATGAGTTATACAATGCATTAAGTCTGTTTAAAGTATGTACATCACGTAGAAACTACTGACCCTATTCGGATAGTTTCTAGAAAATTTAGGGGTCAACTTAAAGTAATATTTAGTTTATATCCAAAATTACATTTCATTAGTACAAGTACAACAAAGAAGTTCCTAACTACTCTAAGCTTACTAATTACACAGTTGTATAAGTGTACCTATGTACATTAATAGATAACGCTATGTATTTTAAATTTAGCTTTCTTCACAGACATTAACCATGGAAAAATGAGTGGACAAGAGATGAAGTGTAGAGTGGTGCAGGAGGGGAAGTTGATTCAGTAAACAATATGAATACAGAGGACAGAGGCTTGAAAGCAGACGTTGCTGTCAGTCCCCTCGTCTTCCACACATCAAATTGTTTGATGTTTTCTGTATTAGAAATAAGCTTACTTTATTTCCTTAATTTGCTTAAAATTTGTATCTGTTGTCAATTGGGTATTTGACTAAATATTTTTATTTCATTGATCATAATTACAAGGTACAAGATGAAGAAGAGTGAAAAAACTCTATCCATACCTTCAAATTTAGAAGCCTAGAACTGGCTTATTTTGCAATCAATTTTTGAATTTTTTTCAAGACTGGTTTTCATTTAACTTATATTTCACAATATTGTTCGAAAAATATCAAAATTGAGAATGAGTCAACTACCGTATTTAATTACTTTGGTACTTTTAATCTATTGTCAATTTAATTACTTTGGTTTTAGGGCTTAATAATAAAACTGCAGAATTGGCCTCTCTGTACACAAAGGTGTTAACTAAAAAATTATTTGAGAGGACAACAAAAGTAATAGACAAAAAATATCATTTTCGGAATTTCTATGTTTTTCTGTTTGACTGTGAAATGTATTTGTTCACAAATCGCACAAGAATAGCTAAAAAGATTTCGATGAAGTTTTCACGGGTGGAATCATTTCGGTTTGCGGTAACATTTAGCCTATATCTCAATCAACTAAAAAGATATGATAATTTAGCATTTCAATATAAAACGCACTCACTTATAAACATTTTACTTTTATAATTATCATAATAGTATTGATATTACAATTAAATTAAGAATTTGTTATAATGATTCATGCGAACAAAGTCATGAGCACAGCCAGTTTTCAATATTTTTATCACCTTTAGGAATGCAAAACACTGTCGCAGGTGGTCTCAAATTTATGGTTCACAAAATTATCTCAGTTCAAAGTTATTGGTCTTTATATGTAATCAATAAAATCAATTTTCTGGTTAATTGATAGGTTACTGAACAATCTCCAATCTGCCATCACCACTCTTCTGGTGTCTTATCACATTCTAACTATCTTTTATTGTTAACCTTGAATCATGGTCAAAAATAAAAGGTACCCTTAAAGAAAATGTCACCAATGATTTTTTTATCATTCTATGTAAGTGATTGTACCTTAGTAAATCAATGAAAAAAGGTTTCGCAATTCCATTCAGTATAATTGTGTTTAAAGTATAAACCTAACTGCAGTGAGACTACATACAGAGAAAAATCCTTTCCTTGTAGAATTATTTGGGTTTGTGACAGAACAGTTGGGTAATTCAACCTAAAGATGTTTCGCATCTTTTAATTAATACCACATAATTAGCTTGTGAGCAAAACAGAGAGTGGAAATCTGAGAGATCCCAAAAGTACAGTGGGTGTGGAAGCATAGATAATAAGATACTTAGGCTAATTATTGGTATGACGGGAACTCAGTAGCTCTGTGCACGCAGTGACCCTCTTCTGATGAAGAGTTCTTAACCTTTATAGTAGGCAAACAGAATATTTCTACTCCTTTCCCAAAGCCTGAAGTGGTCTTTCTATTACAGTATGAAAATATGAGAGTAGCTCTGACAGATAAAATAAAGTTACACTGGAATATGTTTCAACCAGGCTTTTTAATTATTCTGAATTTGTTGTGGGAGAGCACCATGAATGTTGATTATTAAAGAGATCACAATGTCTTCTGTAAACATTTGGAACCAACACTTGGCTGTCATAGGAGAGTACATCTAAACGAAAACACTCCAATTCTCGTTATGACATTTCAATATTTTGTTTATTATTTACTCATCAAAATTAAGTTACCAACTGAATAGAAGATTGAATTACATGCACTTTATATTCCAATATTATAGATATTCGGGAAGACACTAACATTCCACACATTGATGGGACACGTGGAGAATTTATTAATAGTCAACCTAATAAATAACAGTGACCTGTGGATAAAAACTATGTTTCAAGAATAAATATATTTCCATGTTTTTTTTATTTATCTTTATCTTTATCTTTGATTATATAGCGTTCGTTCTCTCCAGAGAGAACCTTTGCCAATGTCAAGTGTGGAAAAAAGGCTATGGCAACACTGATTAAATCAAATTTCGGATATTTGTCATTGTTGCTTGATAACAAAAGAATAGACTATACAATAAAACAAAAACTAAATAAGAAGTTGGCTACAATTAAACTAAAAGAAGAAAACGACATTATAATATACAGAAAGTACAAAATAAGTATATACAAATATACAAACTTAAAAAAATAAACATGAACATAAGTATAAAAATTTCTACATTTTGATGTCGTTCTTTCTTATGAACTGAATGATTAATCCTAAAATGGGTTTGTTGGCAAAAAATAAAAGTGATCTTATGTTGATGGGCAATTGAATTTTATATTTTAATAATTTGGAAACAAATTATTTAATGGGCATGAAAAAATGAGATGATTTAAATCGCCTTCTCCAAACCCGCAATCGCAAATTGGAGACTCTCTGATCCGCAGTCTAGCCAAATGAGTAGGAATAGAACAATGACCCAAAGCATGCGAGATACCACAGAGGATTCCTTTCGAGAGAAAGTAAATGTTGAGAACCAAGGTTTTGAAGGAATAAAAGGTTGGATCTGGAAATATCTCGCACCTGTAATCTGGGATGATCTTTCCCACGCCCTCTGCCAGTCAGACGCCATCCAGAAACGAGTCATGGGAAGAAGATCCTCAATGAAATTAGTAGTGAAACATGGATCCCCGTTCACTGCGGCAAACCGAGCTTTTGCGTCGACTATTTCATTACCTACTATGCCACAATGACTAGGGATCCATGCAAGAACGACATCGGATCCCGATCTCTCCAAATCAAGCGCAAGTTGCTTCATCCAAAGAATCAGGAAACTACAGTTTGAAGAAAATGGATTAGCAAGAAGGGACTGTAAACAACTTAAGGAGTCAGAGAAGATAAGGAGCCTGCGAATCTTTTTGTGTAGGGCATAATTCAAGGCCTCCACAATAGCACGGCATTCCCCGGAGAATACCGAACATTCCTTAGGAAGGCGAAAGTAAGCTGAATGAGCGGTGGATGGAGAGTAAAATGATGCTTCGACATAGCCATCTCTACCGGTTTTTGATGCATCTGTATATATTCGCGTCCAATCCATCCAAAACGAATTCAGGATAGAATTGAACAGCGAATTAGCATTTTTGGACTCCTTATCAACTCCAAAACACAAATTTATATTTGGCCTATGAAATACCGAGTCAAATGGGAAGCTATAGAGAGGGAGAGAAGAATTTTGATAAACGGGGTTAGTGAGGGATTTGAATCTTTGGAAGCTAACGATAAGAAGAGGTCGGGACTTAGAACACCAAAAAGGAGTATGTTCAATAAACCTAGAGAGGAGGGTGAGTTTAGGAAAAATAAGGTGAGTAGAAAACCTAGCTGCCTTTAGTAAATAACGATCAGCTAGGTATTGTCGCCGGAGACTTAAAGGAGGATCAACACATTCTACTTGTAGGGCATTTATGGGACTGGATTTCATAGCACCTGCTATGATCCTCAGAGCTTGAGACTGAATGCGGGTCAATTTAGTGACATTGGATTTGGAAATAAGATCAAGTAGAAATGAACCATATTCTAGATGACTACGGACTAGAGCGTTATATATTAACTTTAATGTGGAAGGGTGAGAGCCCCACCACACTCCCGAAAGAGCGCATTGGGAGATGACATAGTCGATGTGAATGTTCCAGGATAATTTTGAGTCTAAGAACATACCTAAGAATTTGGTACTGGAAAGAACAGGGATCAAAGAGGAATTATAAGAAATAGATAACGGAGGAGTAATTCTCCTTCTCGAGAAGACCACGACAGCGCTTTTGGAAGGGGATAAATCCATACCATGAGAGGTAACCCATTTATTTAGGTTAACAAGGGCAGAGTTCAAAGCATTTTCGGCAACAATTATTGATTTATCAGAAGAATATAAAAGCAGGTCATCAGCGTATTGCAAAACAAGACAAAAAGGATTAACTGTTGAGTGAATCATATAAGAGTAAATATTGAAAAGTAATGGACTTAAAACAGAACCTTGGGGAAGACCCTTCCATATAGTTCTTGAAAAGGGGGGGGATCCAGGGGATCTAAGAATAATAGATCTTTCTAAAAGAAAATTGAGGAGAAAATTTATAATCTTAATCGGAATCCCAAGATTATGAAGAATTTTTTGGAGGACTGGAAGGATTACATTATCATAGGCTGAAGAAAGATCTAAAAAAGCAGCAACGAGAAATTCTTGTTGAGAGAAAGCAAGTCTGATGTCAGTGGTTAGGATGCTGAGATTGTCCAACGTACTTTTAGCTCTTCTGAAGCCAAATTGGTTCCTTGGAAAAATAGAATGGTGTTCAGTAAACCATTCCAAACGATTCTTAATTAAATGTTCCGTAATCTTCGCTAAAACAGGAGAAAGGGCTATGGGTCTGTAGGATGAACCTACATTGGGATCTTTATGAGGTTTAGGGATGGGAATTATTATTTGAGTTTTCCAAGACTTTGGAATAGAACCTGATTTGAACATACAGTTAATGAGGGATAGAAGATACCAACGGGTAGATGGTAAAGTATTTTTCACCATTGAATATGACATTCCGTCAATACCAGGGGAAGAATCCTTAAGATGGTGTAAGGTGAAATCCAATTCGTTAATGGAGAAATCTTCTTCTAAAAAATGATTGGCGCTAGTAAAGTTATACCTGAAAGGTAATTCATCTAAATTTGGGACGGATGGGGGAGCAAGTTTATTTAAAAATTGATCAATCCAATTCCCGTGAACAGATTTTGGAAGATCAGGCTGAAAAATAGACCGAAAGCGTTTTACATTAGACCAGACGACACGGGAGGGAGTAAAAGGAAAGAGGGATTGACAGAATTTCTTCCAGCCTTCCCTCTTTTTTTTAAGGAGAATTCGTTTAGTCTGAGCTTGGGTCTTTCGAAACAAGAGGAAGTTTACTTCCGACATATTAGATTTATATATCGCTTCAGCCTCTTTACGGGTTTTAACCGCTGCGGAACAGTCTCCATCCCACCAGGGGGGAGAGGATGTGAAATGATGATTAGATCTTTTAAGTGGGATAAATTTCCGAGCGGATAGGTCTATAGCCTTTACAAATTGGTCATAGCAAGTGTCAATGTTATCCAAGTACACTGGAGGGAGGGAATCCACTTCGACACTGAGAAACGTACGGAATCCCACCCAATCTGCCCTATGTAGGTTGTATTTTTGAAGAGGGGGAGTTTTTTCAATATGTAAATTTACGTGAGGGAAAGAAATCAAAATGGGGAAATGGTCGCTTCCAAAAGACTCAGAAAGAATATTCCAGGAAACCAAGGATGCCAAGGATGAGGAGCAAAGAGAGATATCTACTGAGCTCGGGTTCTGAAATGGGACAGGAACTCGTGTTGGAGAACCATCATTCAGTAAACAAAGGCCAAAATCGTCCTGGAGTTCCACCAAGGAGACCCCAAGAGGTTTGCTTCGGGTGGAACCCCAACACGGGTGATGAGCATTAAAATCACCCAGAATAATATATGGGCCAGGAATTGAATATAAAATATCCCGTAGTTCTAATGCTACGAAACATGTTGGAAGGGGGACATATATGGAGAGGATAGTGATATCTTTATCTCTCGCAGCAACAATATTGAAGTGACAACTGCGGGAGCCAAGAGAAATCTGGGAGAAGGTAAGAGATTTGTCAAGTAATAGGGCGGATCCGCCCTTACCATCCGCTCTATCATCCCAGAGACAGACATAGCCTAGGATCTTAAAATGGAATCCAGGCTTCAGCCAAGTCTCCGAGATGGCAGCCACGGATGGAGAATACTTGACAAGGAGGTGACGAAGATCTGCTTTGTTGGAAATTATACTGTGACTATTCCATTGCAAGACCCTCGCCACTATTGGCGAAGCCATTGGAAAGGAGGGATTGAAGGGAAGTAAGAATAGATGAGGCAACGTTGGACGGTATTTGATTGGGGGAACTCAGAATTTTGACCAAGGTGGTCAAAAGAAATTGAATAATACTCGTAAAAGAATTAGTTGAAGGTTGTTGATTTAAACCGCAACCATTTTCAGGTTGAGGAATTCGAAAGTCTGCCCAGGCTTGTTCTAGAGCAGAGCGGTCATAGCCCTGGTTGGAACTAGTCGAAGAGTGGGATCGGGGTTTCAGAGAAATAATTTTTTTGTGGGATGAGTTGGTAGGACGAGACGGAGAAAGCAAACTTTGGGAAGAAATTGGAGAAGGAAGAGTTAGAGGGGGGTGAGCTGCAACTGAGGCGTATGATTTTTTAGCAAAAGGGACCAATTTGGACGCTTCCGCATAGGAAATATCTCTTTCAGACATTTCGAATTTGATTTTTCTTTGTCTTTCGAATTCTGGACAATATCTATCAGTGGAATCATGATTTTGACTGCAAAAGATACATTTTGCTTTGTCAAGAGGAAGTGGACAGTTTCTCCCAACGTGACCTTGACCACATCGGAAACAACGCTCAGAAGGTCGGCATTTGTCAGCAACATGTCCAAACCTACAACACTTGAAGCACTGTATTGTAGGGAATTCATATTTTGAGACTGGAAGCGATGAATAAGCCATATATATCCGTTGGGGACGAACTTGGCCATCAAAGGTAATGACCATCGTCTCAGACGGAAAATATCTAGGCTGGCCATCAATTATCTTTTTAAAATTTAAGCGGCGGACCTTAGTAACTTTACCACACCCTTCAGGGACTTCTATATTATGTAAAACCTCCTCGTCAGACCAATCAACTGGAACATTGCGAACAATTCCCATACGACTGACGTTAAAGGAGGGGATAAACAATTTGTTTTGACCTGTGAAGGCAGAGTGATTAACGAATCGGTTGGCGGCATGAGCAGATGAAAATTCCACCGAAATCCTGTTTCTGCCAATTTGTTTCACTCCATCTCGTATAATTCCATCAACATTAAAATTTTTTAAAGAGGAACCAAATTTCACAGCATGGAATGAAAATCCGGAATTAGACTGGGGTTCTTTTCTCTGAACGTGAACGATAAATGGACCAACGTCGCCAGGGACGTATAAACGAGGTTGGGGTTGGAGGAAGAGATTTTGAACTTGCTTCTGAAAGAGGAGTGCGAGGGGTCTTACGAGGGATTGTATCCTCTGTTTCAGTACATGAAGACTCAGAAGGATGAAAAGAGGGATTATTCTTAAGCTTATTTTTTTTACAGTTGGACCTTTTACAATTTTTATTTTTTCGTTTCAGTTCCTGTTGGGAATCCGAAACTGTAATAAAACTGGCAGGCGATGTAGGAGAAGCAAATTCATTGAAACATATAGGAGACTTAGAAGGGTCTGGAGGTTTCGGGGGAATAACTAAGTCCATTTTCCCAAAAGATAACCTGAATCACAAAAATAAATAATAAAACAAATGAACAAAAGAACAAACTTACCGAGAACTGGATAAGGCAATAAACGGGATACAGATAAAGTAAAAAATTAAATGAAAATAAAAATAACACATATCTAAATAAGTTATTGCAACAGATTAAGACTAAATATCACGAAAAAAATAAGGAAATAATAGAGTTGCGAAAAACCTTTCCACTTTGTTTGACGGTTTCTATGGCAATCTTTTTTTTATTTTCTATGTATCATACTATATATAGCCTGTCATAATCATATTATATCTCTGTTATATTATAGTTTTTTATCAGCGCAATACAGCTACAGTACATATGGCTTACAATTACTCAAAAACTGTAGGAAATAATAAAATGAATAATCCTTTTTGACCCAATCCCAATTTCCCTGCAAAAAATAAATTCTCAAATTGAGAACTGAAAAAATGATTCACTTATTTATCCTAGAGCATAAATTACAAAACTAGACTATTTATAATATATGTTAAATGATTACCGTTTGATGTTAAATTTTAATATATTTAATGTTAACCATTTTACTGCCATGGTTTTTTACTCATATATACTTAAAAATGCCAAAGAAATCTTTTGTTTTTGATGTCATTTACCCTTATCTCGAAAAAAACTATCTCTTCTAAAAATTATCCAATTTTAATAATTTTTTCAGTGTTTTCTTAATAAAAACTTGTACAAGGATAATAAAATACAAAGAAAATTATGGAAATATATATTGTGAACAAAAACTGAAATCAAGGTCGCATATTATTTTCGCAGTCCGGTACATCCTCCGTATCAGCAAAATAATTGTTATCGTCACTATTATCACACAAAATTTGCATTAAGCCAAATTGTGAGCGCACCACAATGTCACTCCACTACCACTTTCTTCACAATTTGAAAAACGATAATTTTCACTCTAGTTATTTTCGCATTCCGAGATGGGTTAAAAATTTTCTTTTCCTGGATCCTTTTTATATTGTAATTACTAATAATATTATAATTTGAACTTTATGTAACACGTAGAAAGATAAAAAATTAGCAATGTATGCGAGCGACGTACCACGCGCTAAACAGCAACTGATTTCACATCGCTCCATCGCGCTCGCGCTTTTGGCAAATTTAGTAAGTACGCGCACGAGCGTGATGGCGCTCGTCGGCACTCAAACGGTTAAGCGATAAAATGAAAATATTATGACAATGTTATTTTTATTGTGTATATACCTGGGGTAGAAGGCTCGCTGTTACCAACTCCATTTAGAGGTTTCTTATCATCATCAGAATACTGTGCTGTCACACAGTCGTCACGTTGTAGTTCAAGGAAACCAGGTGTAACAGCTGCTGCTGCTACGCTACATCTCCTGCACACACCACAAATGGTGCATCCTCCATCACCCTCTCCACAGCCACATATTCTGGGGTAGGTTTAAATTTGTTAATACTTGCTGTCAGAAATATTTTTACATATAATTGTATCCTATATAAAAAAATATCCTATATAAATAAAAACTGCAGAGAGCAAAACTCAAAGCTGGCTCTTTATCTATAAAAATACCTATCTATCTACTAACAAAACATTTTTGAATGTAGGGTGAAACCCAAGGCCTGATGTTTCCCAAGCAGTTTACTACTATTTATTATATTATATTATTTTAGTTATTACTTTGGATGGAAAATGTTTTCGAAATATCAAAAAAAGCATCAAAATTACAGAACAATATCAAGTTTAGTATTTTCTGTATAGTTTTGTAATAATAATAATTATCATCCCATATTTTAAAATAAAGTTTATTGTAATCATCTGGAAACATACAAGTGGACAAGATCTTAAGCAAAGTTATGATGGAGCCAACAATTTTTATGTACTAAAACTTTGTATACAAGTACCTATGACTCAATTCTGTAATGAGTTCAAACATTAAAAAAATATAGTAGTGTTGTACCATTACAAATTATCAAGGATATTAGCGATTATCGCAATAATTATACTGAGTTTCAATTTATAAACCTGAAATTTAATCCTAATTTAGATCAATACATCAAGAATTGTGAGCTAGAGTACAATCTCAACGCATTAAACCTGTGAAATATACTCCAAATAGATGGGAAAATGCTAGTTTTGCTTCTTTCAGTATTCTAGTTTTGTGACTGAGAAAAGAAGGATAGCTAATAGTAATTACGAAAAACCAAAAGCACTACCGGTCATAAATTTTAGATGACTATCTGAAAATGTGGTAATAAAATTCTTGTCTGTATCTTCCATTGGGAGAATAGTAGATATAAGATAAAAAATAAAAGAATATAAAAATAAATATAAAATAGGTTGAAAATTAATGCACACATGCTTGTAGAGCACAAACGAAAGACCTTCGACAAGCGCATCTAGGTAAAAAAAATTTTCATCACCAATTACATTGAAGTTGGTGATGAAATGCTTGTTAATTTTTGAACATTTCTTATACAGAAGTTATAAAAACTATTATATTATAGAAAAATTAATACATCATAAAGGTTTCCCCGAGCACTAGCAATTTTTAACTATTTTAAAGTCTATATCAGAATCTGTTGAATTTTTGTTGATAGAACTTGATAGGACTGTGAAATTGATAGCATTCTGAATGAAAAACTAAATCTAATTGCAGATAAAAAAAAATAAAATTACTATCCTAGTTTTAATTTTTAATCAACGTTTTCAAAATAAATTATATTCTTAAAAGATTCAATTTCAAAAATTGTATATTTCTTGTATTCACATAAATTGATGAACTTTAATTTACAGATTTTGTCATCGTCACTTCGGAAAAAATTTAATTTCTCATAAACATCTAGTCTGTAATTTAAAATGAACAACAAATATATTCCAACTCACTGTCTAGGTTTCCGATTGGGCAAACTAGCACACTGGCAGGCAGATGCGAACCCTGTGCACTGACTGCAGATAGCACAGATCATGCACACCTCATAGGACCAGACATGTTCATCAACGGCACAAACATTTACACCACGACTGTTGACCGCTTCATCAAGATCCTCATTCATTTGTGTTGGCTGCATGAGATGATAGTAGCCAGGAAGTGCTAGTTGAAAAAGTTGCCTATTATAAATACTTTCTTGTGTACCTTATTAAGCATATGAAATCACTACATAAAATTTGATTAAGATTGTGTACTAGTACAGGTCGCACTATGCAAAGTAGTCAAGATATGTTCTATTAATAAATCAGTATAAAATATACAATATCATAGACAGGAGACAAAATTTGTAAAATTTTAATTTAACTTTTTTTTAATTGAACAAACATTTTAAACTGTGCAAACAAAATACTTACTATCCTTATTACTGACATATTCTCTACCGCACTGTCCTTTATTATTAATTCCAAAAGTGAAGACATGTCCTTTTGAGTTTATAGCAACAGCATGTGCTTTACCCAGCGACACCTAAAAATTTGAATATTATTTTGAATTTAAATATTTGTCTATGATTTATAATTAATCACCTACTTAAACCAATATTTCAATATTACGAGGGGGCGTTTTTAAGTTCGCGGAATGGAAAGGTAAGCCATTAGTAAAGATGATTAACGAAATGATAGCTAGTTAAGTAACTCATTATTAGTATAAATACCAAGTTTTATCATAATCGGATCATTAGTCTTTGAACTATCGTGAAACAAACAACTCAATCTGGAAGAAAGTCTGAACTATGGAAAAATCGAGAACCGCACCGTTGTAAAGTTCCTTACCAAGCAAGAAAAGTCAGTTCAAACCATACTGAAAGAGATGGCATCCGTTTACGGGGACTCTTGCCCGGATAAAACCATGGTTTACAAGTGTCATAGTCTCTTTAAACAGGGTAGAGACTCACTTGAAGACGACCCATGCACAAATAATTTTGTATTTTTATTCTCACTCCTTATCCTCCATTCCGCGAACTTAAAAACGCCCCCTCGTATCAACAAGACGAAGAAAAATGTTTAACAATATTTCTGATATTATAAATTGAGATTTGAGGTTACATAGTGTAAAAACATTTAAAAAATACCTCCTGTATGAACTATTGAATCATCCAAATTATAGTATGTGAAGCTAAATATGAAATAAAATACTATTTTTAGGATTTCATAGCCAAATGACAAAAATGGAACCCTTATAACATTGTTCTGCCCGTCTATCTGTTTGTATATCACAGCCATTTTGCTCTGAGACTATTGGCACTATATGGATGAAATTTGGATGGTAGGTGTTTCCTATGAGCCACAATACAATAAAATAGTGGAATTATTAAAAGAATATATATTAAGAATGGGCACATCATACATGTAACTGAGGGACGAAATAAAAATCCAGTACATATAGACGTCTGGGGTATCGTTCGATAGGTCTTAAAAAAGGTTACAAACTAACTTTTTTATTAAGTCAATAGTTTGTGAGATATACACTTCTAACGTCTCCCCACTCTAACGTTTCCCCTAAAATTTATAAAATTCTGAAAAATATTAAGGTAGCAGAATACATTTTCAACGAAAATTGATTTGAATAAGATATTTTGGATAGTTTTTGAGATATGGGATATTTTCAGTAACGACTGCACTAATAACTTTGTTTTTCACAGAAATACAAATTTATAAGTTTAATTCTGTTTGGTGCTACGAATCCCTTTGTACGCGAGTCCGACTCGCACTTGGTTGACTTTGTTTTTAAAAAGAAGACACACTTTTTTTTTTTTACATTTATTTTTACCTTTACAAGGGGGAAAGATATTAGATTTTTACTTGTTTAATGTTGTCAGATTAGTTTTCATATTGTCCCATGAACCATACAAATGAAGCCTCTTCTAATCATTAATGCACATTCTAGCTGTTTTAATATCTTGCACGATTACTGTGATTTTAAAATTGTATAAAAAACATTTCTCTTTTTCTAAACGTAACTAAGGCAATTTTCTTTTCCTTTTTATACTAGTTACGGTTAATTTCCTTGCCATATTTTTAAAAAATAAAGCTATAAGTACTAAGATGATTTACAATATAAGCCTGGTTTTGTTATCGAATGCAGTATTATTATTATTATCATTATTATTAAATAATACAAAGAAACAAAAGTGACGAGAAAGAGGTACATGACGTATAGAACAATTTGCAAAGTATAACACTATGTATATTTATACATTATGAGCACAGAACCTGAGAGATGGCATAATTATAACAATATATTCTTTAATTGAGATTGAATTAAATTTAAGTCATCATACAGATTACGACATTGTGATTAGATTGTTGGTTATTATCCTATTTATACATCTGCTGTATGTACATGGTATTAACCAACATTGTTTAATTCTTATGATTGGATGTGGTACATTACATAAATAATTATGGTCTTACTGACTTACTGAAAGTAACAAATTTTTTTTTCAAATAACGTGAAGCATATTTTACATGATTTTCGAAAAATAAGTTTTTTAAAAAACTGTTGTAGGAATGGAGGCTCCATGAGAAATTTGTGTTTCGAAGCATTTTAATAAAACTTACCAATTTTGGACTCATTTGGTTAGTTTTCAAGAAATTGTGAGAATAGATGAAGATATTGTTTTTGAAGTAACAATTTCAAATTACACTTTCGTACTGATGATAACATAATATCTGGTATTAATTTTTTATTTTTACATTTATAATTTGAGTATTTTGATTTATGCATCCCAATGGCAGTTAAACACATAAAATATAAATAATTTTATGTGTTTTTATTATTTTTTTAATTCATATTGAAATCTTTGCCCTTTTTATAAAAAAAATATAAGTACCATTGCAAAGAGCTTCAGCGATTATGGAATGAAAAATACCATAAAGAATGCAGGTATAAATTTAGATTTCGTAAAAGATTCCAATACCAATGATTACATATGATATCATAAACTTTATTTAGGGATGAATGGCAACTAAATGCAGTAGTAACAAAGTTAATGAGAAATATATTAGGAAGCAAATAACACTTGACAAGACATGACACATGACAAGAGATGAGAACAAAAAAATTTGAAATTAAAAATTTATGCAAATTTTACATAATAAAATTCAATGCAAATAAACAAATATGATTGGATCAGACCCAGGTTTTGATGACAGCTTGATGTTAAGAGTCTGAATAAAGAAATAAATGTTTACGAAGACATGTATGTCAGTAAAAAAGCCATGTATGTCAGTAAAAAAGCCATGTATGTCAGTAAAAAAGCCATGTATGTCAGTAGGTAAGAATTGGGTGATGTTGCGGTAAACAAAGTCTGCCTACCCACTTTATTAAAAAATAATGTGATGTTTATAGATAGATAACTTTTTAATGCACTTTTAAATAGTTTATTAACAAATTAATTAATGTGGTATATAATATATGAATTTCCATTTAACAAATCACATTGTCTATTAGCGACTGGTAACAGAACAATACTAGATTTATTATTGAAATCAAAAGTAAATTTTAAATTCCTCCAATAATTCTGATTAATGAATAAATTATAGAAATTTAGAATTGAAATATTCAATTAATGTAAATAATTGAGTTGAAAGTATTTATATTTGAAGTGTCGCTACTAAGAAAATAAATATACAAAAATAATTTAAGTTATCATCACAATGTTAACAATTGGAGTATTATCTACGGCAAGTACACAACACCACGAGTAAAACTACTGTTAGGCCATTGTGCTGTTAGTGCGTTATTGAAGTATGCACTTGAATGTTATTATTTATATGTAGCTACTATGTGTATAGTGAAAAATATATAAGAGGCGAAAGGCTTATAAGATGTAATTAGTAAGTATGCCTTTTTGATTCTTTATTTTGAAGTGTAGCATTGCACTTATACTCTTTAATAAAATACACATTTACAAGTTTGATTTTTGTCCGCAATTGGCTGAATTATTATATTTCATTTATATTTTTGTATTCTACCCGCAAATCACAATTGCCATATCAAAGCAAATCTCAAATAAAAAACAATAATCTGGAACATGGTACATTTATCATATTAAATTTATGATGACGTTGCATTCTCTGAATTTTTACTAAACTATTAATTAAACTTCAATAAAAACTATTAATTAAACTTTGACCTTCTACTTAAATTTAAACTTCAATAAAATAGATTTAGTAGTTTAGCCTTGAAGATATTCAAATATCATAAGATATTAGTATGAAATAAAATTTAAAATGATTTTTATAATTGAAAAAATGATAAACTACAAAATTTAACTGCTGTTTGTCTAATGTTCAAAATGTTCAAATATTAATCAACTGTCATATAACTTGGTCACTGAACGTAATACTTACTTGAACAATATGCTCTGATTTCAAACCCATTACGATACCTGACGGGTCACAATGCTGTGTGTCTTTACCAAACATTAACAATAGGCCTTGACTTGTCACTAGAGCTGTAGAGCCATAATTACACGCTGCGTGTACTATAAAGTGTCCTTCCGCCTGAAAAATTATTCTAAGTTAAATAAACCTAAAAAATGAAAATAAAAGTGGTATATTATAATAGAGATTCTAAAGTTATTGCCTTCAAAATTTTCTTGGGACGAGATGCTTTTGGTTGTCTTCTGTGCTTTCCACTATCACCATCTTCTCCTCTTCTAGATGTACCAGTAAAAAGTACACCACCTTCTTCAGTTACAAGTATAGCATGTATACCTTCATGTCCTACGGCAATCTGAAATTGATACAAGGCAAAATCTTTCTTAAATAAACAACAGATATTCATAAGTCTTATGTAATTATAAAATATTATCAAACTACTGCGACATTGAATTGATATACTGAAGCTTCTAATCCAAAAAAGTTGTTTATACACTTGAATTACTTACTTGTACAATTTTAGATTTTTTTGTATTGTGGCTATCTGGCCGATTTAATTGTGTTTCTTTGAGAACCGTCCAACGTCCAAAATGAGGACTTGCCACTTTATATCCTAAAGCACTTGGCCGACCACTGTAATAAACCTATAAAAAAGTTATTGTCATGATCATAGTTGTAGATAAGAAATATTTACAAAGAAAGAAAAGTACGAATAACCCAAAGCCACTTAAAATGCAAGAGTCACATCTGGAAACCTTTTTTTCAATCTCCTAAGCAGAGATCAGAAATATTATGCAGAAATTAAATTACAATGACATAAAATAAACCTCAATACTTTAATAAAGAAAAATGTTTTTTGAAAGGTTTTCTTTCTGTTTGTGGAAAGTGTGTAGCATGAAATTTATTTACCTTTTTAAAATAACAATTATTCATTCATTGATTCGTTTACATATTATAGCCAAACAAAACAATGTAGTGTAAATCCCTTAAAAATCATTAGAAAATGGCACATCTATAGTCCATTCAATTTTAAGAGAATTTTTATAAACAATCAAATTTGGCAGCTAAAATATAGCTGGCACTAATATATATTCAGAGTATTATAAAACTATATACACAATCAAAACATTAACTTCAAAAAGTTTCACTATAAAAAATGTTATAAATACAAGTATTACACCATTATTTTACTGATACTCATTCTAAAATTTTACACGGTAAAAATGGACAACCCTCCATTTTTTTTGCAAAATTAGCAGGTGTTTCAAACATTTCGTGAAAATAATAGAAATTTCGATGCTGGAAAAGCCTTGAGCATATATGCTATTCATTACTTTTGTAAGGTGTTACGAGTCAGATAGCGACAATGTGTCAGCTTACACTGCTATATTTCTAGATTTGAATGCGTTATATACAGACATACTTATGTTATATTTGGCATATAGATAATTAAACAAATATTGTGACATGTTATTTTCTTTTCAATTTAGTGTTGGTACTACAATATTTTCCAGTGTACCCTACAAATTATATACGTGTTTTAGGATAATGTTTTTATAAACACTGAGCTTTTACTCTTATTTCGGTCTATATTTTCATTGATTAGACATATTTAGACATGTTAGATATATTTATTTCAAATAAATTAGAAAAGTTTTAATGTTAACAGCCATTATAAATTAGCCGCCTATGTAAGAGTAAGATGGCCATTTAATTTCTGAGTCATTTTCCCTAACCGTTTGCCGAAAAAATATTTTAAAGATTACTCAAAAATTAAGTATTTGTGATTACTTGAAATCAGTTGCTGTTTAGCACGCGATAAGGGAGGTTGCTCGCACGCATCGCTAATTTTTTCTCTTTCTACGCATTACATAAAATTTTAAATTATGATATTATTAGTAATTACAATATAAAAAGGATCCAGGAAAAGAAAATGTTTAACCCATAATGTCGGATTACGAAAATAATTCGAGTGAAACTGATAGTTTTTCAAGTTATGAAGAAAGTGACAGTGGGAGCGACATTGTGATGCGCTCATAATTTGGCGTAATGCAAATTTTGAGTGATAGTAATAATAGTGACGATAACAATTATTTTGCTGGTACGGATGATGTATCGGATTGCGAAAATACAATGTGACCTTGATTTCAGTTTTTGTTCACAATATATATTTCCATAATTGTCTTTGTATTTTATTATCCTTGTACAAGTTTTTATTAAGAAAACACTGAAAAAATTATTAAAATTGGATAATTTTTGCAAGAGAAACAGTTTTTTCTTCAGACAAGGGTAAACAACATCAAAAACAAAAGATTTCTTTGGCATTTTTAAGTATATTTGAGTAAAAAACCATGGCACTAAAACGGTTAAACTACTATTTCTATCGAAATGTTTGTTACTGTTTTATTATATGCTGAATGTCTCTTCAAATATAAAATAGGGGGCATTTCACGCCAAGCGGACAACGAAAAAAAAGTCAGGTCGTGAAATTTGTTCATATTATGTTTGATTATACTTCTAGTGAACATGGATGTGCACACCCATTTTTTTTTTCGTGTGGTGCTTTATTGTCGAGTTACGAGCTTTTGAAAATTAACAATGTATGAGGAATGCATTTTTTGGATGCTTATTTTTTTAATCAAACAATTTCTGACAAAACTTTATAAACATTGTTTCTTGAAGTTAGAAGTATGCAGTTTTTAATTTTTCCATAGAATTCGAAATTCGATTTTTTTTTACTCGTCGTAAACCGGAAGTGAAGATTCAAATCGATATTCGAGTAACTTCGACATATTTTTTTTTCAATATTTTTTATTAGAATTATAGCGTTATAAATACTAATACTCCAATAAAAAAATTAAAACGTGATCTCTAATAGTTTAGGATACAGAGCTTGTAAAGTACATACACATCGCGCCCGGTTTCTAAGACGTTAATACTTCGCTATTTACACTTCATTCGGTTATGTTAACATACAAAATAAATCAAAATCAACTGAATTAAATTCTTAAGAGTAAAATATATCTAATTGATAACATAAATATTTTTCATTAACGAATTCATACAAAACAATGACAATGTTGTGATATACGACCAGTAACGCCATCTTGTAGTGAGTGATGAATGCTATTACTAACCCAGAATAATATTGTCGTTACTTGCTAGAAAGAGACAGCTATATGACGCGTAACTGTTCCGCTCGTAGTTCGAATTAACCGTTATTGTTAGTTGAAGCTTTGACCGCTCATCGGCTAGACGCGTTACTATTTTCTATTTGATTTAAGATGGATTCTTACGGTGATCGGTGTTTTAATCCGTTTCTCATGGCTCGTCATAAGAAGCGTGTGAAAGTTAGAAAAATATCTAACGCATTAAATGTAAAGTGGACAATTTCGCCCAATGTGCACATCCATGTTCACTAGAAGTATAATCAAACAGAATATGAACAAATTTCACGACCTGACTTTTTTTTCGTTGTCCGCTTGGCGTGAAATGATTATATATTATATACTAAAACTTGAATGTAAGAAAAAGGTTTACAATACCTGAACTGTCAAATCTGATTGTTTATAAACATTCACATTTTCAAATTGAATGGAGTATAGGTTCTTGTATGGTCATGTGTGACGTAAGTAAAAGGGTTCAAATGCTGTTCACACCAAAAATTATTCGGTGTTATAATTATTTTCAAGTAACATTGAAATGAAAAATATAAATCTAAAAACTATTGCTACTCTACTATATCAACTACAGTTTAGAGAGATACAGGTTCATCAAGTCTTTTTACCAGGTTAATAGGCAAATGGGCCTATTAGCCTATTAGCCTGGTATTGCTTAGGGAGAGGCAAAAAAAATTAAACCAAATTTTTTGTAACTGATTATATCTTAAAACCTAATATTTATTTAAGTTACCAGAGGCAGGTATTAGCAAACTAAATACTAGATTTTTTTATATCATGTAGTTACATGTAGGTATCAATTTAAAGAACAAGTTACGAAGATCCCAACACTATTTTTTTTACAATCATTATAAATTTCATAGTTTTTGAGATATTCACATTATTTGTATGCTTATTAATGATATACTAGGCAACACAAAGAATAATATTAATATTCGTAAATAATTTAATCTGCCGTCAATTAGATTGAAACATCTACACTAATATTTTAGTAATTTTTGAAGAGGCCCTTAGTATATTTCGGATTCAAAATACTTGGTCATGAACTGTCCAAAAATTAAATAATATAAAACACAGGAATTTTGCATTATAATATCGACGTAGTTTATAGACTTTATGATTTATGAAAATTACAAATAAAATTCATTTGTATTACATCACCTTACATAAAAGCTAATCAAACAAGTCATACTTATCCATACAATCATTGCAGTAATTAATAGTTTCAGGTCATATTCTTATAATGAATATTCTTAAAGACTTAATTCAAACGACTGAAATTTTGAGCAATATTCCATAATTATTACTAATAATTGAAATCTATAATGTCCCCGGTCGTTATGATCCAATCTCAATGAACAGAAACATTCTATGCTTAACCATTTATACAGATGTCCGGTAATGAATGGATGACCTTGAATAAGCTTATAGTAGAACTAATGGCATTAATCTAGGAAAATTAGAAAAAAAAAATTTATCCCAAGTAATAATGATCACTCATGTTTTCATACTTTCTTTTTAAACCAGAGATACTTAAATTTTGACAAAAAAAATATTTTAGTCAAATTTTACACCAAACAATTTATGCACTATTGTTTTTTCTGAAAAGTTAGACTTACTATTTACAATCTATCTATTGAAAGGATTACCCTAAAATATTAGAATAAGCAAAAACCTTTAAAATTCTGTCATTCGTAGTTGTGGTATACATGAATCTAAAACTAAGTAAACAATTTGACCTTTTTTTTAAAAAATAATTTTGGGTACTACTTAGACTACGTTTTTTTGTAATTTTCCTAAAATGGCCATTAGTTTTACTATAAGCTATTTCTTGGTTATCCATTCATAACCGAACCCTTGTATATACACTCATGGACATATTTAGAAGAACCCCAAAAAAATAAAATAACATAACAATATTTTTCATTTTGCACTGGCCATACCAATATATATAATTTCAAAAAAGAAGGATTTCAAGTGAGTTTATTTACAACTTTCATTTCTTTTTTTTTGTTATCCGTCAATTTCTTCATTGCATACAATATTTAATAAGATTGCCATAGAAACCGTCAAACAAAGTGGAAAGGTTTTTCACAACTCTATTATTTCCTTATTTTTTTCGTGATATTTAATCTTAATCTGTTGCAATAACTTATTTACATTTGTGTTATTTTTATATTCATTTAATTTTTTACTTTATCTGTATCCCGTTTATTGTTTTATCCAGTTCTCGGTAAGTTTGTTCTTTTGTTCATTTGTTTTATTATTTATTTTTGTGATTCAGGTTATCTTTTGGGAAAATGGACTTAGTTATTCCCCCGAAACCTCCAGACCCTTCTAAGTCTCCTATATGTTTCAATGAATTTGCTTCTCCTACATCGCCTGCCAGTTTTATTACAGTTTCGGATTCCCAACAGGAACTGAAACGAAAAAATAAAAATTGTAAAAGGCCCAACTGTAAAAAAAATAAGCTTAAGAATAATCCCTCTTTTCATCCTTCTGATTCTTCATGTACTGAAACAGAGGATACAATCCCTCGTAAGACCCCTCGCACTCCTCTTTCAGAAGCAAGTTCAAAATCTCTTCCTCCAACCCCGACCTCTTCTCCTCCCTCTCTCCCTCCGAATTCTTTTGAGGGCCGTTTACACGTCCCTGGCGACGTTGGTCCATTTATCGTTCACGTTCAGAGAAAAGAACCCCAGCCTAATTCCGGATTTTCATTCCATGCTGTGAAATTTGGTTCCTCTTTAAAAAATTTTAATGTTGATGGAATTATACGAGATGGAGTGAAACAAATTGGCAGGTACAGGATTTCGGTGGAATTTTCATCTGCTGATGCCGCCAACCGATTCGTTAATCACTCTGCCTTCACAGGTCAAAACAAATTGTTTATCCCCTCCTTTAACGTCAGTCGTATGGGAATTGTTCGCAATGTTCCAGTCGATTGGTCTGATGAGGAGGTTTTACATAATATAGCAGTCCCTGAAGGGTGCGGTAAAGTTACTAAGGTCCGCCGCTTAAATTTTAAAAAGATAATTGATGGCCAGCCTAAATATTTTCCGTCTGAGACGATGGTCATTACCTTTGATGGCCAAGTTCGTCCCCAACGGATATATATGGCTTATTCATCGCTTCCAGTCTCAAAATACGAATTCCCTACAATACAGTGCTTCAAGTATTGTAGGTTTGGACATGTTGCTGACAAATGCCGATCTTCTGAGCATTGTTTCCGATGTGGTCAAGGTCACGTTGGGAGAAAATGTCCACTTCCTCTTGACAAAGCAAAATGTATCTTTTGCAGTGGAAATCATGATTCTACTGATAGAAATTGTCCAGAATTCGAAAGACAAAGAAAAATCTAATTCGAAATGTCTGAAAGAGATATTTCCTATGCGGAAGCGTCAAAATTGGTCCCTTCTGCTAAAAAATCATACGCCTCAGTTGCAGCTCACCCCCCTCTAACTCTTCCTTCTCCAATTTCTTCCCAAAGTTTGCTTTCTCCGTCTCGTCCTACCAACTCATCCCACAAAAAAATTATTTCTCTGAAACCCCGATCCCACTCTTCGACTAGTTCCAACCAGGGCTATGACCGCTCTGCTCTAGAACAAGCCTGGGCAGACTTCCTTATTCCTCAACCTGAAAATGGTTGCGGTTTAAATCAACAATCTTCAACTAATTCTTTTACGAGTATTATTCAATTTCTTTTGACCACCTTGGTCAAAATTCTGAGTTCCCCCAATCAAATACCGTCCAACGTTGCCTCATCTATTCTTACTTCCCTTCAATCCCTCCTTTCCAATGGCTTCGCCAATAGTGGCGAGGGTCTTGCAATGGAATAGTCGCAGCATAATTTCCAACAAAGCAGATCTTCGTCACCTCCTTGTCAAGTATTCTCCATCCGTGGCTGCCATCTCGGAGACTTGGCTGAAACCTGGATTCCATTTTAAGATCCTAGGCTATGTCTGTCTCCGGGATGATAGAGCGGATGGTAAGGGCGGATCCGCCCTATTACTTGACAAATCTCTTCCCTTCTCCCAGATTTCTCTTGGCTCCCGCAGTTGTCACTTCAATATTGTTGCTGCGAGAGTTAAAGATATCACTATCCTCTCCATATAAGTCCCCCTTCCAACATGTTCCGTAGCATTAGAACTACGGGATATTTTATCTTCAATTCCTGGCCCGTATATTATTCTGAGAGATTTTAATGCTCATCACCCGTCTTGGGGTTCCACCCGAAGCAACCCTCTTGGGGTCTCCTTGGTGGAACTCCAGGACGATTTTGGCCTGTGTTTACTGAATGATGGTTCTCCAACACGAGTTCCTGTCCCATTTCAGAACCCGAGCTCAGTAGATATCTCTCTTTGCTCCTCATCCTTGGCATCCTTGGTTTCCTGGAATATTCTTTCTGAGTCTTTTGGAAGCGACCATTTCCCCATTTTGATTTCTTTCCCTCACGTAAATTTACATATTGAAAAAACTCCCCCTCTTCAAAAATACAACCTACATAGGGCAGATTGGGTGGGATTCCGTACCTTTCTCAGTGTCGAAGTGGATTCCCTCCCTCCAGTGGACTTGGATAACATTGACACTTGCTATGACCAATTTGTAAAGGCTATAGACCTATCCGCTCGGAAATTTATCCCACTTAAAAGATCTAACCATCACTTCAGATCCTCTCCCCCTGGTGGGAAGGAGACTGTTCCGCAGCGGTTAAAACCCGTAAAGAGGCTGAAACGATATATAAATCTAATATGTCGGAAGCAAACTTCCTCTTGTTTCGAAAGACCCAAGCTCAGACTAAACGAATTCTCCTTAAAAAAAAAGAGGGAAGACTGGAAGAAATTCTGTCAATCCCTCTCTCCTTTTACTCCCTCCCGTGTCGTCTGGTCTAATGTAAAACGCTTTCGGTCTATTTTTCAGCCTGATCTTCCCAAATCTGTTCACGGGAATTGGATTGATCAATTTTTAAATAAACTTGCTCCCCCATCCGTCCCAAATTTAGATGAATTACCTTTCAGGTATAACTTTACTAGCGCCAATCATTTTTTAGAAGAAGATTTCTCCATTAACGAATTGGATTTCACCTTACACCATCTTAAGGATTCTTCCCCTGGTATTGACGGAATGTCATATTCAATGATGAAAAATACTTTACCATCTACCCGTTGGTATCTTCTATCCCTCATTAACTGTATGTTCAAATCAGGTTCTATTCCAAAGTCTTGGAAAACTCAAATAATAATTCCCATCCCTAAACCTCATAAAGATCCCAATGTAGTTTCATCCTACAGACCCATAGCCGTTTCTCCTGTTCTAGCGAAGATTACGGAACATTTAATTAAGAATCGTTTCGAATGGTTTACTGAACACCACTCTATTTTTCCAAGGAACCAATTTGGCTTCAGAAGAGCTAAAAGTACGTTGGACAATCTCAGCGTCCTAACCACTGACATCAGACTTGCTTTCTCTCGACAAGAATTTCTCGTTGCTGCTTTTTTAGATCTTTCTTCAGCCTATGATAATGTAATCCTTCCAGTCCTCCAAAAAATTCTTCATAATCTTGGGATTCCGATTAAGATTATAAATTTTCTCCTCAATTTTCTTTTAGAAAGATCTATTATTCTTAGATCCCCTGGATCCCCCCCCTTTTCAAGAACTATATGGAAGGGTCTTCCCCAAGGTTCTGTTTTAAGTCCATTACTTTTCAATATTTACTCTTATATGATTCACTCAACAGTTAATCCTTTCTGTCGTGTTTTGCAATACGCTGATGACCTGCTTTTATATTCTTCTGATAAATCAATAATTGTTGCCGAAAATGCTTTGAACTCTGCCCTTGTTAACCTAAATTAATGGGTTACCTCTCATGGTATGGATTTATCCCCTTCCAAAAGCGCTGTCGTGGACTTCTCGAGAAGGAGAATTACTCCTCCGTTATCTATTTCTTATAATTCCTCTTTGATCCCTGTTCTTTCCAATACCAAATTCTTAGGTATGTTCCTAGACTCAAAATTATCCTGGAACATTCACATCGAATATGTCATCTCCCAATGCCAGACTAATTTGAATATCCTCCGCGCTCTTTCGGGAGTGTGGTGGGGCTCTCACCCTTCCACATTAAAGTTAATATATAACGCTCTAGTCCGTAGTCATCTAGAATATGGTTCATTTCTACTTGATCCTATTTCCAAATCCAATGCCACTAAATTGACCCGCATTCAGTCTCAAGCTCTGAGGATCATAGCAGGTGCTATGATATCCAGTCCCATAAATGCCCTACAAGTAGAATGTGTTGATCCTCCTTTAAATCTCCGGCGACAATACCTAGCTGATCGTTATTTACTAAAGGCAGCTAGGTTTTCTACTCACCCTATTTTTCCTAAACTCACCCTCCTCTCTAGGTTTATTGAACATACTCCTTTTTGGCGTTCTAAGTCCCGACCTCTTCTTATCGTTAGCTTCCAAAGATTCAAATCCCTTACTAACCCCGTTTATCAAAATTCTTCTCTCCCTCTCTATAGCTTCCCATTTGACTCTGTATTTCACAGGCCAAATATAAATTTGTGTTTTGGAGTTGATAAGGAGTCCAAAAATGCTAATTCGCTGTTCAATTCCATCTTGAATTCGTTTTGGATGGATTAGACGCGAATATATACAGATGCATCAAAAACCGGTAGAGATGGCTATGTCGGAGCGTCATTTTACTCTCCATCCACCGCTCATTCGGCTTACTTTCGCCTTCCTAAAGAATGTTCGGTATTCTCCGGGGAATGCCGTGCTATTGTGGAGGCCTTGAATTATGCCCTACACAAAAAGATTCGCAGGCTCCTTATCTTCTCTGACTCCTTAAGTTGTTTACAGTCCCTTCTTGCTAATCCATTTTCTTCAAACTGTAGTTTCCTGATTCTTCGGATCAAGCAACTTGCGCTTGATTTGGAGAGATCGGGATCCGATGTCGTTCTTGCATGGATACCTAGTCATTGTGTCATAGTAGGTAATGAAGTAGTCGACGCAAAAGCTCGGTTTGCCGCAGTGAATGGAGATCCATGTTTCACTACGAATTTCATTGAGGATCTTCTTCCCATGACTCGTTTCTGGATGGCGTCTGACTGGCAGAGGGCGTGGGAAAGATCATCCCAGATTACAGGTGCGAGATATTTCCAGATCCAACCTTTTATTCCTTCAAAACCTTGGTTCTCAACATTTACTTTCTCTCGAAAGGAATCCTCTGTGGTATCTCGCATGCGTTTGGGTCATTGTTCTGTTCCTACTCATTTGGCTAGACTGCGGGTCAGAGAGTCTCCAATTTGCGATTGCGGGTTTGGAGAAGGCGATTTAAATCATCTCATTTTTTCATGTCCATTAAATAATAGATTTCCTTCGTTTGTTTCCAAATGATTAAAATATAAAATTCAATTGCCCATCAACATAGGATCACTTTTATTTATTGCCAACAAACCCATTTTAGGATTAATCATTCAGTTCATAAGAAAGAACGACATCAAAATATAGAAATTTGTATACTTATGTTCATGTTTATTTTTTTAAGTTTGTATATTTGTATATACTTATTTTGTACTTTCTGTATATTATAATGTCGTTTTCTTCTTTTAGTTTAATTGTAGCCAACTTCTTATTTAGTTTTTGTTTTATTGTATAGTCTATTCTTTTGTTATCAAGCAACAATGACAAATATCCGAAATTTGATTTAATCAGTGTTGCCATAGCCTTTTTTCCACACTTGACATTGGTAAAGGTTCTCTATGGAGAGAACGAACGCCATATAATCAAAGATAATAATATTAATAATGAGTAGTGCAAGAAATTTTGCAACAAACACTTTATTTTTGTTGTTTTTCTCACAAATTTGTTATTATTGTGTTAAGGGAACATCATTTAATAAATTTAAGTGATAATGGTGGATCTCAGCATTACTCAAGTGCCGAAAGCTGTAACTTTAATTTAATATGATTACATTTACAATAAAGTGACTCAAACATTATGAATTTTCAAGTCTGTGATTTTTCGCAATATTAAATACCAAGAGAGTACAAGGCGTAAAGGACAAGATCATAAAAGAGTAACAAAAGAGAGGGACGACAGATTTATTGTAGGCAGTGTCTTAAGAAACCGCACTTCCACATCTTCCGAGGTAAGAACCAAGCTTCAGGAAGTCCAACAAGTGACAGTTAACACCAAAACCATTGGAAAAAGACTTAAGGCAACTGGAATAGGAGCATACTTGCCCACCAGAGGACCTTTACCCACCGAGGGACATCGAGTAGCTCGGCCCAACTTTACTCGTTCGCACCGAAACTGGGATGATGATAATGCTTGAGCAAAGGTAAATTACTGATGAATCCAGATTCTGTCGTAAGTTAGGTAATGAAAGGGTTAAAACATGGAGATGATCCGCAGGAGATACCATCAGTGTAACACCTTATGTTTGAAGGTCAGTAATGGTATGAGGCAGTATTTCCTTAAAAGCATGTAGAAAGTAGGTCCCTGACTGTGGCAGGATAAGTAACGGATATTTTAGAGCAGATTGTGGTACCTTTGTCCCAAACATTGAAGATGATTTTCTTTTAATGCACGATAATGCTCAACTTCACACTGCAGCAGTTGTTTTGGAATATCTTACTGAGGTCGGAATTGAAATTTTGGGGTGACCAGTACTCTAATCCGATAGAACAGGAGTTCCCAACCAGGGGGGCGCGCCTCCCAAGGGGGGCATAGAGAGATGTCAAGGGGGGCGGAAAACGTTTGCATTTTAGAAAGAAAAAACAAAAAAATATACAAACAACATTACAATGTAATGTTTAATTTACATGCATAAAATTAATGAAATTAAATATCATATTCACTATTATTACCACAAACTTGCGAAAAATTTGACGTTTTGGTGTACATTTTTTGTTGAGAAATCAGTTTGAGTGTGTAAAATTATTGTGTCTCACTGTTAAAAGTTAAGTTTGTGTATTTACAAACTTCAGTTACCATTTTTATTTAATTTACTAAATCCAAGGGGGCATGAAAAAGTAAAAGGGGGGCATGAAAATATAATTTATAGTCCGGGGAGCCTCAACAAAAAAAAAGGTTGGGAAACCCTGCGATAGAACACGTTTGGGATAAGATGGGGAAACAAATTAAGCAAAGAAATCTGGCACTAGCTAAATTAATGGACCACAAAAGTGCATTAATGGAAGAAAGGAACCTAATGCCATAAAGTTTCATTGATAATTTAATAAAAAGTATACCTAGACCGATGCGGGCCGTTTTTATAGCAAGTGGAGGCAACAGTAAATACTGACTGTGTCACCCGTTAAGAAAAAAATCAATCTTTAGAGCAATATTCAATTTTCACTATGATAGGTCAAAACTTCTTACAATTAAGATACTGAGATTACTGCCTCTAATTTGTTTTTTTTATTGAGTCTAATTTTTTTGTTAATATACTGATTAAATTCAATGATTATTATAACCTCTTATAAAACAAATAAATTTATTTTTATGTAAATTTTTTCCCTTTTTCGTTTTTTGCGTTCCTCTTAATATGTCCAGAGTGTAGATATATGTGTAAGGAAACCTCATAGTGTGAGTTATACTTGTACTTGACAGATTTATCTATCAATTAAGAATGTTATAAGTAATGTTTTTTCTCGGATATTTTTGACAGCTTCGTTATCACACATATTTTTTTATCACGCATATTTTACTATCTATGTATGCATATCATACAAATACCATTTAATTTGTTTTAATCAAAGTAAATTTCAACCACATTTTCATCCTTCATGATGTAGAAACAGACATTTAAACAATGATCTTGGTACACGGCTATGCCAAAGATGGATTGCTAATAGTATTAAGTAGATTATTTGAAAAAGCAACCAGAGTTTATTGACAATCATTGTATGCATTTTTTTAATTTTTAGCATTTTTACTTGTTTTTTTTATTTACAGTGTAAATTGAGTCTCTTTTTCTGGACTTTTGCCCATGAAAAATTGTTTTTTCCATTTGTCCCATCTTAACTATGCCCATGAGTAGCCTCTAAAAAATTTGCCATTCGGTTTAGTTTCACTGACTAAACAGATGGCACCAAAACAAAAACCCAAACAGTATTCTCACTCTTGTCTAGCTACTAATAACTAATGGAAATATTTACTTGTCAAGATCTATTGATTATAAGTCAATTATAATCGGGACTGGCTGTTGTGGCAATGGTAAATAAAAAAATCATTTATTAAGTTTCATCAGTTTACAGTAAAACATAAATTCATTTGACAATGAAATATAATAAAATGTATTATATTTTATTGTAAAATGCAGTTATTTTTGTAAAATTTTAAGGATACAGTAAACAAATGCAAAATTGTTTTGTGATGTTACCGACATTTCTCCAATAGCTCTCACGTGACACCAATGTGATCTAAACTGGCATTCGTCTAAAGTTTTCATGTGACACAAACACAATGTGTTTGTTGCCTTTAAAGTTTACAAAAAACATTATTATCAACATATTTTAAGTTTAACAAATAACCAAGTCTCAAGGTTTGAAATTTCTTCAGAGTTTTTTGAGATATATATACACGGCGTCTGGGAATAAATGTCGGACAAAGAAAGACTCTATACTTGGCTATAAAGGAATAAATTGTTGTTGAAATAAAACATATAACACGCCCTTTTTCTAATTGAGTGCAAAAAAAGAAATATCACACATAACTCTTTTTAACACACTCAATAGTTGCCCGGTGTGCGGTGTTTATCTGCAGTGTCAATGTCTTCGCAGCTGTTCACGGGTTATTCCCCTGAGCGGCGCTGAACCATGTTCTCAAGTATCATATGTCCGAAAAAGATGACAAATAATAATGAATATTATTTTTAATTTTCTGAAAAAAACGGACTTCTTTTAAATTTTATTTTCACGAACATCAACCATTTTTTAGTCAAGGTCACTTATTTTCGGACACCGTGTATATCACAACCAATGTAATCATATCAGCATATTTTAATAAGTATACAATTATGAACTATTGTCATATTAACCTTTCCTGAAATTGTGCGTAGCAACGCGAAGTCCTGTCCTGCTGCTATAGATACAACGTGATCTTCATCAGTGCCATCATTTAATTGAGAAATGGGGTTATCAATGGGTTCTAAGATTCGACGTCGCTCTGGTTCTTCAAAGGGTGCCCAGCCTAGAATTAATGTACGTCTCCTAGACAAGTGTAAACTTAACTCTGTACTCGGTGGTATTGGAGCACCTGCAGCATTAGCTACATTATCCGCGTTGTATAACTTTACTGACAAACTTTCCTGAAATTAAAAGTGAGAGTAATTTAGTTAAATTTTTATACAAGGTTTTGTTAATCATAGCTATAAAACATTTGAGACATGTTTTGTCTAATGCTTAAAATTGAACTTACATGCGTTGTTAATGATATGACACCTAAATTCATGCCATCTGTAAATATCGAACTAGTTTGCCATTGTAACATGGGCTCGAGGCGAACAGAACATTTTATATCCAGGGTTTCTTTGTCAATTTGAAAGATGTCACATCGTTTTCTACCCATTTTAATATATAGATGATTCTGAAATAAATATATACAAGATTAATTTACAACAAATTTTTAAAAAATTACCAATTATGATAATCTTGTTTTGTAATCAGGAACTCATAGAAGTCAGTTTGCTACACACATTTAACAATATTTGTATAAAGACCGAAACCATCTTTCACTCCATGTAGAGCAATTAATTTTCTAATATTCCTTTCATGTATTTTCTCATTTAACTAACTCTGTTCTCTAATTACCCAGTAATAATATTATTGCCGGTTCTTATAGAAAGTTGATACAGGACTATTTCTACTGTTTGGATACTAAGATATCAGTTAAAAAATAAACTATGGATAATTATATTGAGAGATATTTTTTGTAGGCCCTTGAGGTTACAACTGGCAACTTTAAATAAATTATGATGTTTTGTGGGAAGTTCAATCTTTGTTTTTCTTCAGACATCTGATCAGACTGTTAGAGGTCACTTTATCAAACTGATTAGCTTCTGACATTAAGATATTTGGAATATTTGTACAGTCCTCTGAAAATGGTATATACATATCTAAATGCGATCATTATTGTGTTTTAATATACCCTCTAACCATTTTAGTGAGCGGAATACTCCCCCTATAATACTTTGTATCAAAACTTCAATTGTCATTTCATTGGACCTAGGTCACAGATGGAGAAGAAATACCACATTTATGCATCACATAACAAAATCGTAGTCTGAATTTGCATTGGAAAGAATGAAAAAGGTCATACAAAGCCACTACTAAATAAATAAAAATATCGAAGGCATTAGTAAGCGGATGAAACGATATTTTGATGTAAAAAATGTCAATGCCTTACCAGGTCATGAGCATGCACCAAAAAATAATAAAAAAGAGGGTAAAAGGATTTTATAAGTATTTGAGAAGAATTCTCATCTGTCATCAGAGGCGGCAGGCGGTTTTAGGTTAAGACAGTATAACCATACCATGTAACACTGTAAGAAGACTTTCATTGACTCATGAACTAAAATTTTGAAATACAATGAAAGCTACTGCCTCACAAATAAGTCGGAAACCTTATTTTGGATCAGAATGTAATTTTTTTGTATAAACATGGTTTTTTGGTTTCTCTACTAACCATAATGGTCTAACCTTAGCAATAGTCTTATGCGGCGAATCATTAATAACTGCATTACAAGTATACATCTGTGGTCTTTCTTAAAGCATCGATTGCAAAAATGATTAAATACATGGGAGATCTTTATTACCATTTGCCCAAAATTGGTACATAAGGAAAAAAATGGGTTACTACAAGATGATAAAGATCCAAAACATCAGAGTCATCTTTACATAGTGTGTGAAATAGAGAATAACTTTGACATACTAGATTGGCCATTGTAGTTGTAAAATACAAATACCATGAAAATGTTGGGCTCTCAAGGACTTCAAGCTCTGAGAGAAATTGTTCTGTAATGTCAGCAGTTAGTTCGACGGATTTGACATATATAGAGATTATAAATTAATATTACATATTATTTATACATTAAAATTAGTTGAAAGTAAGCCTCAAAGATATGGGGCAAATATTAATATAGAGGGTGACAGAATAACTTGAACAACGAAAATTCACTATACGATCATGTAGTTTGTGTATTCTTTTTCAATGACTGATTATAAATAGTTTTCGTATTTTACCATACGCATTCTTGCCAAACATACAGTAGTTTCTGAACATACTAAATGCTAAAGGGGTAAATATTTGACATAACACTTCAAATTCACTACTTTGAAAGCGCCAAGTGAAACCTGATCTTGTGATTTAACGAGTTAAATTAGGTATCCGAGTAATGGACAACGATTTGCCTAAGCTCAATCCCTGTGGGGAACATTTTCAGTCACGTTACGTTAAATGAACTTCCAATCTAACTAGGGAACTAGGGTGTTTCATCACGAATGTAAAAAATTTAATCTATACATGTAATCAAATTGTAACAGAGTGAATTCTATACTTGGAAAATATTTTAAAAAGCGTGATTGATTTAGCATATAAAATAATAGTAGAATCCAAAAAACCTGTTTTCACAATTTTATCTGTTATGTAAATTTGTTCACCAATCAGGCAAAATCTACTGGATGGATTTTGACAAAATTTGGTATTGTATTAGTTTATACACAAGAGCACATATGAGAGAGAAAAAAATTCTAATAAACTTTCTTACCCCGAATTTCACAGAAATGAGGGTGTATGCACAACTGTATTTCATATTGCTTTAGCATCTTGAAGGGTATAAATCAAAAGTGATACTTTCGTAAAAATACAAATTAGGAAAGCCAATTGTGTAGCTCATACTCTTCAAAACTTATCAGAAATTCAACATCATCTCTTCTATTTGTTCCTTGGAACCTATATTCTACTATAACAGAATGTTGCTTGATAGGTGTCTAAGCTGATGAAAAATTACATGATGTATATGCCCACAAAACACAAAAATTGTACTACTCCACTCTGCTCACACTCATATTAGATTGTTATTTTTCTTTGCTATACATCTAGTAGGAACAAATAGTTAAAATTGTATCAGCGATGAGTGATTTGAACATATTCATTGTTACATATAGAAGATATACTTAAAAGCTCTAAACAATATCAAACAACATGTTTCCATATATATATATATTTCATGGTGTCAATATTTTATAATATCAAAGTACATATGATGGTTTTTACTAGGGAAGACGGTAGGAAATATTATTTCAGGTTCAAATGTCCTTTTAATATGGTTCTTTTGAATTATGACAGCTTATCTCCAATTGATTGCTGCGTGTATAAGTACCGAAATACAACCAGTGATTTATTGCCTTACTTAGTTGAATAAAATTAAGGAGAAACTTCTTTAAAACAGGAATCAAGAAATTTCTATTAGATTTCCATATATTCTACTTACTAGGAACCATTGTGGATCATCACAACACAAAGATATTTTATTTGGTGTAATAGCACAGTGCTCGTGGTATTTTTTTTTGTCAGCTAAGTAAAAAGAGTGAAGGGATAAAGAATTTCAATTGTGTCATCAATAAAATGTTTAATAAAATATAAAGCCACTGACCTTGCAATATCCAAGCCAACCATATCGTTCTGATGAAAAAAAATCTGGATTATATCTGTAAATGTGCCTCCTTACTGTACCACCATATCCCGAACCCAACTTAACTAGGCCTTTTGAACTGTATATATACAAATAATTTCCATCTGAAGTTAAGGACCTCACAACCAAGTCTCCTTGTATTGAGGACATTTCTGCTGGTAAATCAACTGGAAATGAACTAACTAACGCCTGATTCGGTACACCATGGTTTAACCAAAAACTTCTATATAGCGTACCAAGGAGAACAGATTGAACACTTCGCTGCAGCATTGTTAAATTGGCTGGCAACTGAAATAACAAAATGTCTTATTAGTATTGACTATAATTTAAAAAGAGTAAATAATAAATTTTTTGTCTTTGCAAAACATATTCCATGAACATAAACGCTCCTCTAAAATTTGCATACAGAATTCCTCACAAGCCTATGCAACTGAGAAAGCAACAGTGAAAGTGGTGTTCTGCATGCATGTTTCAAACCAGTTGGCAAAGATATTTATGGAAATAAAAAAATATTTATGGAATTAGAATATAGAGCTCTATCTACAAAATCACATTGTTTATGTGACATTCCATAAATTTTTTAAATATACATTGCTGCCATTAGTTCTGTCTCTCAGTATGCATGCGCTACAAAATTTTTAAATTGTCGTTTATATCATTTGTTTTTATAATAATAGCTTGTCATAAAAATGTAATATGAACGTGTCATAAAAACGTGAAGTGTCGTAAGATATTATGGGCACTTGTGGACACTTATTTTTTTTAAACACATGCAGTCATTTATAAATCAAGTCAGTTATAAATCAATATATTTTGGTAATACTGTAGGGCCTCGCTAATTCGGATAGGCAAAAACCATACCCATTGCGGATTGTCGAGGCGTCCGGATTACAGTATGAAATATTTTAATAGGAATAAAATACATGTTTAACTTTAGTTTCATTTATTCAAATATAAAATTAAAGACAAGACAAGAATATGTATATACAAATGTACATTTAAAAAATTACAAACATGTAAGAAATTTGCGCACTTGACATGAATTTAAAAAAAAACACTAAAAGTTAATTCTTCTTGAAAAAGTCTGTAATACTCTTCTGCTTATAATTTTCACACTTCATTTCAAAAGCACGGTCTCTAAGTCGACGGAGAAACATAACTTCGTGGCTATCAAATTTGTTATCTTCATCCCATTTCAAAGCAGCATTTAAAGCTCCCACTGCCTCTGACTTTCCCACTTTTTGGGAGGTGACAACTTCAACACTTTTATCGTCATGTTTCTCATTGTCCTCACACATTGCCGCTCGGACAATCTCCTCATCAGTTAACACTTCATAGCTTTGTAGCTCTATCTCGGCACCATCAGCAGCCGTGGACGCTCCTGCGCCGACCGTCCGGATTACAGCGATCACCGAATAAGCGGGAGTCCGGATTAGCGAGACCCTACTGTATTTTATAATATTGGTATATTTTTGCTGACAAGCACAGGATTTTTCCAGAAGATTTTATGCTGGCTCCTAAGTCAAAATCATATATAGATTTTGCCTTATGAGGCAGGATTTTGCTTTATGCTTGCTGTCTGAAAGCCCAAACCTCCATTGGACAAACAACTGTAGGATTTCTGTGCATAAGGTCTGCTTTAAATTGCACCGCAATATTAGGACTTTGAAAGCAAATTTGCTGAAAATATCACTTTAGACACCTGTGGAAATATTGCATAGGTTGATAGAGGGGTGGCCGGACAATTTAAAAGAATTAATTAGAAAGTCTATGCAAGTAAAAAATTAACACTTGAAATAATTTATATGTATATAGGACAACCTATAAATTTCTAAACAGAATTTCTCTTCCCATTAATTTGAAAGGCAAAATCAATGGTCTACTATGGATGTCACTTTTGTTTTTATAATAATATAACAAACACACACTGAAAACAAATACAAAATCTAAGCAGAAAGATTATCTGTATGCATTTGTTGCATATAAATTATGGACACTCCACATCACAAATTCACAACAACGGTGGTGTACGACATCTTACTCACGTGCCGCCTGACTACTAGTTTAAATTTCCAAATGGCTGCTGTGTGTTTTATTGCCTATGACGAGACAGAGACCAAATGCTTCATTATTTTACCAGCTTTCTAACGATGTAAAGAAATGAATATGATTATATTATTTTAATTGTGTTCTTGGAGTTTAAATAATGTACAATGTTAACACGACATGCGCATGTAAAGGGTTAAAGTTAACTAAATGAAGTTTTAGCCAAATGTATTATAAATGTTATTAATAAATAAACCCACGAATCTGTAATAACAAAATTGTATAAAATTAATTTTCTTCTACCTAGAGATCCTTCTCTAGATAGAAGAAATGAGTCAAAAAGACTTAAAAATTCTCTTTGCCTTCATTTATTAATAACTCCTTACTATCAATTAACCTCGTAAACATAACATTCTCAAACCTTACCCTTATTTAACAATTAGATTATTGACTATATTTTTCAAGAACCTATAAATACCCTCTCAAATATTGGGCTTTTATATATGAAATTGTCTATATGCATGCAAAATTTAAAATAAATTAAAGTAAAACGTTAATATTTAGTCAATCAAAACGTATTGTAATTACATTCTTTGTAATTTTAAGCCAATACAAAATGTGAATCAATAAATTTTATTGCGAATAAGCAGTAATTCCAATCGACATATGTCAATTGAAACTTTTGCCTTTTAGGAACAACATTTTAGGCCAAATTGACCAAATTCGGAAGTGGAAATAAATTGACACAAAATCCAATAAATCGGTAATAGAGGCTTCCCAAATATAACATGAGATAGACGCTTTCGAAATATAGTGCCAGCAACTTTAACATAGCCTGATTAGCCATGAAGGAAAAATTGTTGAATTGTAGGATACCTTTTAAGGTTTTTAATACTTAATGGTACATAACTGTCCTATTGTACCAGTTCTCATTAAGCTTTGCAGATAACAAATTACACAATATTTAACACTAATATAAAACCCGTTAACTCAGTAACTCAGTTATTGTTTTACTTTCATTATTATCAACCTTAAGACTCCTAGGATCAAGTGACTTATTACTGAGATGAAAAATTACAAAACAGAAGTACTGAACATAAAAACATGCATTTGTCGGCAATATCTTTGGACATTGCATGCTATGTACACTAAATTATACATACAGAGCACACAATGTAAATTGTATTACAAAATATGAACTTGTTCATAATAGTAAATGTAGCCAAATCCAAAAAGAAAAGCAATTGATTGACTGATTTAGAAAATGGAATACCATGCTCTAAAGCAAAGTATATATGAATCTGAAATTGAAAATTATCCTAATATGCAAGCAGAAATAAAATGAACACAACAAGTGTTACAAATGTAGCTAACTGAAGATACTGTATTATGAAATGGACAGTATGAACATCATCACTTCATATGTAAAGACTATTTGTATTACAAAATATGACCTTGTTCATAATGGTAAATATGGGCAAATCCAAAAAGAAAAGCAATTGATTGACTAATTTTGAAAAAGGAATACCATGCTTTAAAGCAAAGTATATATGAATCTGAAATTGGAAATTATCCAAATATGGAAGCAGAAATTAAGTGAACACAACAAGTGTTACAAATGTAGCTAACTGAAGATACTGTATTATGAAATGGACAGTATGAACATCTGATTCATCAACTTCATATGTAAAGACTATTTGTATTACAAAATATGACCTTGTTCATAATGGTAAATATGGCCAAATCCAAAAAGAAAAGCAATTGATTGACTAATTTTGAAAAAGGAATACCATGCTTTAAAGCAAAGTATATATGAATCTGAAATTGGAAATTATCCAAATATGGAAGCAGAAATTAAGTGAACACAACAAGTGTTACAAATGTAGCTAACTGAAGATACTGTATTATGAAATGGACAGTATGAACATCTGATTCATCAACTTCATATGTAAAGACTATTTGTATTACAAAATATGACCTTGTTCATAATGGTAAATATGGGCAAATCCAAAAAGAAAAGCAATTGATTGACTAATTTTGAAAAAGGAATACCATGCTTTAAAGCAAAGTATATATGAATCTGAAATTGGAAATTATCCAAATATGGAAGCAGAAATTAAGTGAACACAACAAGTGTTACAAATGTAGCTAACTGAAGATACTGTATTATGAAATGGACAGTATGACAATTGGATTCATCAACTTCATAACTAAAGACTATTTGTATTACAAAATATGACCTTGTTCATAATGGTAAATATGGCCAAATCCAAAAAGAAAAGCAATTGATTGACTGATTTTGAAAAAGGAATACCATGCTTTAAAGCGAAGTATTTATGAATCTGAAATTGAAAATTATCCAAATATGGAAGCAGAAATGAAGTGAACACAAGTGTTACAAATGTAGCTAACTGAAGATACTGTATTATGAAATGGACAGTATGAACATCGGATTCATCAGCATACATTATAAGTAAAGACTATTTGTATTACAAAATATGACCTTGTTCATAATGGTAAATATGGCCAAATCCAAAAAGAAAAGAAAAATCAACTTCATATGTAAAGACAACTTCATATGTAAAGAGATAAATGGCATGTGTATAATTATAACTTTAAAAAAAATAAACTCACAACTATAGCCTGTTCAGCTAAAATTGCAGGCGACATCAGCAACGTAGTTATTGCACCAAGAATTTTTTCTGTTTCTCCACGTGCAACGGTTAATGAAAGAAGGCAAGCACATGCAGCAGCTGTTAGTCGCGAAGTATCAGACTGGCCTGCTCCAGTGTCCCGACACACTTCGATAAGCATTTTGTAAAGACCAGAAATCATCTGAAATACATCCTTACATTAATTCCTCATTCCTTTAAATAATAAAAGTAAAGTGAATGATCTATAAGAAAATATTCATTGTAACAGCATTGATATTTTTAAACTATAGAACCAACCTCCGGGGGTTCCATAGATAACTCTTCAGGAGCGTGTCCTTGCAGTATATTATGTAACGCACCAAGTGCTTGTGAACAAAAAGTGGAATTTATTTGCCTCGCTTCTGATACTAAGGCAAATACTGTTTGTAAGCCAATACCGACCATCTGAAAATTAAATTTCTATGAAACCTAGTAAACTAACAGATTCCCTATTTCTAAAAATAGTACAAATAATATGTGCTGAATATTACATACGGACTTGCCGTATTTCTAATAATAATTTTAGAAAAGACAATGGATCTATTGTGCTATTCTTTTTACAAAACAGGCAGTTCATAATAAAGTAAAATTGTAGAAATAAAAAATGGAATATTCAATAAATGTTTTTATCTGTGACCCACTTAAAAGACAAAATAACTGTTCAATAAACAATGTATTTCAAAACATCATAGAAAGTATATCATACCCAGTCCACTGCGTATACTTATCAAAGATTTTATTACACATCTACTCTTCTAATTATTCTTATCTCCTATTAAACTGGCAGGACGGCTTAAGAGGTTAAATAAGAAAAATTACAAATCATACAAGGTTCTAATGAGATAGATGTTATTTCTAAATACAATGTATCTTGGTTCAAAATGATTGCACGTTAAACAAGTCTACAATAGAATAAAATTTAACCTTTACAACAAGTAGTAATTTCTAAAATCACAAAATAATAAATCCACAAATAGTGAGTTATTACAATAGCAAATCCATGAATAGTGAGATATTACTGAATTCGTTAAATACTTTGACTAGAACTATAGGTGTAATACATAATCTGTTTCATCGCGCTTATATCTTTATCTTTTTCTTTTATTATATGGCTTTCTTCCATTGAGAACCTTTGCTAATGTCAAGTGTGGAAAAAAGGCAATGCAACACTGATTAAATCATATTTCGGATAGCTGTCATTATTGCTTGTTAACAAAAAAATAAACTATACAATAAAACAAAAATTAACTAAGAGGCAATAATAGAAAAAAAATTTAAATTACAATATACTGAGGAGTACAAAATAATCATATAAAAATACACAAAGATAAAAACAAAAATAAACATGAATATAAATATAAAAGATTCCATATTTTGATGTCATTCTTTCTTATATACTGAATCATTAATCCTAAAATGGATTTGTTGGCAATAGCATATAGTGGTCTTGTGTTAATAGGCAATTGAATTTTATATTTTAATAATTTGTTAATAAATGTAGGAAATCTATTATTTAGTGTACATGCAAAAATGAGATGATTTAGATCACCTCCTCCAAACCCACAGTCGCAAATTGGAGATTCTCTAATAGGCAGCCTAGCCAAATAACCTAGAACAGTGACCCAAACGCATGCGAGATACCACGGAGGTATCCTTTCGTGAATTTTGAGAACCCAAGGTTTTGAGGGTATAAAAGATTGGATCTGGAAATATCCCACACCCGTGACCTGGTATAATCTTTCCCACGCCCTCTGCCAGTCAGATATCATCCAGGAGATAGTCAGGGGAAGTAGAACTTCAATGAAATTAATAGTGAAACATGGTTTTTTTTAATGTAAATATTGTCAAAAAAATAGACAAAAATACCCTTTTCAAAAATATGTTCCATTTCTATTTTATTGTTGAAAAACTACCACATGCACATTGAACTGAATAAGTTATTAGTGTTCTTAACTATTATGTATACATAGATATTGAAGTATAAGCAACCTTCTCGGTCTGCAGCATTTCTATAAATTGTATATTGTCAATGTTTTAATAAATAACGAAAATATCAAAAAAGGATATATCAATTTTTAGTATTACAGTATTTAGGTATATGTGCAAACTAGATGCCAGTACCCCTATTTTTCTGACTAACACATAATTTCTACAACACTGAGACTTCGCAATTTTTTGGAATTTTACAAATAATATTTTATTTTACTTTATAATTACAAATTCATTTCGGAATTGTTCAATTTTATTAAAGAACTAATTGTATATTTTTCTACTTACATTTTAATAACATTTCATTCGATACAAAACATGATTCAAATGACAAAAAACAGAGAGAAACACAGAGAAGATATTTGAAGAAAATGAAAATGTTCTTGAAAAAAAGTTTAACGCTTACTCACCTGACAACACTGTGTGCTGTGAAGTGGCGAGAGATAAACTATTTAAATCTTATTAGTATTAAAAATGATTGAGTAAAATTATCACAGGTCTGAAATTTTAACTTTTATTTTCCCTTTTTGGATTTGATAGCTGATCTTAGGGTATTTTGGTGCACTGATTTCGAATATATACTTAGATTTTCACCATCACTCTCAGTTTTTTAAAAAAGTCCTATGCATGAAATAGCAATAAAAGGCCAAATTTACTAAGTAAAAAATTTATATTACAATAAAAAAACAATTACATAACTTTAAAATATTATAAATACATTTAAATGACGTTAATAACACAATTAGAAATATTAAAAACTTTTGTGCTATCTTGTTTTTTTTCACAGAAGTTTAACTTCATCTCGCTTTAGCAACCAACAATAGTCTGCCATCATCCTTTTATTCCACCTTCCCTGATAGCCACGTTCTATCTCTTTCAAATCCTGATGAAATCTTTCGCCTTGCTCTTCACTTACAGCTCCCAAATTTCGTAGAAAGTAGCCCAAGTGCGAATTAAGGAAGTGAAGTTTTATGCTATATTTTTTCAAAATTTTCAGTCATTTACTTACAATTTCTTCATAATTTGAACTTTTATGGTTTTCTAGGAAATTGTTCACTACTTCCTTGAAAGATTTCCAAGCTTCTAATTCAATTTCACTTAACTTTTCATCGAAAGTTATGTCTTTTATCAATTTTCTTATGATCGCGTCAACGAAAATACCTTTTTTCACTTTAGCTTCAGATGGAGGTGGAAAAATTTGGTATAGATATTTAAATTCTTCTCTTTCTTTATCCAGCGGCTTTGAAAATTGTTTCATCATTCCCAGTTTTATAGTAGCAAATTTTATTACCGGGAGACTAAACTTTCTCTCACAACATCTTTGGTTCCAGGAACTAATTCTGTTTTCGGTGGCCACTCTTTCTTCGTCCAATGTTGTCCTCTGTCTAGACTATCCCACTCGCAGAGGAAGCAAGGATATTTTGTGTAGCAACCTTGTTGACAGAGCAGCATACTTATGACTTTCAGATCTCCACAGACCATCTAACCGTGTTGTACACACTTTATTTTATTCAACACATTTTTCAAATTTTCGTAAAATTCTTTCTAATGTACAGAATGGGCGACTGGCAGTGAAGGATACTTATTGCCATTATACAAAAGGACTGCTTTAAATTTCGTTTTGAACAATCTCCATTCATTCGCGTCATATTCGACGTTAAACATTTTTACTAAGCCAGAAATGTCTTTGCAATACACTAGATTACAATCTTCAGCAAAATGTGGTACAAAGTCTTTTTCTCTGTTGCTATACTAAGTAAAAGAGGTGCCAATAGTCTTGATCCGAGGAGTTCAACTGCATCTTTTGGCAGACTTAGCTCTCTCATTAAGTCGTTCAGTTCTGTCTGTGAAAATAACTATGTTCCACTTGCGCTTGGCTCAAATTGAGCTTCAGATTGAGATACCTCTTTGATATCGCTGCTCATGTCTTCAGCTTGTACCGATTCCAAATATGGAGGTGATGGCGGTGCAACGTTCGGGTTGCAATGCAACGATTGAACGATTAGAAATACATAATAGCCAAAGTACAATCTTCAGTGTAATTACATAACAAACAGCAAAAGTAACAGTCCTCAGTGTAATTCTGGAATTCTCTCCATAACATAGGCGATTGTAAATCAAAGGTATTGTTACTCTTTTGACCACTTTCAAAGTTCACAAATTCATGTCGCACAAATTTTATGTGGGACCCACTGTTTGTCTTGGTTAGCGATTGCTAGGACGAAATGAATGTTATAAACGTTACTTAGAAATTCTGTAATGTTATGCTGCTGTTTTGTCAGCGTAAACTGCCCACAAATATAACAAATATTGTCCTGTGAGTTTAAACACTTTCACAATGACTCTTTTAATCGAACATTATGAATTGCACGGAAGTACTGATTTTGTAAAAACAATGATGTTGCTATTTATACAAATATTAACCCTCATTAACCCTCTTCTAACGATTTAAGTTAAATGAGGTCTTTAGCAAATTACCTAAAAATCCACCTTTTTCATAAGGGTATGTCAATTAATTACGTTACATTTATGTAACTACTTATGAAAACTCATTAAGTGTATTTTTTGAACATTCAACGATTAAAATAAAGTATCAGTTCTTAACTGATATTTATTTTTATTGTTTATTGAACAAAAAAGACTGGGTAGGCCTAGGTACTCTTGGCAAAAAAAACTATGCTAAATAACTAAAAATTCTGATGCAATGGACTTTTATATGCATTCTTCCCATAATCAGCACCCCAAATTCTATTAAAATCAGTCGTCAAATCTGAAAGGGGAAAACGATTGTACACCTGTTATTGGGTTGGAAATTGAAATTGGAATTATTAATGTGAAACCTGCCAGCTCTGCCGAACCAATAAATAGAAAAAATATATATCCAAACAATGACTGAAATCATATCACGACTCTTAAAGTCGGGTCATTGGGTAAAGCAATTTTATGATCTTAAAATGACACGCGTACTGTGTATATAGTAGTTAATTCATTACACAATTATATTTGCACGATTATATCATAAATGTGCCAGACTACCTCTTACTGGTATCAGGTCTGTCTAGCTGAAAACCCAAAATATTCAGTCCCTTATCTCAGAAATTGAATTACAGGTCAACATACAGCATTATATAATTATAACTGCAATAGTAAGGAAAACAAATGAAAGTAAGATAACTAAAGCAAAATTAAACAAAATGAACAAATACATATGTATTTATGGAAAGTGGTGGTCGATCATAATGGCAATTTTTATGTTATTAAACAAGAAATAGTAAGTTTA